>CM039723.1:5423234-6023234 GCA_022539455.1 Dendrobium nobile | reverse complement strand
ACCCTTCACGGTAATAAATTCACCTTATAGATTTCAGAAAAGACAACAGGCGAGCATGCCGAGAAGTTGAAAGGAGACATAGGCTGGTGGAGAGAACAATAGTGCATAAACTTCGATAAGAGATGACGATGACAAGGCTGAGAGGAAATAATATAGTTGTTAGGATGAAGTCGCTAGGCGGAGAGACAACGAGATTTGCGAGGGCGAGGAAGAAGACGACAATGTTGAGATTGGGGGGTTTGGATTATTAAGCGATGATTTGGTTTATTAACGAGTCCTATCTAGTTCACGGGCCGAAAATTCTCCCAATAAAGTTTAATAATAACATTAATTAACATCACATCACAATTCAATTTTGGACATGTTCGAAAGAAGTCATAAACAAAGCTCATTTTTTAGAATTTTGACTATCAGCTAAAAAGTTTTGGGTTAAAAGTTTATGTGTGTAAGAGTTTGTCTTAATTAGCTCAATGTTATAAAAAAAAAAAAGAAGAAGCTGTCTGAATAATTTGATTGGATCGAATCAATTTCATAGGTTAGGAGTTAATTGGGCTCAAGGACTAGCCCAATTGAAGCTCAAGTAGGGGTTTATGCTTTATTAGACCAGATCATAGCTAGCCCAACTAAAACGGGCTAAGCCACCTTAAGGCGCATTAGAGTTCAATGAACCATGTGGGAGTCAATTTGAGGTATTTAGGATTAAGTGGGTTCAAGAGTTTGCACAATTCGGCCTTAATTTTTCTCGAACCAGATGAAACATATTCTATCATGTTGGCTTGCGAAAGGCAAATCCAAAGATCTAATTTTGAAAATTTTTCATATTTATGCTTCCAATTTAAACTTTAAAACAAAAAACAAAGATGCTAATAATATCCAGTATATAAGAAATAACTCATCTACAACATTCTTTTTTTTCATCATCATCAAAATGTTTGTACAAAATCTATATTACAGTACATGGCTAAAAAATAAAGAGTAGAGCAAAATATAATAAAAGTTGATCATGATAGTACAAAAATCAAAAGAATAAAACCGATCTAGACTTCGTATATACTGAATTGATAATCAACATGCTTATTCCTTTTCTCAAACCTTAAAAATAAGAAGCAAAATATTTGTGAGTTACATATCTCAACAGGCCATATTTAAATTGATTTAAATTTTCAAATCATTACATTTATATAATATGCTGTTGAATTTTAAAAGAGTATTTTATAATAATCATTTTCTTAAACAAAATCGTACTGACAACCATAAAAAAATTTAACTGATAGTGCAGAGAAATAAATAAATAAACACTTCATATTTCAAAGCAATAAGTAAAAGAATTCCTTCTTCTAACTCCGAATGTCATCACCAGAAAAGAATGTGTTTATAACACAAGAACATGACTTTTTGCAATCATAACATCCCTTATAAGCACCAAAATATAAGTTGCTCCTTCCACACTAAACTTCCTAAGAACTTCTCCTTCTAAATAATAAAGCATATAATTCATTGCATTGTAATAATTAAAGCAAAAATAAACTCATTTCAAAACTTGCCAAATTTATTTTACGGTAAACATAAATAAACTTTCTTCTTTTTTCCATGGCAAGTCAAGGCTGAGGTGAGGGAAGAAGTGAGTGGTAGATTTTGATTTAATTATATATAAAAATGTGTTTTGGTGTGTTACATCATGGTGCCCAAGAAAGTTAAAGTCGTTGTGCTTCATGCTAAATCCCAAATTATTGTACAACAGAGCCTTCAATGTCGCAATGACAATTTTTGACGCTACCGCGCCCTAAAGCACAACATCGCAACACCTGCATGTAGCGCCACAACGCTCAAATTCAAACAGAAATTTAGATTTTGTTTTAAATTTATTTTAATAATTATTAGGCTGTTACAATATTGATGGTCTCATCAATTGTTGTTTATTCTTCTAGTCAATGAATGAGATCAACGTATGAGTGAAATGTCTCTCTTATAAATGAGTAGAAAAGTCGAAAGCAGAGATCCCAACGAAAAACTGCTCATAATAACTCTGAATCTACTCATCAAACTTTACTTGTTTTGAAAGATATTTTTAAAAGTACTCCTCAATGATCTCTCCCTCATTTTGATGAATTCCAAAAACATGGGAAAAGTCTTTGATAATCTTCCAATGGGAAATAAATTGTTTAATGAAAAGCTTAGCTAGGTTGTCAAAAGTATGAATAGTTATATATGAGAGAGTGGAATTATATGAGAGCTCATCACTCGAGAGTTACAAGAAGCTTGTTGAATGTGCCTGATAGTTACATACATATCAATATCCTCATGGAGCTTAGCAGTTTATCATATGAATCAATTATAGGCAACTTAAACCGCACTGTAATATGATGCTAGAAATTTATATCAGGTAGGATTGAAGATTCTTGAAATATGTGCTCTTTGGTGTCTAGTCTCATTTAAGAGTTTTAAGGATTTGAACTTAAAATTCTGCAATCCTATATATACGAACCTCCAAAGTGAGTCTTGGATGGCATTCACTATTTTTATTATATTGTTCTTAATTGAGAGATTAATTGTTAGCCACAGAAAAAAATATTTATAACATATTTGAACTATTTCCCCTCAATGACATCAAGCTATTACATGTTAAAAAAAATTATGACGATAGATCAAGTGTTTAATATCTTAGCTTTGTGCAAAGAGTCAATATGCACGTATATAAAGCCTAATTTGGAAAAAAAATTATAGGCAATAATCTACTATATAATTGAAAATACAAGATTCTACTCTTCTCCACAATTGTAGAAGACGGGACTACACAATTAAAAATAATTATTTGATTCTAGTTCTAAGGATTACAGAAGTTTGGTATTCACATGCGGACATTTGAAGTTCAATTAGTGTTGGATATTAATAATTAAACGATGTTGAAGTCCCGTATTGGATTCAGTGATTGCTAATGGTGGTCATTAGAGAACATTTGGTCTTTTAAATTTTCAAATACATGTAAGTGCTTAATTTGAGTTCATCTAAATTTATGTCAAGTGCTTAATTTGAGTTCATCTAAACTTAGATCAAATCATTTATGATGTTGATGAATTCATCTCAATAAGATATTCAATTCGATTATAAGTTTATTCGATCTTAAATTTTGTCCGAAATTTTAAATACTCTCATAATTCATGTTAATCAAGTATATATTTTGAGAACTTATCAATTATGAAGCTTATTATTCCTTACTTTTCAAATAGAACAAACAATAACCCTAAACTGAAAGCAAGTATAACTGTGATAACATAATTCGCTGCGTTTCAGTACTTGTAAATAAGTGGCTTCAAAAGGAAATAAGAACCATCCAACAAGATATTTTGAGAAGCTGTAGAGTAAGAACACTTCAAAAACATTTGGGAATTAGTAGGAACGTTTAAACCTATGAATCTCAGAAAAAATTATTTTGCCCAGACGCAGAATCCCATCCAAAGGCCAATAAGAATATGTCACATCATTCTTTTACTATACTGCGGCTCGGTACTGCTCGATACTGTTTGATACCACGACATCCGGATATAGAGCTATGTCCAGCATCCGCACAAAATAATTTCTCAAATCTCAGATTGCAAGCAGTTTTAAAACCATTTTAAAATTAGCTTTCCACATAAAAGTTGATTATCTGATCGAATGGTTCATAAACCATACAAATTTGCACAACTCCAGATCAGGAAGAGAGGAGAATACAAAATTCTTTGCTACAACAGAAGAACAAAAGGTCAATTTCTTCCAGCAAATTCTATCCATCTCACCAAAAATTTGGACATCATAACTGCGTTATGCCAATCCTGATAATCAAATAAAACCATAGACCTCATTAACGGCAGGTTGCATCTTTCACCTCAACTTTATCAGCAACTTAAACTCGTTTGAGACAGTTTTTTATTGCTTTCTAAAACAACTTTATAATACAAAAATTTCTTGAATTAAAAATTTTTGTACTAAAAAATCGTTTTTGAATTGAGATAGCTTTCTTATTGGTTCTTAAAACAGTTTTTAAGTTTAAAAATTAAAATTTTTATACTAAAAAACTACTTTAAGAAACAGTAAGAAAACCGTCCCAAACGAAACCTTACTGCAGTTCTCATCCTCTTTGTTGCTGCATAAGTGCATAACTGCATCTGATCTCTACTGTAATCCTAACCAATTACTGCAGAACATTTCTTGCTTAAGCATATTTTCAATTTTCCATCTCTAATCATACTTGATGGCTTGATGCTTCTCCGTTTTCAACCTCCTCTCTACCAAATTCCTTTCGCACTAACAACCGTAATGGATGATAGAGGATAGGCGAGCATTGTGGCTAAGTTAAAGTAATAAATAGGCATTAAAAAGGCTTAAACTAAAGCTGACACTGGTGATGCATATCCTGAAACCATTGAATTCTAATATGGCTATAGAAAATAAACAAAACTATACGATAAGAAGATGAATATCTCAATAATATTCAATTTTTTGAGACTTGGCAACATCATCTAGCAAAGCAAGTCACCAGAGGTTATCGTAAGAAACCATCATTTAAGAAAACAAGGACTTCAGGGCTAAAAGCTCCAAATAAAGTCATTGCAGTGGACAAAAAAAGAATTATATAAGTAAAATGGCATGAATTTTCAAGAGTTATTTCTAGGAACTAGGCTGGCATTAATTCTGGATTAAGTAGATGAACATAGACATAACATGCGCCTTGGCACTCTACAGGAGCTCACAATTAGGATCCTTTTGGTAGCTTAGTAGAACTTTAGGTAATTTGTCCCCTTCCATCTATTTTTAGGCAATTGTCCCCCCTAAAAGTTTTAAAATACTATCGTCTTTAAGCAATTGCTCCCAGCATAATTAAACACATTGTGTAGAGATGTTATTGTTAGGGAACGATGAACAAAATAAAAAGAGAAATAGAATTCATCATTTTATTTATTAATTTGAATTCCAAAAATATCCTAGTAGGTCAAACCCCGCTAGGGGGTGATGTTCTCTTGGACTCCCGACATATCTACGAAGCATACGACCCATTTCCTTGGTTGCTATCAACCTATTTTCTTGCAGAGAAGGGTCGAGCCAAATTCGAGGCAACACCAACAATTACTTATAAGTTTGCACCCCCCACCCGCCCCCGCCCCCGCCCCCCCAAAAATTAAGGCTGGTTCCGCCCCTGCTAAGTAGCAACAATCAACCGATGCATGTACATGGTATGCCTAGGTTTTACAAAGTTGCAAGTTTGCGAAAGTTGAATGTACTAATTTGTTTATTCCAATAATGGCAGTAATCGTAATAAGCAAACATTGAACAGCATTAAAAGGAAAAAAGAAATGCAAAAGAAAAATGATCATCATGGTAGCTTAAAATCATCATAAAACAGGAAACACCAATAATGATAATATTTAGACAACTAGAACAAGAAGCAATTCTGACTGATGCTGGTCAGCTAAAAACATGAAAAACAAAAACTTAGCAAATATCTGGTCTCTTTCAAAAACCTGAAATAGATGATGCTAAAAGGCTGCCTAAATCTAGTTCATGCGCCTGATAAGCTCGTTGATATAATCTTCACGGTTTCCAGCATCTCCACCTTCAACATAATGATTCCTCTTCTTCTTTAGTCCTCCAAGAGGTGCCTTCAGCTTAAATGGCCAAAGAAAATTATTGGCCTCTTTAAAATGAGGCCCTACAGAAAAAATTTCATGAATGAGGTCCTCAATGCATAAAATGTCCTGCTTTCCTAGCCCCTGAATAAAAAAAAAAGAAAAAAAAGAGTTATTAAAAATATGCAAACAAGTCAGAAATGCCATTTTACAGAGCCTTTATACAAGATGTATAAATCTTTACCTGCTCAATTATGCCATTGTTAGTTAATGGAATCCTTTGCTTGTTCAGTTTACCATATCCCCTCTTGTATATCAATTCCCTTACGCTTTTAAGGTTTGGATAACTGAAACATTAGATAACAAAAGATCACATATCTACTAGACGAATAAATACTAAGATCTTTCAACATAAACAAATGAAATTGATCAAGGAGACAAGGAAATGATACCCATAGGTGACATAAGGCTCCACCCTGCGGAGCATATTAATAGTAGCTTTGTTCACTTTCAAGAAAACTCCATTAAAAATCTGAAGAAAATGGAATGTAATAGATGAATCACTTTGGATTAATGGGGCTTGGAAGTGAAACTACTTTCAAGTTTTTTGCATATAAACCTGTCTCAGGCGCAAAAGTTGCAGGATCTTCTTAGTTTTCGGATGCATGGCGTTGATCCTACATAGCATCAATTGCAAAAAAGAAAGTTCTAACAACAAATGCGTGCCAATTAATCGGGCAATGACATTATTGAGTTATTGTAATAGAGAATTACAATATCAATGGGATGTAAAGCAATCAGTGCTAACTGATATTACCATCGATTAGAAATGTAAGGAAAATACGACTAATTTATGAATGAAAGAATAAATTAGCATCATAATGTAATAGTGAAAAGGAAGGTGCACCCGCGGATTCTGATAATGAACAGAAGCTTGGCCTCGGGGCAAACGTAGAAGCCTCCTTTCAACCTAGCCTCGCGCTTTAACTGGATCAGCTCCCTCTCCTGACAAAAAAAAAAGAAGAAAATTCATAGGAACTCGACGGAAAGCAATAAATATACAGCAGAAAGGGATCATCTTTGGCCTTCTCACTTGCTTCTTGTATTCCTTAGCGTACTGCTCTGCCCTCTTAAAAATAAGTTTGCGATTCTCGAGGTTTTTCTTCCTCTTCTCCTCGAGCTTCTGCTTCTTCTCTAGAGCCCATTGCTCCTCCCTCTTGCGCTTTTTCAATACGGACTCGGGGATCACGGATTTCGCCTCCGCCTCCGACATTTCTCAAACTGCAAAGCCTTATCTTGGATCAGAAAGAAGTTAAATGAAACACCAGATCGTCGAGGTTAGATCGAAGTGAATGCTAGGGTTCGGCTGCTGGTACCTAGCTCGCTCCCTCTCGGGCGCTGCGGCTTCAGATCCAGAAATAAATGACGACCGAGTTCGACAAAAGGCCGCGCAGCAGCGGCCGGAAGGATTTCGAGTGGAAGAAAAAAGTGATCCAACGGTGGGTGATTCGCGATGATTCCTCAACTCAATCTTAAACGTAGGATTTTGCAGTTCACGCTCTCTAGGGTTTGGCCGGTTTGGGCCGCTATGGAGTGGGTTGGGCAGCGGGAGGGCACGGACCTTACGGGTCTGTCCATACATATGAAAATATTTATTTATTTGCCTCACAACATTTAGGTAAATTATTCTGTGCGGATGCTGAACATCGTCCTACGACTAATTAGAATGCGTCATGTCACCCCCGTTCGGTACCGTGCTCGGTACTACTGACGTGATGCATTCTGGTTAATTTCCGGACCATGAACAACGTGCGGCGTCCGCACAAAATAATTTCTATAACATTTAAATCTTTAAATTATATAAAAATATTTAAAATGAAATGCACATATACTTTGATTGAATTTAGGTACTAAAGTTGTACATACTAAATATAGATGGATAGGCTTTTGATATATAAATACAATTGAATTTTGTGATATGCAATATAAAACATAAAAACATGGTTGATGAATTTCATGACGAAATTTGAAGAAGTCTCGAGGTATTTGAATTATTTTAAAGATTTTTTTAATCTTTTTTTTTTTTAAGGAGAGTAAACCTGAGACTAGGAGACCAAGGAAATTATTATAAATTTTAGTATTGACATTGAAAGTCAAAGTTGGTTTCAAAAATGTGCATCGATATTATGAACAATAATATTCAATGAAATTGATGGGACGTGCATGAATCCTATAGACAATGATGTTAATTAATGATGTACGACAACCATATAGATGGTCATATATATTAATGACATGCATTGATCTTGTGAGTGATAGCACGCGTCAACATTGTTGACAACAAAATTCGTGTGCTCTTGATTAATTAGTATTTGATGATATGTATCAAACTTATTAATCTTGGCATGTGTTCACATTTACTAGCAATTGTGGATGGGAGACTATAATCAAGTGACATAATGATTATAAAAAAATGATATTGTAGTGGTTGGGATATTATATTCGGTTGATGGCGATCGGAAGGTCGTAATAAAGGTGATAGTGGTTAGAAATTGTAGTCAAATAATGATAATTGTGAACTTATAGTCAAGCGATAACAAAGATGATAGTCAATAAATGGCACTCGAGGGATTGTACTTAGGCTATTGTGGTAAGTAGATCGAAGTTGGGCGATGGTGATTAAGATAATGCATTCAAGCAATATTGATTGATCAGTTTTTTAGTGTAAAATTTTTTTAAAACTTGAAATTTTTGTACTAGTAAGCTGCTTCAGAAACTAGTAAGAAAGATGTCCCAAACAAAGCTTGAATGATTATAGTCGGGCTTATGGAGATAGTTGTTGGACGATGTTGGCGATGAGGCTGTTGTTGGACAATGATATTTAGGATATTAGATTTGGGTGACATGTAATCAGTTGACTTCAATCAGGCTTAACAACTCTAATTTCTAAAAATAATTGAAAATAAAAAAATCAAAAATTTTTTTTTAAAATTGGAGCGCAATTGCTCTAATCATTTGAACGCATTAGCGTTAGGCCTAGAGTGCAACAATGCTAGAAAATGCTATCGCGACATTGAAGCCTCTGTTTGTATAGTAATTTTGAATTTGAAATGCAGTGATGCAACATTGATTAGTGGAGTTGCGGTGCTACCCACTAAAAAATTATTATTTTTATTATAATTTTTCACTCATTGTCCCTCATGTCCTTAGGGTTGCAAACAAACCGAGCCGAGCCGAGTATGTGCATATTCATATTTGAGTTCATTTATTATCAGCTTATTTAAGTTTGATTCGAGTTTTTTTTTTCAAGTTTGATTCATTTAAATTAATGAGTGTTCATGTTTGGTTCATATTTGATTCATTTAATACTTATCGAGCTTTAAACAAATAAGCCTTACCGATCTATAAATGAGCTATACTTCTAAATGTACATTAAATTAACAAACGAGCTCTATTGAGCCTTTTAACAAACAATTACATCGAGCTTTATTCGTGAACATATCTAACAAAGTTTTTAAAACTATCAAACAAGCTCGTTCATAAACATATCTATAAGTAATTGTATCTCTTCGCTCGACTAGGGCAGGAGGTTGGGACATGTAGGCAACCACAAGGCATGAATCAGAGGGAACATAGAATGGAGTTCCGATCCTCTGGAGCTTCAAATTTGGTGGGAAAATGAATAAGAGAGAGGAGTCAGAACAGAGAGAACAAATCAGAGGCTTCGACCTCTTATGTTTGTCGGGCCGGAGGCTTTGACCACTACGAGAATGACGACCTCTTCAACCACGAATGCCGAAGGCTGCACGTGATTCGCCAACGCCAAAGATGAAAAGTTTGAAACTTCGGATGGATGGACAAATGATGCTAGATGGATCATATTAGAATAAAAATTTATTTTTTTGACGGGTGAGGGGTAGTATTTCAAAATTAATCATTGGGATCCGTCCATAACAATGCTGATAGTTAAGTGCCAATGTGACATTTGTTGGACGGCAGAGGTTGAGTTATGATAGTTCCACGGCGGTTTAAGATGTAATAAAAACATATTTTCTTTGAGTTTTTTTTTTAAGCTGTTGTTTATCATTGGTGTTAATATATAATTTTGATTAAATATAGGGAAATTTCCATGTAGCTATTAGCTATAAATGCCGGACGCGAATTGGATGTGAAGTGGAGCTGTGGAGCACGGTACTCGGATCCGACCCGTTAAGAGTACCATAGAAACACGAAATGCCAGACCCACATTGGATGCAAAGAGCACGGTACTTGGATCCGATCTGTTAAAGTACCCGCACAAACACGATATAATATATCATTCGTTTCGTCAGGTTGCTCTCTCTCTCACGTGTTACCTTCCCTTCATCCTTGTTTGTCTCTGATCTCGCTTCGATGGCGCATCGGCTGCTCCGCGACGCTCAGGCCGACGGCTGGGAGCGCTCTGATTTCCCGATCATATGCGAGTCATGTCTCGGTGATAACCCTTACGTTCGAATGGTACGTATACTCGTCTCTTTCTTCTGCAAAGAATATTCAAATGTTGAGGCAAATCCCTGATGTGCGGCATGTGAACCTAAAACCTAATATTATATCTTCTTTTGCTTATCATAGATGATTAGTTTTGCTTTAGGTCAGATTTTTCCCTTCATTTTTGGAGGATCTTTGTTGTTGGAATCGTGCTTAACCTTTTAGTTTTTATCTAATAGAAGGGCACAATCTCCTATGTAATGAGATTGCTAACTGATTGCTTGTAATCACTATGTTTTTAACCGTTTTATTATGCGGTTCCATGCATCTGAGGCGAAAAGCTGAATCAACCTTTCTGGTACTTTCACTACTGTATTTGATGGTCTCATAGAAGTTCATGAGGTGGAATGGATTAACTATTTGGGCTGATTGGTTGCAACTTTTGAGCAGGATTTCAGTTTGATTTGAGCTAATCCTTCGAATAGGTTTACAAGGGAGACAGCTGAGTTAAATTCTGAATTTAGTAGGATTTGATAAATCATTGTCTAGGTTTAAAGAAAAGCAACCCAACATCATTCAATAAATCTCTTTAAATACTCCAAATCTCAATCTGCAATCAATCAGTCCAAAGGGCTGGTTTGATTTAAGAATTCCAAAATCAAACAGTTCTACCTTCAGGATTTACTAAATCCCATTAAACCTTTTTGAATAAGATTTATCAAATCTTGATTTATTAAAATCCTGCATTTAACGAATCAGGCCCGAAGGTTCATAGCCAGTTTAAACGGCTAACCATTCCAGTGTGAAGAGCTTCATTAAATTTCTAAAATTTAAATTCTTCCTTTGATTTTCTTATGTGAGATCATACATTTAATCTTATATAACCATGCACTCGGCCTATTTCTATCTTTTGTGCAGACCATAGCGCACTATGACAAAGAGTGCAAAATTTGCACCAGGCCTTTCACGGTCTTCAGGTGGAGGCCAGGTCGTGATGCACGATTTAAGAAGACGGAGATTTGCCAGACTTGTAGTAAGCTAAAAAATGTATGCCAGGTTTGCCTCTTGGACCTGGAATATGGTTTGCCCGTACAGGTTCGTGATACAGCACTGGCTATAAATTCCAATGATGCCATCCCGAAGAGTGATGTCAATAGGGAATACTTTGCTGAAGAGCATGACCGGAGGGTATGTTGCGAAAGCTTTTTTCTCTCTTGGACTTTTTGTTTGGGCTTATTATTTAATAGTCTATTTCCCACAATGATTATTGTTCTTAAAGGGTACCCAGAGTAATATTTTTTGGCACAGCACTATGTGTATAAAGCTGCTGCTCAACGTTTCAGTTTTGCATTTATTGCTTAGTTTTATTTTGTAGCTATAGCGTGCTTATTGTGCTTCATAGAATGCTTAGTGTTTGACATATGGCTATGTGTCACTATTGTTTTGTCTTGTTGAAATGCAATGGGTGTGTATACTGGGTATGGATTGTGTTCTGTGACCATTGTTAATTTGGCTTCTCGTTTACCATGAAGCTTATGTTATGTCATGTGTTCGATGACTTCTTCTGACTCACTGGTTTGCTATCAGGACCACATAGATTATCTTGAAATCAATTGAGACAAGGACTTTAAACTGAGGCTATTTCCAAATGTTAATTTATGGCTGCTAATTATGTTTATTAAGTTTTAAACTTAATTTAATGTCTCCCATGTTTTAGAAGCTTTATATTATAGATTGTGTTACCTTTCTATGTATTAAAGGAGCAAGAAGTAGTTAATACCTTTAATCTTACTTTTTCAATGATAATTTGTTTTATGACAGGCAATATCTAATTGAAGTGGTAGCATTCATCATTGTTATCATCATCATTAGCTATGTCCCAATCATTTAAGATCTATTTTATGAATCATCTTTATTTTTTGTTTCTGTCAAGTGAATCAAGTGGTACTAAACTTCTTTTTCACAAATCTCTTAAACAACTTCCATCCAATCATCCATGTTGCCTTAGTTCCACCCTTCTTCCTTCTTGATTCTCCCGACCTTTATTTTATTTGTAAGATGCCTTCTATTTGATTCAGTAGATAATGAATATCCATTGTGATTTGTAAAACAACAGCAATAGTGTTTACTTTGTAAAAATTTCCACATTAACATTAATTACTATTTTTTCTAATTGATTGTTTGTTTTCCTTTTAGTTTTAACCGTCCCCTTGAATCCTTCCATGCTTCAATGATTGTAGTGTCCTTTGCATC
The DNA here is from genome assembly GCA_022539455.1 of Dendrobium nobile. Taxonomy (NCBI): domain Eukaryota; kingdom Viridiplantae; phylum Streptophyta; class Magnoliopsida; order Asparagales; family Orchidaceae; genus Dendrobium; species Dendrobium nobile. Next base: position 6,010,911 of record CM039723.1, on the reverse strand, counting down.
GCCTACATTTTATTGTTCTATTTCTTTATGATCTTTATGTTCCATTTTGTTTGACTAGTGCAAGTTCCATCTGTTCATTTGGTAGTTGTGATTTGATGCAATCAAAAATTTGGGAGAGGGACCCAAATTTTTGATCACAAAAAGATTCCCTTACTAAGATAATAAAAATTCAAATAACTCATAAAAATTAGACTAATTAGACAAATAAACTAAAACACCATTTTCATATTATAAAAGGACTTACAAACAACTTGAACACTTGCAAACGACTCAAATGACACTTACAAGACACCCTATAGTTGCTTCACTTAGAGAAGAAGGATACAATGGGATGGCACTTGCGGATAGACGAAAGAGGTTAGAAGCCAAGACGAAGGTTGGAAAGAGCTCGCAAGATTTCCATAGGAGGAGGGGAAGAAGATTGGAAAGAGCCCGCAGGATTTCCAAAGTAAAAACCTCTCAGGTTTTGTCCCAAAAATCACATCATATCACTCTCTTTAAATCAACCCAAACATCTCATATATATAGGCAATAGAGGGGAACCAAACAGCCCAAGAATCCCCATAAATGGAATGATAAAAGCCACTAATTTTCCTGCACAGGAATTCCAAACGGTAGAGCCAACATCAAGAAAAAGCCACGGTGCAGCATTTAAAAGGGAATAAAGGCCACGGCAATCCAGCAATCAATTGAAGGAAAAAGGCAACAGCTCAAGAGGTAAAGAAGAAGAGGAAGAGACAAGTTCCACTCACCTAATAGCTTACACCTCATAATGAATTTAGAGCTAAACATCAGCTTATAATGAGCTACTCCTCCACATGATAATAATGAGCTTGCACCACAATAATTTCAACAACTAAAGCTCAAAACCGAAATCAGCCAAGGCTCCATAGAACTAGAAAACAGCCCAAAGGATAAGGAGGAGATGAAAGGACAAGTTAATGAAGAGCAAGGAGAGGGGGAAGATGAAAAGACACAAGGGAAGAAACCAAAAGTAAAACTCAACTTGTGTTGACCCCCCCTTTGTCTACATCATGATTGGTCCATAAGGTTGTTGGAGGCCTATGAAGTTAAGGTAGTGTTGTTGAATCCCTTTTTGTCCAGTGTATGATAATGGGTTGTACTTCGTGCCACCTATGGACTGAGAGTCAGTGGGGAGAATGTAATGAAATTTGAGTACGATGGAAAAAGAGAGAACATGGGAGATAATATGGATATCGACAAAATCTTTATTATCCAAGTCAGAGATACAAGAATAATGAAAGTGAGAGCTCTAAACTATAGAGCTTTAAGCTAAGAAAATGAGAATGAAATAACATCTATCTTCTTTTGTGGGTTTAATCATGTATTTTCTTGTGAGTTCCTTTTTTGCTTCATTCACTTCTCTTGAGTATCCTCCTTTTTATAGGGTTGAAAAGGTACATGAGTATGTTCTGGGTATGGTGGCTACCCCATTAGTCTTTATTGTAACTCGATCGTCGGTGCCAAATGGGATGGTGATTGAGAAGTGTGAGCCGAGCGAGCTTATGGACACCACTCAACATGAGTTGGAAGCTGGTCCAGGATCTACTATTGAGATTAAAAGGGGCGAGTATCATCGAGGTGTGGTAAGGAGAATAGACAGGCATGGAAAGCCGATATGAGGTCGCCTCGTTAAGGTGAGAAGGGGCGAGTAGCATCTTGATGGGGCCTTCAGGTCAACCCAGTTCTAAGGGATGTCTGTAGAGGCGACATGTGAGCCATTAGCTGTTTGATGTATCTTGCGTGGGTGTCTTGTCTCTGGTCGAGATGAATATAGATTTGCTTGAATGAGAGAGGAACTTCTGAGCCCTGCCTCATCGGGCAGAGGGCAATTGCCTTAAAGAGGTAGCTGGTGTTGGTCCGCAGTGCTCTAGTGTTAAGCTCCTTCGTAGCTCTTGAGTGAGTCCGTCGAACAAACTATTCTGAGAGAGGAGTGGATCCTCATTCTGCTCGACTTGAATGTAACTTGCAAACGGGTACCTGCATAGCTAGTCATGGGTGTACAAACATGACACCCATTTTAGCAAAAAGTATTAATGACAAAGAGCGGAATTTGAAAATTATATTTGGTAATCTTTTACAATTCCAATTAGCAACAAAAGTTGCCACTCTATGGACTGTGAAGCTACTCATGGAACATTAATTTTGTGTTCATTGTTAAACTTATTAGTTATCCGCTTCTTTCCTACTCCACTCTCCAGATTTTAGGGTAAAGCGTTGTACAAGAAATATTGATCTGTTTACAGTATGTGTTGTTACCATCCTTTTGTTCTTAGTAAACTATTTATACCATCCTTTTGTTCCTAGTAAACTTTTTAGATCCATCCAATTAGATTTCCAAGTCTTGAGTGACTTCTGTATTTGCATTTTTTCTCTTGAAGCTAGGCACTTGCTGCCATGAGGCAAGTATGTGGTTTATTAAGATAGATACATGGTGTCGTATATGGCTGATAATGTGTAGATAATCAGTATGGCAGAACTTATTTTTCTTTTCATATAGATTGGTTATTACATTTAATTAACCATCCACAAAGCATTACTGGTTAAATGCTATCAGATGATACCTATGTTGGTGGGGGGGTATTATTAACGGTTTGATGATATCATACGTATTTTACCCAAGTTGTCAATATGCTATGTGTCAATTGAGTATTTTTTTTTCTTTTTAAGTTCAAACCACTTAGTGCAAAGTAAAGCGATGCTTAGATTTCCTTAAGCAAATTCCTTATATTATTAATGCATGTTACAAAAACTCCAAAAAAAAAAAAAGTTAAATTAATTTATATAAAATAAAACTACATTATGATGCCAAGTTAGGTAGAATATTGAAATTATTGAGATGTTAGGACTAAAGATGATGCAATGTACAAGAAGCACTTGACATTTAAAGGACAGGCCTGTGGTGTCACTTAATTGATTCTACCCTTGTGCTAGCTAGGTTTAGCTTAATAAATTATTTGAGCAAAATTTGATGAGCTAATGAGCCAAGTTTGATCTAGCCTCGACTTATTAACTTGTGAGTGGACATATTTTGAAAATATTAATATAAAATACATAGAAAAATGTTAAAATGCATGGGTTTTAATATACATTTATTAAAAATGATTTAAAAATCGTTCTTTGCTCTTTCAACAGTATTTCTTTTTAATTTCTCATTCTTTTTGTCTTTTTACTGTTTCATCTACTTGAAACTTTGATCATTTTCTTTTTTATCCAAAATAAATTAGCCAAATCAAGATAGACTTTAGCTTATAAAATTGAGATCGAGCTTGAATTCATTTAATTTGTCGAGCTTAAACTGAGAAAGCTTGGCTCAACTTTTTTACTCCTTACCTTCTATTTTTATACGTAATGGATTTAATTTATAGAAATAGCTCTTTTGTAATGGATTGATAAGGCTATATACATAAACCCTTTCCTAAGTTCGACTTGTAGAGATGATAGAGTATGTTTATTTGAAACTTTAACTTGCCTAAAATTGCTGTCTTCATCGATAAAAAATGTTGAAAAAAAGAAATGTATATAAATGCCATATAGCAAGCAAGCCAATATCAATGATGAAGAAATAGCGAATCTATATTTTGATACAGTTTCTTTTTTTCAAATAAGAAAAATATTTCAGAAATATCTTGATATTGTTAGTTATCTTTGGATTTTTCTTAAAATTTTATTTAATTTGATTGTTAGGATTATCATTATTTTAAATTAGACGATAGAATCTTTAGTAGTTATTTATATTATAATTAAATTTGAAATTAATAGTAGTTTGATTTTATTTGATTCTGTTATAAGACAAACGTACAATGCACGTAGACATTTGGATTTGAAGCCTGTAGATTCTACTTCTTATATTCAAACTTTAGACTACACCTACTGATATAAGAGATGCCTATGAACTAGCTCCATTGTCTCGTCCATTGTGAAGATCCGATTTCTAAGAAAGAGTTTGGGCATAATTCTTAAGATAAGATTTCTATAAGCCTTAGGGGAATTGATGCAACACATGAAGATTATTTCTAAAATATCTTAATATTTTGAATTATTTTAGGATTTATTTCTTTCAATTTTATTTAATTTGATTATTAGGATTATTATTATTTTAAATCAGATGATAGAATTTTTAGGAGTTATTTATATTTGAATTAAATTTGAATTTAAATTAGATTGATTTTAACTTTTAATTCTATTTCTTTAACTATGATTTAAATGATTCGAGTATATATATATATAGACACACACACAGTATTATAGTGTATTGAAAGAGACTTTTTTTATTCGAATCTGTGGCATCACAATGAAGTCAACGTACCCATCATTGATACTCTCCTTTTTTATGAAATTTGTATTATAGGCGCAATTGGTTGAAACTTCTTAGGGAATCAAAATTTAGGCATACTTCATGGAATCATGGTATGTTGTAATCCACTGTCATGTTATGTATTAAGTTTTCTATTTGAAAACATTTCCAGTGTAAGTACCAACCATATAAAATAACCAATTCATAAACATTTGTGACTAAATTCTCATGCCATCAGGTCTTTGGAGCGTAGTATGACCTCAAGTTGATAATTGTTTCACATCGTTAACATGAACACACAACACATTTCATGCCTTTGATTTTCTTTATTTGGCCGAGTAATTTTTTGGGTATGCGTACTCGTATTATATCATTTGGAGGGAATGAATCATAATGTTTTGAAGTTTCTGTTTGTAATGATACCAGATGCAAGTTTGTGGATTCGCAGCAGCACCAATTGATTTATTTTTACTAAATCTATTATTTTGAAATCTTTTCAGTCTTTTAACTAGTGTGAGCTGTTGTTTAATATCACATTCATTTTACTTCTTGTTTATGTTGACCATACTGTTGAAATTGCACCCACATACATGCAGAACATCAACATCAACATCATCAAGCCTTTATCCCACTACGTGGGGTCGGCTACACCGCTACATGAATCCTTTTTCTCCATTGTGTCCTATTAAAAGTCAAATTCTCGTTTAAATCTAATAAAGAAAGGTCATTCTTAATATTTTCTAACCAAGTCTTTTTAGGTCTACCCCTACCTTTCTTAACACAAGTCAAATCTAATACTTCTATTCTCCTAACCGGGTCATCGGAAGGCTGCCTTTTTATGTGACCAAACCATCTAAGGCGACTCTCTCTAATCTTATCTTCTACTAGAGCTACTCCAACCTTTTCACATATATGCTCATTTCGTATCCTATCTCTAAGGGTAAAGCCACTCATCCACCTGAGCATCCTCATCTCTGCGACACTTAACTTAGTATTATAATCCCACTACCAACCCCTCCATATATAGTATCGTCAATTAACTTTATTAAATGCATTTATTTTGTTCATTTACAGGCAAGAGCTGGAATAGACTATGATTCTTCATATGGGAAGATACGTCCAAATGATACCATTTTAAAGCTTCAAAGGACTACACCATATTACAAGAGAAATCGGGCACATGTTTGCAGTTTCTATGTGCGTGGAGAATGCACTCGAGGTGCTGAATGCCCTTACCGGCATGAAATGCCTGTAACTGGAGAGCTGTCTCAACAAAACATTAAGGATCGATATTATGGGTATGTATGCGTACTAACTCAGTCCTTTTTAATCGCCATTTGCCACTTTTCCATTGGTCTTTGTGTTTCTTTAACACTGACATTATCAGATAAAATGATATTCATTCAAAGGTTTATTGATTGGGTTTTGTGGGCTGATTGTACCAATCCCGATACATTTTCCTATACCTTATTTCCATTTGGATTTTGAGCATGATGTGCTTCGCCAATTGATCATAAACCTTGTTAAATTATTTTCAGCACTGGAATCAGTTTAAACCCATCAAGTTTGTATTTCAGTCCTGGTAATTCATGGTTTCTTATCATTTTCCTGTTGAAACTATCCGCTTAGTCCTATTAGTGTGATTCATGGCATAGTCCAGATCATTTTCTTTTGCTTGTCTAGATTCTAGAAGTTTTATGGATATGAGCAGAATGTATCTATGTGCATCTTAGTTAAGGAAAAAGGTGAGAGAAACAAGATAATGTCCTTGATGGGCTTTACAGTGCAGCACGCGTCCATTTCAGATTTAAAAATATTTAAATATTTTATACTTATTTTGATTCTGTTATGCTCTGTACTTAGATGTCTTTCAACAACTTCTAATGTAAACAACTCTCCTTGGCCTATTGGATGAGAGCTTAGGCTTCCAACTAAGAGGTTCAGGATTCGAGTTTGTGTATGCGTTGTGTGTGTGAGTTTGCCTTAAATGGCCTAAATGTCCCAAAAAAACAACAACTTCTAATGTCTTGTTCAAGATCAAGCTAACAATACATTTTATAATGATTATTTTTAAAAAATTTATTCACTTCTATTAATAGAAGAATACTGAAAAAGAGATTAACCCAATTTCAGGAATTCATGATTGTCCTCGCATAATATTTATTACATCTGGTTTGCATGTTTTTTTTGTGTGTAGGTTTGTGACAATTGCATGCAAAATTTGTTTTACTTTATGAAATGTTGATTCATATATATTGTACTCAGCATTCTAAGGGCCTGTTCGGATGCCACTAAAATTTAATTTAAGTATGATTTTATAAATCTTCTAAATCCGAATTTACTAAATTCTGATGATGTTAAATCCTTAAAACTGTTTGGCAAGAAGTATGTTAAATTGTTATAAATCCCATGAGACTATTGACATGTAGAATGTACAAGTATTCACGGAATTTTAAGTGAAGCGTGTCAAAAAGCGCAGTAAAAAAACACAGTCAAAGCGCACTCCTTGTGGCAAGTTGTAATTGAATGTTTGGTGACTGGACCTAATAATTTGCCCTGAATTACGAGCCGTTATTACGTCCTCCGACCGGATGCAGAGGAACATCCGGTCGTAGGCAAAAAAACGCCTGTACCGAGGTGTACCGAGTTTTTTTTTGAAAAACTCGGTACACCTCGGTACAGGCGTTTTTTTGCCTAGGACCGGATGTTTCTTGCAGCATCCGGTCAACCGAACAAGGAAAAGCGCCTGAATTACAGCACTTTCCAGATCATAATATTTTGCATGCGAGAAATAATTAGCACCCACTTTGATCTCTTGCTGATTGATTTCATCTCCATTACTGCAGCGTCAATGATCCCGTCGCCCTCAAACTCCTCGGAAAGGCCGGCGAGATGTCATCTCTAGCTCCACCTGATGACGAGACCATAAAAACCCTTTATGTTGGCGGTCTCGACGCCCGAATCACCGAGCAAGATCTGCGGGACAATTTCTATGCCTGCGGAGAGATCGAATCCATTAGAATGGTCTCCCAACGCGCTTGCGCCTTCGTCTCCTACACCACCAGGGAAGGAACCGAGAAAGCTGCGGAGGAGCTCTCGAACAAGCTTGTTATTAAGGGCCTCCGCCTAAAACTAATGTGGGGGAAGCCCCAGGCACCAAAGTTAGAAATGGAGCCCGGCGACGATGACGCTTCTCACCAAGGACTCGTCGTCGCCCATGGCGGCTTACTCCCAAGGTCAGTTATATCGCAGCAGCAGCAGAGCAGCCAGCCGTTGCCTGTTCATTACTTCAACATTCCGCCTCCTCCATTGCCGTCGGAGAGGAGCTTCTACCCATCGATGGATCCACAGAGGATGGGAGCGATGGTGCCTTTGTCTCAGGAGTCGAGCAATGGCAAGGCTGAATTAGAGAGGCCTCCCCTACATATGAAAGGTCAGTACCCACCATACTATCCACCTTATGCTTATATGGCACCTCCTCCTCCACCTCAGTATCAACAGCAGCAATACCACCACCCATTTCATCAGATGACAGCACCTCCGCCGCCGCCGCCGCCGCCGCCATTGTCGGCTGCTCTGCAACCCCAGCCTTCAGCTGCAGATTTAGCTTCCTCATCACTTGGTTGATCTTTCGTGTTCTTGCTATTGCAGAGTTGGCTGGAAAGATTTTTTTTTGTCTATTCTGAAATGATATATCTTGAAAAAGGCTTCTATGGAAATTCAGTTTTAGATTACTTTGAAGGGAAAAGGTACATTTGCCTTCAAATTATTGTTGCCCAGTTTTTTTTTTTTTTCCTTTGGCCCTTGCTATCAGCATGCTCTTTTTGTTAGATTCAATTTCTCTTATTCTTGCAAGAACTCGTCACATGCAGAAAATAAGTTCTTTAACATTTGCAAGAACTCGCAACATGCATTATGAGTTCTCTAATCCTTGCAAGAACTCACATTCCAAATTATGTAAAAGAAATCAAAATAAAAAAATATGAATTTACATAAATTTTAAATCCACAAGATTTTAAATAAGATGATTTTCACAAGATTAAGAAAACATATATTGATTCATGTTGAATTCTGAATTACAGTTTCTCTTCCTTTTTTCGTTCACTTTCTTCTTTCATGAGTTAATTCTATAAAGAACAAATTAATTCCCATAATAAGAGGGAAAGAGGACTGATAGTTATTTCCCGTGGATCAGTTATAATAACCAATCATAGAAGTTATTTGATCAAATTAATTATTGCAGCGGTCCGCATGATTATCATATTTAATTATTCTAACACTTTGTGCTTTTAGCATGAAATCTAGAGATGCTAGTGTTTAAATTGCAGCTTATCTGCGTACTGCAAGAAATGATAAATAAAATTTCCCCTTTATTTCATTTTACACGAAGTCGGATGCTATAGATGGGGCAAATCGGGCAGAACAAAGGGCTCATCTTCGAGAGCCCAAAAGGCCTGTAATTGTGGATTGGGCTGGATCTGATTGTGGTGGTGCTGCTGAAAGTTCTGAAGGATGGCGATCTGGGCTCGTGTCATTTGAAGCTCATTCTGGGCCTTACTGATCTCGTGCTGTAGATGGGCTATTATGGCGTTGCTGCCGTATACTGGGTCTTGCACGCGCCAGTAAGCTTCCCAAGCCATTGCGTCTGCTGCCTGGGCCCGTTTATGGGCCGGAAGGTGCTGAAGGAACAAAAACAAAGAATGAACATGGGCAAAATATAACCCAATTTTAATTTTTTTTAAGGATTTTCAAATAAAGTTAACAATCATTATATTTCAAAAGGAAAAAAAGATTGGAAGGATATTTTGATATAATTTATATAAGATGAGTTTAAAATATATTAAATTTTGTTTAAGATTAATATTATATATAAAAATTTTATATTATTCTAATCTTTTTTTTTTTTTTTTCTGGAACACTGGTTTTTACCCGCAGACATTCCAAAGGGAGTGCTTGGCGGCATAATTAATCCCATCCACTAGCATTGAGCTCACACTTGCTTTGCCCCACTGAAGAGGCGAATCAGTAGTAGAGGGGATTCAAATCCGAAATGGGGGGTTCTAACCCGTGTTCGCCCGCCAATCACCCTAAGCCTCGGTGGGTCTAATCTTTAAAAAATAAATTAAATAATTTTCAAATTATGAGCTTATTCTAAGGCAATTTTTGTTCCTTTCAAAATTCTTGTAAAGTGGATATTCAAGATGATGATACTACATTAACATAAGAAAGAAAAAGAAAATCGTAAGAAGCAGATATACTACCTGAAGCATTCTGGCTATATTACTGGCCCCAAAGATCTTATGAACACAAGCAAATCTGTGAGGATTAGAAGGATGAAAATAGGGAGCCAGAATACAATCCTCAGAGCATCTTCTCCTTAAGTACTTGCAAGCTGCGCATCTCCTTCCTCCATTAATACTGGACATATCTTCTTTACTCAGATTTGGATTTTCCTCTAATCCTTCAGAAAATCTTGCAAAGATTTAGATGCAGAAACGAAGAAGATTTGTTTCGATTTCTTCCCTTTGGAGAGAACACCGTTGATATAGCATTGGAGAGCAGTATTATGGAAAGCCTAACGGCTAGTAAAAAATTGAACGAGCTTGTCTTATTGAGGTGGAGGGAATGGAAGGTTTTCTAGCTAGCCTGTGGCGTCGTTCCTGGTTTCAAAATTCTTGCTTTATCAAGTGATTTTTTATATGAAATAAAATGATGGGAAATAAAAGGAAATAAAATGATGGTGGAGATGTAAATATGTAATATCTATTGTTTTACAGGCTAGAATTCAAAGAAATTTCTGTTTTTATTTTTTTATTTAGTCATTCGAGCCTGTGTATTTTGAAGTGTAAATCTTCTTAAATGTCTCGAAGATAAAGATGCTAAACATCTTCTTTAATAAGTGATAGGATCTCTCAATCAATATCTCTAAATAGATATGGGCACAAGTTTTAATTATTAATAAAATAAAAATATATATGTAAATTTGTTAATTTGCTATTGCAAATATTCAATAACAAACTATCCATTGATTTAGTAATAAAAAATTGTTATTGCATGTATTGAGATTTTGTGACTTTTTTTGATTACAAAGTGGTCACAAAATTCTCTATAAGCTTTGATCTTAGTGGTGAATGAAGGAAATCACCAACTAGGGGTGTCAAAATTGGATTTCGGTTCGGGTTCGGGTTTAACCCGGAAATGACCCGACTTCATATGGGTCGACCCTAATCAGACCCGATTTTATAAATGGCTCGGAATTTCATACCCAGACCCAACCCGTCGGGTTACAGAGTTGACCCGACCCCACACGACTGGACTGCTAGACGGCGACGGCGGGATGGCGGACACGGGGCTCGGGTCGACAGCGGGACGTTTGTGAAACGGGTTGACCCTAACCTGAAATTTTCAAACGTATCGAATCCGGAAACTCAAACCCGACCAATTTGCGAAACGAATTAACCATAACCAAAGATTTTTAAGTTTGATTTAAGTTGGGTTTTCAGATCGTGTCAAATATTGACACCCCTATCACCAACAAAAAATTTTATGCAGCTAGATGGTTGCTAGTTGCTATTGCCAGTCATCATCACAGTCACTCGTTATAATTGCTTGAAGTGGAAGGGGTCGGGCCGTCGGGGCTAGAGGGATGGCCTGAGAGGGTGGAGTGAAGGGTGTCACCAACTAATCTAATATAATAAAGTAGCTTTATTAAAAATTAAAAATAACATACCCAACATATAGGGAGATTGCTAGAGAGAAAATTAAAGCAAAGGAAGCGAAATCTTCACTTGCTTAGGAAGAAAAAGAGGAACACCATTTGTCGTTGGTTGCTTGAAGTAGTCAGTGTCGATAGCTGTTGTAAAATCGGTTGCAAATTCATAGTATTCTTGTAGTATAAAATGGAAGATATGGCACCATTTTTAACTTTTTATCTGGGACATTTTTAACCATCTCATAGGGTGTCAATTTTTGACACGACCTGAATCCGATCCGGAAAAAAAATCCAGGTTAGGGTCAACTCGAACCCGAAACGGGCCGGATTCGGGTTCGGGTTCAACAAATTAACCCGTTTTAAAAATCGGGTAGGGTTCGGGTTGACCTAGCAACCCAAAAATGATCCGAAATTGACACGAAAACTCCTATTTGACCAGGAAACTCGAGATTGGCCCATTTTTTTTACCCGATTTTGACACGAAAAACTAGCAATTTTAGGTCAATTATGAGTCATTCGTGTTGGGTCGGGTTCGGGTCCGGAAACCTGACCCATTTTAAAAACGGTTCAAGTTCGGGTTGACCCGAATAGTGTCGGGTCAGTTCCGGGTTCGACCTGAACCCGACCCGTTGACCCGAATTGACACCCCTACCGGCATCTCATATAGATAATGAGAAAGGGATAAAACCTAGAGAAGAATCTACTGGCCTCCCTTATTTCAGGTTATTTATCAAATTCTTATTTATTTTTTTATTAATATTTATTATTATATTTTTTAAAAAATATTGTGACAACATAGGCGTGTTCCCTTGAACTTATCAAGACCTTTTCTATTAACTTCAAGATTAGAACATCTTTAAAATATGACATAAGATATTTGTTTTTAAACTACAATTTCACTTGCAAGTTAAGATAAATTTCAATCAATTGACTATTTTAGGGTTTTTTTTTTTTTTGAGACTTTTTTTCTTATTATTTTTTAAAATAACTTTTAAATACATAAAAAATTTGTGCTTCAAAATTTTATACTATAAAGCTATTTTAAAAAGCAATAAGAAATGTGTTCTAAATAAAGCCTTAATAACTATGTTGTGCTAGTTATGAATACAATACTTTAGATGATAATACTTTGTCATAATAGTCCAATATTAAATTATTTTTTGCCTAATCTGGAGATAAACTTACATAAAAGATCATTAATGATAACTCTAAGGTTTCATTTGGGACATGTTTATTACTATTTTGTTTTTCAAATCATAGCCATAATTTCTATTTAAGTCCTGCTTTTTTACTAATTTCTAAATTTTTTTTTGTACTAGGAAGCTGTTTTCTGCAATGACTTAAAAAAGTTACTTTCTCTATAACAACTTAAAAAAGATAGTAAGAAAATCATTTCAAAAGAAGCTTAAGGCTTTGTTTAGGGCGATTTTCTTACTGCTTCAGTAGCTAAAACTAATAGTAATCTTCAATTGAGCATAATATTTTATATTTTATATTTAGTCATTCAAATAAATAAATAAATAATGTGTTAGTGACATCAGCCCAATTAACGCACTACAGTTCATGAGCATTCACAAAGTCAAAGTTGAAAAAATGATCCAAATTATAAAGAATGACACAACTTATTGACAATATTAAAGATATAAAGTGATGGATTAATCAAAATCACTTATTTAGGCACTATGTAGAATAGTTTTCTTTGCTGAAAGCAACGAAATAAAAATTTATAAAAATACTAAATAAAATTGTTACCCATACAAAAAAAAAAAAGGAAAAAGAAAAAAGAGCACAACTTATGGCACAAATTGTCAAAATTAAGCATGATTGAAAACTAATGCTAGCAGCCCAAATTTTACTTGTTTGCCACTTTTGTCAATGCATGCTTAATAGACAATGGGTGGGTATTAGATTGGACATTGAGAGTTCAATGAAGGTAGTCATTTCAAATTAATGAATTAGGGGTTTTGGAATTAATATATAGCATGAACATATAATATTTATTTTGATGCTATTATCAAATTATGAATTTTCATGCTAGAGCACATGTTTGGATGCAATATATTAATGTTGATTGAAGACTGGGAGGCTCGAAATAATATCTGAAAGTTTATTAGATAGTTAGGGTTGGGGCCATGAAGGCCTTCATAATACATTTTGGATTGTACTGGGAGTAGGGATTCACACTTAGGCCCCCATGTAAATACGATATGGTGATCATTTCTTGTTTTTGTCTAGAAACCCTAAGTGACTTAAAGGAAGGGAGATTCCAAACTTACTGGGAGGTAGAGATTTAGAATCATGTCCTTGAATGCATGATATACATATATTGTATTTAGAGTCTTTGGAGATTTAAAATTATAAAGATTTATTTATCCATTTGAAAGATGGGATTCAATTTTCATCCGTATATTATATATTAGATACATATATTCTAGTGTTTTAACATCGGTGCCCTGAAAAATTAGATAAAAGGTTTAATTCTAATTTTATCCATATGTTCTAATTCAAAATTAGATTCTTCGTAGACAAGGTCCATGACTAGCATTCTTATGTTGTTTTGGTTGATAACCTTCGAGGCAAAGTAGTAGTGAGGTTCTTGAATGTATTCAATAATAATTATTTAGAATCAAGTATACATCAAATGTGATTTTTGAATCTTATTATGATCTAAACTAGGAGGATTAAAAGGTTATCAGGTATGGATGAGTTTGAAATAATCCAAGAGTAAAGATTGATCAAAATTAATTGCATTAAAGATGGTCTATGATGATTTAAGTTGTGAGCCTTAAGAATTAGAAGTCTATGGATTATTTAAATCCATAGAGTAATAAATTAAATTAGGTTCTTGTAATAAATAGGAACTATAGATATATTAAAGTTCTAGTCATGAAGCACTTTTAAAATAAAAGATATAAAAGCCCTAAATATGTTTTAGTTTTGATCTAAAGGCTTCTATAAATGTTTGATTCAGATCTAATTAAAAATAATTTGAAGTAGGAGTACAAGCCTTGGTTGATCCCACTAGTTAATTAATCCAAGGTTAAAAGCTCACACATAGAGTTCATTCTCTACTTCATAGCTTGTCAATGCTAAATAGCATCAAGCCAACTCTTGTGATAAAGTGATTAAGGTTTTGTTTGAGATAACTTTCTCACTGCTTTCTAAAACGTTTTTTTATTACAAAAATGTTTAGTTAAAAAAATTTTTTTTACTAGAAAGTCACTTTATAAAATAGTAAGAAAGCTATCCCAAACGAAGCCTAAATTATGAGAAGTTAGATTTTTGTCTAAAATGTTAGTGATAATATGATGATTTATTTGTGAGGGATGCAAATAAAAAGTCAACAATATTAGTACAATGAATGATTGTACTTCATGAATAAATTATGAACAGTAAATATGCCGCACATTCCTACACCTCAATGTTGTGGATTAGTTATTCTTAATTAATCCATTGACATGTAATCAGATATATTTAATGAGTTATAGCTCATAAGAATTTTCTGATAACCAATTACGTTAAGATAACGATTAGAGGTAAGCACTACTTAATTAATACTAATGGATTAGATAATCGATCATAAGCTCACCTCAATTGACCATCGAAAATCTTATGATTTTAATACATAAAATACGTTGACTAATGGCCTTAGCCATTCACAAAATGCAAATGTTTCAAATGTTAGATGAATAAAATATCAAACCATTGGTTTTAAACGTTAGATACAAAAGGAAAGGCTGATCGGTAGTGATGTCTATTTATATCTTAGGACTAAAATTTTAACTCGAAGATTGAGGATTAAGGCTAAAATTTTTGTGTAAAATTTTGTTTTAAGAAGCAATAAATTAAAAAGATGTCCCAAACGAAGCATAAGGCTTTATTTGAGATGACTTTCTTACTGCTTCTTAAAGCAGCTTGTTAAAATATAAATTTAAAAATTTTATATTTGAAAACTACTTTAAGAAACAGTAAAAATGTCATCCCAAACGAAACCTAAAAAATTATAAAGTGGAAGACTTATAGAATTGGTAGGATATTGAGGACTAAGGCTGTATATGTACTTATGGCTTTTTTTTAAAGGGTTTATATGGGAAGTAAACAATCAAGGCTGGGTTAGGGTTAGGGTTTTTTAATGAGTTCTTGGGGTTTTTTGAGAAAGAAGTTTTCATGCATGTATGTAAAATATGATTTCACTAGAAAAAAAGGCGTTGCATGTCATAACATTTACCGTGATAGAGAGAAAATATTTGATGTCTTAGTCTTGTAAAAAAAATTAACACACACAAATAAAAGTGGAGTTGCAATCGAAAAGTTATAACCTTAAGCTTTATATCTAAGTTTCAAAACAAACTTCAATAAGTGCCCAAATTTAAAATCACCAAAATAGGATAAAAAATTTATGCTTGGTTGGCAAAAGCTTTATTATTGTTTCTTAAAACAATTTTTTTAGTATAAAAATCTTAAACTTTTTTACTAAAAAATAATTTTAAGAAGAAATAATAATATCGTTCCAAACGAAGCCTTAATTATATTTAAATTGAGGGAAATATGAGAAAAAAAATATTTTTTTAATAATTTGTTAACTAATTATAAATATATAATTGTTGTTTTATTTTTCTTTATGGATTTTTATTTTGTGAAGATGCCAAACTTTTGCAAATAAAAAATCTATAAAGAATTTATCACACCTAATAATAATTAAAATATTTATCTGATTGTCACATCTCAAAAAGTCATGTATCAGATAACAAAAATATCAAAGAGATAAATCTACAACTGTAATAAAACTTATCAGATATATTTTGTTATTTCAAGTTGCAAAAATTTGCTATGTGTTTATTATTTAAAAAAAAAAGTCAAAATGACAAAATTTCTTTACTAAAATTTCATCAGAATAATCACCTCATTATTAAATTCATGTGTTAAAATTAATATAATATGCAATTAATAAATTTATTAATTACAAAATAAATCTCATTTTAATTAAAATACTTATATATTGACATAAAAATTTTCAATTTATTTAGATATTTCTTATGAAATTACTTTCTTCTATTATATAATATAAATTTAAAATTTTTTATTTTTTAAAATAATAAATTATAAAATATGTCACTCAAATTTATAATCTTAAAAATACAAAAATCTCCTTTAACAAGCAATTTTTTTTTAAAAGTTGATGAATAATAAATTATTATTTTTTGAGAAAATGATAAATTATAATTTATGAGTGTAAACTTATAATTAAAACTATAATTATCTTATTAAGTAACATCTTACAAAACCTTCTAATATTAAAAAGGAAGAGTAGGTTGACTTTGGCTTCCTAGTACAATAGTCAACGTGAATGAGACCATAATGTACGGTTTTCTTAAAACAAAAAAATTATCTTACCTGAGAGAAATTTACAATTATGCCCATTGATTATTATCAAAAATTCAAGTTGCAATAAACAACAAATTGATTTATTATATCATGAAGAGATGATGGTAAATACCGTAAAATCAATCGATGGTTCCAATTTCTGGTCGAGATTTATGGTCTAAAATATGACGGCATATCTCGGGTGCGGCGGCGGACTTTTGACTTTTAAGGCTGAGGCTTTGATAAAAAAAAAGGGAATATAATATAAAATTATTATGTATTTATTTATGTAATAAATAAAATTTTAATGTTTATCATTAAAATATTGGCATAATAAATATATTTCGCTTTTAAAAAATAAATCTTATTAACATTTTTATTAGAATTAAAGATTTGGATGTTATATAAATAAATATAAAAATTTTAATATTATATATTAATTTTTTTATATTATGAATATAAATATTTCAAGAAATTTTAGTGATTATATCATTAGACAAAAACTTAGTTAAAATGTATTTTAAATTTATTGATTTTTTAATTTAGTTTATAAATAATTATATTTATCTCAAAATTTTAATAATTTAGAGATCTATTTTAATTAAAAATTTGATTAAGATATTTCAAAATAATTTTCCTATACATTAATTTTGAGAAACCCGTGCCATAAATTGTCAATGTCCTGCACATGTGCCAATTAAGTTATATTAATACCCAAAGAAAAAAAATTATATATTAGGTAATATTTTAAAGTCACGTGAAAAAGAGCTAAAAATTATAAGATAATTACGTGAGATCAGCATTTAACACATTTATTTATCTATTTAAAAAATATTTTTATATTTTTAATATTTATGTGTGCCTACTTTAACTTTTTTTACTTTTACCGAAATTATAATTTAATTTTAATCATCTTATTTTATATTATATATATAATGCTCATTTTTAAATTAAAAGTTAATATTTAAACTTAAAAAAAATAATTTTTATTTAAATATTTTTTATTTTCCAAAATTATTAATAATTTTTATCATCTATTTTCATCAGGAAATAAATTATATCAAGATATCTTGATATAATTTTAATTAAGACGGTCTTTTAAACCGCAAAATATATTTGAAAATTAATTTCGTGCATAAAAATTAATTTTAAAATCTCGAAATTAATTTAATAATTTTTAATTATATTATTATAAAAAATTATTTCTTAGTATTCTTAATAATTTAAATTAAGATATATATATTAAAATACAACCATTTCTTAGTACTGCCGTACCGTACGTCCGGACATAAGAAGCCTTGCTTATATATGCCACTACTCTCCTTGGCTTTTGACACCATCAGAAATATCAGAACAAGAGTTCCTCCTTTCTTTGTACTTTCTTCAACAAAGGTATCTCTCTCTCTCTCTCTTTCTATCTCTCTCTCCCCTTCTCTTTCTATCTCTATCTCTCTCTTTCTCTCTCTCTCTATGAGGATGGAAGGAAGGAAGAAGGGAGCTGCAAGAAAGGAGAATAACAGTGGAATATGGAAGGAGGAAGACTTGAGTGGGATGGAATTGGCTTCCCTTCCAACACATCCCTCCATTAATCTTGCTTGCATCACCAAGCTTAATCTCTCATGCAATAACCTTCAGGTACCTAATCATCCTCTCTTATTCAAGCAGCTTATTTAATTCCACCATATAGGCTTATATCTCATCATATGAGGAAATATTAAACAAAGGAGAAAATTTTCTTATAAACTTGAAGTGATCATTCATCTTGCAAGAAATTAATCTGTTTACTAATTTCAATCAAATGTTTTTTTTTTATTTAAGAACTTGCCGGAGTCGGTGACGGCGAGGCTGGTGAACCTGGTAGAGCTGGACCTGCACTCAAACCAGCTTAAAACACTTCCTAATTCAATCGGCTGCCTCTCAAAGCTAAAACGCTTTGATGCTTCTGGCAACTCGCTGGACTCACTGCCCATAACCATCCAAAACTGCGGGTCAGTTTGAATTTTCATTAACAATTAGTGCAAAACTCTTAAATTTTCGTATAAAACTGTTAATTAATGAACTAAATACGTTTTCATCTACTACTTTGGCAGGTCATTAGAAGAATTACTAATCAATTTCAACCAGCTAATCCATCTCCCAGACACCATAGGACTTGGCTTAACCAAGCTTCGCCTTCTCTCCATTCACTCAAACAAACTAACTTTCCTTCCTTCCACAACCCACAAACTCTCCTCTCTCCGCTCCCTCGACGCCCATCTCAACACCCTTCTAACCCTCCCCAACGACCTCCACCTCCTTCCCTTCCTCCATTCCGTCGATATCAGCCAAAACTTCCATCACCTGAACTCCTTGCCTGACTCCATTGGCCTTCTCCCTTCCCTTTCACACCTCAACATCAGCTATAATGGCATAACCACCCTCCCCGACTCCCTCGCCTGTGCAACTGGTCTTCGCAGCCTGAAGGCCGATGGAAACCCGCTGGTTTCTCCGCCGTTGGATGTGGTTGCGAATGGAGTGGATGCGGCGAGAGAGTATCTTATTGGGAGAATGAATGGAGTGGCGGTGAAGGGGAAGCGGAGGAAGGGGTGGATATGGAAAATGGCGAGGTGTGGAATGGTTGAAGGAAGGATAGTTAAGAAGGAAGACGATGATCAGTATGAGGAGGTTTCTCGTGAGTATCATTCAGTTGATGGATTTGGGACTCCTGGAAGAAGGTATATGGAGGCTTTGTCGTCTCCTCTGAAGGCTTTTTCGAGGCAATGGTCGACGCCGGCGACGGCCAAGCCGGCGTGGAAGTAGCCAGCCAGCTCCTTTATGTACTGACTTTTGTGTGTGTGATTTTTATTCAAACGATAAACTCTCTATATTACCAATTAATATTATTATATTTTCGTCGAAATTGGCAGCCAATATTACGTTTTTTGTTTTTTTTATTGTAATGATTAAAAAATAGCTTATGGTGGTGGGCTTTGCGGAATGTCGTCAAGAAGCGATTACTAGATGAAATAAAATCTTTTGGGCCCTGAGTAGCAATAATCTGGCCGGCCCAGTTCTGCTACGTATATACAATAATAACAAATTAATTTTCTCAAGAAAATTGATGCCACATATTTGGTGCTATTACAACACTGAAGTAAATATAATTCTAAAATAATTTTTTATGACAAAAAAAAAAGAAACTAGTGAATGTTTGGCAGTAAAAAAATAATGACAAAACAGTCTCCAATAAAGAAAAAGGCTAAAGAGATTTAGGTTTCGTTTGAGACATCTTTCTTTCTACTTCTTCTAGCAGTTTTTTAGTACAAAAATTAAGCTTTTGTACTGAAAAGGTTTTTTAAGAAGCAGTAAGAAAGTCGTCCCAAATGAAGCCCCCAAATGAACTCTTAGGCTTCATTTGGGACAATTTTGTTTTTTTGCTTTATAAGCTGCTTTCTAGTACAAAATTTCAGTTTAACAAGTTTTTGTACTAAAAAACTGCTTTAAGAAGCAACAAGAAAGTCGTCCATGCTTCATTTGGGACAACTTTTTTTTTATTTTCTAAAATAGATTTCTAGTACAAAATTTTTTAGTTTAATCAGATTTTATACTAAAAATTTTCTTTAAGAAGCATTACGAAGCCGTCACAAATCAAGTCTTCTCCTCTAATTGTATTACTATTCTTTAAAATATTTTTGATCTCAATGCTCTCATATGTTCTTATTTTTCACCGCTCCAAACCTTTAAAACAAATCCATTAAAGCTTTATGTGGGACATTTTTCTTACAATTTTCTACAGTATTTTTTTTGTACAAAATTTTTTAAAAGTAGTAGAAAATCGATCAGTGAAAAAAATTTATCCAAAACCAAGTCGAAATAAAATTATGTGCAACTCTTTCAAGAATTATATATATGAAGTAATGAACATTCAAAGGAATGTACATATCCTAATATCATTATTCTAGTTTTCACTAATGAAGCTGAAAATGAAGCTTTACAGCCCTAATTTCATAGTTGTATCATATAATGATGATATGCATCCTTCAATAATGTCGATGATAAATATAATAAAATCTTATAAGTATTTCTATACCTCATTATTATAATGTCAATTTATGCTAAAATCTATATAAGACAATTCTTCTTACCACAACAATAACAACAACAATTTTTTATCCCACTATATGGGGTTGAGACTGTTGAGTACATGAATCCTTTTTCTCTATTATATTTAAGTCAAATTTTCATTTAAATCGATAAGACAACTTTTCTTAGAAAAAAAAAGAGCTATGTAGCTTAACAAAAAGTAATCAAGTAGCGTCAAACAACTAGTAGAGAATATATGACTATAGAGGGCATGGTCGTCGATGCGGCCAATAAGTTGCTGGGTTGAGCTTGTATCATCGTAGCTTACATACATATTTCAAAGAATGTGAGCTCACACGTTCACATTTATGCTAATTCATTTGAGACAATTTTTTATCATTAATTTTTTGCTATATAGTTAAATTCACTTATTATATATTTTTTATTGCTTTTTTAACTAAAATTTGAATCAAAATAGATCTATGAAATAATTTATTTATTTTTTACTTTTGAAGATGACACAAATGTTCTGCTCTTATAATCTTTATTCCAATTTTCATATCTACCATTTCTATCATGGTTAATGATAGCATTTTTGTTGCCAATCTCTTATCTTATAAAAAGTGATAAAGTAGACTACTGATATCTACAAGAGAATGATAACTAAAACACCTTAAAGCTTCTTTAGCTTCCATCATATAAGTTATCATGTGAACTATGTTGCTTCAAAACCTTCTTTAATTACGAGAAATAATGTCATTCATAATGAAGTGGAATCATTTTACGTAACATCTTAGTTAAAGTTTTTTCTTTAAGGAATAGTTTATCTAACTTATTACATATTTGTTACATGCTTTCTAGAATGTTCTTGCTAGCTTATATATATAATATTGTAAGAAGAATGAGGGGATGATGAATATTATGATATTTTGAAGCCTTTGAGCTTGTGCTGTTTCCTTAGTTTTGTATCCCTTATAGTGATTTATTTCTTTCGTTGATCCACTGCATCACTATGACTTCGTTAGCTCATTCATCGTCATGGTGTACTAACCTCAATAAGCTTATTTGTTATGGTCTGTAGATGTCTGCCATCCCCTAATCCAACTCTTCCACTGTTGTGCTCATTGATTTTATAATGTAATAAAAATATAATGAAACTATCATTAATATATATTTAAATTGTGATTAAATAAAAAAATATATTCAATTTTCATCTAATTAAATACAAAACATTACATCTTTGAATTTATTTTATAATACAATAAATAACTTAAAATATCTAAATAAATTATAATAAATTTAAATAAAAATTCTTAAATATTATAACCAAACGGCCTAAAAAGTCTGAATATTTCAAATAAAATGAATATTCCTTAACATATATTGAGAAAAATGATTAAATGCTCAATTAACGGAGCATTAAAACATATATGACATGCATATTCATGCAAATTTAATATTATTTTTTCTCTCCTCTTCATCTACATTTTAGTAATTAAGGGGCGAAGATACAGAGGCGGCTATACCATAAATTAAGCGTAATTTCTGACTGCTTGCAGGCATTAAAATAAAATAAATTGACTGGCCACCGCTAGATTTTGGGAGAGAGAGAGAAAGCAGCTGAAGAGAGAGAAAAGTTGCGATGGGGGAGAGAGAAATGGCGTGAGATAGGGGATATTAGATTTTTTTATTAAATAAAAAATAGATTTTTTATCTAATAGTTAAATTTCTTTTAAAATCTAATCATTATTTAATAAAAAATTACTAATATCTCCCACTCTCTCTCTCAAGACGTTTCTCTCTCCCCGCCTCTCTCTTTCCAGCAGCTTTCTCTCTCTCCCTTACTATTTTGTTTGGCGCATTTGCATAATCAATTTTAACGATTTCTATGCCCCTTTATAAAATAAACCTAGGCTTTATTAGTGATAATTTTTTAAATATTTTTTAAAGTAAAAAAATAGTGATCAAAAGCTTGGCACGTAAACCAAAATTAACTTGAATACAATTTATGTTTTGTTTGTGACAGTTTTCTTACTATTTTCTAAAGTAGCTTTCTAATTAAAATTTTTTGAACTATAAAAATTTTTCACTAGAAAGTTGTTTTAGAAAGCACCAATAAAGTCATCCCAACAACATCAAGCCTTTGTCCCACTACGTGGGGTCGGTTACATAAATTTTTTTTTCGCCATTGTGTCTTGTTAAAAGTCAAATTCTCACTTAAATTTAATAAAGAAAGATCATTTCTAATATTTTCTAACCAAGTCTTTTTAGGTCTACCTCTACTCTTCTTAACATAAGTCAAATTTAATACCTCAACTTTTCTAATCGGATCATCGGAAGGCTTCCGTTTAATGTGACCAAACCATCTAAGATGACTCTCTCTAATCTTATCTTCCACTGGAGCTACTCCAACCTTTTCACATATATGCTCATTCTGTATCCTATTTCTAAGGGTAAAGTCGCTCATCCACCTAAGCATCATCATCTCTGCAACACTTAATTTAGTATTATGCTTCTCTTTTAATGGCCAACATTCGACACCATAAAGCATTGCAGTTCTCACTACCATCTTATAGAATTTTCCCTTAAGTTTGAGTGAGACTTTTCTATCGCACAACAAGCCTGATGTATTCCTCCACTTCAATCATCCAACTTGAATTCTGCTGATAATATCCTCATCTATTCCACCATCACTCTTAATAATAGATCCAGGATATCTAAAACATGCATGTACTTTTATTAATGACTTTATCTCCCAAAGTCACAATCCCCTAATTAGATCTATTGCTACTAAAATCACACTCCATACATTCAGTTTTAGATCTACTAAAGCGAAAACCTTTAGACTCTAAAACAAAGACTTAATTGTGTTGAGGCAAAATGGGTTGGGTTCAGATTAAACGGATTATTTTCGAGCAAAACGAATTGTATTTGTATTAAACGAGTCGTGTTGATATAAAAATTAGGTTAGGTTCATCTTAGCCAGGGATATTTGGGTCAATCATGTTATAGTCAAATATTTTGACCATATAATAAACGAGTTAAATTTATATGAAGTATAATTAAATTGAGTTAAAATCACCTAAACCCAAATTGGCATCCCTATATATTATTATGATTTAATGTAATAATACCAAACTCGAGAGCGAAATTCTCACAATAATATGAATATTTGGTACATTTTTGGCTCAAATATTCTAAGTTAAATTATGATACAATTTATATTTATTGAATTTGTTTAAATATGAGCGTAATATATAATTAATCAGTTAATTTTTATATTACATTTATCTCAAAATAAATTCAATGCAATCAAATTTACCTAGTTGTCTATGATGTATAGAGGTTGTTCTCCAAAATTTAATTCCTAAAAGCATAATAGTAAATTTTTAGAAGCTAATAGGTGGCCATACAATATCTAGATTTTATGTATTTATAATCAAAGCAAACATTTATGTAAGATGAGCTTGTTACATTGAAGATTGCTAAATTCTAACTTCTTTAGTGAGCTGAGATGCCCAAAAAAAAATCAAATGATTAAAAGAAATTTTATTGGATCATTTCATGGCATCCCAATTTTCTTAGAAATGACTAGATTACTCCTCTAAATGTTTACAAGCAGGCTCTATTTTTACACATTTAGAATAAATTTTTTAGAAGTGATAAATCTAGAATTCATAGATTGACAATAATGTTAATCGTTGACTAACATTAATGTATGTCGTCATCACCTCATAACATTAGCCAAACTTAGTCATCAACTGATATTAACTTTGCCAACACATGCCATAAATCTGCATTGACATCCATTGTTGCCATCGCATGACATCGATCATCCACCAATAGTGAAGCCCTATGTTTGCCTCCACCTAGTATCAGTGGTTGATCAACATATGTTGTTTCTCTTTTTGCCACATATATCTCCCATCATATCAGAAAAATGAACTTGTACATCATCCTATATCACTAAAATTTTAATTCCGACACATGATGTCAATTAACCACTGGTGCTTAATGCCTACTTTTTCAATCATCCGACCTTCTCTCTTATTAGGAGAATGACTCGGTTGAGTGCCTATTATCTCTCAACTTTTGATAGACTATGTCCGATTGTACCTGATGCTTAACAATGATTATCATATGATGTAGATCAACTCCAGTGTCTATAGCCCACTTTTTCAATCACATGGTCTCCCCCTCTATTAAGAGAACGACCAAGCTTACCTACCATATCCAAACACTCGATTTTGCTCATCAAATGTCATTCGATACTTTCAAAAATATTTTAAAATAAAAAATATATATTTTTTGCTTTTAAAATATATTTGACATATATTATTTTAAAAATATGTATTATAAATGATACATATTTTAATATCAATAATAAAAATATCTCGAGGTCTAATATAAAAAATAATTTATTACACTAAAAAAATTATATCTTATTAAATCATGTCTCCATCGTTTGGGCCTTTCACACCAAAACGACAATGGGCAGAGCCGAGCTTAGCAAAATAGCACTAAATCCCAACCGCTCGTTCTAGCTCAGATACCCTCGAAAATTCCTGTTTTGCCCTTGACCAAAGAGCTAGTCGGTGGGCCCGCGGATCGTAGGGTCCTTATAAACCCAATGACTTCACCGACAGCACAGGCATCGCCGTTAACTTTTCGATGCGTCAATTTGTCGTCGTCTACTTCCTTTGCTCCGCAATTTCGCGCGTTGAGACAACGGCTATGGACATCCCGGTGCGGATCTTCGTATAGGTGTTCCTATGCGATAATAAAATAGAAACTTGTAAAAAAGTATCAATTATTTATTTGTATTTCTACATTGGTAAATAATTTTTATTTTGGACAATTTAGATGCATAATTTTAAATTCTTATATATTTATATATTTAATATGTATATAATTTTTTAATATTTATTTTTTATAATTGTTACGGGCTAGAATATATGCGGTGATAGATTTATAATTCTACGCCTTATCGTTGCATGGATATCCAGCTCATACATAGAGAACATTATAATTTTTACGTGAAAAATCCGGGAAAGGAAAAAAACCACAGGGCCTAGCCTATAGTGGTGTCAATTATTGACACGACCCGAACCTGAAACGGGTCGGGTTCGGGTTGACCCAGCAACCCGAAATTGATCCGAAATTGACACGAAAACTCATATTTGACCCGAAAACCCGAGATTGACCCGTTTCGACCCGTTTTTGACCCAAAAATTAAAGATTGACCCGATTTTTGACATGAAAACTAGCAATTTTGGGTCAACCCCGGGTCATTCGTGTTGGGTCGGGTTGACCCAGACCTGAATCGAGTTCGGAAACCTGATCTGTTTTTAAAAACGAGTCGGGTTCGGGTTGACCCGAATAGTGTCGGGTCAGTTACGGGTTCGACCCGAACCCGACCCGTTGACCTGAATTGACACCCCTACTGCCTAGTTGAAAATGATTCCACTAGAATTTGAGCAAAATGCAATGGCCTGACTCATCATTGAAGACAACCATATTACAAATGTTAACTGAAAGTTTCAAAAATGTCTAGTGTCACTCCAACGTCGTGTGGTGGTCCGGCAGCACTCCGGTATTAGGAGGTGGTCCTGCAGTAGCACTTCAGCGTCATGGGGCACTCGGCTTCGGGTGGCACTTCGACATCCTTTGATGGTATGGTGGTGGTGATTCGATAGAACTTTGGCGTCCCTTGGTGGTCTGGTGGTGGCGCGGTAGAACTCCGACGTCCCTTGGTGCTCCGACGGTGGTGCAGTTGAACTCTGACAGTGGTGTGGTAGAACTCCGACGATGGTGTGGCAGAACTCTGGCCAGTGGTGGTCAAAGAGGAGCTAAGCGGATGAATTTTTCTTTCTTCTCTTCCTTCTTCTCCCTTGACTTCCTCCCTTTCAAGAGGAAATATGGTTCTATTTATAGAATGTTTGAGTAGCATGACTTGTAAATATATGAAGAATCAATGCCAAAATGGGAGTGGTTTGAATGAATGACTGATATTGATCCACTTGATCTTGGACCGTTTAATGGCCATTTGAATGCCTTAATGATATCGAAATTTGGTGATATTGGGATCATTGGATTCATCCCATCGAGCTGCTCGATTTGACTATAAGCATGTTATCTTTAGAGTTTGTTTGGTATTCCAAGTTGAGCTTTGAACAGTTCAAATATTCTTTGGACCCTTGATTTAGGCTCATTTGAGTTCGGATCTGGCTGGTTTTAGTGTTGATGGGTTCGTCTTTCTGAAACATTTAGTTTGATTATAAGTTTGCTGAAATCTGAGTTTGGATGATCCTAGATTTAATTTTAATTTTGCCTTGAGATTTGTATCCGATCAAGATAATTTTTTGATGATATATCAGTTGCCCCCTATTTTTTGACTTTACAAGCTTCGACGTTCGAAAATATATAATTGTACCTTCTCCTGAATGTTGACCAGCATACACAGCAAAAAATAGCAAACATAATTTATAATTAATTTGTCCAAATTTACAAATTAATAATATCCTAATATTTAAATTTAAGTCTACAATTTTATTGTATTTTATATAAAGTTCATATTAATGATATTTTTTAATTTGATTTAAATATTATATAATTGCATAAATAAATATAAAGACTTAGATATTAAATTTAAAAATAAATAAGAAATCAATGGTAAGTATGTAAATATCTCTTATTATTTTTATTATAATTTGATCCCAATATTTATAATTTTTTGTCATTATCAACATCATCATGATTTACAAATTTTCCAATTATTTACTATTGACTTTATAAATCATCATTCTTTTTCATTTATTCTCAAAGGGTGCTAAGATAAATTCACATTTTATAAAATATTTTTGAGGACTTCTATCTATATAACTTTAGGCATCTTCCATTCTTTTCTAATCCAATTTGAGCTACTTTCATTGCTTTAACTTATGAAAAATTTGCGGCTATAGAGTTTTTAATATCTATATTTGACGTCATTGTGTTGGATATGAGAGACAAGCTCACAAATCTTAATATGCAAATACTAATCATACATATTGAGAGACGTTACATTGCTTAATACATAAATCACGCAAAACTGGCCAATAACATGATTTTTTGATAATTTTGTTTAATATAAGAGACAATGATACAAATCTTAGTGAACATACATGTACGTAAACATTACATTGCTTAATACACAAATCATAAAAAACTCATCAAAAATCACGATTTTGTGACGAAAATTCTATCACAAATAGCTCATTGTGACTCACTTTGATCGTAAAATTCCTAAGAGTATTCAACAGTATATTTCATCGCAAAATATGTGTAGTTAGGTGCCGGTAATTTGTTACACGTTTTTCGTAAAAACGATAAGATTGATCAACTCTTTTACAAAAGGCCACAAATTTGTCACAAATCCATAAACTCATATATAATACATCTAATACATTAAAAAATAATAAGTCAAATCATTCTATGTAATCACTAATAACAATCACAACATCAACATTACAATACAAAGTGAAGCAAAAATATATTTATATTTAATACTTTAAAATATGAATAATTACTACACTACAATATTCTATTTTACATTAATTTTAATATGTTTTATTCAAAATAAGATAAAAAAATTATTATGATTTTATAATATTAATTTTGTTGAAGAATTAAAAAAAATTATGAAATCTATTATAATTAAATTATTCAATATAATAAGTAAAAGGGTGAAAAACTGAAAATGCTTAATTTCCACGGCTATTTGCATAGAGTATCTCGCATAAAAAATTGACCACTTGAATTTCTTTTCTGATAGAAAAAAAAAGAAGATCACTCTTTATCAGCACGGCGCGGTCTGAGCACCTGCTGTAAGCTCACCAACTCCTCACTCCCACGAACTTCGCACGTGGCTCTCTCCTTCTTGAATATCTCGAGACACTCGGTTAGCCCGTCTTCTCTCCTCCTGTCTCCCTTTTCCTCTTCACTTCTCTTGCACACTGAACTCTCTCTCTCTCTCTCTCTCGCTCTCTCTCTTGCTGGGAAGGATGCTTTGCAGCAGGAAAGTGATGAACTTCTTCGTAAGAAAAGATGTCAAAAGATTTCTCAAGCGAAAGGACAGCGACGCCAGTGAGAGAGGTACTCTCTCTCTCCGCCTGTATCTCCCTCTCCTTCTCTAGTACATCTTTGGTTTTAGGTTGGATTTCACCGTCTGATTCTTTATGCCACATTTCTTCTTTTTAAGCTTTTGGTTGCAAGAGAATTCATAGTTTGAAAGGAATCACTTAGGGGGGTTGCTTTGTCTATGATTTTTAACCCCGACGAGGCATAAAGATGAGCATTTAATTACCGTGTTTTGGATTGCTTGGAGGCCAATTAAGTTTCTGTTTCAACTACCAGTAGGAAGATGGTCATTTGCGACCTTGGTTTGCAGTTACAGGGTCACCGTCTTAGCATAGGAGGGATAATGGAATATTAGATTTATTATTATTATTATTTTTGTATTTTTAATTTAAGTTGTTACGCTGGGTTGGTTAAAATTGACTGAAATGATTTGGGGGTTTGCTAGGCGTTTATAATCCATTCAAGCTTTTTTGGAACTGATATTTGCACACTCTAAACTTTCAAGTATATTACCGTAGTTTTTCAATTTCAAGCACCGTTTCTTTTAATGGCTTGAAATCTTGAATATTCCCCTTCCTATGCACTTCATTGATTTTTACTGATTTTTGAGTTTATTTTTTTGTTGCAATTTTATGTCTTTTGAAACTCTGTTCATTTCTTCTGATAATTCCTTGATGGAATTAGGCAAAAGGTTAGAAGATCTTAGAGCTTCTCTTTTCAATGATCTACGAACATCTGAAGGTGCAAAGCGATTACAGCAGAGGATATGTGGCCCTACAGTTGCTTTAACATTCAATTTCTGGGTTTCTGTTTGTATCATTCTGATGAACAAGCT
This sequence comes from Dendrobium nobile, assembly GCA_022539455.1. Lineage (NCBI taxonomy): Eukaryota > Viridiplantae > Streptophyta > Magnoliopsida > Asparagales > Orchidaceae > Dendrobium > Dendrobium nobile. The sequence goes on along the minus strand of CM039723.1, from coordinate 5,981,502 downwards.
GGTAGTTTCTTGATGTTTTCACTTGTTTAATCTTCTTGTTTATTAATAGATTCCTGAAATCTTAAGATACTTTTGGCTTTCTTCAGGTCCTTGGAAAAATTGGTTTCAATTTCCCGATCTTGCTTACCTTCATCCACTACAGCCTGAGTTGGTTTTTGATGGCCATTATGAACGCATTCTCCTTCCTTCCAGCCTCCCCTCCTGCAAAGTCATCCCGTTTCTTTGCTCTGTTAACTCTTGGCATAGTCATGTCTTTCTCTACTGGTCTCGCGAATGTCAGCTTGAAGTACAACAGGTATTTCTGTCATTAGGGGTTTTGTGTTGGTATTTTCATTAACTTTTAAAAATGATGAGCATGCTTTGCATTTTACCAGTGTGGGCTTCTATCAGATGACAAAGATTGCTGTGACCCCAACTATTGTTCTAGCCGAGTTTGTGCTCTTTGCGAAAACTGTTTCTTTTTATAAGGTAAAGTTCTTCACTTATGAAACAGTGTTTGCGTATCAAGTCGAGCTATGTTGTGATCAAGTTTCTATTTTATTTCTTTGTATAATGCAGGTTCTGACACTAACAATAGTATCAATTGGAGTTGCTGTTGCAACAGTGACAGACCTTGAGTTTCACTTATTTGGAGCAATCATTGCTTTGGCATGGATAATTCCAAGTGCCGTCAACAAAATACTTTGGTCCAATCTTCAGCAGCAAGAAAACTGGACAGCTTTAGCGTAAGTTATTCAAATTATGGACTTTTCCTTTTGGATTGGTTGATCCATGAGCTTTAGGAGCTGCATTAACTAGTTTTGTATCATATAACCAGCTTAATGTGGAAGACAACCCCATTGACACTTATCTTTTTGGTGGCTTTGATGCCCTGGCTTGACCCTCCTGGCGCCCTCTCCTTCAATTGGGACTTCTCCAACACATTGGTTATTTTTCTTTCAGCTATTCTTGGTTTCCTGTTACAGTGGTCAGGTGCATTGGCTCTGGGGTGAGGCTTCTTAATCCTCAAAATCTTTCCATGTGAAGCCCATTTTGCAATTTGCACTAGATAGACTGAGGAATCCCTATACTTAACTGTGTTTTTAAATTTTATGTTTTCAGGGCAACGTCTGCAGTCTCCCATGTTGTTCTAGGGCAGTTCAAGACTTGTGTTATCCTCCTTGGAGGTTTTCTTCTCTTCAATTCTAATCCAGGAATTTTAAGCATCTGTGGAGCTATTATAGCTCTCGGGGGTATGTCTTTCTACACTTACCTAAACATGCTAGCCTCTCATCAACAAGCAGCCAAGCCAACAAACCGACAATCGTCATTTCCTTTAATGAAACCTAAGCATAATAAAGAAAGTGGTGATGCTCATGATGGAGATTTAGTGATGGAGCCTGTCTGAGGATCTGCATATAGTTTGGAAGCACTTACAACTTTAAGGATACATATCAATCTAAGATGATTGGTTGTGAAAATCAGAAAGAGAAAGGGTGAGAGAAACCAACTTAAGTTTTCTTTTGTATTAAACATTTAATTCCAACCTTTTTCCTTGTTGCAATTTCTGAAATTGCAGAAATAGTAGAAGCTACGACTCTGTACTCAAAGTTGTATTTACATTGTGTATTAAGTGCGCTGTTCTTTTATTCTGATTGAGGTTACAAATGCATCTCTTTAGAAAGTATGTTTTCACTGTACATTTGGTGTAAATAATATTAATCAGTATTGAATGCAGAATCCTTCATTCTTAAATCTTGTTGTCCTTAAATTTAGTTTTTTATTTTTATTTTTCTTAATTTGAAACCAATAACTTAAGGGCGAACAGCCATGCAGTTTCTCAGCTCAAGACTCACAGTGTTTACTCTTCATTTATTTTTTAGGGCTATCATTATTCTAGGGTTGCGGAAACAATAGTTTCTAAACATGTCCTTATTACGTTCTTGCTATCCTTTCATTAAGTATGATTTTTTCTTAATTAATACGAAGAAGCTAAGGAGCAACATGTTAGACCGGTCCAGCCGGTCCACGTGGACCGGCCCAGACGCAAAACAGCGGAGAAACTCTGCCTGTTGGGATGCCGCACGAGCCGCACGCTCATTTTAGGAAGGTTTTTTTAGGGTTTTGAGTAGGGGTGTCAATATTTGACACGACACGAAAACCCGACCCGATTTCAAAACGGGTCGGGGTCGGGTTCGGGTTCCAGAAATTGACCCGTTTAAAAAACGGGTCGGGTTCAGGTTGACCCGACGGGTTGCCGGGTCAACCCGCGAACCCGTTTAATTCGAAAAATTTCGAATCCCGCCTCTGCTCGCTGCCCGCCCGCGCTGCCCGCCGCGGCCCGCCCGCGCTGCCCCCGCGCCCGCGCGCTGCGAGCCCGCGCCCGCGTGCCCAGCGCGCCAGACCGCTCCCGCGCTGTCCCCGCTCGCGTCCGTCGCCGTCGTTCCGGCGCCGTCAACCCAAACCGGGTCGGGTCGGGTCAACCCGACAACCCGCCGGGTCGGGTCCGGGTTCGGTTTTCCGACCCGTTTGTCTACCCGGGTCGGGTTAGGGTCGACCCGTTTGAACCCGGGTCAGTTCCGGGTTCGACCGAACCCGACCCGTGATCCGAAATTGACACCCCTAGTTTTGAGAGGGAAATTTGAATGTAGGTAATGTTTAGGGATTTCCTTTTGATTGGTATGCATTAAATACTTTGTTTTTCTGGGGTTAGGGCATCTTGAATTTGGCTGAATTTTGAGATCTCTTAGATTTAGGTTTTCTTTGGGCTCTAGCGGCGTCTAGAGATATGAGAGAGATCGATCCTCCTCTCGAATAGAGGATCAATTGTATCTTGCTATTTTTCGTTTCCCTTTCATCAAATAATACAAATTATCTACTGTTTTTGTGGTTTTGTGCGGACTCTTTGTGAAGGATTCTCGCTGTTTTCCGAAGATTGATAGAAAATACTTGAGATCTACGATTGTTTCCTATCACAACAATCATGCAGTTCATTAGCTCATGACTACTGTATTAGCTGCGTGTAGCTTTTACTTCTCTACATTAATTTATTTGGTGAATGATTCTGTCCGGAGGCGTGAAAATACTTCTAATATTTCCTTAAAAATAGGTGTTGCATAACTTCATAAACGTTTACACGCCATGTTCTAAAAAAATTCAAATTTTGGCTCCTATCCTTCACAAACTTGCACTTATATTGTGCCTGTAATGAAAATACTTTAGGTTGCTCAACTACCTTGTTGCTAGTGATTAGAATGTCAAATGCTATTATTTCCACTTTTCAAGGGCTATTGTAGGTTCCTCCTTGTTTTGATTGATTATCATGTCAACTTGCTCGCTAAATATTGTTTTAATTTTATGTATACCATCATCTATGGCTGAATTTAGTTACATATCTCTTCATGGAACTTATGCCAAGCTACTGTTATAATTGCTGCCTTATGATGATTTTGTATCATGACATCAGGTCCACTTCTCTTCCATCATGTTTATCTTTGTCTGGACATTCCAACATCTCCCGTCTATTCTAGTAGACTAGCCTTTTTTGAGTTAATATATTTCATTTTATATATACCTTTTTTTATTAGATTTAAATGAGAATTTAACTCTCAATAGGACATAATGTAAAAGATGGATTCATGTAGCTCACCCCATATAGTGGGATAAAGGCTTGATGTTATTATTATCGTTGTATACATAAATCCATTATCTAAATCCATTATCTGTTGTGATTGGTAAGTGGCACAATCATCATAAAGGTTGTTCTAATGAGAAATGAATGATTGTGTACATTGAGTTGATAGATATCATGTAATTGATTTAACTTATGAGAAATGAATGATTGTGTACATTGAGTGGATAGACATCATGTATTTGATTTAATTTTAGGAGTTGCTATCTACATTCGTCTTTTGTTTTATGTTTAGGTTCTTTGAAGATGTTGCAGAACATTACATTTCTGTGAGTACTTATTTATCTTTTGCAACAGTTTTTTAACTTCACCGTTGTTTCAGTCAGTCATCATTAAATGATTTGGTGTGATTTTTTGCTTAACTGAGCTTGGTCTATGTCATCCATTAACACCTTCACATGAACCTGATAGGGGAGTATGTGGATCACTTAAGGCCGTAGTTGAGCTCAACATTAATGGATGAACATCCATCATTCCAAATTATCATACTAATAGTTAAAGGTTATTGATTGTGTCCTAGTAACTCAACTGTTTTATTACTTCTGATGCGGGACTCTCATTTGGATTTTGATAAACTCGCAGTGTCCTCCACTTTGCCTATGCCTTCTCAAATGGAAGTTTTTAATATCATTGAGTGTCATGCAGCAAGACTCAACTACATGGAGTCTTGCTGGATACTTGTTCTTGAAACTTGTTTGATCCTATAGATAGAACCAACATGATCCCATGATAGCAACACACCGCAGTAAACACATCCCAGCTGAGCCATTGGATTTGACGGGGCTATTGGTTGATCTAATTTATTTGTGAATGAAAAATAGCCAACCAACAAAATCATTCTTAATCATAATCTCAGTATATTAAAATACATAAATTTAAATCAAATCATGATTAATATCTATAATCACTAAAATACAAAACTTAAATCAAGTTTAACAAATCCATTAATCGATCTCTAACCAGTCAAAAACTTAAAAGATGTAGATTAAATTAGGATATCAAACCTAAGACTAAAACTCATTAGAATAAAAGACTTCTAAATATCAAATTTTAGACTAATCTTTTAAAATTAATTAACAAACATCCTGATTAATAAACTGTTTAATCCACCTTTCCTTTTTTAATTTACAACCAATTAAATTAATTTAATAAAGTTGATTATCATTGGGTAACTCAGGCCTACGAGACTATTAAGTTAGTCTCAAGGAGGGTGAAATAAACCTCACGGTCTCGGTGAGCAACAAAGGTGATAATTGATTAAACATTAAATTAAAACATATAAAATCAATCTTAAAATACTAATATTTAAACTTCAATTAAAATTCCTCTTTTGGCCTTTAACAAATCAAATGCAAATAACTATAACTAAATCATCCTACATAGGACATACCTAAAATCACACAGCCTGTTACACACACTTAGACTTGTTTGTTAGGACACGACTGCTAGTTCTAGGTTAGTCCGATATTTTTTTTTCTTTTGTTATTCAATGTCAATTACTCCCCTAAATTAGAGAACTTTTATATTATTTTGTATTATACCAATAACATTCATATGTTTTATAAATGCTAATATTAAATTTTCTATTAGTTATATTTTTATTTACCTGCATTTTTTTTCTGAATGACATCTACGCTCATCCTTATATTTATCTATTATCTTATCTTGCGAGATACATCGAATCTTGCATAGTCGAGAATCAAATGGGATTATTTACTTAGGAGCTTTTGAGTGGCCGTGTCACGGTCAGGTATAATCCCTGCAACTTGTAAAGAAAACTCCTAATTATATATCGAAACTGTTACATATCACACACATCTTATTAGTAGCTTTTAGTTTAATATATATTCTAGCATATTTAGTTAGCTAGCCGTAGGTTAGTGCACTAACGAAGCTTTGGCCCTACAGGCCAAAGCTTGCCCCTTTTGTGAGCCCTAGAGACTCTTATGGTCACCTTAGACCTGTAGTGTAGGCCCACCTACTTGTGCTATATGCATCACTATTTTTTCCACACGAAGTGGGCACCGCTAGGATGTTCCATTTTCTTTCAGTTTTGGGTATAATACCCCCACCTTCTGTGAGCCCTATAGACCATTTAAAGTCATTTTTGGCCTATAGTGTAGGCCACCTATTTGTGCCATGGGCATCGTTATTTTCCCACACGAAGTGGGCACCGTTAGGATGATTTTATACTGTGATGTGATGCGGGTACCTTGCCTAGAGGGTATCCTTGATGTGTTTATTTATTTTTTTCTGTACTCTGTATGTCATGCATGTATTTTTATACACTTTGCTTCACAGTGCACCTTACTTACATGCATGCATTACATTAGCATTGCTCAAGTAAAAAATGTCATCTTATCTTTCAGTAGACATAAGGATATTTTTACTTATGCATCTGTTTCATGCATCATATATGACACTAGGTATATTCTTTTACATATTAGTTCCTGCTTTAAATCTTTTGAACTATAAATTCTTGATTCTTTAGGATAGAACCTTTTTATCTTGGATACATATAGGGTGATTGATTGTGTTTAGAATGTTAGCTGACGGCTCACTCCAGGCAAGCATAAGCCCAGATTATACACCACTCAATGTGTCTTTTCACTTCTAGTGTGTTTTGAATATGTTATTTTTTTTAGAATAGTAATCTGATCTTTGTTCTTTTAAACTCAAAATTTTAATCCTATCTTTATTCATAAAAAAAGTCTAATCATCACTAAGGATAAAGAGAAGAGTTTATTTTCTTCGGAATAGAACCTAGAAATTTTCTCTGCGCATCAAATTAAGAAGAGAATAATACAACAGCCTTAATCGAGAGTTTTCCTAGGTCAATGCTGAGAATGTAATTAACAACGGGGGTTTGCGTCCGTGAGAAATCGATCCCCACATCAAATAAACCCCATTCAAGCTGATGTATCGAATGGAGAAAATCTCATAACTTTTAGGTTATACATATTATTATCCATCGAGGTGTAGGCAAAATTTGCTATCTTTTATTGTTAATCGTATGTATTACTCCATCTGCTCTTCCATTGGCCTGCTTGTGTCGAGTGTAAAGGACTATGATCATTTTGTCTTACGGGATAGTCGGTCGTACCCTTTGCATTCGAACCTCATAAGCAGAATCCTTTCGGAGACCCACAGACGCAAGCAGACCAATTGAACAATCATACAATGACATGCAAAGGATTATGCTCATGGGGTTCGAATGCAAAGGGTACGACCGTACGATCGTACTATACTGTAGAACAAAATGATCGTAAGCCTTTACACTCGACACAACAGACCAATGAAAGAGCAGATAAAGTCATACATATGATTAGTCATGGAAGATAGAGGCTTTCGCATACACCTCGATGAATAATAATATGTATAACCCAAAAGTCACGAGATTTCTCCCATTCGATACATAAGCTCGAATGGGGTTTATTTGATGTGAGAATCGATATCCCATGGACGCAAGCTCCCGTAGTCAATTACATTCTAAGACTTGACTTAGAAAAACTCTCGATTAAGGGTGTAATATTAATCTCTTCTTAATTTGGTGCGCAGAGAAAATTCTTAGGTTCTATTTCGAAGAAAATAAACTTTTTTATTTATCCTTATTGATGATTGAACTTTTTTTTAATGAATAAATATATGATTAAAATTTTGAGTTTAAAAGATCAAAGATCGGATTACTATGCTAAGAGAAATGACAGACTCAAAATATATCAGAAGTGAAAAGAAATATTGAGTGGTGTATAATCTGGGCTTATGCTTGCCTAGAGTGAGCCGTCAGCTAACATCCTAAACACAATCAATCGCCCTATATGTATGCAAGATAAGAAGGCTCTATCTCAAGGAATCAAGAGTTTATAGTTCAAAATGTTTAAATTAGGGACTGTAATATATAAAGAATATATCTAGCGTCATATATGATGCATGAAACAGATGCATAAGTAAAAATATCCTTATGTCTTTTGAAAGATAAGATGACATTTTTTATTTGAGCAATGCTAATGTAATGCATGTAAGTAAGGTGCATTGTGAAGCAAAGTATAAAAATGCATGCATGACATACAGAGTACATAAAAGATAAATAAACATATCAAGGATACCCTCTAGGCAAGGTACCCGCATAACACTACAGTAGAAAATCATCCTAACGATGCCCACTTCGTGTGGGAAAACAACGATGCCCATGGCACAAATAGGTGGTCTACACTATAGGCTTAAAATGACCTTAATGGTCTCTAGGGCTTACAGAAAGTGGGGAGTATCATACACAAAATCGAAAGAAAATGGAACATCCTAGCGGTGCTCACTTCGTGTGAGAAAAATAACGATGCATATAACATAAGTAGGTGGACCTACACTACAGGCCTAAGGTGATCATAAGGGTCTCTAGAGTTCACAGAAGGGGCAAGCTTTGGCTTATAGGACCAAAGCTTCTTTAGTGCATTAACCTACGTCTAGCTAACTAAACATGCTAGAATATATATTAAACTAAAAACTACTAACAAGATATGTGTGATGTATAGCAGTTTTGATATATAATTAGAAATTTTTTTTACAAGTTGCAGGGATTATACCTGACCATGGTGCGACCACTTAAAAGCTCCTAAGCAAATGATCCCATTTGATTTTCGACTATGCAAGATTCGATGTACCTCGCAAGATAAGATAAAAGAGAAATATATAAATGAGCGTAGATGCCATTTACTCATTTAGAAAAGAAATGCAGGTAAATAAAAATATAACTAATAAAAAAATTAAGATTACAATTTATAAAACATATGAATGTTATTGCTAGAATACAAAACAATATGAAAGTTTTCTGATTGATATTGAATAATAATAATAAAAAAATATCGACCTAACCTAGAGCTAGCATTCGTGTCATAACAAACAATTTTAGGTGTATGTAACAGGCTGTGTGGTTTTAGGTATGTCATATGTAAGATGATTTAATTATAGTTGCTTGCATTTGATTTGTTAAAGACCAATAGAGAAATTTTAATTGAAGTTTAAATATTAATTTTTTATGATTGATTTTAGATGTTATAATTTAGTATTTAATCAATTACCACCTTTGTTGCTCACCGAGGCCGTGAGGTTTATTTCATCCTCCTTGGGGCTAACTTAATAGCCTCGCAGGCCTGGGTTACCCAGTGATAATCAACTTTGTTAAATTAATTTAATTGGTTGTAAATTAGAAAAGGAAAGGTGGATTAAACAGTTTATTAATCAAGAGGTTTGTTAATTGATTTTAAAAGATTAGTTTAAGGTTTGATCTTTAGAAGTCTTTTATCCTAATGAATTTTAGTCTTAGGTTTGATCTTCTAATTTAATTTATATCTTTTAAGTTTTGGATTAGTTAGAGATCGATTAATAGATTTGTTAAACTTGATTTAAGTTTTATATTTTAGTGATTATAGATATTAATCATGATTTGATTTAAATTTAGGTATTTTAATATATTGAGATTATGATTAAGAATGCTTTTGTTGGTTGGCTATTAATGGGTTAAGGCACATTATACCTAGGGAAACATGTCACTAAGTTTATGTTTTGATGTCTCTATCCTATAGGAAACATGCACCCTAAGTCTATGTTATCTAAGACTCAGTTCTTAATGTTTGTCCTTAAGTGTCACTAATGTTATAGAGGACGAAAGGAAATTCATTTCTAACCATTTGGACATTCGTACATATATATCAATAAGTTCAGGGATTTATGGATAAACGCAGGATAATAAGTAGAAAAGTAGTAGAAAGGCGAGAAATAAAGAGAAAGACGATAAAATGTTAAAAGGAATGAATAAAAATAAAAATTATTAAAAAAAATATAAGCATTTTATTATTGGGCATGCCTCTTTGAAGCCAAGCATGTCTCTAAAACGCACTTCACTCTCATTCAATGTTATATGAATAAGAGAGAATGTGTTTTGATGCTATTTACTGTCCCCACATTCCAAATAAAGCACTCGATAAAATCCAACTCAATTAACCAAACTATTTCCTAAATAAAGCTCAAAGTAACGAAGGGAAAATCAAGCTCCAAAAACTAAAATCAAAACAAGCATATCTTTCCAATCGCCATATTTATTCAAACTCAATTCTAAAAACAAGTATAAAGAGACAAAAGACAACTTACGCAAGCAAGATCACTTTGTTCCAAAAAGATATCAAAGAGCCTTTCAACCCAAAGCTAATCATAAAGCTTTAAATCCCAAAATTTAATTTATGAAACTTTCCAAATGAAACGGCATATAAAATCTTTTTAAAAAAGAAAGCAATCTACAAAAACTCTTTTCAACATAAACGACCGAGTGCTTTCTATGTTTGGCGTGGGGTAAATTCATGAACAGTCATTTCAATCAAACCATTCATGAAACTTTCCAATACAAAATAACTCGTATATATTTCCAATCATAAAGCAGATCATGAATCTATCTGATATGAGGCAAGTCATAACTCTTTTTTTTTAAGCAAAATAAACCAAAGATCTTTCAAATATAATCATGCCACAAATCATCTTAAAGCTCAAAGAAAATTATATAACGAAAAAGGTATGCAACATGGTAATTGAAATATAAAACAAACGAAATCATCTATGTGATTATAAGCTCATTTTTCATGTGATATCAAATATGCCTCTAAATATTTCTCATAAAACAATAGTATAAAGCTAACAAATGACTTTCAACATAAACAATTTCTCCCACAAATCCAAAGTCATCAAGTAGCTAAAGAAGTGTACGAAAAGAGACTTCCCTAAGTCATGAAAGAAGTTACAAAACACATGCCAAATCACCTTTCATGTTTCCACTAAAGCCATCACAATGAAACCATATGCATTTTTAAGGATGAGAATAAAGGTCATACCTCTCCAAAACCAAGCAACAACAAACATTTTACTACATTTCATCTCAAAGCATAAGTAGTAAAATAAATCATAGAGAAAGAGATAGGCCAGTAGAAGGAGAAGAGATAGGGGTATGGAGGATAAGAGACTTAATGCATGTTTGCAAAAGTTCTATCTTTCCAACAACCACCCAACAAACCCAATAAGTTCAACTTTCCAACATACTCCACTCTCTAAAAATTCACAAAACACTTGAAATCATTATTCATTGATGATACACCATTCTTCTTCCCAACACAAGTCACAATCATAAAATAACACAATATAATTATTCTCCCAAACATTCATGAAACCTTCCAATCCCAAGACAACTTATGAAATATTCTCACATAAAGCAAATCACATGGTTCTCCAACATAAAATAAATCATAAAGCTTTCCCAAAACAACTCATAAGGAGATAAGAAATCTAAATTCTTACCCATTTAACGTGTATTCATGCATACCATAAGAGTATAAAGCACATATGGGAATTTGATGCAAGTGCACAGAAAGAAATACTAGACTTCCAAATTGACTCCATCTTGCAACTGTAAGCTTTCCAACTTATTTATTCCAAATCGATACTTATGCCAAATGAAATTTGAGAGAAGGAAAATTATAGCAATTTTATTTCCTTCCAACAACTCAAAAGGTTCTCCAATCATGAACCATGATTCTTGCAACCAACAATTTCTTATATGTATCATACAATTCCAAGCCCTCTCTCTTGAATCATGAATGTACAAAACCCATTGCACACTTTTAAAAAACAAGAAAACAATAATATGGGTAGAAGTGAATAGAAAATAAATTCAGCACTTTTGCAACTCATTAAAGGAATATTTTAGCATTTTGCAATTCTTCACAAGTGGATTTCAGCATAACATAACTCATTACAAGAAAAATCCAGCACTACGTAGTTCACTATAATGAATTTTCAATACTATATAATGCATCACAAGAATATTTCAGCTCTTTTTTAGTTCACTACAAGATGATTGATACTTGCAAAACCTTCCAAAATAAATATATGTACAACTCTTCTTTTATTATTCCAAGAAATCAAAATAATGAATAGAGAGGAGAAAATCTGTGATTGTGATCCATCGAACTTGCATTTGCATTAAAGCTCAACATAATATATGAATTTCTCCTATCATCAAAATACCTTTGTAATACCATCAAAGATGCAAGAAAACATGACATTTAATAGCGAATGAAAATATTTTAGAGGAAAAGATCGATACTTTGGAGAAAATTCGCATATCTCAAGAGTGAGAGGACGACACTTCCAAATTCTCATTGCTCTAAGTTTATATGATGAGAACATCGACAGACGCTACCGACATGTTTATCGCCGGCGAAATCGCAGATCGACGGCCACGATTCAGCGCATCTACTTCTAGATGTCATTTTGTATTTTTATTAGTATTGTCTTGTTTTACTGCTTTCTCATTTTACCCCTGTGGGGAGTTATGTCTTATTGTAGCCCAAGGGGCATTTGAGTACTTTTATTTCTTTATGTTTGAAGACCTATTTATAGGGGTCTCATGCTTTGTAATAGACTAATGAATTATTGAATGAAAACTTGATTTTGTTTCTTCTTACTCTTTTTGCATGAGAGCTAGAGAGAAGTGAGAGAGAAAGCCCAAGGTGAGGGCGAAACGCAACACCCACCAGTCATTGGAAGAGTCCGTGGCTCGTGGTCTATCCCCCATACCCGATTTCCCTCTTTCTCTCCAACCCGTCCACCTCAACTTCCCCTTTTGCCGCCGGCCATCCTACCACCACCATCCGGCCGGAATCGTCCAACCATTGACCCAATCTCCTCTTCCATTCGAAGCTAAATTTTGAAGTTTGAATTTCGAATGTCAAAATCTTTCCTATTTTAGAATTTCCAGATTAGGAAAGTTTTGAATTCGTTCTCATGACGAATTTCAATTTCAAATGGATTTTGTTTTAACCCCTTTCAAACATCATGCATGCAATTTTGGAAGCCACCCACTTACACCCACACCAAATTTCCCCTCTAGGAGCCGCCGGCCTCATGCTTGGATGGATCCCCATTAATGCTCCATTAAGGTATTGATTCCCCTTTGAATGAGGAATTAACTCACATCAATTTTCCCTCCTAATTCACTTAAAACTGAAATCTAATTTCAGTTTTAAAGTTTCAAATCTCTCCCTCTCTCTATGGACCGCCGGCCCCCTCTCATGCCTCTCCCCTTGTTGTTTTCTAATATAGCTCCAATCCTATTTGAAATACAAATTGTTTTCAAATAAATTTCTCTCCAAATTTACTTAATCCTGAAATTAATTTCAGGATTGGAATTAATCCCTTTTTCTCCCCCTATTGGCCGCCGGCCTTGATTGGGATTAATGCCCATTAATTGCCACTTTATGGCATTGATCATATGAGATTTGAAATTCAAATTTTAAGTAACCTCCCTCCTAATCTAATCAAAATCTGAACTAATTTCAGATTTGGTTAGATCTCTCCCTCTTCCCTCATCTAAACCCAATTCCCCTCCTCCTAACCTGCCGCCCCTCCCCCTTCTTCCACCTTGGCTGAAACCCCTCTCTCTCCTTGGAGATCCCGCCGGCTCTTCCTTCTAGCCTTGGCAAGTCCTTCACGTCAAGCATGTATGGCGGATCCGGAGCTTGAGTGGGGTCTTGTATTCAACGCCGACGGAAGTATCAACGTCCTAAGGTCTCCTTGCTTCGACGTCGGATTTGAAGACGAAACCACCGTGGAAGAGTACTTGGAGAGAGTTGTGCCAATCCTTGCAAGCATCTACGACCGGCAATTTTCAAAGCACACGTGGAGCCTTGACGGTCACCTACGACATCCATCCCCGCCGGCTACTTTTCCTCCGACGAAGTTCTTTGGCGCCCTTTCTCTAGTGGTAACTTCCGTCTTCGCTTGGATCTTCTATCTCCGCCAAAAGTCCACCAATCCTTGAGTGATACGGCCCCAAGGTGAAATTCTCGTTGTTAAACGTTGGGTTTTGTTATTGTACTTTGCATATTAAATTCTCCTAGAACTCGGATTGAATCAGTTTGGTTAATCTCTATTGCGAATCTTTGGCCTAAGCAAGTTGATATTTTCAAATTCCTAACTCAACTTTTATGTGCTAATTTTAAATTCGTAAGGAGCAACACTATAATCGTTTCTTTTAAATTTCTAAACAAACTCCTCGTAGTTTCACATCATATTTGGTATCAGAGCATGGCTAGCATGCTTTGCTCATGCTAGATGCATCCTAGGAAACTCCTTTTAGCTTGCCATTAGAGGTTTGCATGCATATCATCTTTTATTTAAGTCTATTTACTGTTTTGCTACAGCTGGCCTGAATTTCCTGCATCAATTACTTCACCGTGCCTAAGTATATTCATGTGCTTAAGTGCTACCACATTCACATTAACATCCATAGTAGTCTAGGCCACTTTTACACTTGCTGCCATCTAATTTCTGCACCAATTGTAGCCTGATAGTTGAGTTCCTTATAGTTCCTAGTTGCTGTCCACCATTTCCTGCAGCGGTTAAGCACCCGGTAGTGACCCTAATTCCACTGTTTAGGTGCTGCCTTCACCCAAGAACATTGCCTAGACAATTAGGTGACTTCACCCATCGTTGTGTTTGCTGTCCAGCACTTTACAGCTGCTGTAATTGCAATTTCAGCAAGCATTTTAGGGAGTCTAGCTGCTGCCTTGGACCTAGAAACCTTCCTAGTGGTCCCTAGAACCCAACCATGGATCCCACTCATATTTAAGCAACCTTAGACATGATTGTAGGCCAGTTGGGCACAATGTCGCAGCAAATTAGAGACACCCAAACGAGTGTTGCGGACCTTAAGCGTCATACTGGAGAGAGACTTGACAACATTGAACGGATCGGACACCCGGCTATCTACACGCCATCTAGACCTCAATCACCTTATGGCGAAGATGCCCGAACCGAGTACGGACCTCCTAGGGATTACTACCGACCCAACCACCGACCCCATCAAGAACCGGTAGGTCGTGACGCGCCTTGGAGAGACAATGACACCCAGCTCCTTAAGAGCATTAAAATAGATGCCCCGACTTTTGACGGAACGTTAGAACCCCAGGTTTTCCTCGATTGGATTAAAGGGATGGACAATTACTTTAAATGGTATAACATTTCGGAAGAGAAGAAAGTTAGGTTCGCCGAGATGAAGTTGACGGGTAGAGCCAACCAATACTGGACTAACGTGGAGCACATGAGAGAGACCCGAGTAGAATACCCCATAGCTGACTGGGGAGCGATGAAGCAAGAACTGAAAAGGAAATACCTTCCTCCCTCGTACTACCCAAGACTCCTAGATCGTTGGAATAGGCTAACCCAAGGAAGTAAGCCCGTTAAGGAATATATCTCCACGTTTGATGATTTCCTAATTCGTTGTAACGGGGAGTAGACCACCACTCCCACACAACTTCTGTCCATGTTTAGAGCCGGACTGAGAGAAGACCTTAGGAATGAGCTCTTTGCTCGAGGAATAACCACGTACGAAGCTGCCTGTAGTCTTGTACTAGACTTGGAAGAGTCTAGAAGCCACACCACCAGGACCCAAGACTCTAGACCGAACCCTTTTAAGTCTTCCTCTAGCCAACCGTACAACAAATCCACTGGACCCTCTGGTAGTCGGCCTGCTCCTAACCAAGCCCAACCTCGATCAGACTATAAAGGGAAAACACTAGAACGAGAGACACCCAAAACCACTCCCGGCACTAAGTGTTTTAGATGCCATGGGTACGGACACATTGCTTCTCAGTGCTCCAGCCCATTTAAGGTCACTATAATTGAGGAAGTGACGGAGGAAGAGAATGAACCAGAGACTGACTTGGTCCACCATATGGACGACGATGAGGCGTCTTTCGACGAAGAAGATACTGCTGTTGTTCACTGCCTTCAAAAGATGAACTACTTAGATCTGCAGGTTGTTAGGTGTGCCTTTTCCCAACCTAAACCTAGCGACGACTGGCGAAGGACCTCGATATTCTACACTTTCACTAAGATTGGAGACAAAAACTGCAAGGTCATAATAGACAGTGGAAGTTGCATTAACTCCGTATCTTCAGCCATGATTTCGAAACTGCAATTGAGGACCACCCCACACCCGAACCCCTACAAAGTTGCTTGGATAAACTCGACCACCTTGGAAGTAAAAGATAGGAGTCTGGTTCCTATTGAGTTCGTTGGATACAAGGAGAAAATCTGGTGTGATGTTTTGACGATGGATGTGGGTCAAATCATCCTTGGCCGCCCTTGGTTGTTCGACAACGATGTACACATTTATGGACGATCAAACACCTGTGTGTTTGAACACGAGGGCAAGAAGATCAAGCTGTTACCCACTCAACCTAAGTCTACTAAAGAAGAAGTTAAGCCCAACTCCCTGAAACCCAACACGGGCGTGAACTTGATAACTGCTAAGGACCTAGGTATGGAACTGGAGTCGGGAGCCCCTCTTTACGCTCTAGTAGGCCGGGAAATAAGTGTAGACCAAGAAGAACCGATTTCCGAAGAAGTAAAACCCCTGTTGGAGAGTTTTTCTGATGTCTTTCCTGAAGATTTACCCAACCAACTGCCACCTCTAAGGGACATTCAACATGCCATAGACCTAGTGCCCGGAGCGTCCTTACCAAACCTACCCCATTACCGGATGAACCCTACTGAACATGAGGAGCTCAAGAGACAAGTGGATGAGTTGTTACAGCGAGGGTTCATTAAGGAGAGCCTTAGTCCGTGTGCGGTTCCTGCCCTTCTTACCCCTAAGAAGGATGGGACGTGGAGAATGTGCGTTGATAGCCGTGCTATCAATAAAATCACCGTCAAGTACCGCTTCCCAATCCCTTGGTTAGATGACATGTTGGACATGATGACCGGAGCCACCCTATTTTCCAAGATCGATCTTAAGAGTGGCTATCACCAAATTAGGATCCGTCCGGGGGATGAATGGAAAACCGCGTTCAAGACCAAAGATGGGTTGTACGAATGGACAATAATGCCTTTTGGATTGAGTAACGCGCCCAGCACTTTCATGAGAGTAATGACTTAGATCCTTAAGCCTTTACTTGGGAAATTTGTTGTAGTATACTTCGATGACATTCTGATCTACAGTCGTTCGGTGAAACAACACTTGAATCACCTACAACAAGTTTGTGAAATTCTGAAGAAAGAACAAATGTATGCCAACCCTAAGAAATGCACGTTCCTCACGAATCAAGTAACTTTTCTTGGGTTTATAATTTCTTCCCACGGCATATCTGCCGACCCCGAAAAGGTGCGAGCAATCAACGAGTGGCCTTTACCAAAGAATATTAGAGATGTCAGGAGTTTTCACGGACTGGCCCCGTTTTATAGGAGATTTATCAGGAACTTTAGCACCATCGTGGGTCCCATAACTGATTGTTTAAAGAAGGGAGATTTTGTCTGGACAACATCTGCCACCAAGGCTTTTGAGGAAATAAAAAGGAAAATGGTTGAAGCACCAGTCATGCGTTTACCCGACTTTTCGAAAGTTTTTGAAGTAACCTGCGACGCATCTGGTATAGGAATAGGAGTATTATCCCAAGAAGGACACCCGGTTGCCTATTTCAGTGAGAAATTAAATGACATCAGGCAACGATACTCCACCTACGATAAGGAATTCTACGCCATAATTCAATCCCTCAGGTATTGGAGACATTACCTGCTTCCCCAAGAATTCGTTATCTTCTCTGACCACGAAGCCTTACGATATATCAATTCACAGAAGAAACTGAATGCCCGGCACGGAAGATGGGTTGAATTCCTTCAAGAATACACTTACACCATTAGGCACAAAGCTGGTTCTGAAAACAAGGCTGCGGATGCACTAAGTCGTAGAATGATGGTTACGCGTGAGATGAGGACTGAAGTGATTGGTTTCGAGCAAATTAAAGAAAACTATTCGGACTGCCCCGATTTTGGAGAAACCTACTCCAAACTAACAACTGGAGACGAGCGTATCATAGGAGATTTTATACTGGAAGATGGGTACCTGTTTAAGGCTCAAAAACTTTGCATTCCCACAACTTCACTGCGAGAATTTCTTGTGTGGGAATTGCATGCTGGAGGTTTAGCGGGTCACTTTGGTCAGGCCAAGACCATTGCAGCTGTGGAGAATCGTTTTTACTGGCCAAGCCTTAAGAAGGAGGTTAGCAGATTAGTAAGGCGGTGTCACACCTGTCAGCTGGCCAAACAACGGAAACAAAATACCGGCCTTTACACACCCCTCCCCGTGCCTAACCAACCTTGGCAGGACGTCAGCATGGACTTTGTTTTAGGGCTACCCAAGACTGTTAGGAAACATGACTCAGTCTGTGTAGTTGTCGATAGGTTTTCTAAGATGACCCATTTTCTTCCTTGCGCCAAGACTTTCGATGCCTCTAGAGTAGCCAAACTGTACTTTGATGAAATTGTGAGACTTCACGGGCTGCCTAAAACCATAGTTTCGAACCGAGATGTGAAATTTACTAGTTATTTTTGGAAGACCTTATGGCATAAAATGGGGACCAAACTGCAATTCTCTACCGCCTTTCACCCCCAAACAGACGGTCAAACGGAAGTAGTGAATAGAAGTCTAGGAAATCTGTTAAGGACATTGGTTGGAGAAAACATTAAGGACTGGGACTCTAAGTTGCCTATAGCCGAATTTGCCTACAATAACTCTGTGAATCGAACTACAGGTCTTAGCCCTGCTGAAATAGTGTACGGATACCTCCCTAACCAACCCATTGACCTGATCCCCATGAGCACTAGAGTTAGAACATCTGAGTCAGCATCATCATATGCATCGCATCTACAGGAGTTACATAAAGAAATTAAAAAGAAAATTGAGCAAAGTAATGCAACTTATAAATTTATGGCTGATCATAAAAGAAGAGCTAAAGGGTTTGAAATTGGAAACTTTGTGATGGTTCGGATCCGTCCGGAGCGTTTTCCTCCTGGATCCGCAAAGAAGCTGCATGCGAGAAGCGCCGGACCGTTCAAGATAATCTCAAAGGTGAATGACAATGCTTACGTACTAAACCTTCCCGAAGGTTTCAACATTAACCCCACCTTTAACATAGAAGATTTAGTAACATTCGAGGGACCAGAATTTAACCCATGCAATCCACTTACAAATGAGCCTTGTGAGACCATACCTGGTGAGATCCCCAACCTTCCTCCACTCCCAAAATTACCCCCCTTACCCAATACGGAGATAGTTGAATCCATATTAGATGATGAGATCATTACTACGAAAGGAGGCGGACGTCGAAGGTACTTAGTCCACTGGAAAGGGACCCCGGCGATGGAAGATACGTGGGTTGACCGAGAGGAGCTGCAGAGTCTAGACCCAGACCTTCTAGAGTGGTACGAGAGCTCTAGAGACACTCACTCGACGGGGTCGAGTTTTCTCCCACCTGGGGAGAATGATAAGGACATCGACAGACGCTACCGACATGTTTATCGCCGGCGAAACCGCAGATCGACGGCCACGATTCAACGCCTCTACTTCTAGATGTCATTTTGTATTTTTATTAGTATTGTCTTGTTTTACTGCTTTCCCATTTTACCCCTGTGGGGAGTTATGTCTTATTGTAGCCCAAGGGGCATTTGAGTACTTTTATTTCTTTATGTTTGAAGACCTATTTATAGGGGTCTCATGCTTTGTAATAGACTAATGAATTATTGAATGAAAACTTGATTTTGTTTCTTCTTACTCTTCTTGCATGAGAGCTAGAGAGAAGTGAGAGAGAAAGCCCAAGGTGAGGGCGAAACGCAACACCCACCAGTCATTGGAAGAGTCCGTGGCTTGTGGTCTATCCCCCATACCCGATTTCCCTCTTTCTCTCCAACCCGTCCACCTCAACTTCCCCTTTTGCCGCCGGCCATCCTACCACCACCATCCGGCCGGGAATCGTCCAACCATTGACCCAATCTCCTCTTCCATTCGAAGCTAAATTTTGAAGTTTGAATTTCGAATGTCAAAATCTTTCCTATTTTAGAATTTCCAGATTAGGAAAGTTTTGAATTCGTTCTCATGACGAATTTCAATTTCAAATGGATTTTGTTTTAACCCCTTTCAAACATCATGCATGCAATTTTGGAAGCCACCCACTTACACCCACACCAAATTTCCCCTCTAGGAGCCGCCGGCCTCATGCTTGGATGGATCCCCATTAATGCTCCATTAAGGCATTGATTCCCCTTTGAATGAGGAATTAACTCACATCAATTTTCCCTCCTAATTCACTTAAAACTGAAATCTAATTTCAGTTTTAAAGTTTCAAATCTCTTTCTCTCTCTATGGACCGCCGGCCCCCTCTCATGCCTCTCCCCTTGTTGTTTCCTAATATAGCTCCAATCCTATTTGAAATACAAATTGTTTTCAAATAAATTTCTCTCCAAATTTACTTAATCCTGAAATTAATTTCAGGATTGGAATTAATCCCTTTTTCTCCCCCTCTTGGCCGCCGGCCTTGATTGGGATTAATGCCCATTAATTGCCACTTTATGGCATTGATCATATGGGTTTTGAAATTCAAATTTTAAGTAACCTCCCTCCTAATCTAATCAAAATCTGAACTAATTTCAGATTTGGTTAGATCTCTCCCTCTTCCCTCATCTAAACCCAATTCCCCTCCTAACCCGCCGCCCCTCCCCCTTCTTCCACCTTGCCCGAAACCCCTCTCTCCCCTTGGAGATCCCGCCGGCTCTTCCTTCTAGCCTTGGCAAGTCCTCCACGTCAAGCATGTATGGCGGATCCGGAGCTTGAGTGGGGTCTTGTATTCAACGCCGATGGAAGTATCAACGTCCTAAGGTCTCCTTGCTTCGACGTCGGATTTGAAGACGAAACCACCGTGGAAGAGTACTTGGAGAGAGTTGTGCCAATCCTTGCAAGCATCTACGACCGACAATTTTCAAAGCACACGTGGAGCCTTGACGGTCACCTACGACATCCATCCCCGCCGGCTACTTTTCCTCCGACGAAGTTCTTTGGCGCCCTTTCTCTAGTGGTAACTTCCGTCTTCGCTTGGATCTTCTATCTCCGCCAAAAGTCCACCAATCCTTGAGTGATACGGCCCCAAGGTGAAATTCTCGTTGTTAAACGTTAGGTTTTGTTATTGTACTTTGCATATTAAATTCTCCTAGAACTTGGATTGAATCAGTTTGGTTAATCTCTATTGTGAATCTTTGGCCTAAGCAAGTTGATATTTTCAAATTCCTAACTCAACTTTTATGTGCTAGTTTTAAATTCGTAAGGAGCAACACTATAATCGTTTCTTTTAAATTTCTAAACAAACTCCTCGTAGTTTCACATCATTATATATATATATATATATTAGTAAGCATTGTCACAAACATTTCTCATTCACTTAGTAATGAATACTATTAATTCTTAAGATTTACCCCAAGGCTGATGCGGAGCACTTTAGCCTAAAAAGATCCTTAGGATATCTTACAAAGAACCTTCTAGTTTTCTCTAGTTTCCTACCTTAAAGTATTATATATATATTATGATGTAAGAAGAAAAGGGGCATTGAATGATAAACACTCTTTTGAAGCTTTGAGAAAGCTCTCTTCTCCTTCCCTGGATTGGGAACTCCTTGAAATCCTTCTTGCAGGTATCGACTTCCGACGATCCACTACATCAGTTGGTATCAGAGCCTGGAGCTTGCGAAGATCGATGTATTGCAGAAGGTCGACTGTCGACGACGTTCGAAGCTGTAGAACAAGGGCGGTCGACGAAGATCGACGCCGAATAAGATGGGCGGTCGACGAGGATCGCCACCGAAGGAGATGGGCGTTCGACGACAATCGGCGTCGAAGAAGACGAGAGATCGATGACTATCCGCCTCTCGAACTTCCGCTCCAATGGCGTGATCCGCCGCCGGAATACCCTTCCCTCTTCCACTCCGCTTCCCGCAAAGGGATCCGCAAGCAACCGGTTGTGGTTGACGACTACCCTCCACTCAAACTCCCTCTCCGATGGCGTGACCCGCCGCCGGAGTATCCGCCCCTCGAGCTTCCGCTCAAATGGCGTGATCCTCCTCCGCTTCAACGCCAGATCCGTGATTCCCGTCGGTTCCAACATTCGAATCGAGCTCCTCCGCCTCCCGTCGATCTGGCGATACCGGCAACAGCCGCCGTTCTGGCGATGCCGGCAGCAGCCGATCAGATCCCCGTCGATCCCGATCTCTCACGCCCCGTTCGCGCCCGCACCGACTCCGTCTGCACGCCTTACCTGCACGAGTCCGACGTCTCTGCGGCTACCATTTTCGACTCCGTATCAAGATCCGACTCCGTCGAGAGTTTCCATCGGAGTGGTTGTGTTGAGAACCTCGATACGATCTTACTGCAGGTGAACGGTCTTACCAAAGAACTTCCATCAGAGCTTGATCAGCTGCAAAGCCTTAAACCGATGGACCTTCCAAAGATCCCCGCACACTCTGCCGCCGAGACCACTTCGCCGTTAGCATCCGGCGACACCATTCCTGCTCCGTTGTCGCACACTCCACTCGATTGGCAGCCGACAGAAAACCTGCTTGCCTACCGCGATGTTGATCCAGGCATTGAGCTCGATCTCGCTGCTTGCTCCGATGCAGATCTGATCCCGGCCAGCCACCGCCAGCAGCGAGTCGATCTGTACCAATGGCCACCGGACATTTCCAACGAATCAGATCTGATCCACCAACCGCCAGCAGTGATTCAATCGGTGGAGATACTGCGACAGGAAGCCTCACCTTCGCATCCTGCAATGCCAAGCCCAGCTCCGCTCCACGCCGTCTTCCAGCCCCACATTTCGACCGGCGTTCGTCATCCTACTGCATTTAAAGACTCCGACTCCGTCGGAAGCCGTGCTGAAGAAGACTCCAATTCTGATGCCCAGCACTCCGACATGTTTGTTCCTGAGGCCGAAACGTCTTCAGACATTCATGTCGTTTCCGCTCAGGCGGAGGTGATTTTTCTGGGGCAGCTGAGACACCCTCATTTGGGGAAGCTGATAGGTTATTGCTGTGAAGATGAAGAGAGAATTCTGGTCTACGAATTCATGCCCCAGCTTTCCAAAGTTTTAGAACCTTCGCCGCTTCCGCCTGTGATCGATGCTATTTGTTCCTTCCTTCCGATGACCTCGCCTTTCGGATCAGCTGGTTCCTCAATCATGGTCGGAGATGGAGAGGTTGTGCCTTCAGCTAGAGCAACACCGCCCTCTGCATCGGTTGAGAACAAATCCTTATCTAGAAGGGTGGTGAGAGAGGAGATCAAAGACTTGGTTTCGAGACCTGCTATTTGCAAAGGAAATCCTGACAGCAGCAGTGTCAATATTAATAATAGCGTCTTTTACTGGGATCCGTTGGCTTCTGGAAATGATAACACCGGTCTCTCACTATGTTTTTCTCAGGCAGGACGCTGTAACGCGAACATCATGACGAGATCCATTCCTGCAAATGCTATCGCTAATCTCGCTATGTCCGCCAAGGGTGCGAGGACGTACGCCCCACAGTTGCCATTGGGCAGTAATATGAACTCTCAGGGGATGAGAGGTGGAGGATTCGTGGATATCAGAACGTCCGCGGAGCATGGCTCCGAAGCCAACTGCACCGCAAATCCTCCCGATCAGCTACCGTCATCTTCAACATCTTCATTTGGAAGTGCTCTGTCCTTGTCCTTCTCATCTAGTTCAGCGCCATTTACCCAGTCTGTCTTGCCATCAACTGCCACGGATACGACCTTTTTCTTTGCTCTAAACTTACTACCTGCTGATTCTTTTGTGAGTTCTATATCCCTGCCCTCTTTTGGCTTTGCAGAATTCGCAACTTCAAGAGATGTGGAAATACCATGTTTAAATGGTGCTGAAAGGGTTGATCCAACATCATGTTCACGTAATGCTCGACGTAATGTCGCTACTGTCTTCGGGCAGTTGGTTATTGACGATTTCAGTGCTGATTTTGTCGAGGGAGATCGATTCACAGTTCAAATTCTTCATCTATTAGAAAGCATAATTCAAGAGCAGCATCCTGAGTTATTTAAAACATGTGAATCTGCATCTTTGTCTAGAAATGATATCCTTGCTAGAGGCATGAAGGAAGCAGTCAAGCAATGCATTGAGGTCTTTGAGCTCATGGAGAAAGAAAAATTAGAGCCCAAGGAAATTACACTTGTTTTTACCCTCTGTGGGTACAGCATTGCGGGATTGGCTGATAGAGGACTTAATTTGATGAAGAGTAATTATGGAATTGAGTATTGGCCTAAGAATTACGGCTACATGGTGGATTTGTATGGCAAAGCTGGGAGACTCAACATCGTGAGGAATCCTATACGAGAGGACGCTTACCAATCCATTGGGGACTACAAAGCAATTGACATTCTAGTAATGAGCTTTGAGGACTTCCAAGAAAATATTGAGAACAAAGTTTTCGATCCAGGAATTGTTTTCCACCTTACCTCCCTTCTAAGTAACGAGCCTCGAACGGAGTCGAGCTTTTTTTACGCAAGGGGAGAATGATGCGGAGCACTTTAGCCTAAAATGATCCTTAGGATATCTTACAAAGAACCTTCTAGTTTTCTCTAGTTTCCTACCTTAAAGTATTATATATATATATTATGATGTAAGAAGAAAAGGGGCATTGAATGATAAACACTCTTTTGAAGCTTTGAGAAAGCTCTCTTCTCCTTCCCTGGATTGGGAACTCCTTGAAATCCTTCTTGCAGGTATCGACTTCCGACGATCCACTACATCAAAGGCTCTAAGCTCACATTACAAAATATAAACCACCAAATATATATGTAAATTTCTACTGATTTTCAATACTCGGTAGAGGGTTTGGGTGCAGTTTTTTTTAGATATATAAAGCTTAGAGTGCAGATTTTAAATTTCTTTTTGATAAATTTAAATACATATTTCAATTCAAGAGAGATTAGGAAATAAAAATTTTATTTATGGAACTGATTTTAAAAAGTAGATTTCATTTTTAGAGAAGACAGGGATTGCTTACTATGATTCTTGATGCAAGAAAGCAAAGGGGTTGTTTGCTGCAGCAATTCTTGATCCAAGCAAAAGGTAGAGAAGGTTAGCCGATTCGATCCAAGAAAGAAGAAAATTGGTTGCGGGAGATGGTGGTGTCGGCTGCTCTAGGTGCTCGCGAATAGCGAGAGACGGGTGGAGTTCTGTCTGGGTCTGCGAATGCCAGAGACGGAGGGAGAGAAGAGGGGCTTCGGGTCACTGGCTTGGTCTGAACAGAGGAGAGATGAAGGGAGCAGGGGTTTCGGCCTCCCCTGGCTTGTGCGAACGGAGGAGGCAAAACAGGGGAAAGTGAGAGCGAGAGAGGGAGAGGGATTTCGTTTGGGACTCACGGCTGGAATCCAAAGAGAGTGTGAGGGAGCGTGTATGCGAATGAGGAGAGACGGACTCAACTAGCCGAACCAAAGAAAACCTCCTCCCGCTCTCTACCCTCTGCTTTTCTGGACATCTGCTTACTCCCTACCTTCCATACGCGAAAGAGGGGATTGTGTCGTTCACTCCTCAGCAAAAACGACCATGCCCCATATCAAAATAAGAGCATCACGCGACTGAATGTTGCAGCAGCAGCAGCAGACTTCGGATTTTGGGGAGATCGGAGCTGTTAGATTAAATTTCTTGATCCGACATTGGATTCAAATTGGTTTATAAAGTCATTCATGCTGTGATTAGGATTTAGCTAGACCCATGGGGTTGAAATCATGTTCAAATTGAGTCCGGTTTGGTTCGATTCGGGTCAACTCGAGCTCGCCTCGACTCGACCAAAATTAATTCAATAAAATAATAATAATAAAAATCAAGCTCAAATCAACGCGGATTCGAATTGAATCGAGCCGGACGAGGCCTGATCAACTCGATCAAATGCGCTCAAGGGCTAAACAAAATAATAATAAAAAAAACGAGGTCAACAAGTACTTCTTATAACATGGATATAATTTGTGAAATAGGGAGATATCCTCAGTTATCTGAGATGATGCCCCTAAGTCCATAATTCATGATTGGTTCTTACTAATCTTTGATTAAATGTATTTAGGACTATACCTTTTTGAGAAGTTGGCTTGATGTTGATATAGTATGTCATTGGTTTGGTTTGGAGTTGGCTGAACACATTTTTCAACATTTTCATTTACTCTTGATTGAGGAAGGGAAGTTTGACGATAGTTGGTTGGTTAAAGCTTCACTATTAGTTGCTGAGATGCCACGACCTTACTTCACTAGCTTCTAATATGTTGGTTTATCGCGTAATTTGGGACATTTTGAGCTCTGATCTCAACAAACTTATAGTCAAACTTAACACTTGGTAAGATAAACCCAATAACACCAAAATCGGTTCAATCTGAGTCCAAATGGGCTTGAATCAAGGACTCAAAGCATATTTGGAAGCTTCATAACATTAATTTGATTATTGAATGGTATCCAAACATAACATGCTTATAGTCAAATCGAATCGCTCGACGTGACGAATCTAACAAGCCCAAGATCATTTAATTCTGACGTTGTTAAGGCACTTAAATGTTGAATGAATGCTCTATGATCGAGTTAATCAATACGGACCGTCCGATGGAGCACTCTAAGTTTGCCTCAGATTTTTTTCATATTAATTGAACATGCTACTATCAAAATTTATAAATAAATCTCCACTCCATACATGAGGGGAACCTTTGTCCAGAGATTTGAGAGAACTTTGAAGCTTCATGTATCTTAGAGCTTCTCTTGACCGCAACTCCACCATTGCCCGATCGATGACTGTCGTCAGACCACCGCCCGACAGCCAACCGTCGTTGGACCTTCGCAGAATTTTCACTGGCTATTGTCACTAGACATGCAAACTCCATCGTTTGTCGATTACAATCCCTTTGACCTCTGTCGCTTGACTACGATCCCTCTAACCTATTTCACCCGACATCGATTCCCTCAATCTTAGTTGCCCGAATACGGTCCCTTCGACCTCCATAGCCCGACTATGGTCCCTCTGACCTCCGTCGCTCAACTATAATCCCTTCGACCTTTAGTTGACAATAGTCCCCTTGACCTCAGTCGTCCAAATAGTCCCTTCGACCTCCATCACCTGACAACAGTCCCTTTGTCCTCTGGCCCCAGAGAACGGTCCCCTTGACCTTAGTTACCTGACTACGATCTCTCCAATCTCCATTGACTGGCAATAGTTCCCTTGGCCTCAGTTGCCCGATTACGCTCCCTCCGACCTTGATTGCTTGACTACGGTCCCTCCGACCATTGTCACCCGCCGACTACGGTCCCTCTGACTTCTGTCATTTGTCGGCTATAGTCCCTTAGACCTCAGTTACCCGTGTACGGTACTTGTGATCCTTCTCCCCACTACGATGCCCTTTACCTCTATCGTCTGACTACTGTCCCCTTCGACCTCCGTCACCCGTTGACTATGATCCCTCCGACCTCCATCGCCTGCCGACTACGATCCCTCCGACCTCCTTTGGCTGTCGACTTTGATTCCTCCAACCCCTGTTGCACGCTGATTACGATTCCTCCGACCTCCGTCGCTCACGATTACAGTTCCTCTGACCTCGATCGCACGTCCGTTTTGGTCCCTTTGAGACCCCCATTGTCTACTGACTATAGTCCCCCCTTACCATTGTCGTCCAACTACGACCCTTTAAATCACTATCACTTTACTACACTCTCTCCGACCGTTGATGCCCGACTATGACCCATCGATCCAAGTCCCTCAGTTACGATCTTTCTGCCCTTCGTCGCCAGCCAACTGCGACCCTATTGACCAAATGGAAAGACCAACGTTCTCTTGAGAACATGTCTTATAATGTTGGATTCTTCCAACTCTAACCATGTAATCGGCTTTATATAATATATATTTTCTACACTGTGCCAACAATTGCCCCCGATAAAGGGCATCATTTGAAATCAATAACAAATACTAGTGAAATCATTTCAACTAGGCGAGACTCTATGGTTTTTTTCTCTTTTTCAAGATTTTCAACGTAAAAATTCTAGTGTCTTATGACTCTTGCACCCCTTTCGTTTATCTATATGTGTTGAATCTTTGTACAAAGCTAAGACGTTAAACATTATATCTCTCTATCGTCTTGAATGTTCCGACATGCAACAAGTCCTATATTAGATAATTGGAAGTATGGTAGTGTCAAAATATTAAATGGTTGACCCACACCCATAGGCTTGTAAGTTTTTTAGTTGAAATGAGTTTTTCTATTGATGTATTTAGTTCAATTTTTGTCCCCCTTTAGTTCATTCTCCTAGACATTATTATAGTTAAATGATTCGTATTTGGCTCCTTGTTTTAGAAGATTCACATTTAAATCACCAACAATTATATGAAAATAGGATTTTTTTTTTAAGGTTCCTGACAAGAGATAAAAGTAGGGACAATTCGTGTCCCAAAATAATTTTTGGTCTAAATCTGTAGTGGCCTTCTAATCAAGAAAATTCAATTTTATGCTTATATGATCTCCATGTGACTGGCAAAATAAGACAATGATTTTGAGTTTATATTATTAAATCACTTGAATCTTAACGTAAATTAAACCCAAGGGAATGAACACTAATCTTGAAGACTAAAGTTTTTAATCTATCTATTTGTTGCCCCCATGGATCTGATGCCTTCACACCAATCTTGAAGGTTGTCCCTTATTCAAAGAGCATTTCTATCCGACATGGATAATGGAGATAGAGTTCTCTCCAATTTATCGTCTGCTTATTGAAAGTACCAAACTCCCCTCTATAAAAGAACTAAAAATACCCCCATAGTGGGAAGATTAAAACTTGTTGAAAATCCTTCTATTTCTTTGGAGAAGGCTATATTGAGCCATATCCATCTTTTCTTCACACAGAACTTGTTGGCATTGGCATTATTGTGTATTATTAGGAAAATACTAATCAGGGCATACTCATTCTTTTCTTTGGCCATGTATGTTGGAAGCAAATGATTACTATGCATGGCATGCCTTAAAGAACTCGGCCGACCTAAATTATTCCGACACAAAAGTTATGTTTGATTCATTTTTGAGGGCATTCGATTGATTTTCAACTACATCTAATCAAATAATTTTTATAACAAATTTCCCTATTTTTGAAAATCCCGTTTTCAAGCTTAAAGCAAATAAATTGGCATTTAGGCTTCGTTTGGGATAGCTTTTTTATTACTTAGAGTTTTTAGGATTTAGGATTTAAAGTAGCTTTCTAATACAAAAATTAAAATTTTTGTATTATAAAGCTGCTTGAAGAAGCATAAAAAAAGCCGTCTCAAACGAAGTCTTAGTGACATCCCATTCTGCAGTTTCTCGGCTGCACAGAAAGTGAGCAAATTTGTAAAGATGGGACAAACCCCACTGTCCCAGTGACTAAGACACAATTAGTACTGAGATTAACCAGTGACTTAGACACAACATTAAGTATCTACCAGTGAGTCAGTGACTTAGACACAGTAAGTACTGAGGTCCAAAACCAGTGACTTAGACAGAACATTAAGTATCTCCCAGTGACATAGACAGTTTTTGTTTTGGACGACTTTCTTATCGTTTTTTTTACAAAAATTAAATTTTTTTATAAAAAAACTGTTTTAAGAAGCAATAAAAAAGCTGTCCCAAATGAAGCCTTAGACACAACAATAAGTACTGAGGACACTTCAATTATTATGGCTCCTCGGCTGAAGAATAACCAGATAAGAAGACAGTCCTTCAGCTGAAGTGCAAACATCATTCCTTAAATGTAGCTTGATTAAGAAGATAAGTTCTTGTGGGTCAGTCATCATTAAAGGACAACATAATAGTTGAGATGCGTAAGATTTCAGAAGTCTGCCATTTTTTATGATGTCTGTTTTATATGATTCCATGTTGCTTTCAATGAGGCATTTAGCTTGTTCTTCAAGGTTTTTTAAGATTGCTTTAAATATTTTTTTGGTTTTAGTCTGTCATTCTCGTTGGATTTTGTTCTAACTTTTCTTCCAACAAATAGATTATATTTATTGTGACCTTTTAAGTTGTCCTATTAGCATGATAATGTTTAGAAATGCTCAGTCATCATACAAGATTCCATGCCGCTCTCATGCTCATATTAGACTACCCAGCTTTTTCTTAAACGTTGGAAGCCATTTTTCTTTTGCTACATACAAGTACAAGAGCACATGCTTCTATTTGTTAACACTCATAAAGTTATTGTTGACTAAAGCTTCGTTTGTGACAGTTTTCTTATTGTTTTATGAAGCAATTTTTTAGTACAAAAATTTTGTGAATTTATAATTTTTATAATGAAAAGCTGTTTCATGAAGTAATAGAAAGATTCCTGATGCAAAATTTTTGTACTAAAAAACTACTTCGTAAGGTGTCATTTGAGGCATCTTTCTTACAATTTTTTAAATCAGCTTTTTAGTACAAAGTTTTCTTTTTCAAAAAAAAAAAAAAAAAAAATTTGTACAAAAGGCTGCTTTATAAAGCAATACGAAACTTGTCCCAAATAAAGCCTAGAAATACAGTTTATTGGAAGAATTTAATGTCCACATTGTAAGATATTTTTTGATTTGGCATAGCTTAGTTCATATCAAGTTGAATCTTATGCTTTTAAAAACTTCAATTACTATTACTATTCTTATCAATGATGCCTGCTATGTTTGGGTATAAGTTTTAACTTATATCTTCCAACGTCTATTTATTTTACTTAGGAGTTAAGGCCCATTTGAGATCTTTTTTTTTTTTAAATAAAAATATCTATTATTTTAAAAAGCTATTATGAGTATTATAGATTGAACAACAGCTTTCCTATATTTTTTACTTCACATTTTGATAAATCTAGTTGCAAAAATGTCCATCTCATTGCATAAATTTTTCAAAAGCTTTCATATATGTTTGATTATTCATCTGCTAATTTGGGCTACTAATATTGGTTAGGCCCAGTTATGGTCCAAAGTATAAACAATTATTGTATAGTAAGCATGTAGCGGCCACTTTGAATTTGTCGGCTCAATGAACATATCCCACAACTTTTAGTGGCTTTAGTGTAATCTTGGCTCTTAAGATCTGCTCTAGCTCATTTGTTTTGATCTCGAGCTTCGAGCTAAGGTAAGGTTAACTATGGGCTAGCTGAATCTGACCTTAGTTTTTAGATCTTATAATGGCCTACCAAAGCTCTCATTCTTTGTGAAACTTAGGTAGAGGAAGTGGATGATTAGAAATTGCTTTTAGTGATTAAAGCTGGACTGAGCTAATCACAACTTGCTTTTGAAATGTTTTATCTTTAATTCAACTTAAATTTGAGTCATTCTTCTAGTCAACTCAAAATTATTTTTGGGTTGACTAAAAACCGTCGAAGACGAGATAATTTTGATAAGTTTTATGTACCTACTCGATGATTGATCAGAAGTAGTTGAGTTGCATCTCCAACAATTGATAAAGTTCTTTGGCAGCGAATCATTTATGATAGAGGCACATTTGAGTTAGTGGTGTCATATATAGTCAAGGTTTGAATGATAGAGGCATATTGGTGGTGGTCAATGTGAGACTTTTGATAAAGTGGGGTAGAAAGTGTCACAATTTGACAATGAATCCAACGTTGCTATTGTGGATATTTGATCATAGGGAAGATTCTAAACGAAGGATATCATGTAATAATATTCAAACTCTTAACCATTGAGATATTGTCCACTTTGGTTTAAGAGCCTCACGGTTTTGTCCTGTTGGTGTAACTTCCCAGTAGGTAACCCATCCCAGAATTGCCCCAAGATGAGCATGCTTAACTGCGGAGTTTCTTACAGAAATTCTAGCTATTATACCAAAAGGCACATCGATGTTTAAAAATTTAACTTTCTTTTACTTGAGGGGTTTCACACATCATGTACCTTTATTACATTTTTAAAATATGTTATATCATAGGGAAGATAAGCCATGATTGGATTGAATTACATCACATTGCATAAATTAATCTATTATGTGTTTGTTTATCACTTCTTTAAACTCAATTAGCTACTTTATAGGATCAATAAATCCATTATAGTTATTAGTTAAGGAGTCTTCAATTTTGGTGGAATGAGCTACTCTAAGATTTCTATAATGATGATTGAGGTGTATAATGAAATTTAGGCTTCGTTTGGGACAGCTTTTTTATTGCTTTCTAAAACAGAGTTTTAGTATAAATTTTTTTTATTTTTGTACTAAAATTCCGTTTTAGAAAGCAATAACAAAGCTGTCTCAAACGAAGCCTTAGCCTAAACATTTAAATTTAATTCAATATTGTTAAGTTGGTTGATCTACCAACTGTCTTGCCCTAGCATTGTGGATAGGTTCTTGTATAATGACTGGTTGGAATGTCACCTAACTCTGAGTGCTCAGTTCATTTCCTTGATTGGTTTGATGCATTATGGTGTTGTAACTCAGTTGGGGCTTTTGATTTTTTTAATTATGGCTGTTTGGTTGTTTGCATTTATAGTATAAAGTATTTCAAATATATGCATTTAAAAAATTCAAGTATTTGATTGGGAGAGTTTTAAATGCAAAGTGATTTATTGGTGAATTTAAAATTCACATTCAAAATTTTTATATTTAGTCGATTTTTAAATACACCGTAAATTCTCTATCATTGTTGCTGCAAGTCATCGACCGCCACCACCTATCCTGTTGTTCGTCAGTAACATGCATTGGTGGCCCCACACCGGCTATCAGTTGTTGCCCGCTGAGCCTCACTGGCCGTCAACGGTCACTGCACCGGCCACTGATCATCATGATCTTTAGGCTTTAGAAAGCATTCATTTTATTTTACAAAAAAAAAAAAAAAAATCGCTTGTATCATATTTGCACTCATCCAAAGAATTTCAAATATTTGAAATAAATTATATTCTTTTTACAATGTATTTTATTTTACTTGATATTTTTTTTAGCAAATCAAATAACCCTTTAATGAATTTAGTCAGTGTCATACAATATAAGAAGGTGATGAGAATAAATTCTCATAACCATTTTAGGCTCTTCTTAGACTTTGTTTGGAAATTGGAACAACTTTTTTTGTTGTTTTCTAAATCATCATTTTAACATAAAAAATTTTTAAACTATATTTTTTTTACAAAAGAATTGCTTTAGAAAGTAATAAAAAAATTACCCCAACTGAAATCTTAATCTATGACAAGATGATGAGATTTAAATCTCATAGGTAGATATTTTTAAAATGACAACATTAATAAATTGTTTACTTAATTATAATAGCAATAATCTTAAGAATTAAAATGTGTTCTTAGTGCTAATAATTCTAAAAAAAATATCAATTAAAAGCTATTTATATTTCCATTTAAAAAAGATTTATAACATTTGAAATTAGTCCAAACCTTTTGCTAATCTAATTCCTAACTACCCTTTTAACTTAAAAAGCCTAATTAATTAAGAACTCTTAATGGTAATTAGATTAATTAGAAACAAATTAATTTGCTATTCAAAGCACTCAACAGCTTGTGAACGTACGACAGAGAATCGCAATGGTAATTAATTAAACTTCAGATAATTTAGAAAATATGAGCAAACTGGTCATTAATAGGATATCTTAGAGAACAATTAAGGGGGAAAAAGTTTTTAAGGATCTTAAGAGATGTGACATTAGCGAGCAGTTAATTAGTCCATTTCTTATTAGCTAAACATGTCATTAAAAATCATTAAAAATGAATGGCAGTAGGTGTGATTTTTTTAATTGTTTTAGTAAAATATATAGATTACACTGAAAATATTGCTGTGAATATTACTTGTGTTTTGTTTAGGATAACTTTATTTTTTAATTAAAAAATATGCTTTAAGAAGCAGTAAGAAAGCTGTCACAAATGAAACCTTGGAGCTCATATATATTAAGAAATTTTTTTTTTTTTTTTTTTGAGGAAAATTTGAGAGCTGAAGCCTAAATGTATTGGAGTAAGAAGAAAATATAGATATGAAGGCAAGAGGTCTAAGTCAAAAGAAAGAAAATAAACAATTAGTAGACAATTTTGGTATCTTAGTGGAATTTTAGAAAGAAAAATATTGATTGTCTTTGGTAAATTTGGATTTCATGTTAATTCATTAAAAGATTCAAAAAGCAATGATTTTAAATTGCTAGTTCTTTCATTATCAAAGGCTTGTAATCCCAAGGTGTTCTTAAACAAGGTGATCCTATTATTAGATATAGGGTATGTTTGGGATAACTTTTCCGTTACTTTAATTTACATACATCTGTTATAATTTTGTTTGGTTATTATTTTCTTGTTGCTTTCTCACTAATTTTCAAAATATTTTGTGACGGAAGATTATTTTTTTACAGTCAAAGTAGTTAAATTGTTTTTGTACAACGACTTCACAACAAGCTTTATAAAAAAATTATAATCGTCCCAAAAAAACTCATAATTTTTGTTGGTTTTTCATTTTGTAATGATATTTACATTTTTACTAATGACATTCAAAGCACTTTGAAAAATATTATTAATATCTTAAACTATTGTGAGCTTATCTCCAAGACTTTGACTAACTCATTTGTTTTGAGAAATTCATTACAGGAAATGCAATAATTTCCGGCAGACATATTCATCGAACAACTTTAAAAAATTGTTGGAAATCGATGTTTCCAACAGATTTCCGACAGAAAATTGAGCATAAGAAACATATTAGTGAACGAAAGAAAATGTTGGGGGGAAAGAGGGGAACGATCTAGGGTTAGGTGGGAATCAACCGAGAGGGATTTTTGACATGAAATGGCAGACGAATGGACGAAACAGTGGAAATAAGGACTTTCCCGCAAAATTTCCGGCGGAAAATTCTGCCGGAAATTTCCTTCAAAGAAAATCAGCGGCTAAACTGCCAGTATTTTGTTGATATTTGTGAGGAGCAATATTCCACCAGAAATAGCAAGATTTCTTATAATGATCTACATTCATTATTCTTTTTAATTATTTTTATTAGGGATCCCACAAAGTTTTGTTTGGGTAATTAACCCATGACTTAGGTGTTCCCCTCTACAAACGCTATAAGAAGTCTTCTATGTATGATGAGATTTTTAAACAAAATTCAATGTAAAATAGTTGACTGCGAACAATATCTTCTATCTATTGGGGGGAGGCTGACTTTGATTAAGCATTTATTTTTTTATTATTCCTATGTTTCATTTTCAAATTTTAAATCCTCTTAAGAAAGTTACCAACATATTAATTATTATATTTAATAAGTTTATGTGGGTTGCTAAGAAAAAAATATAGTTAATTTATTGAAAACATTTAAAACATCATTTATTTTCCTTGTTTTTAAGAGTGGATTTGCTATTATATCATTTGATGATGTAATTAAAATCATGCCTTTTAAATTGTAGATTTTCTAATATTTTCTTTTCTTTTAGGAGGTACTTAAGTCATTTTTCTCCATTACTATTAAACTTATAAACCTCTTTTATAATTATTTTTAATTATTATAATGTTTCTAGAACTTATAAGTGTTAGGAGTAAATAAATCAAAATAAATAAGATAAAAATATTAGAGAAAGAACACCAAAATTTATGTGAAAATTTAAAAAAGGGAAAAAATCATGAAGCCTCGTCACATCAAGAAATTCACTATAAAAAAAGAGGAGAAATTGTACCGTTATAACCTAACAAAAATGAAAAACTGCACAAAAATAGCATGTCTACTATATTTGATTCCCGTTGCAAAAAAACAATTCACAAATGTTCTAAAGCAGTAGTTTTCGTGCCGATTTTGACCACCACTATTCTGTAAGTATACCAACGGTAAAAAAAATCACCAATTACTTAGTTTAGTGGCAGTTAAAACCCCCAATATTTTCCCAGATTTTTTCAGTTTATTTGTAACTATAAAAACAAGATTCATATTACTGATCATAGATATTTGATAACCGCCACAACAATAAAAGTCGGTGTAACAATCTCATCCACTACAAATATTAATCTATAATAGCCAAATGATTAGAACTTTAAGGTCAATAATACAACAATCAAAACATATACGAATAATTAATGAACATCATATGGGGTGAGCCATTCTAATAAATCACATGTGACAAACACTAAAATTAGAGAGATCATCAAGTATTCACTATGCCTTAAGATTCGTAAAAATATATATATATAAAAAAAGCTAAATTAAAATATTCTAAATGGTATCAACTAACGACCAATTTTCTAGAAGTATTTGTTCTTCATGCATTTGATTCGTGATCAGTCATTATAAAAATTTCTTTTCTTTGGAATCTCGGAGTAGTTCGATTGACCATATTAAAATACGGCCTATATTGTAAAAAAAAAAAGCAATATATTTTGATTTAAATAAGTCATTTAATATCTATTTGGGATAACTTTATCGAATTCGACTTACTAACAAGCTCGTGATTCATGCTTATTGAGTTTTAACGAATTCGACTTACTAACAAGCTCGTGATTCATGCTTATTGAGTTTTAAATTCGTGTCCGAGCTCAGTTACTAAACGTGCTCAATCTGACTCGGCTCGTTAGCTTGTCAAGCTGCTCAAATGTTAAAGTTGTCCCAGATATAACCTTAATTTGCTATAAATATATTTTTATTTATTTGACACATTAATCATTATATTCTTTTATCAACTTGCATAAACCTTTAATCAAACAAAACCACTCATTTCATTGGAGGTGTAACTCTCTTATTTAAAATTAAATAAAAATAGATAAATTAGCAAAGTCAAGTTATTCTAATTTATAGGTAGGAAGCAAAGAGATAAGATCACCACATGCTCAATTAGTTGTCCTTTGGGCTAAGAACCTTATCCTATCCATTTGCCTAAATAATTATATCACATTACCAAAAAAAAAAAAATTTTAGTAGACAAGCGAAAAGCAAACTCCACTATGGCTCGATCAGATCAGATTAAGCTGTTAATTCTTGAATTAATCTTTGTTTATATTTTCACTAATTAAGCATTTATATAACAGATCAAATGTAAGAGGAGATCAAAGATTTGATATATTGGAATTCCATAATAAAGAAGCTAAACATGTTGAAGATCAGAAAAGGAGAATGATCTAGGTGACTTGAAGGTCTTGCTTAATCCTCTCGAACCACCATGGCTGAGAGGTTTGGGGAGAGGGGCAAAAGAGGAGATTTCTTCTTCTCCCCTTTCGTCTTCCTCCTCCTCTCCTTCTTTAACAACATGACCAGGGGAGAGGAGTGAGGGTAAGGATGTGATGAGTGAACTGTAGGAAGCTCTTCGGCTTCGAGAGATCTTGTTGGCCATAAGGATCCTTTTCCTCTTGTTGAAGGGGTTCTCTTGCTTCTTGAGTTCCCTGGCACTACCAGACGAAGCTTCGGAGAGGCTGGCGAATGATTTAGACTTTCCTGTGAAGAAATTCGACAATCCTCTCCTGGATAAGTGTAAAATTTCAGTTTTTGAGGTGGAAGTAACAGGGATATAACTTAACAAAGGCTTGAAGAAGAACCATAATCATTAAAAAAAGTCCAAGAATCATATGAAATAGAAGGTTTGAAGAAGAAAAGAGCTTACTTTGTTGGAAGGGAATCTTCCAAAGAGTCCAGAGAAGCTAAGGCCCCTTCTTCTTTGAGCTTGCTCTGGACTTCATTTCCCCTTTCATCATCATCCTCTTCCTCCTCTGAAGAAGAGGACTGAACGCCAATAGATGAGCTCTCTGATGAATCCTCAGCCTCCTGCTTTTCCTCCTCTTCCTTCTTTGTAACAAAGGAATAAGTATTCAAACTTTTCATCCCCAACAAGACAAAATCCTCTGTTTCTCTTTCCTGTTCAATTTCCAAGCTGGTTTCTTTGTATTCTCCATGGTTGAAGACTGGCAGACTGACTTGTTGCTCCTTTATGCCCACCGTTGGGCCGTTGAGTACCTCCACGCTTGTGAACAGAAGGGACATCTCTGTGTTCTCTTCTACAAACTCTTTACTCTCTTTCTCCTTCTCCTTCTCCTTCTTCTTATCCTTCCAAAGGTCAGGACGTCGATTGCTTTCTCATCCAGGCAAAGGATAGCCGTAAAGCTAGGCAGCCATGGCTCTTCTAACTAGCCTTTTCAATAAAGAGCAACGATGGAGAGAGAGAGAAAGAGATGGGGAGAATAAGAAGATGAGGTTGAGAAGATAAGGGGATGGTCTTTGACACGTTCATGATAGATAGGTCGCGTGTCCCGTTTTGCGACTGTGTTGCTGTAGCTGGCTAAACCACTTCAGATTTCCGCAGGCTTATCAATACCAGCCTCTCTCTCTCTCTCTCTCTGTGTAATGGATAAATGGATGCTTTGGGTACAGTGACATACAGGGAGTCATACGTTAATGGGACGATCGAAATTGAAGGGAAATTGAAAATATCTTCTCTTAGAAAAAACAATAATTGCTTTAAATTATAATATCATGTTTTAAACGATAATAAAATACATTCTTCATTAATCTGCTCCAAATTAGCTGTTCAGCCTAAACCAAAGTACATTAACTAAGGCTTCATTTAGGACGAATTTTTTACTGCTTATTAAAATAGTTTTTTAATAAAAAATTAAAAATTATTTTATCATAGAAGTGTTTTAAAAAGCGGTAAGAAAGCTGTTTCATATGAAATCTAAGATTTTGTTTGGGACGATTTTTTTATTATTTTGTAAAGCAACTTTCTATCATAAAAATTTATTTTTTATGCTAAAAATTTACTTTAAGAAGCAGTAAGAAAATCGTCCCAAACAAAGCCTAACTGTACCATAATTTTGAGTTTTACAACTTGGTTTTGAGTCCTTTATCGTTGAATGAAAGTACTCATGGCTCATATAAAAGTGATCGTTATATTTTAGTGGTGAGATTAGAATCTATTTTTAAATGGAGCATAATTTTTTTTTAATTATTTAGATAAGTAGAAATTAATTATTAAAAAATATTAAATATTCGAGATTTAATATATATTATGTCATTCATATCCCGATCAATATATGTTAGATCTATTGTTCATCATTAGCAAAAAATGAAAAGAAAATTTTTATAGTTGTGTTAGTGTGTTTAATTAACTAATCGTGTCAACTTCTTCCTGCTTAGTCGGTTGAGGGTTTTATCACTAAATTTGAGGTTGAGGGTTAAGAGTTTTACAACTATGAATTGCCTAATTTAGATTCAATTGAATAATTGTACATATGTAATTACCCCCTAATCAACTTAATTATTTGAGTTATATTAAATTAGACAAGTCAAAATGCATTAAAAAGTAGGGCACAAATCTAATTTCAAATCATAAAGAAAAAAAAAGGCTATAATTATTATTTTATACATAAATGATTGCATCTAGAACTATATTCAAATTATTCGGCACTATTTGGGATCACATCATAAAATAATAAAAATAATTAAAATACAATCATAGATATTTGCTACACTATAAGGCCAAGAAAAAAAAATAAAGACATAAAAAGTAAGAAAAACCAGCTCTAACAATCATACAATGTGTCAAAAATGCGAAAGAGCATATACTAAAAGAGTGCAGTGATATCAACATTTATCACATGAAAAACAAGGATATAGGCTTATTTAAGATGACTTTTCTTGTGCTTCTTAAAGCAGCTTTCTTGTAATTTTTTTTTTGTATTAACAAATTGTTTAAGAAGCAATAAGAAAATCATCTCAATCGAAGGCATAGATCAATATTCAAAGATAATTACCTTTGAATCAATGAATAGATTAATCTCCAATCCCTTTCGATATTACTAATTAAATTATGCATGCATTAAATTCATTCAATTGTTTCTAATTATTATTAAATTGATCCAATAAAAGATATTGAAGAGCAAATTCACTTATGAGTTAACTTGATTCTAATATAAGTTGGCTAATAATGTGTTTATCGCATTATAATTTTATAAAAAAAATATTTGAAATTTTTTAAAAATTGTGCCTAATTTATAGTGTTTTTTTTTTTTTTTGTGGGGGTAAAAAATCTGATTTGTAATGTCATCATTGATTTGATCAATTTCACCATATTGATTGCAACCAATGAACTGATAGCAAAGTTGATTCAATAATGATGAGCCTTAAAAATATAGATTGCCGAGCCAACCAATGGAATAGAAAACAATGCACATAATGCTATTAACCAAGCAACAAAATAAATTAAGTACTTGTACTATGAGAAGGTTTTGCTAATAATGATATATTTTAGTAGATCATTAAAATAAAGAGTATTTAATTTGATAAATTATTCTAGATATAAGGGTTTTAAAAATAATAATTTTTTATTTAAATAAAAGATACGTGGAGTGAAGATCTAAATTATTTGGAATTTATTGTTTAGTTCAATGCATTGTAAATTTATTGTTATTATTGTCGCAAGATGTGGCCACCGAATGCCATCGCCAACACCCGTTACTTATTGTCAGTCGCCACCCGTTTTTGTGTTTGTAGTTAGTTTTTGGTAGTTATTGTCATCGCGGGTTGCCCCACATTGTTGTTGGTTCATTGATTGTTGGCCACTTCCTACAACTTGCTACTAGTCCTTTGTTATAAGTTGGATTTATTTTACATTCATACAAACAACTTTAAATATTTCAAATATATTATATTTCTTTGAAGTATATTTTATTTTATTATGTATTTTTTTTGCATCCAACTAAATGACCTCTAAATGAATTATATTTTTTTATTGAATGAATATGCCACTTAATAAATTATCTAAAACAACTTTGGCTAGTTATTGAAAGGATCATTTTCCATGCACAACTTTTTTGGTGTTTTGTTTGGGACAGCTTTTTTACTAATTATTAAAACAATTTTTTAATACAAAAAAATTGTAAATTAAAATTTTTGGTACTAGAAAGCTGATTTAAAAAGCAATAAAAAAGCTGTGCCAAATGAAACCTAACTATTGGTATTTTTTGGGACATTTAGGTCAATTAATGTAAACTCACACACACATCGCATACACAAAAGACTCGAAGCTAAGACCTCTTAGTTGGTAGCCTAAGTTTTCAACCAACAGGCCTGGGTTAACTATTGGTACTTTCTAGGAAGTGAGAAGACCTCATCTCATTGCTTAATAAGAAGAAAAACATTGCATTTCAAAACCTTCTAGGTTTTTTAATTTGAAAGAATTGAAAAAGAAAAAAAATGAAATTAAAATATAGAAATGATAAAGAAATTCGATTAAAAATATTTTCTAACCGATCAATTATTTTATTGAGGAAAAATTGAGTGAAAAATATTTTTTTATTTAATTCCTAAGAATAAAAAATATATTTCTTATGAGTCAAAGACATTTGAATCATTATAATATATTGATAAAATTTTCTTCTTAATTTTTACTAAGATTGTGAAAAAAAATTATTATGATTAAAAAAGGGCATTTGTTTCCTATTTTGTGTTAGATAAATCCTATTATCCAATAATTAACATTAATATCAAATACTAAGAAAAAAATTAAGAAATATTAAAATTTTGAGTATTAGATATGTAAATAGCATGAAATAAAGTGGTATGTACGTAAATCCCCTTAAAATATATTTGCATTCCTTCAATTGCTTTTAACCTAAAAAAAAGTCTTAACGTTATGAGAAAAGAAAGACTAAAGCTTTCTTACTAAGAAAATCGCACTTTAAAGAATAAATACTTTTTTAAAATGTTGAACATTTAAAATAAACTTGTTTAACACTCTTAGGGCATCTCCAATCGAACTGCTCATTTTTCACTTCAAATTGCAACGATAATTATATCAAATAATAAATCATCTCCAGCTAAATTTCATTTCTAACACCAAAAAAGAATAATACACGTGAAATCTTTCTCATTTTGATTTTCGCCAAAAAAAAGGTTTCTATGAATAGTGTAACGTCAATATTGGGTCACACAGTTCACTGTCGTAAAAATGCATTTCTTTTTGACGTTTGGGTGGAGACTCACAAAAATTGTAAATGTACTTTAATTTGTCCACAAAGTGGCATAAATAGCTAGGCGCGAGAGGGAGTGAGAGAAAAAATTGATAAAAATGACAGACCTATTTTTGTGCTCTATTTAAAATTATTTTTTATTTTATATTTTTCATAAATTAATTAGTTTGAAAGTGGCAAAAATTCATAGTTCAATGCGATCATAATTAATTAATTATTTATTTCTAATCAAGAGTTAGTTATAATTAAAATTGAATTAAATTTATAGTTATTTAATAATTGTA
This sequence comes from Dendrobium nobile, assembly GCA_022539455.1. Taxonomy (NCBI): domain Eukaryota; kingdom Viridiplantae; phylum Streptophyta; class Magnoliopsida; order Asparagales; family Orchidaceae; genus Dendrobium; species Dendrobium nobile. The sequence continues at coordinate 5,939,749 of CM039723.1, read as the reverse complement.
AAATTAAAATACAATTTTTATTCCATTAGATACATCATATTTTTACATACAAAATTGTAAATAATGCATCATAGGTAATTAGGTATTATTCATATTTATTAATGAAAAATGATACTAAAAACTTCAAAAGTTGAATTACAAAACCTTTTATTATATTTTCTAAAGCACATACTTTTTTATTTCATTACATTTGATACTATTTTGTTATATTATATAAAGCAATCTCTTTATTTTATTTTTATTCTATTTTGGTATGACTTGAAATGATTTAAAAAAGTTTTTCTTTTGCCAAGTCTTTAAAAGTATTAGCAAACTTATTTTGATTGTATTTTTATTCTTAATTAAGTTATACTTAATTTTTAACAAGTGTAATTAGATTGTGATCGATGTTGCGGGATCTAAAAAGGCCTTATGCTAAAAATGGAGGGTTCCGCCCTAAAGCTACGAGGAAGATCTTCAAATCTAAAAGATAGAATAAAAATATATCTTATAAATTTTCTTTGGATAACTTAAGAAATATTAGTCTTATAATCTACGTACAAGTAGGATGACATGTAAGTGTTTTGTGTCATGCATGTAAATTCCTTAAAAAAATACACGTCTGGATCATTTTTTTTTGGGATAAATATTTCTATATAAATAAATGATTATAATAAGGGTTTTTAAAGTATGAAGGAGAAACTTATCATTTGCCTATCTCATACTAAAACTTTTAAGTTTTCCCTATAAATTTAAAAATGTGACTAAAATATCATATTAGCCACATTTTTAAAAGAAGTACAACATAATTTTTTTAGGCTTTTTACATTCATAACGCCTAAAACTATTGAAAATACATATTTAACATCTAAACTTCTATATTTGCTTTAATCATAAAAATTTTCAATAGTATGACTATTAATTCTATAGCTAAAATTTGTTACCTAAATTTATTTAAAATATATATATGTGTTACTATAGCTCACATTAAAAAAATTTTACTATAGCTCACATTTGTTTAAGTGTCTTTCCTCAATGCATGGCTCCAAAATTAGAATCCTTTTCACCATTCAAAGCATTACATATAAAAGTAAAATTATTACAAAAGAACATTTACATTACCTTGAAAAAAAAGCAACTTTTTAAAAGAAAAAATTAGCTTGACCTAATAACTATTGGCAGACAAGCATAGCTAAGACCTTATTAAACTACTAATAAAATTAATGCACCTTGCAATTATACATTATTAAATAGTTTTTAGGAGAGAGAGCAGTGGTCAATTACTCTTTGAACCAATGAAATTAATATGAATTGCAAATAAAATCAAATGATACCTCCATAATCATCACTAGAATCTAAATATTCCCCACTAATCTCTTCATTACCTTTCTTTATAGACACTTAGCTCCTTTAGCTTCTGATGCAGTAGAAAAATATAGGAGAAGGTACATAAAAATCAGCTAAGGTGTCTTAGAAGCTTTGTTTTTTTAATCAATAGTATTAATTAAATGGTTTTTAATTAGTATAAAATTTTATTTCTTGCCTAATGCCAACTACATATGTTTTAGTGGGTAAGGATAGGATCATGTGTAATCTCTCTTAAGGTATTAAGTAATGAAGAAGGAGCTATAAGTCAAAGGAATTTTGGCAAGTTTGGCCTTGACCACTTAGCTATAATGACACTTTAATTGTCCTATTAAAAATAATTATTTGTGTAAAGCTAGTTTGATTATTTTTTTAATACATAATTAATCATCCAAATTATTAGAAAATAAAAAAAATATTATATGAATTTTATATTTTTTATATTTATTTTATAATTTAGTTTATGGTTAATTTTTTTTTTTGGTTAAAACCCGCGGAGGGGCCTACGCGTTAATATGAAAAATTCGGATACACAGTCCTTAGAAGGATCCTCCAGCTCGCTACGGCTCGAAAGAGCTACAAGTAAAAAAGAAAACAAAATTCCTAAAACCCGGTGGATCCTTTTTCTATGCTTACAAAAAAAAACCTAAATAACCACAAGGGCTGCATGAAGACATCACCCAAAAAAGGAAGTTGGGAAAAATACCATTCAGCTCTGACTTCCTGCAAAAAAGAGGACGATAATAGAAATAGAAGAGCGACAAATAAAAGAAAAATACCTTGATGCCATATAAACTCCCAAGTTAATTTGTAATACATAACATTCCCTGGTTTATTTTTAAAATTATACTATTAATTTTCTAAGGAGTTAGATTTTCAAAAGGAAGAATAGATGACAAATATGATACTGTTTTTGGGGAAAAAATAAATATGATAATCAAGAATGGAATTTTGAAAATATTTATTTTTATAGGAAAGTAAAATATTTAAATCTTACTCCAAATAAATTCATAATTTTAAAGTTAGTTTTTAATATTATAAAAATGTATTAAAAAGGTTAAAGAATGTTAAAAATGCCAATTTCAATAATATTTGATAGCTAGTTTGGTTGATTTTTTTTTAAGTCATTTAATTATATCATTATAAAAAAAATGTGCTCAATATATTTTGATCAAATTTATTGCCAGATTAACACTCATAATTTTTGAATTATTTTGAGATAAATATAATATAAATATTAATTAATTTATTTTATATTATTCATATCTCAAAATAAATTAAACATCTTTAATATTCATCTTAACTAAAGCTTATTTTGGATATTCCGCCCCAATTATTTCCCATTATATATATCAACAAAAAAAAAAACCCTAAATATTAGCAAGCAAACGGATTCTACACAGTGAGTTTACAGTCAGCAAACTGATAAAAGATAAAAAATATAAAAGGTTGAAAAGCAAGAAGAAAGAACTCAAACAGTTGTGAAGAAGAAAGTTTTTGCGTTTGATAAAACTTATCCCTTCCAATCAAGGCTTTGTATATAGTGGACTTCTTTCCTTAAGAATAATCTGTCCAGACAGCGACAAGTTTAATAATATCAAACCAAAGAGATGAATCACTGCGAAGCAAAATCATGGAAAATGGGGCTCCAATTTGTCAAAGTAACAGCAAACAAGCAAACAGGCCAAATTGCTATACGTGTACAATTTGCATAAAAAAGTATCCAAAATCTCTTCTAGAAGAAAGCTGAGCAAAAAAAAAAAAGAAAGAAATCTGCTGCAAATAAGAAATAACCATTCTGCAAGCAATTTACAGATGATCTGTACGTATTCTCCTCAGCATTCTATTGGTAAAGATGAAAATTTTGAGAGGAATATCAGAATTATAAAATATTATGTGAGGACTGAACTTCACTCGGCCATCATCACTGAGGAATTGATGGAAGGATTTAACAGTGGATGGAACATTGTTTTCCTCTCGGGCTACAAGTGGATGAGAAGATGATAAAGTGGGGTTTCCTTTTGTCTATTTGTTGATAAGGTTGATAGTGGCCACCAATGGAGGTTAATAAGACACGTTTTGTTTTCTTTGTCAGCAGCTGCTAAACTTTCTATCAGATTATCAAAGAATTAATCGAAAATCATTATTATCTTAGTAAAATGATTTATATATTAATAAATTTTTTAGCTTTTTAATAATCATCTGAATTATAAATGGTTGAGATTGCTTATACTCCAACACTTAAAATCCTCCTTCAAATCCTTATGATAGCTTTATGTTGGAGTTGTCTCTAATTTGACTTGAATATTGTTTGTTTATATTCTTGACCGTTGTTCGTTTCACAGATATGTCGGAGGTCCAAGAAGGCAACGCCCCTAAAACAAATTTTGGTTATAAGGGTATTATTGAAATTCCGTTTGTTTTGCCGGTGCCTTAATTTTGTCCTATAAATATGTTGTAAAAGATTTATAAGGGTTTGCAAGCCGTTTGTACTCTGTCTCTTTTCTATAGTGAAGCTGTTCTCCCTCATTCGCTTGATTTTTCACATATTTGAATTTTCCATGTAGATCTCTGTATTCGTTTGTGTTTTGCAAATCGTAATTCATTATTTTTTGTGTTTGATTCATCGTTCCCTAACACTTTACGATAGAAATCAACTAGCAGTTAAATGATCTATATGACATATTTTCTTGGTAAGACAAGAATTAGACTCCATTACTTAACCGGATACACCATACACATATATAAAAGCATCAAGTGATAGGCATATTTCCAAAATACTTCAATCAATTATTGTATGACATGTCAACAATACTAGTGTCTAGTGCATTATAATCACACAAGAAAACACACAACTTGTAATCCAAAGATAAGAGATGATTATATAAGGCCAAGCGACGAAACCAAATGGTCCCAATTGAAAGGGAAAGCTTATGAGATGGGTAAGTCGTCCCATCCCTGTCTTTGTACAATCAATCAAACACATGCAGAAGAAGAAGAAGCAATCACAGCCACACAACGAGTAAGGCAGAAACCCCAAGAAATGGACTCCAATTGGTCTCCACTACAGCAGCAGCTGCCTAACTATGAAGCTCACATCTCCAGGTTGATGGAACACTCTTCTAGACCTATCGTTTTCAGGAATCAATGGAGTGATCTTCTGGGCCCACCAGCTGAAAATGAACGGTCTAGATTGGTCGAAACTACATCAGATGGAGGTGAATAATAATGGCTATACATGGTGTGCATTCATGGTGTGCAAGAGATTGACTGGTTGGCTAAATGGAGGAAGACATCTTTATTATTGTTTGCTTTGATTCATGGCAGCGTATTTGGACTGTTTATATGATGAAGATCATAATTTTTTTGGATGTTATTACATGCCGAGTCTGGATACGTTCGGACTCCAATAAAAAAGTGACACTTGTTTCTGTACACAGTATGTAAAATTATGTACATAGTGGGTATAAACTTATATACATAATATAAACACTGTATATAAGGACATGTGTCACATTTTTATTGGAGTCCAAACGTAACTCTTCATCTGGACTCCGCACGTAATAATTTCTCATTGACATGTGGGGAAGGAATTATAGATAATTTACTTGGAATTATCTGGCTGCTTTGGTGTTTACTGCTATAAAAAAGAAGTCATGTTACGCATGAACAAGCTGTCTTAATAATGTGATCTTATTTGGAATGATCGACCTACAATAATTTTGATATTTTTATAATCATTTATCTTAGATGTTAGATCGCTAAATATTTATATAGATGTCGACATATTTGGCAGCTTACAGATCATCAAAATGAATTATGAAAATTATTATTTAAAGATGTCTGCTTAAACCACCATGACATTACAAATATAACTGATCGAAGTCCAAAAATTTCTTAGTAGATCAAAGGAAACTAAGGCTTTATTTGGGATGGCTTTCTTTACGCTTCTTAAAGTAATTTTTTAGTATAAAATTTTCTATTTTTGTTCTAAAAAATTGCTTTAAGAGATAATAAAGCTGTCCCAAATGAAGCCTAATATACATGACATTTTTGTGCTACAAGACTTGCATATGAATTTATTTTTTAATACAGATAAAGATATGGATGATAAAGGGAGAGATGACAAGAAAAGTATCATTGATATTTCAGCATCTCTATGCTTTGGAAGAAGTTGGCTGTTAGTAGAATAATATAGGTTGTGAACTTTTTCATAAACTGGCAAAGCATGTTATAAATTAATATAAATTTATAATTAGTTTATTATTTGTGTTATTAAAATTGAAACGGTTGTATTAGTGAAAAGGTGTCATGATTGTGTCGATATGATTTTTAGTTATTTTTATTTAAAACTTTTGCTGTATGTGAAAATATGTGTGAGAAGAAAAAAATTGAATATTTTGGTTCTCTGTATTTTACCTTTGATTTTAGAGTTCTCCTGTTTGTGTAAGCTTATTAAGAAAATTTTGTTTTCTCCAATTTCTCCTACGTTGTGGTACCAGAGCCCTGTTTTGATTGAAGTGGGTGTAGTATTTTTGGATTGAAGCAAAGTTTCTGAAGATTTTGTGTTCTTCTAAAAACAAGATGTGTGATTCTCATTCAAGTTTTTTGAAAAAAATTTCATGGCAACAAGCACTATTTTTTAACCTTTGATTCCCATCTTCAATGGTGAGAAATATGAGCTTTGGAGTACCAAAATGAAAATCTTATTCAAGTCACAAGATTTATGGGATCTTGTGGTGAATGATGTGCAAATTGAAGAATATAAAGGAAGAAATAAAATAACAAGAAGAAGGATTCAAAGGCTTTATTTTTCATTCAAAAAATTATGGATGACAGTATATTTTCAAGAATTTTTAAGGCAGAGACATCAAATGAAGCTTGAGATATGTTGGAGAAAATATTAATTCAAGGTTCAATAAGAGTAAAGATTGTAAAGTTGTAATCTATGCGACATGACTTTGAGACTATGAATATGAATGAAGGAGAAGGGGTTCAAAATTATCTCTTGGATATCAAAAGTTGTGAACAAAATGCAATCATTTGGATAGTAAATATCCGATGAGAACGTAGTCTTCAAAGTTCTAAGGAGTCTTCCATCAAATTTTGAACATGTGGTGGCTTCTATTGAAGAATCCAAAGATCTTGTTGTGTATTCTTTTGATGAAATGATATATTCATTGATGGCTCATGAGGAGAGAATAAGCAGAAAAGAATTGAAGACAGTTGAGAAGATATTTCAAGTGAAGGAAACTTTAACTAGTGGCAACAAAGGAGGTTGATCATGGTAGAGGAGAAGGAAGTGCTTATAGAGGAAGAGGTGGTCGTGGTGCTTTTTATGGAAGAGGAACTTATGGAGATAAAATATCAAGTGGAGGTCAAAAGCAATGTTATTATTACAAGAAGTTTGGTTATATTGAGACAAACTGTTAGAACAAATAAAGGAATTAAAAAGGCAAAGACAAAGTGCAATGTGATTTTTGTAAGAAGTTTGGACATTAAGAAGACAGATGCTGATTCAAACAAAAATAAGTCAATGTTGTAGAGAAGATAACATATCAAAATAATTAGTATATGACACATTTCCAAGATGATTGTGATAATTCAAAAATTTAGTTCATTGATAGTGACAGTTCTAATCACATGACTAGAATAAAATCTTTTTTCAAAGAGATTGATATGTCAAAGGAATCAGAAGTCAGATTTGTTGATAATAATATTATTCAAGTTGAAGGTAAGGGGAACATTGATGTTGGGACAAATGATTGCAAGATAAACTTATTACATGATGTTTGGTATGTTCCAAAACTTGCACATAATTTACTAAGCAATGGGTAATTAATCGATAATGGATATAAAGTTAAATTTGATGAAACAGCTTGTAAAATTAAAGACAAAAAAGTAAGCAATAAATTACAAGAATTCAGATGACACCAAATAAAATTTTTCTAGTTAATATTTCAATAGTTCAATATAAAGTATTGATAGTTAAGAAGATATCTGATGCATAATTATGACATTTTAGATATAATCATTTGTATGTGAGAGGTTTAAAATTATTGTATCAAAAGAAGATGATTTATAGTTTGCCTAAAGTTGACTATAGCGAAATTTGTGAAGCTTATGTTATGGGAAAGCAAGCTAGAAAGCTTTTTTCATATAAAAAATCATGGAGAGCAAGAAGATGTTTGGAGTTACTTCATGCAAAATTCTGTGGCCCAATGAATACACTGTCTCATGGAGGGTGTAAATATTTTATTCTATTGGTTCATAATTATAGTAGAATGAATTGGGTTGTATTTTTTGAAGCATAAATCAGAAGCCTTTGAAAATTTTATGCATTTTAAAGCATTCATGGAGAATCAAAGTGACAAAAATATTAAAATTCTATGCACAGATAGAGGTGGAGAATTTACAGCAAATGAGTTTGACAAATTTTATGATAAGTATGGAATCTTTAGACAATTAACTATTCATAATACACCACATCAAAATGGGGTCTTGGAAAGGAAGAATAAAATTGTTTTAAAGATGACAAGAAGTATGTTGAAGATGAAAAATTTATTAAATACATTTTGGACTGAAGCTGTTTCAATTGGTATTTATATTTTGAATATTTCTCCAATAAAGGCTATTCATGTTGACCTCGTTTTTTGTCCTGATTTGCCCTTAACTGTGTTTGGTCGTGTTGATCAAGCCTCGTTGAGCTCGATTCAATTTGAATCGGCATTGATTCGAGTTTGATTTCATATTTTATTCCATTTTATTGAATTAATGTGGTCGAGTCGAGGCGAGCCCGAGTTAGCTCGAATTGAGTCGAATTAGGTTTGATTCGAATCTGATTTTAGCTCAACCGGTTTAATTTATTTCCAGTTAAAGTCTAAGTTACTTTCTCACTGTTGGAATCTTGTCTCTAAATCAAGTAATAACTTCGACGGTCCCGATTTCGTCAAAGCCCTAACCGCAATTCGACTCCTTTTCCTGGGTTCGGCCGGCCCTAGACGGGGCATTGACGCTCTCACTCTCGATCTCTCCCTCTCTCACGCTCTCTCTCGCTCCCAGTCCCCTCCCGTTTGTGAATGAGAGGAGGCCGAAGCCCCCACTCCCTCTCCCTCGTTTTCTCTCTCGGTTCGCAAAAGACCCGAGACGGTCGGACCCCCATTTTTGTCTCTCCCTTTCGCACACACCCGGAGGCAAAAGCCTCAACCAGCCTGAGGCCGGCCTCTCCGCCTCCTTTGCTCGTGATCGGCCTAGATCGGAAGCCAGGTGAAACTGAAGCCTCCTCCTCCTCCGATCTCCTTGTGGTTTGCACGACACCAGAGGCCGAAGACCCCTCTTTCTCCGTCGACCTCTCTCCCTCTGGTTCGCAGAAGTCAGGCGAAACCGAAGCTCCCTCCCGCTGCTCTTCTCCCTTGCTCGGACTGGACTCTAGGATCTCGAACCCGACGCTCGCCTCTGTTCGAACCAAGCCAGACCCGACACCTTCCCTGCCCTAGCCGATGCCGACCTGAACTCCTACCTTAGCTATCGGACTTACGCCTCCTTTGAGAAGGTATATCCCCCTTTCTCTTCTTCCTAGTCTTCTTCTTCTATTTCTTCTTCTCCTTCCTCTTATTCTTCTCCTTTTCCTTGGCATCATCTTTCATTCCTCTCATGTGAATGATACTGTGTTCATGAGGGATTTTTATGAACTCCAAACAGCTTTGTATGTGATGCTTTCCAGTTGAATGTGTGCTTATATATTTGATGATAATATATAATGATTGAGTGTGAATGTGTGGTTATGGAAAATAGGAACCTTCATGTGGATTTGTCCTAAGCAAACATGTGAACAATACACCCTAACTATTTGGTGAAATGCTACTAAAGAAAGTCTTAATCATTTTTGCTTACGTTGGAGTTTTATGTGATGGGCATGTTCATATGAAAATTTCCTCAATGAAGTGTTTAGAGCTTTGTCAACAAAAAAAAAAAAATATGAGAATCAAGTTGTTTGAATTTTACTTCGCCTCATGTGTATATACATGTTGTGGAAGAAGTTACTACATGAATTGTGAAGGGTTTCTTTATGAAGATTATTGATAAGATCGTGATCTAATAGGTGTATAACTCTTTCTTTATGATAGTTTGTTTTGTGTGATCTTGCAAGCATCACACCTCAAGTGCTTGATGAAATACCATTGAAGGAAAGTTGTAGTGCTTGGATATTCGTCGGTTGGATTCAATGATTAAGTAGTTTTCATATATGTGGTGATGCCTTGATTAATTTTACTATAAAAAAAAATGTTTGATGTGCTTGTTCCAAGACATTGAGTTTTGTCTCTCCTATGTTACCATCTTTTTGTTGGAATACTAACAGAAAATTGTCGTCTTATAATACCAAGCCCTCTTGATGAATCAGTGAACATAGTGGTATGAAATGCCTACTTCATTTACAATGCTTCTATAAGTTTTGGTTCTAAAGGATCACTTTGATTTGGAAGTTGTAGTTGTGTCAAAACTTTATGAGGCCCATGAGTTTACAAACAAAATCTGCACACGCTTTATGATTGATTTTTAAGGGTTTGTATCTCGAATGTAAGGCTATTAGTTTATGTTGGGAAGCTTTCATGGTGTATTGGATTTCCAATAAGAGTTTTGTTTGGAAATTAACTCAATGTTGTGTTGAGTTGTTGGAATGATTTTTCACTTTTTTGAACTATTTTTGGTAAAAGAAAGATATGTGATTTAAGTTTTGATTTGCGAAGTGGAGAGTGACTGTTTCCTTATTTCCAATACCATGATGTTGGTTTTGGATCCTTGGCAAGTTATGGTTTAGTACTTAATGATTAAATGCGAAATCTATGAGTATTATTGAAAGTATTTCTCATGTTTCATGCTGCAATTTGGAGAATATATGGTTCATATGCAAAGTTGCTTGCTTCATGTTGAAAGCTTTATAAGTTATCTAGAGGAATACATGAATGTTGGAGAGCGTTGTGTCTATTCATACACCTTTTGGTGAGCATGCACAAGTCTAGAGGTATTGGAGAATTGTCATGATCCTCTAATATGAGTTTTGCATAGCACTAAGCATGGCTTTGCTCTATGTTGGTTGAATTGTCTCATTAACTTTGGAAAAGCGAATTTGTATCAGAACTTAGATCATTTATATTGCTTATTTGTTGGGAGAGGTGAATCGACATCAAAATTCTTCTCTTTTCATTTGCATTTAGTTCAAATTGAATTGGAATGATATGATGAATTTCCGTTATACTTTCTTGGACTTGCTTAGGCTTTATGTGGAGAGCATATTGGCAATTACATTGTGTATCTCTGGAATTTTGGAGAGCAAGTTGGCATTAAATCACCCTTCTTATGATTGCACCTTTGATAGGAATGTTGAATTTTAAGCTTTTATCTAAACTGGTTATTTTATGACTTAGCATGAAGAAATATTGGTTTTCACTCTTGCATTGTATTTGATTTCATCACTATAACTTGGTGGAAAGTTGAAAGTGAATTGGCTTTGTATCTTAAAATTTCACGAGCTATCTTTGGGATGGAAAGTCTTACAAGAAGTTTTATGTCGGAGAGTCTTTATGCTTCTCTATACAAAAAAAATTTAATGGTTTGTATTAGGTTGGAAAGTTTCATGAGTTCCTTTGACTGTTGAAAGTTTTACGAAAGTTTTGTGAATTGTTTTGTCTTGAGAAGCTTTACTATATGTTTTGCGAATGTTTTATGATAGAGAGCTTCATGGAATCTTCTTGCTAGAAGATTTTCATGGATAAACCCCACTCCAAATGAAAAGAAAAGCACTTGATTTGTCTTTTTTTTGTGTCGAAAGAGTTTTGGGTAGATTGATTACATAGAGTTTTATGTGTCGCTTTATGTGGGGTTTTATGTAGCCCTCCATTCAAAAGTTTTCATAAGTTACTTTGAGATTTGTAATTTTTGTGAAGTGGATTCGTGTTGGAAAGTTCTCTTTGATGTCTTTTTGAAACAAATGATCTTTCTTATATAATTTGTCTCTCTTTTATTAATGTTTGCTTCTAAAATGTAAGGTTGGAAGAATGTGATAGATAGAAATAGACATTTTAGTTCTAGTTTTGGGAACTTGAGTTTCCTTTGTTGCTTTGAGTTTGGTAAGGAATAGTTTGTGTAGTCGAGTCGAGTCCGTATCAAGTGCTTTATTTGGGTTGTGGGGACAGCAAAGGGCATTGTAAATGTGGCTTTAGGGTATACTTGACTTCACAGAAGTGTGCCCAATAATAACAATGCCTACATCCCTTTTATTTCTGATTTTCATTCTTTTTCTTTCTACTGCTTTGCTATAGATTCTTAAGTTTAGCAATACATGTACGAGAGTCCTAAGGATTAGAAAACAACACCACTCTTAGTCCTACAACTTTAGTGACATCTAAGGACAAAAATTAAGGACCGGGTCTTAGAAAATATAGACTTAGGATGCATGCTCCTTATATGATAGAGACATTAAAACAAAAACTTAGTGACACGTCTTTCTAGGTTCTAGTTTTCTTAATCCACTAATAATCAACCAACCAATCTTAATCTAATTCTTAAAATTTATTAAAAATACTTAATCCGTAATCAAATTATAATTAACATTTATAATTATTGAATTCTAAGTCTAAAACATACATCTAAATCAAATCAAACTAATCTAATAATAAACCCCTAACCAATCTAAAGTTTAAAAGCTGTAGACAAAAATTAGGAGATTAAATATGAAACTAAATTTCTTAGGATAAAAGACTTCTAAAGATCAAACATTAGATCAATCTTTTAAAATCAGTCAACAAACCCCTTAATATATAACAATCACTCCAAAGATGAAGTTTATTGGATGGACTACTCCGAGCTGCGGGGCTAAGTGTCCTAAGGAGGCCTGGTTCCTCGAGCATGGTGGCACAACGCCGCGAATGGATTCGATGGAGTGGCAAAACCCTAAACTTAATTGATTACTAATAATTTGAATCAAACATCAATTGATAATAAACTGCCTAATTCATCTTTCTTTCTAATTTATAACCATTGAATAATTCAATCAAATCATAAAATAAAATCCCTAAAATCAATTCTAAAAATACTAATATTTAAACTTAAACTAAAATCCCTCTTTTGCCCCTTAACAAATCAAATGAAAGAAATTATAATTAAACTATCATACATAGGACCTATCAAAAACTACACACTGTTACACATACCTTAGACATGTTTGATTAGAACACGACTTTTAGCTCTAGGTCAGGCTTACATTTTCTCTTGTTATTCAATGCTTGTTACATATACATGTTCTATAAATGCAATTATTAAATTTCCTGTTAGCTGTATTTAATTTCCTATTAGTTATATTTTTGTTAGTTACCTGCACTTCTTTTCTGAATGGCATTTACGCTCATATATCTATTTTTTTGTTATCTTATTTTGCGAGGTACATCGGAGCTTAATGATTGAGGAGCGAGCGACATTATTTACTTATAAGTTTTTAAGTGGCAGCACCACATACAGTCAGGTATAATTTCTGCAACTTGTAAAGCAAAATTTTAATTATGTACCAGAACTGCTTCACATCACACACTTCTTGTTAATAGGTATTCTAGCATGTTTAGATAGTCAGCCTTAGGTTAGTTCACTAACGAAGCTTTGGCCCTATAGGCCAAAGCTTGCCCCCTTCTGTGAGCCCTGGAGACCATTAGGGTCATTTAGGCCTGTAGAGTAGGCCACCTACTTGTGCCATTAGGCATCGTTGTTTTCCCACACGAAGTGGGCATCGCTAGGATTTTGGCCTTTTCCAGTTTTTGGGTACGATACCCCCCCCCCCTTTTTTTTCTTTTTTTTTCTGTGAGCCCTAGAGACCATTAGGATCATTTAGGCCTGTAGAGTAGGCCACCTATTTATGCCACTTGGCATCGTTGTTTTCCCACACGAAGTGGGCACCGTTCGAATGATTTTCTGTGCGGGTACCTTGCCTGGAGGGTACCCTTAGGGTGTGTTTATTTACTTTTTCTGTACTCTGAATGTCATGCATGCATTTGTTTTTACACACCTTACCTCACATTATGCTTCACTTACATGCATACATTACATCAGTAGACCTAAGGATATTTCGTATCTGTTTCATGCATCATACATGACGCTAGGTACATTCTTTCGCATATTGTAGAGTCCCTGATTGAAATCTCTTGAACTATGATTCCTTGACTTTCTAGGATATAGCCTTCCTATCTTGTATACATATAGGGCGATCGATTGTGTTTATGATGTTAGCTGGCAGCTCACTCCAGGCAAGCATAAGCCCAGGTTGTACACCCCTCAGCGTGTCTCTTCACTTCTGGTGTGTTTTGAGTCTGTCATTTCTCTTAGGACAGTAATTCGATCTTTGATCTTCTAAACTCAAAATTTTAATCATATCTTTATCCATTCAAAAATGTCTAGTCATCACTAAGGGTAAATAGAAGATACTATTTGGAATAGAACTTAGGAACTTTATCTGTGCACCAAATCAAGAAGTGAATAATCTAATATCCTTAATCGAAAGTTTTCCTATGTCAAGGCTTAAGATGTAATTAACTACGGGGGCTTGCGCTCGTAGGAAACCAATCCCCACAATCAAATAAACCCTATTCGAGCTGATGTATCGAATAGGGGAAATCTCGTGAATTTTGGGTTATAGATATTATTATCTATCGAGGTTGGTAGGTGAAAGCCGCTATCCTCCATGGCTAATCGTATCTATAACTCCATCTGCTCTTCCATCGGCCTGCTTGTGTCGATTGTAAAGGTCCACGACCATTTTGTCCTACAGGATAGTGTGATCGTGCTCTTTGCATTCGAACCACACGAGCAGAATCCTTTCGGAGATCCACAATTCAAAATATTACACCTTAAGAAGCATAGAATAGTAGAAAGTCTGTTGTCAGTCATTTGAAAGTATTGCATAAGCATTTGAGGATGGCCATAATAAAACAAGTTGGATAACAAATCTAGAAAGTTGATATTCATTGGTTACATCATTCACTCAAAGGCATATAGATTATTTGAACCACAATATAAGAAGATCATTATTAGTAGAGATATTATTTTTGATGAAAATGATATGATGGAATTAGAGTGAATGTATCATTCATAATAAAGAAAAAGTAGCAGTTGAAATTATGGAGAATCATCAAATTTATATCATTAACAATAAAGAAGTTAGTGATGATTTGTTATCTAATTCATCCCATTCAAGTTCAAGATCAATAGATACAATAACATCTAAAGAAAGGCATCATAGAAAGATAAGATTTTTGCATGAGTTGTATGATTGTACATTTGCCCTTATGGTCATGAAGATGCTTGTAAAAAAGACGAATGGGAAAATGCTATGAAAGATAAGATTCAAAGTATTGAGAAGAATGATAATTGGGAGCTTATTGATATACTACAAGGAAAATATCTAATTGGTGTGAAGTGGATTTACAAGGTGAAGTACAATTCAGATGAAAGCATAAAAAAATATAAAGCAAGGCTTATTGTCGAAGGTTATGCAAAAAAATATGGTAATGATTTCTATGAAACATTTTCTCGTGTTGTTAGATTTGAAATTGTTAAACTATTGCTTGCATTAGGTGCACAAATGAAGTGGAATATTTTTTAGTTTGATGTTAAAAATCTGCATTTTTGAATGATAATTTAGAAGAAGATACATATATTAATCAACTGCAATGTTTTATTATTAAAGGCAAAACGGAAAAAAAAAATTATAAACTAAAGAAGACACTTTATGGGCTTAAGCATGCACAAAGAGTATGATATTGGAGGCTTGATTCATACTTTCAAAAGAAGAGATTTCATAGAAGTGAAATTGATCATACTTTATATGTGTTGGCTAAAAATGATGATTTACTTATTGTTTGTGTTTATGTTGATGATATTATCTATTTTGAATCATCTAATGTGTTGATTGAAAAGTTCAAGAATGATATGATGAAAGAATTTGATATGACTGATTTGGGGTTTTTGTGTTATTTTATGAGCTTACAAATCATTCAACTTGATGATAAAATTTTTATATCTAAAAGAAGATATGCATTGGAGTTACTAAATAAATATAATATACTGACTTGCGAGATTTTTCAACACCCATGAATTATACAAATGAAAAATTAGTTCAGAATGATTGAACAACTAAAGCAAATGAGAAAGTATTTAGAGGAATTGTCTATAGTCTTATGTATTTGACACATATCAAGCCTGATATTATATAATCAATCAATCTTATTTTAAGGTTCATGCAGAATCCTTTTGCACATCAACTTGGAGCAGCCAAACACATTCTTTACTACATTTGAGAGATAACCAATTATGATATTTTGTACAAATCAGTTTCTAACTTTTATTATAGTGATTGGGCAGATTTCAAAGAAGATAAAAAGTGCACAAGTGGATTTATATTTAATTTTGTGTCTGGAGCAATATCCTGGAGCACAAAGAAACAAGCAAGTATTGCATTGTTATTTTTAGAAGTTGAGTATATTATAGCTTCACCAGCAACATGTCAAGCAAATTGGATGAGAAGAAAATTAGAATATTTTCAACAACCTCAATTAAAGGTGAAAGACATATTTTGTGATAATAAATCCACAATATCTATGATGAAGAATCTGCCGTTTCATGGTAGATCGAAGCATAAAAAACTCCGACATCATTTCAAAAGAGAAGTTGTAGGAAAAGGAACTATTGCAATCAAGTATTGTTCTACTGAAAGTTGTTGATGGATTCACAAAAGCTCTCAATTTTCAATAATTTGAGAGATTCCGATTAAATCATGGTGTAAGAATTTTGCATTAAGGGGTTGTATTATAAATTAATGCAAAATTAGTTTATTATTTGTGTTATTAAAACTGAAATAATTGTATTAGTGGAAAGGTGTCATTATTGTGTCATTAAGATTTTTAGTTATTTTTATTTAAAACTATTGATGTACATGAAAGTATGTGTGAGAAGAAAAAAAAATTGAATCTTTTGATTCTCTGTATTTTACCTTTGTTTTTAGACTTTTCCTGTTCGTGGAAGCTTATTAAGAAAATTTTGTTTTCTCCAATTTCTCCAATTGCTCCAACAAAGCAACCATGGATGAAAAGCCAATTTTAACTTAAAATGCAAATTCAAAACAGAAAAAAAATATATATATACACACAACTCAGCACTCATAGCAATGTAAAATGGAGATGATGAACTGTGTTTATCATTTTTAGCCCTTGTTGTGATGCTCGCAGCAGCAAGCATCCTCTGATATGCCCAAAAGCTGAAGTGGAACAGAAACTAATGACAAAAATGAGATGAATGTTCTGAAGCTTTTTCAGAAATTTGGAGGAAGAAACCAAATTCTGAAGGTTTTTTCCCTACAGAATTAAGAATTGTAATGTTAATTGTAAAAAAGAATAGAAGATGGGAACTGATCAACTCATTCTCGATTGATCTTTTTCAAAACTTCAGCTGGCTAATTATACGTTAATCTGTAGTTATGGTAATCTTGAATAGTCCTCTTTCTTACGAACAAACTTTTTTTCTCTGAAGAAGCTTTTGGTCTCAGCATAACTATCAATAAATCTTCTATCATTTATTCGGTTGAAACAATCAGAACTTGGATAAGCATGCAGTTAGCTACTTTCCTCAATAGTTCGATTGAAAAGTTATTTTAAATACCTGTTCGTCCCTTTCAATTCCAAAAATCTTCAAGAATACGTGTGGCTGCATGTCATTGTCAAGATTCAAGCTTATCTTGCTATTAGGATGGAAGGGGAAATTTCCTTCTAAAGTTGGAAGATTTATTTCATTTATCTCTTTTTTGACTTCTAAACCGCTTTACTTCTATTTCTCTGTTCTATACGCCACAATGGGTGTAATTACGTATGGGATCAACAGAGAGAGAGAAAGAGAGAGATGAGCATTCAAGCTTACTTCTATCCTACGCCCTTAGTGAACCTTTATATGTAGCATGATCATCAATACATATTAAAGTTTACTCAAGCTAATTATTGCATAATAAGCCAAAAAAAAAAAAAATGAAAGATCGAGGTTCATTTAGTCTTCATTTGGGACGGCTTTTTTGTTGATTCTTAAAGTTAATTTTTTTATAAAAAATTAATTTTTTTATACTGAAAAGTTATTTTAAGAAGCAACAAAAAAGTCTATCCCA
This sequence comes from Dendrobium nobile, assembly GCA_022539455.1. NCBI lineage: Eukaryota > Viridiplantae > Streptophyta > Magnoliopsida > Asparagales > Orchidaceae > Dendrobium > Dendrobium nobile. The sequence continues at coordinate 5,922,216 of CM039723.1, read as the reverse complement.
AACAAAGCCTTAATTGTCATGATCTTGTATGATTATAATCATGTGTTGTCGATGCAGATCATAAACTTGGTTAGATGGATAGACGACTTTAGTGATTAAGAAAATTGATCAAATTAGATTGAATTTCCTTTTCAAAAGCTTCTTGGATTATGAAGGCTTGTATATGTCAGATTGGAAAATGGCTTCAGGCCCAAAAATCTTCATGGTCAAGATATTATCAATATCAGGAGTTCAAAATTTGATCTTTTTAATACAAAATTTTAGATTTTTTTCCCAGTGGGTACCATACTACCATCATTTAGGACAGATGCTTCAGAAACGCTAGCAAAATCTGTCTGTTTTTTTTTTAATTTAAATAAAATTTTCTATTTAATTGAGGAAGTATGTTTTTTGGAACAAGAATTCTCTGTATCTTTATCAGAGATCATTAAAGCTATCAAAAAAAGAGGTTAATCCTTTTATGAATAGAGCTTCTTTGACGCCTTGTTTGGCCAATATTTCTTAAGTTTTGGAAAGCCCATTGCCCATTGGGTTTATGCACTCCCTTGCTTCTATTTCTCTTAATCTCATTTTCAGTTGTCCCAAACTATTAGTTTTGTGTGGAATCTAATTGTGTTGATCAATCTGATCGTATTGTTGATTGATATCTCAATTTAATCGGTCTAGCTCACCAGTGGGGTTTTCCACTTTAACTTCTGCTGTTTATTTTCACTATTTTCTTTTCTTATTTGTTTAGTTACGTGGTTTATTTCCCAACATGTTGCGTCCTGAAACATTTGCAGTGGTAGAGAGATAGGTGAGTCATGAGTGGGGTTTTCCACTTTAACTTATGCTATTTATTTTCACTTTTTTTTCTTTTTTTATTTGTTTAGTTGCGTGGTTTATTTCCCAACATGTTGCGTCCTGAAACATTTGCAGTGGTAGAGAGATGTAGAGTTTAGCATCCAAGTTTTGTATGAAGATCCAAAACACGGGCAAATAAGAAAGCTTGAAAGATGAGAGCTGGAGTAGGAAGAAGTCGCAAGAACAAGAAGAAGAGGAAGAAGACGGTAGCGGAAGAGAAGAGATAAAGTAGAAATCTTATTATGTTAACAAATGTATACAGAGACACAGTTTATATAGGAAATAAATGGCATAAGCGGTAAATATAGTGACGTAAATACAAAGTATATTTAATATTCTAATATCGTCCCTCAAATTAAGCATTCGAAGATCGAATGGTTAGTTTGTTTCAGAGATCATTGAACCGTGTAATGGAGAACGGCTTTGTAAAGATATCTGCAATTTGATCTTCGGAGGAAATGTGAACCAACTTGATTTCCCCGGCGCTGATCTGTTGTCGAATGAAATGATAGTCTATTTCGATGTGTTTTGTTCATGCGCGGAAGACCGGGTTCTTGGTAATTGCAATGGCTGAGGTGTTGTCGCAATGGATAGTTGTAGGGGTCGGCTGCGGAAGATGGAGCTCGGCGGCTAGTCTGCGGAGCCAAATAACCTCCGAGGTGGCTGCGGATAGTGAACGATATTCGGCTTCGGTGGATGATTTTGCGACCGTAGCTTGCTTTTTCACCGTCCAAGATATGAGATTAGGACCAAGAAAGGTGCAGAATCCTGAGATAGATTTGCGGTCCGAGGAGTCCGACGCCCAGTCGGCGTCGGAGTAGGAGTGCAGCTCGAGCGACCCAAAGGAGATGGGTAGGCCATATGAGAGATTGCCATTGATGTAGCGGAGAAGACGTTTGAGTGCTTGGAAGTCTTGATCCGTCGGTTGTTGAATATGTTGGCAAACGCGATTGGTGGCGAAGGCGATGTCCGGTCGCGTGATCGAGAGATATTAAAGTGAGCCGGGGAGTCGACGGTAAAGAGTTGGATCGTGGAATGGTTGAGTGATCTTTCCGGTTTTCTTGGATTCGGGTGCTATTGGAGTCGGGACCGGCTTACAGTTTTCAAAACCTGCTTCATGAAGAAGTTTTGTAGCATAGTGTTTTTGAGATAAAAAATAGCCTATGGTGGATTGAATTACCTGGATTCCGAGGAAGAGAGAAATGTTGCCTAGCTGTTTGAGGGCAAATTAAGACTGCAATTGTTGTAGGAGATTCTGGATTGCGACGGGATCGTTACCTGTTACTAAGAAATCATCAACATAAATGAGAATAAACAGTTGTGTAGAGGTGGTGTCAAGAATTAGAAGCGACGGGTCGGCACGGCTGATCGTGAACCCATTGGATTGAAGAAAGCTCGTTAGCTTTTGAAACCATTGCCGCGGGGCTTGCTTGAGGCTGTAGAGCGATTTTTGAAGTTTTGCAGACCGCGTTCGGAATTTGTTGATCAATGAAACCGGGTGGTTGGCGCATGTAAATGTCATCCGGAAGATCACCGTGTAGAAACGCATTGGAGATGTCGAGTTGATACATAGGCCATTTCCGGTTTAAAGCGAGGGATAGAAGAAGGCGGATAGTTGGCATCTTGGCTACGGGACTGAAGGTCTCGGTGTAGTTAATACCAAATTTCTGATTGTAGCCTAGTGCGACCAAGCGTGCCTTGTACCGGTCAACTTGTTCGTTCGGTAACATTTTCGTTTTGTATATCCATTTACACCCGAGAACCGGTTTGTTGGATGGGGGCTGAACCAAAGTCCAAGTGGCTTGCTGCTGGAGGGCATTGAATTCGGTGATCATAGCTTGCTGCCAATGTGCTGATTTCGCGGCTTGGTTGTAAGTGGTAGGGGTGGAAGGGGAGGTCGTGTGAGTCAAGAGATTGAGAAATTGCTTGGGTTTGTGTATACCGGACTTGGACCTAGTCTGCATGTGATGAGTGGGAGGGCCGTGAGTGATCGAAGCCTGAGGGAGAGTAGCGGGATGCGGATCTGGGTTAATGTCGTGCCGAGTAATGTTGGGAGTGGGATACGAAGTGTTAGCTGGGTCGTTGTGTTGGGGTATAATCGGAGGAGGAATAGGAGCTGGGGTATTGGGTGGAGCTGGGGTATTGGGTAGAGCTGAGGTGGGTATGAGAAGCGAGGGAGGGATATGATCGGATGGAGATAGAGCTTGGGAGCTCTCTGGGGTAGCGAATTGCTTATAAGGAAATTGTTGTTCGTAGAAGACAACGTGACGGGAGATGTGCGTTTTTCCTGTTGAGGGATTGTAACATTTGTAACCTTTGTGAAGAGGGGAATAGCCTATGAAGACGCAAGCTTGGGATCTCGGAGAGAATTTGTCGGAGGCATACGGACGAAGCCAAGGGTAGCATAAGCAGCCGAACGTGCGTAGATGGCTGTAGCTCGGAGGAATTCCGTGTAGACAGTGAGCAGGGATTTTATTTGAGATGGCTTTGGAGGGGAGAATGTTGATTAGGTGGTTTGCGGTGGAGGTAGCCTCCGCCCAAAATTTGTGCGGAAGCCCGGATTCAGTAAGTAAGGCTCTAGTAATGTCAAGGAGATGGCGATGCTTGCGTTCGGATAAGCCATTTTGTTCCGGCGTGTGGGGGCAAGAAAGTTGTTGAAGGATATCGTTATCGTGTAAGAAGGATTTGAAGGCATGGCTAGTGTACTCGCCGCCGCCGTCGGAACGAAGGATTTTTGGAGTGGTTTTGTATTGAGTGCGGACCATATTGCAGAAGATTTTAAAAGTGGCGAAAGCTTCTTGTTTGGTGTGGAGAAAGTAAATCCAAGAAAACCGAGTGTGATCGTCTATAAATATGATGTAATAGCGAAATCCATCATAAGAGGTTAGCGACGCCGGACCCCATACATTTGTGTGGACTAAATCAAAGGGCTTAGAGGTAACCGTGGTGCTTTTATTAAAGAAAATGTTATGGCTTTTAGCCTTATTACAAGAACCACAGAGAATGGACTGTTTTACATGAACTAAATAAAAAAACTGCCGCGCAAGAACTGAAAGTGTTTCTTGTCCGGGATGTCCAAGATGCGAGTGCACGGGATGGAGGATTTGGTGGTAGTTGTAAGAGCGGCGTGATGTCCATCTAGTGGAAAGCTGATCCTGTAAAGTCCGTTATTTAGGCGACCAAGAAGCAGTGGATGGTTGTCCCGAAGATCCTTCATGATACACCCATTAGCATCGAAAGTGATAGATATAGAATTATCTTTAGTTAGTTTAGAAACTGAAAGAAGATTATGAGTGAGGGCCGGTACGTGGAGAAGATTGTGAAGATGAAGCTTACGATTCGTGTCCGGGAGAGGAAGAAGACCTTGACCGGTGTTGTGTATGGGAAGCGTTGAGCCATTTGCGGTTGAAACGTTGTCCGAACCTTGATAGGCGATCGGGTAGGAGAGATGTGATATGTCCGGAGTTAGATGAGCTGAGGCACATGTGTCTAGAACCCAATCTTGGCCAGCGACGTTGTTCGGAGTTGCAAAGAGAGCTCTAGGCGGTCGAGTATCCGTCGGAGCGTATTTAGGATTTCTCCTGTGCCAACAGTTTAGAGCAATGTGGCTGACTTTGCCGCAGATTTGGCACGTCGGTCTTACCGAATTCGGAGGAGTTGGGAGGTGCTGGGTATAAGTCGGATTGGCGGTGGAGTTCTGAGAGTTCTTGGGTTTTCCATAGCGCTTGGCATTGTAGTTGCAATTGCGAGAGTTATCGGAGGATGCGGCGTAAAGGGCGGAAGCGGTGGTGTGTTCTTGATTTAGTTCTTGTTGCAAATGAATTTCTTCATTGCAAAGCATTGAGTAGAATGTATCAAGATCGATTGGAAGAAGGGAGTTCCGAATTGTTGACTTGAAAGAATTGAAGTTGGGAGAAAGACCGTTCAAGATATGAAGCATTATGTCTTCCGAATCGATTTGAGATCCTGAGGCGGTGATGTTGTCTACGATGGATTTGATGCGAGTGAGGTATTGCTGCATGGGTTGATCCTTCATTTGAACTCGGTTCAGCTCGTTCTTGAGTTGCATTACTCGGGACCGACCGTAGGCTGAAGTCGGCGTTCAAGAATAGTCCACGCCTCGCTTGCGGTGGTGGACGTGATGATGTAGGGAAATATTGGTTGAGAAACCGTGAAAAAGAGCGCCAAGAGGAGATTGCTGTCAACGAGGAGCCATTGAGCGTGCTCGACGGACGTTGGATCGGCGGGAGGTTTCGCAGCACCGGTGAGGTGGCCGGCATAGCCATTTGCCGTGAATTGTTGAAGAAGTTGAACGCGCCATATTGGGTAATTCTCGGTTGTCAAGGGATGAGGGGCTAAGTTTTTGATGTTTGAAACTAGAAATTTGAGTGGCTGAGGTATGTGGTTGGTCATGTTGGTGGTTTGATCGGAGGGGGAGGGGGAGGGGGAGGAGGGAGGAAGAATGTTCATTGATTCTTGATCTCCCATTGGAGCTCTGATACCATGAGAGCTGGAGCAGGAAGAAGTCGCAAGAACAAGAAGAAGAGGAAGAAGACGGTAGCGGAAGAGAAGAGATAAAGTAGAAATCTTATTATGTTAACAAATGTATACAGAGACAGTTTATATAGGAAATAAATGTCATAAGCAGTAAATATAGTGACGTAAATACAAAGTAGATTTAATATTCTAATAAAAGATTGTTGCTAGTATAATGTGCTCCTGGGGCGTTATGAGCCTTTTTTTTTTTTTTGTCTTTTGTCCTTGTTTTTGTCATGTGTTAGATGAGTTATCTATTTGACCTCTAACTTGAATTTAAAATAAATAAAAACTAAGAAAAAAGAAAGGAGATTAATACATCCCTAATCCCTATGCATGACTTCTAGAACTAAACTGTTATTGCCTCTTGGGAATGGAAATAGGTTTCGTGAAGGCCATCAAATGGAAATAAATAGACCACTTAAGGTCAGCGGTACAAGTATTTGGGGCTTGGTTTAATGAATTCTCATTGCTCATTTACTAATTATTGATGGTATTCCATGCTTTAAATGAATATTTTCAATCCATGGTACTTTAATATTAGGCCTCTAGAATCCTTCATTTTATGTGTTCGTATGATGCGGTTCATTTTTTTATTTATCTTTTTCTCTCGTGTATGTTACAACTCTATTTATAACTATCTTATTTTCCGAAGATATCACTTCAACTATTTGACCATAAAAACCAAATTTTTAAGCTTTATCGACGAGTCTAGATCTCTTATCTCTTTCTCGAGATACCGTATAGATCTCATTTCTTAAAATTTAGTAACACGCCTATTATAGAAATTTATAAATCATAAAAGAACTATTGTTTCTTGTTTTGCTCTCCTTTTGTTGCAAAATTTCTTGTTTTCCCATAATCTCTATATTCAAAATGTAATAATTTATAACTTTTCCTCATGCCTTGTATTTCACCTTTCAAAACAAGCAATATTTATTTATTTTGTTATCTTTATGTCCGCCAATTCCCTTATCTTTCCTTGCAAACTTCACAAATTTTAGGTAGCACATAAATTGTTATTTTTAGCTCTATTTAGCACTTGTGATTAAATTGTAGTGTGCTAGTTGTTGCCGGCCAATCCAAATCTTATTTGATTTTATCATGACTAAGGCTTCGTTTGGGATGGCTTTCCTTCTGCTTCTTAAAGCAGCTTTCTAGTACCAAAATTTAAACTTTTGTATTTAAAAGATGCTTTAAGAAGCAACGAAAAAGCCGTCCCAAACAAAGCCTAAGATAAGTTGTGGTGTGTTTAGATTTTGTTTAGGATAACTTCTTATTTCTAAAGTAGTGTTGTAGTACAAAAATTTCTTTCTTGAATTAAAAATTTTGGTACTAAAAAACTTCTTTAGAAAGTAGTGAAAAAGTTGTCCGAAACGAAATATTTTATTTGATGCCTTAATAATATCTTGCCTTAGAAAAAACTGTAGTAGTAGCAAAATTTAAACGTTCGTTGATTTTATCAACTTTGACATAAGTTTCACAATTGAATATCACATAAATCAACTCTCAATCTTTCTCATACAAGATTGAGATTGACTTTAACAATGTTTTAAGAAAAACCTATTTTGCTTATCATTAGTGCTTACATGCATTCAACTGTGCTGGAGCACAGAACATTTAAGATGCAAATAGTAGTCTAAAAGTTGTCTCAAATAAAGCCTAAGACTCTACTTAAGACGACTTTCTTATTGCTTCTTAAAGCAACTTTTTACTACAAAAATTGAATATTTGTGCTAAAAAAGCTGCTTTAAGAAACAGTAATAAAACTGTCCCCAAATGAAGCCTAAATCAGCTAATTAAGGCTTTATTTGGGACGGCTTTATTACTGATTCTTAAAATAACTTTTTAGTACAAAAGTTAAAAGTTTTGTACAAAAAAACTATTTAAAGAAACAGTAATTAAGAAAATCGTTTCAAATGAAATCTAAATCATAGAAATAATGCAAAAACTTCATACGGAAAAAGTTCATAAGTATGAAAGGGGGAAAAATCAGCATGCTCTTTGAAAATAATAAAAAAAAAAAAACTATTTTCTTGACTATGGCTATATGTATAACAAGGAGGTCTATCAATGCAAGTTCTTGATTCAGACAGTCTTGCAGAAGATGACAGGACAATCCATTTACATTGTTGCTTCCTTAAAAATAAGATTCTTGACAAATGGAGAACAAATGACTATCCTTCCCATATCTTGCTTCATTCATTATGAACGAGCAGCAATCGTTGACAGTAAGAAATGGTACCCTAAACATAAAGGCAAGGGGTGTCAATTAACGATACGATCCGAAAATCAGATCCAAATGTGACCCTGAATATTCGAGTTCTAGTCAACCGTAAATAGTTTGGCTTCGGGTCAACCATTTATCAAATGGGTTGTGTTTGGGTCCTAATTCTTGACCCGTTTTAAGTATCGGGGAGTGTTCGGGTCATCCTGCTAATCCGAAATTGGCCCAAGTTCGACCTACATCCTTCGTCCCGTAGTCCACATCCCCATCTCGGGTCCGCGTCCCCATCCCATTCCCTCATCTGCATCCACGTCTTGCACTTGAACAGTCGAGCTCGCCCGTCTCGCACTCTCACTCTCCGCTCGTCCAGTCACGCTCACCCTCATGCACTCACCCGGGTTGGGTTCAGGTCCAGGTTTATAATATGTTTACCTAATTGGGTTCGTATTAGGCGAGTTAAAACCTGATCGATATAGAGTTGGATCCGAACATAATATGAAAACCCATTTTGACGGTTTTCAATATCTCATATTTAATTAATATATTGAGCATGTTCTAACATAAATCAAGTGTGTCGCACTTTAACTTGCAAGACAAATTTAGCTTGTGAAGGAAGAAAATAAATTAATTTATTGTCAAAGTTTTATCATTTTTAATAATAACTATACCGGTCCCAAACCTGAATATAAAAAGTTGAGAAAAAATTTTAAAAAATTAATTTAGCATCAGATGCTTAGTGTTTAGTGTTTATTCATTTCCTTTGATAACTAAACTTTCGACTGATAAATTAACTACAATAATTGTAAAAAATATTTTTTGTTTTTTTATATAAATCATCTCATCTACTCAAAGAACATTTAAAGAGTTACAGAACGATAGAATGAATATTAAAGGGTGTGCAAAATCAGATCCTCCCATATCAAAAACCCGACCCGATCAAAGCAATTCAAGCCCAGAGTTGAGCGGCCCAAATGTTTTGTATCATTTTTCTTATTGATTATTTATAGATTCAAATATCATCAAACTGGGAATGTAGATGAGTCGAGCCGAGCTTGAGTTTTTCCTAGCTTGAGCTTGACCTTGATTATTAATTGAATTCGTGCTTAATTTCATGAACTCGACTTGCCTCATGAGCCTCTTCATTTATAATAAAAGAGAGGAAATGAATTTGATTCATGCAATTATTACAATAAAGTTATAAAAAAAAGGGAGGTTAGAAGATAAATATTAAGAAATTACTTGATATGAGAAAGTCATGAGATTTAGGTTTTATTTGGGACAATTTTTTTTGCTGCTTTCTAAAGCAGTTTTTAAGTAAAAAAATTTTTTGGAATAGAATATTTTATATTAAAAAGGTGTTTTAGAAAGCTGTCCTAAATGAAGCCATAACTTTTTAAATATTTTTAATAGCTTTGTACTTAAACTTCCGAATTCTTATATATTTTAAGTGTATTTTGTATTAATATCTTGTAAAAAAGATGGTTCATGAGCTAATGAGTCGAGTCGAGTCGAGTTTGGCTCAAATTTGACTAATTAACTCATTTAATTTGGCTGATGAGCCTTTTACTGAGCTAAGTTTGAGCCGGCTCACAAGTTGACTTTATTTGCACAACTAAGTCAAACCAATCTATCCCTGTTAATTTTAAGTGTAATATATATATATATATATATATATATATGTGTGTGTGTGTAACTAGCTCTTATTAAAATTTTGACTGAAAATAATATTAAATTTTCTTTTTAATCAAATTTTCAATTATTAACTATGGCTTAGCAGATATAAATACCCACAATTAACAACTTCTTATTTTAAAAAATAAATATTTATTGCGTGTTAGAATATTTACTGTGATAAAATAAAAGCGTTTAATGTCTTTTTATTTTATAGAGGTCTAGCATGTACACATATAGTTAAGAAAATGTTTATAATAAAAACTAGTGTTTTTATGTAAAATCTAAAAAAAGGAAGAGGACTAGTGTGGTTAAATGATTTCATAGTGTTTTTTATCGATTATAAATGATGCTTGTCTTCATTTTTTTTTTAAATGATGCTTGTCTTCATGATTCTTGAAGATGTTGATAAAAATATAATAGACATACAATGTATAAAACACATTTCACGTGGACATTGAAAGTGTCTTGCGGCACGTGAGATGTCTTTAAGAGATAGTTTGTTATTTGTTTGGTTTTTATTCTTTGTGAAGGATGACGTTCGGAGTCATAGTTGATATTAGTGATGTGCATTAGCCTTATTGGTGATGATATGTATTGAAATTATTGGTGATCGCAAGTGGCAAACATAGCTTTGATTTGGTGACAGCGGTTAGAGGATTCTAATCAGATAATGATGGTTTGATAATTGTAGTTGGTCGAAGGTATGTGATCAAGTTATGATTATTAGTAGTGGTGGTCGAAGGATCATGTTTAGATGAAGATGGTTAAAGGATTATTATTGGGTGCCGGTAGTTGGAGGACAATTTTGTAGGGCAGTTGGAGGAATGTAGTCAGAGGATCATAATTGAGCAATGATAACCGGGCAACCATAATCAAGTGAAGGATCGAGCGATAGTGGTTAAAGGAATACAGTTAGATGACAATGGTCAGAGTACCGTGGTCGGACAATAATTGTTGGACAATGATGGTCATGGGACTTTAGTTTAGTGACTATGATTAAGAGATCATGATCAGACAATTGGGGTCGAAGTATAATGGTTGGGCGACAAAGTTTGGAGGGCCATAATTTGGCGACAATGGTTGGAGAATCATCATCAGGGGATGGTGGTTTGGAGGTTGTAGTTGAGCGATGGTTGTTAAAAGGAAGTGACATGTATCGAGTAGCTGTAGTTAACGATTGTTGTCAAAGGGCCATTATTTGCGGATGGTTGTTAGAGGTTTATAATTAGGTGATAGTAATTATGATGTGAAACTACGAGGAGTTTGCTTAGAAATTTAAAAGAAAAGATTAAAGTGTTGCTTCTTATGAATTTAAAACTAGCACATAAAAATTGAGTTAGGAATTTGAAAATATCAACTTGCTTAGGCCAAAGATTCGCAATAGAGATTAACCAAGCCGATTCAATCCAAGTTCTAGGAGAATTTAATATGCAAAGTACAATAACAAAACCCAACGTTTAACAATGAGAATTTCACCTTGGGGCCGTATCACTCAAGGGGTAGTGGACTTTTGGCGGAGATAGAAGATCCAAGCGATGAAAGAAGTTACCACTAGGGAGAGGGCGCCGAAGAACTTCGTCGGAGGAAAAGTTGCCGGTTGGGATGGAAGTCGTAGACGACCGTCGAGGCTCCAAGCGTGCTTTGAAAGTTTTCGGTCGTAGATGCTTGCAAGGATTGGCACGACTCTCTCCAAGTACTCCTCCACGGTAGTTTCGTCTTCAAACCCTACGTCGAAGCAAGGTGACCGTAGGACGTTGATGCTCCCGTCGGCGTTGAATACTAGACCCCACTCAAGCTCGGGATCCGCCATTCAACATTGAAGTGGGTGGGAAGATGTTGTCGTCTTCTTCTTTTGTCTCAACCTCTCAAGGGGAATGAAGAGAGGGCCGGCCTATGGTGGGGAAGTGAGCAAAGGAGGGGCGGCTATGGAGTGTGAGAGGCGGCTAGGTTTAGGAGATTAGGTGATGAGGAGGAGGTGGGGGAAGTTTTAATCAAAATCTGAATTTAATTTCAGATTTAATTAAATTTGGAGGGAGATTAATTTGAATTCGGATTTTGAAATAGGTGTAATGAATGCATTAACATTGCATTAATGGGATTCCTCCTTGGGTGGCCGGCGGCATGGGTGAGGGAGGGGAGAGATTTACTAAAATCTGAATTTAATTTCAGATTTCAAGTAAATTTGGAGGGAGTTAAATGGGATTTGAAATTTGAATCAAGAGAATTAATTGTCATTAACTAGCCTTAAGTGGGATTCCCCCTTTGATGGGGCCGGCGGCTAGGAGAGAGGGGAGGGGGTGAGGAAGCAATTGCACACTTTCCAAATGGGTTGTTGCCACCTAGGATAAAATTTAGTAACTCCTCATGTGAAGAAATTTGAATTGGATCAACTTCAAAACTTTCCCTTTTTGGAAGATTTCAAATAAGGAAAGTTTTGAATTTCAAAATTTGAAATTCAAAATGTAGTAACTTCCTCATTCATTGCTATGCAACAATCAAGGAGCCACTAGGATGATGGATGTCGTCACCATGGGTGGAGCATGGGATGGCCGGCGGTTAATGTAGGAGGGATAAGGTGGCCGACGGGTTGGGTGGGGTTCTTTTGGCGGAGCTTGGAATTCTAGTCGTGGAAACGATTGGATGAAGTGTTGGAGGAATGGATCTCGGGTGAAGATTGACGTGGAGAAAAGGAGAACCAAAATTTAAAAAAAGAAAACAATAAGATAACACGAACCACGAGTCGAGGACGCTTCCAACGACTGGTGGGTATTGCAAACGCTCACCTTGAGCTCAATCACCCTTCTCTAGCTCTCATGCAAGAAGAAGATCACATAAAATTTCATTCAAATATTCATTAAAAATCAAAATGATACAATAGACCACTATATATAGGTCTTGACTCATGAAAAGTGAAAAGACTAAGTTGCCCTCTGGGCTACAAAGAAGCATAACTCCCCACAGGGGTAAAATGGGAAAACAGTAAATCAAACAATACAATAAAATAAGATACATCATGTCATCAAAAGTAGAGACGCTGAATCGTGGCCGTCGATCTGCGGTTTCGCCGGCGATAAACATGTCGGTAGCGTCTGTCGATGTCCTCATCAAATTAAATGACCATAGTATGATGATAATGGATAGATGATATATCACATGGAAGTATACCTATTACTAATGGCAAGGCAAAGAGCTTATGAAGTTCAAACCATGGAAAACAAGACCAACAGCAAGAGCACATTATGAAAGAGGTTATGCATTTAGTCTAATGTTTTGTGTATTTTCATGTTTTTGATGTTATAAGTGTTACGGGGACTTCATGTTGATGTAATTTGCTCTGTTAGAAGCTTTACATTTAAGTTAAAGTCATGTTATATTTATTACTCCAAGCGGCTTGGTGTAATAAATCATATTTTAACCTAGTGAATTAAATTTTCTCAAGAGTTATTATAAGCAAAAATTATAAACCGTATTCATCATAGAATATATATTGTAGTGCTTTAATTACACTAATTTTTTCGTAATTTGGGGCATTGGCGCAAATTCTTAAGAAATTTACACATACTGGTAAAAGTTGAGGATTTGGGATCGTTAGATGTAAGCTTTTCAAACTTATTTCATCAAAATTTTCTAAATATGATGTGTTATTTTAGGAATATTTTTCTTTATTTTTTTAAGCCCAAAAATATTGATATAAATTTTATATTGAAAATTGATTAAATCATATAATTATATTATTATTTATCTATAACTATCTTAAGACACTTAACATAACTTTATTTAATCCAATTTTAATTCATATTCATTCAACTAATAAAAACAGAAACCAAAAAAAAGAGGAAAGGAGGAAAAATATCTTAAGTTTGGAGGTTGTTGAGCACTTTTTACCGGTCGGTCATGTTGAAAAATTTGCTTGTTTCTTTGTAAGGAATCATTACTCTATTTATAATTTTAAGAAATTTGTATATTTTGTATTTTATGATTTTTAATTTTATCAAAATTTTCCAAAGTTGCGATGTCTTGATTTTTAGCAAACTTTTGTTATATAACTTTTGATGTGCTATAGATATTAATAATATGAGCATTTTGATTGAAATATTATTGAATTTTACTAGATAAGATAAAAGTTATTGAATTTTGTTTAATTTATAGTAAATAAGTAATTTGATAGCTGGTCACTACTACTATTATAATAATAATATGATTATAATATGTGTGAAGACAAGTAAAATGTAGTTTCACTGGCATTGGCTTAAGACTAACTAACCAATACATGATGGTGGGCCGACAAGCTTTCTTTTAAATATTATGGTCGAGTGTTATCCTCTATTGATTCATATGGTATAGTGATTATGAGTTATAAAAAGTTATTACTATGCTAACAGGCAAAGAGTAATGACCCAGTTTACTGAGCTAGTAGTTTACTGATACTGATACAATACTAAGAAAATATTGATTAAGATGAAACTTTTACTTGTTTAGTGTGACTATTGAAATACATATTATTCAAACATTATTCCTATTACTAAATAGATTTATTTTTACAGCAAAATTTTTTTATTACTATATTATTTTACTGCTTTTGCCACTAGTTTGTTATTATTATTGATATAGGCAACAATATTAATTGATATTACTTGTTCATTATACTGATACTAAGCACGTTATATATTGAGCATGTAATATACTGATTTGATACTGATATAGAATACTTTGAAAGTATATGTACACTTTTATATGATTTTCCTACATTGATATGAGTTTTGATAGTCTTTACTGATGCTTTGGTTTTACCGCTTTATACAATTTCTCTACTGAATGATAGTATTGATATAACGACTACTTTAATGATTTGACACCCATATTGGTTTATTGATTTCTCCATTATACTAATTTTCTAGCTTATATACTTCAGCATTTTACTGGTTACAGATTTTATTATTATTGCATCATTTTTACGTTGATTCATAATCATATTAATGATACTACTATATTGACTGCTAACATGTATATTGCTTTTTTTTATCATATTTTGAGTCCAATTATAAGATTGAGTTATTTGTTGGGCTATTGAACATATTATATGTGGTTAAATGATTTCAGGTCATGATAAATGAGTAGGAGTATAAAATTCATTATGATCATTCAAGTTTAAGTTTTTGTTATTTTAATTATTCTTTTATACTCATAATAAAATAGTTGGGATATGAATGTATAGATACTAAGTGGTGTATATGATTTTTGGAGAAATGAACACAAATGTATATATTAATTCTTTGATCAATAGTTTTATTTTTGCTGGCATATATATTAAAAAAAGAAATTAGATAACTCTAATTGTTATATATTAAAATATAACATAATAATTTTTAAAATTAAATTATGAGGCATTACATTTGAAAACATGGTGTTTGGCCATATCCAAGTCATTTGGTGAACTTCTTGAACATCCTATTTTGAAGAGTTGATTGTAATTTCTTGCAATTTTCTTTCACTTCAAGTTTCTGCCATTGTGTTCTAATGTTTGTAATCCATCTTATCAAAAATACAAAAATCCAATTTTCTTACTCCAGTATGATCCTACTTATTAGGGCTGGCCAAGAATTATGTTTTTTTTTAACTAGTTTTATTCCTACTAGTCATTGATCACCCTAAACTCCATAAAATCACACCAAAATATCTAGATGTCTTGTTTCAAATTCGTTAAAATCCTTGAGTAAATCAAACCTATTTGTAATTTCAGTTTGTTGTTTTTGTCTAATAACTTTTCCCCCTAATAAAATTTAAAAAATTTACAAAAACTTCATAAAAATATCAAAATGTTCATATCCCATATGTGGAGCTTCCTTGATCATTGTCAAATGAAATTATTGAATTCTACCTATTCTATGGAAAACCATAATCAAATACCCAACATTGGTCAATTTTGGAATGAATAGACCTACATTTATTCTAGAGCACATATGGACCACTTAAACATCTCCAAACCTTAATTAGCAAACTCTCCTTAATTAAATTAGATATTTTCACCTTCAAATTAAGCCTAGATTTGGAGTTTTGTAGAGGAAGAAACAATTCGTAGAAGTTGAATTCAATCTCTAAATAAACTATAGGAATTGTCAGTTTCCACTCAAAGTCAATAAACTTGATCTTTACCTTCAAACTAAAACCTTTAAATCAACCATTACTCTTCTAATTATTTTAGAAGAGTCCCCATCCACAAATTGACACCCTTAGTGATCTAAGCCCTACCATCACACCCCATTATTAGATGATCACATTCGATCAATGGTGTTTGGTGGATCATAGTCAGCAATGATAGTCAAAGCATTGCACTTAGGTAAAGATAGCCAAGAGATTGTAATTAGAAGACGGTGGTTGAAGGATAGCAATTAGGTGATGGTAATCAAAGGATCATGATCGGATGACTATAATTAGGCGATAATATTTTTTTAGAACCGAAATCAAATGAGAATAGTTGAAGGATTGTAGTCATGCGACACCATTCAAAAGATCATAATTTGAGCGAAGGAAGCCCAATGCCGATGATTAGTGATCATGATTCGATGATGATTGTAAAATAAATGTAATCTAATGGTGGTTGTTAGGCAATTGTTTGATGGCTATTGTATAAGCAAATTAATTTGATGCCCTCTATCAAGTGATGGTTCGACACTAGCGCTTAAGTAGAACTTTAAGTTTTTTAAGCCTCCAAGCTCACTTGCATGACAAGTTTATATTCAAGCCCTTTCATGTAGAAATTGTAAGCCTATTTATAAAATTTGAAGAATGACATATCATATATACAAAAAAAAATATGTTAACATTATATTGTTTAGCTTGTATTGATTCCCTTAAATAACTATATTCATCTCACATCAAAACAGTCAATTTAATTATAAATAGTAAAATTAAAAAATCATTAAATTTTATACTTAATATCTTAAAAAATTTTAATTATACATAAAATATTTACTTCTAATTATTTGAAATTGAATTGAATTTTTTTTAATGGTTTCATCTCATGAAACAATTAATTTGATTATAAATTTTTCGAAATTAAAGCTCAAATTTGTATGAATTTAACTTAAAAAACTTCCATTTTAAATATGCATTCATATTTATGCTTGCTATTTTTTAATGATTTTGCACTATCAAATTATATATATAATACAAAAAAGCATTTAGATTTAAAAATATTATTATAGCAAAAATTAGGCTGCAATAAAAATAACATAAATAAAAAGGACAATAAAATAATATTAGCCCATAGATCTCCAAAGCGTGGAAAGTGCAACCAATCCCCCAAAACCTACTCCACTCATTAAACTACGAGAAATCTACACCGTTCGTTCAATATACTGTTTCTATTCAAACTCTTGAGTTGACTTTTTACAGCACCCCGCTAATTAGTCAACGGGGGAAAACGATATTCAAAGAAAAAGAAAAGAAAAGAAAAAATTAGAGCAAAATAAACAATCTAATAGTGGCTAATCGAACGGCTCAGATCACGCGTTGGGGATCGAGGACGATGGAAACCGGCGGCTTGGAATGTATGTGCTCGCCTTCGTAGGTGACGATAAGCATCGAAGGGTCGTCGGTTGCGCGCTCCACGTGCTTCCTCGCCGGACAGCCGCGCACGCCGCTACACTTGTAATAGCCTCTGCGAGAAAGAGAACAAGAAGAGGGTGAGATTACTGAGAGAATCAGATCCGTTCAATCATTATCGGTCGGTGAGAGATCTACCTGGGATACGGCGAGCCTTTGATGGGTTTCTGCCCGTATTTCCGCCACGAGTACTCGTCGGCCGGAATATCGGCTATCTTGGAGCTAATCGCCGGCACGCGGATTACAGATTTAGCTCGATTCTTCCTGCAAGAAGGAAACACGGGTTAGGGGAAGTCTGAGATCTATTAACGATCGTGAACAGGGATGAAAAAGATTGATTTGGGGGTTTACATGCGCTTGGTGCAGTGGCATCGGCCACCGGAAACGGCGGAGATCTTTACGGAGATATTTTCCTCTGGTTTAGCGTGTTCGTGACAACGTTTCTTATAGGATGCTGAGGAAAGAGGGGGTTTTCCGGCAGCAGCGGGATGGAGTGCGGAAGAAGACTGGCGGCCGTAGGAGACGCTTCCGTCTCCGGTTATTGATGAAATAAACGACGAATTAGCTGACGAGATGGTGTACGTCTTCTTCGCAGCGGCGATCGGGATTTCTACTGATGTGCCGCCGATGGAGTTCGGCTTGGTGAAATTAAGGGGCTGGACGTTGAGGGTTTCCGTTCCCGTTGTCGTTGAAGGAGATGATGGAGAAGGCGGGGTTGGGCCACGGCGGAAGCGGGCGTGACCGGTACGATTAAGTAAAGAAATCATCTTTTTGAACTTAGAGACTGTTTGATCGGTAATTTCCCTGCAATCGATCTGATTCGCAGCCATTTCTGGGGAAATCGCCGGAGAAGTTGAAGCCGACGATTTATGGTAATGGTTGAGTTGAAAAATTAGGTTCTCCATGCTCCGAATCCCCGCTACCGCCACCTCCTGCACTGAAATCTTGCCGTCCATCTTCGTGTATCCGATGAGATCGACAGCCATGTTGCTTGCTTCGGATCTGAGGAGAAGCAGATTTGTGGGTGAGTGGAGGAAGAAGAAGAGGGCCTGGTTTTATAAATTTAAAGGAAGAAGAATCTAGTCAAAAAGGAGCAGTGCTGGATGGACGGTTCAGATTACAACACTGACCTCGTGATGCGAAAGGGAGAGAAGCTTCGGTCAGACCTTGGACTTTTTCTTAGTGGAATTATTAACGTAATTATTTGGCCGTCCGATAGGTTAGATCTTTGGACTCCGGGCCATGTGCTAGCCGTCTGATCGTTGGTGTTGAGACTTCCCATTTTACCCCTGCTCGGCCGGCTTGTTATCTTCGGGTCAACTGAGGGAACGTTGGTGCAAGAAATAAGGTCCTTTATTATTTTTTCCTTTTTTGACCTTTAGAGGAGAAATTATTCTCCGGAAGTAGCCAAATTAAATGATCCTGTGGGGTTTTTGAGGGCTTCCCTCGGAATAAATTTAGTTGTAAGAAAAAATTTGTAATTCTGATTGTATCTATTAATTTTATTGTAATAAAATTAGTTTTTTTAGTTCAGTTCATACTAATAACGTTTTTACAAAATTCATTAAATGTGTATGAAAAAATTTCTAAAAAATAATAATATAATGAATAATTTATTGTGCTTTTGATATGTTTTCACAATAATTTCAATGCGTTTTTACTGTGCTCTGGATGTGCTTTTGCTGAGTAATTAGTGATTCTCTACAGGAAAATCCAGTATTACCGGCGGACAAAATCCGCCGGTAATACATAAAATACGACGGAAAGACTGGGTTTCCTGCGCATTTCCGTCGAAATTTCATACGCCGATTTGGTGCGCGTCGGAAAATGACTTTTGACGGATATACCGGTAATTTTTCTGGCGCACGTTCCGATGCATTACCAGCGAAAAATAGGTTAACAAAAATGGCGTTTATTAGCTGATTATTCCGGCGTTAAATACATCGAAAATTACGGCGTACTTATCCGTCGAAAACTCTGGCGGATAAAACACCGTGACTAAAGCTAAGGCTTGTTACTGGCATGTTTTCCGCCAGTAATTCCGACAGACATAAAATGCCTGAAACGATACAGATATTCGTTGTAGCGTCGTTTCCGGTGAACCACTGACGCCAAATCCGTCGGAAACCTGTAGCAATAACAAAAAAAATTACCTTACGAGACAACAATCGGATTTCCACACCTGCAAACATATACAAATACATATAATAATAGTTCCAGAACATATCGACACATCACATATCTCAAGAACTTCAACAAATACTTAAAAATATAAATGTCCATTAACACATATTGTTTAATAGCATCAACCAACTAATATTGAAAACTTCACAGATTGTTCAATAACACAGATTTAAAAAATTAAACAAGTTCATATGACATTGAAAAAACTAAACTACTCTGAATCCGTAGACTCATCCTCAGCTGGAGCTAACTCTTTTCCACTCAACTGCTCCCTCATTTTGCGTATTCATCCAACAACTGATTGTGTTGCTCCTGCATCTGCATTTGTATATGTGCTTGCAACTGAACTTGCCATTTAGCTTGTGATTTTCTTAATTGTTCTAGCTCCGCTTGAAGAGCAGTTATTTGTTGAGTATGTAAGGCCTCATGTGAACTGGCTGCGAAGTTGGATCCAGTAGAGGTCATCCCCTCGTATGCTTGAGCTTGCGAATCTAAACCATAAACCCTGCCATGTTTCATTCCTCCAATGGCTTGTGAGCAGATGTGGTACATATTTTTAATGATCATCCAGTAGAGGTCATCTATGATTAAAGTAAAAAGATATGTACTTAAGGCTTATCCTTCATGTATTCCAACCGAAATAGGAAATTACTTTTAACACAAGCAATAGCTCATGCATACATATTTTTTATGATTTGAATATAAGCGCTATTAACTCTTTTTTTTTTTTTGCAAGAACTCTCAATAGCACTCCTCTTGGAACTTTATCATATGCTTTCTCTAAATTAATAAATATCGTATGTAGATCCTCCTTATTCTCTCTATTTTTCTCCATCAAACCTCTCAATAAATGTATGGCTTCCATAATAGACCTACCCGACATGAATCCAAATTGGTTTTGAGAAACTTATTAACCAAAAGAACAACTTAAGCAAAACCAAACACGAAGGCACATCCTATAGCAAATGTCTAACAACAAATTACATGAAGAAAAATCTTACAATAGATGAAATAGGGAGGCGACAAACTTCGAAAACTCACGGTGGATTTTTACCAAACCAGTCTCTTTTCGTCGGCGACGAAGGCGGTGATCGTCAGCGACGTCGCGTGAATGTCTAGAAGCCTCGACGACGGCGATCTAGCGTGAGGCGACGCTGGAGCGATGAGAGAAGAGCGGGGATGCGAGAGAAATGGCGGAAGCAAATGAGCAGCCAGACCGGCTCGGGTTCGGAAATAGGGCTTTCACCGGCGGCATTTCTGGCGTCTATTGCGGCAGTAACTAATCGTTGAGTTTAAAATGACCGTCGTCTTATCCGCCGGTAAATGCACCGGTATATTTTCGCCGTAAAATTCGTAGCTCAAATTGAAATTCTTGTATTTTTTGACGCCAACACCGGCGTATTAAGCGTCGGAAAACTATCGGCGCTCTTTCTGCCGGAAATAACGCTTTTGGTTTTTAGGCGCAGAATACGACGGTGTTAACGTCGTACTTTCCGACGAAAAGCAATCCGCCTGAACGTCCGACGGTAATCGCGTGTTTTCCCGTAGTGATTTAGACAATCGTTAAATTTAATTTTCAAATTTTTTTAATCTAGATCATTTTTATTATAAGTGCTTTCATTATGAATTAAATTTGTAAGAAAATTTTATCTAAAATGTCAATTTAATGTGTAATTCATTGTGTTTTCATTGTGTTCTTTAAACACTTTTAATGTGCTTTTACTATGATTTTGTTGTGTAATGAGTTGTTTAGAAAATCGTCAATTTTAATTTTTAAAATTTTTTAGTTCAAATCATTTTTGTATAAATGTTTTCACTATGATTTAAATTTGTAAAAAAAAGGGCATGGAAAATGTCAATAAAATGTGTAATTCATTATAATTTCACGGCGCTTTGATGTGCTTTATTGCTCTTTTGTTGTGGTTTTGCTGCGTTTCAATGTTTTCGATAATTCGTCAATTTTTTTTTAAAGATTAGTTTAGATCTTTTTTATCTAAGTGTTTTCCCTATTAATTGAATTTGTAAAAAAAATTTCTAGAAAATAACATAATATAGTCTAATTTACTCTACTTTTGATGCGCTTTCATTGCACTTTTGGTGCGTATCATAATTTTCGACTATAGTCAAATTTAATTTTTCAATCTTTTTTAGTTTAGATCATTTTTCTTGGGGCCAATCTTCCCTCAATCTAACATGGTATGAGCTGTGTGATATCAGATTATTTCGGGTTGTGTTGTGACATTTATGATATTTATTTAGAGAGATATCTAGGAGAATTCATTCTTGATTTTCGTAAAACTTGCATTTTATTTTCTGGAGAGTAAAGAGCTTTCTAAAAAAAAAATTGATGCCCTCTTCCCTAAGTCAAAATCCTTAAAATTTCATTTTGTTCTCCCTCACCTTATTCTAAAAAAGTCCTATACAACAACAACAACGACAACAACATGAAGCCTTTATCCCACTACGTGGGGTTGGCTACAAAAATACTTTTTTTCCTCTTTGTATCTAGTTAAGAGTCAGATTTTTACTTAGTTCTAATAAATACAGATCATTTATAATATTTATAATCAAATCTTTTTAAGTCTACCTCTACCTGTCTTAATATAGATTAAATCTTACACATCTAATTTTCTAACCTAGTTATCAGAAAACTTTCGTTTTATATGACCAAATCATCTAAGTTGACTCTCTAATTTTGTTTGTAACTGGAGCTACTCCAATCTTTTCACATATATGCTCATTTCTTATGAATCTTTAAAAAAAAATCATATTTTACTTCATGAATAAAACAAAATAATTTTTTTAAAATTCATATAAAATTCAAGAGCACAATTATAAATAAATTTATATAAGAAAGGTAGGGGTAGACCTAAAAAGACTTGGCTATAAAATATTAGGAATGACCTTTCTTTATTAAATTTAAATGAGAATTTGACTTTTAATAGGACACAATGGAGAAAAAGGATTTATGTAGCCGACTCCACGTAGTGGGATAAAGGCTTGTCGTCATATAAAATTCAAGAGTACAATTATAAATAATCAGGAAATAATTTTAAAAAAGATTTATATAATTCAATAGGGTGAAATTAATGCTCCAAAGATTACATTTAAATGAGCTATCTTCTCCATTAAGAATCCAAATTTTGAATGTCCAATTTCCTTTGGACCTTTTAATAAATTTAAATAAAAAAACGAAGCTCTCATCCATGGGGCCCGCCATCTCTGACTTTTTAAAAAAATTAGCAATGTGGCAGCTGGACGCAACACGAAGTATAAAAAGCAGAAGTCAAATCTAACAAACAGACGAAAAAAGTCAATCGATTAGGGAAAACGAGGCAAACTCCTTACAAAAGCCTCAAAGAGAACGTGACGTTAAAGTGTACCGCGGGTTCTCTTTCCTCCCAAAAACGGAAGGTTCTGATGCAATATATTCCCATATCAGACGGCTCGAATACTCCAACCTTGCTTCGTCGTCACGGCTCTTCGCCTATTTTACCGAGAAAGGCAATGCAATGCATCGTTATTATTCTATCGTTGACTTAACCTTCCACTATTCGAATAAAATATTAAGAATTATTAACAGGTCGCGGATCGATGCGACGTGGCTTCCGTCAGTTACAAAGTCAATGCGATCAATTGATCACGGCCGTTGGATCGGCAACCGTAATCCCGGTTCCATCGCCCGACTGAGTCGGTCAACCTCTTCCAAAGTCTAGGTCAGTGGTGGGTCCCAGCAAGCAGTCAGCATCCAATTTTTTCTTCGTTTTAGAAGAAAAAAATAATTGCATGCCCTTTTTGTCATTCTACGTTACCTAAAACCGAGACCAAGAAATTTGACCGTGAACACGCTGGTCGCTGATGGAGGTTAGTGTTCGTCGAGTGTACGGTTCGACTCGGTGTGAGACTTGACTTTTTTTTTTTTTAGGCGCAAGAAAAAAATTTATTAATTAATTGTTTGTGCGCTCCAATTCGAATTAACAAGGAAGATGAGTCCTCAATCATTCAGGCAACAAATTCACCACCTGTCTTAATAATTTGAAAAGGAAATTTATATTTGAATGAATTTTTTTATATATTTATGTATATAAAACTGAATAAATAAACAAAATGTTAGAGTTGGACTATTTTGATGAAATTTTTTGAAAATTAATATATATATATGAAATATGATTTTATTATGTGATATGAGGTTTTGCTCTCCTCTCGCGATGTGTTGTGTTACGGTAACCCTCTCGCAAGGCGTTTCTTTTATCGAAGCACTGTTCTTGGCCTCCGGTGTCTCTTTTAGCCTCAGGGAAGCTTCTTTGCCTTATTCTTTGTGTTATCCGTTATTTTTTGGTTATGTTTTGGTTGTTTTTGTCGTTGTCGTCTATTTTTGATCGATGGAGGGAAAATATTTGGTAGATCACGATTTGTTGGTTATCAAATCTCTCCTAGTTCATTTCATGATGCATAATTTGATAGCTCTTCTTCTTCGCTTTTTCTGAACCTCAAAATATCTTCTCATTGTGAAATGTCCTCGTTGCAGCTTTCAGAAGATGTAATTCTGTCACTTGCGGCTCCTTTCGAGTTCGCATTAGATGGCAAATTGCCTTCCTGTAGATCTACGCTTGAGGCTAGCCGCAAAATTTTTTTTTTTCAACCTTAAGTTCAATGGTAAATTTTCGATTATCGTTCTAAATCCTAAGCATGTGTTAATCAAACTTGTTAACAACTTGGAATACTGTCGTGTGTTTTCTCACCGCTACTATTTTATGAACAATTGCTTCATGAAGGTGTTTAAGTGGACTCCTATATTTTATATTGAAATTGAATCGCTGATTCTTCCTATATGGGTTTCATTTCCCAACATGATATCCCATCTATTTTCACCTAGGATTCTTCATGGCGTTGTGTTTGGTTGCCATCTTAAAATTGATCATGTAAAATCCACTGGCTCTAGGCCTTCAGTTGCATGTGTCCTCGTGGAATTTGATGTTACCAAAAAATTTTCCAATGTGGTGTGGGTTGGTCCTGATAGCTTGGGTTATATTCAGTCAGTGGTTATAGAGGCATTTCCCTCTTGTTGTTCTCATTGTAAGTCTTTGGGGTACTCAAAATTAGAATGCAATATCCTTCATCCCCATTTGGCTAAAGCCCCTACTGTTTTGAATAATGTGGGTGAAATAAATCCTATAGTTTTTGAGCAAGTCAATATTTGTAGTGATTTACCTGTTGCCGATGCTAATGGTCATATGTTTGCTTCATAAGTGCCTGATATGGGTGTTGCTGATGTTCTTGTTGTTCCTACGGCAGCTGTGGTTGGTTTAGACCCTCCTGCAGTTGATTTGGAGGGGGCTCTTGCCCTTGTGGGTTGCTCTTTGGTTGTTTCACTTACTGTTATTGAGAAGTCCCTTAATGGTTTTGTTTATGCTGATAACCAGGTGGAGGTGTTGTTGGGTCAATGTGTAGTTAATACGGTGATGGTTAATGGATCATCTGAGTTGGGTATTATAACTTAAAGTTCTCCTTTAACTGTTTTGGATACGCCATTGGATGCGCTTGAGCTTGCTCACTTTGCTGATGTACATGTCTCTCTAATTTCAAATGATGCGTTGAAAGCATATGTGGTTATTAAGTTGATAGAGTCCTCTATTTATCATTTTGATTGGATGGATGCATCATCTAGGGGTTGATTTGGCTGTTCCACATGATGCGTTTCATGAATTATATAGTTTGCATGTGGGTCATTTTGTTGACAAAGCTTTATCCCTTGGTTGCGGCAGGCGTCGTAGAAGAAAATCCAAATAAAATTTAAGCTTTGGGATTTTCCTTCTGTTTGGGTGATGTCATTTACGGTTGGTTTTGGTTATTGGCTTTCCTTTTTTGGTTTTTTGGCTTTTCGATTCTGTGGATGTGGTTGGCTTTCGTTGGTTTGGATTGTAGTGCTGGGGGTTTATTTGACCCAAACAATAATGAGTCAATTTTCTGCTCTCTATCTTGTCAGCTTAGCTTGTTGGCGACCACTAGTGGTGTGTCTTTATATTTCTGCTTGGTGGCCTTTGTTTGAGATGAGAGGCTATGCTTGTGCATTTTGTGATTTCATCTTTGTCGTATGATACTTATTTCCTCCTCTGGATGGCCCTTGCCTATGGTTTGGGTAGTTGTAGAAAGTTCGTCATTAACTAAGCTCGACTGACTTGTATCCTTGTGCCTTCATTAATGTATGTTGTTTCAACGTGGCTGTTTTTGTCATGTATGTGCTGCTGTATCTTTTGTTGGACTTGTTTGTATCTTTTCTTTATTGTTGGAATAAATTCTACTTTTAGTTAAAAAAAAAAATTGTGATATGTGGTTTGAAAAAAACTTTTGTAAATGAAAACATTTGATATTAATTTGTATATTATTATTCGATTGGGATTTAAATAAATTTTCTTAAGATCCAATGATTTTTTTTTTCAAATTGAGTTTCAATTAAGTAAATACTTAAGTTGTGAGCAAATCTACCACTCAATTAAATCCTTAAGTCACTTTGGAGTCTTATTTAAATTTGGTTAAATTAGCTCAAGATCAATTTGAAATATATTTAAAGTATAAGATTATATTTAATTTATTGAGATAAAAGCAATCTCATTTTAGCTTCTTCTTTTTTTTGCAATAGTTTATTTTGAGATTTTGGCCTCATAGGATCAGTTGTAAAAATGCACATCATAGATAAAATTATCTTAAGGGATAGAGTTTTTTAAACATAATAAATGTTAATTGTATGCAGCTACTACTCCATAGTAACAAGTTCCCATGTTTAGCTGAGTACCTTATTAGGTATAAGTGGAGAAAATTTTCCATTAATCATGACTATACTATCAATTTAGAAAATATTTGGTTCTTTTAAGTGGGTGTTTTGAATATGTTGAGTCACCTTAAAATTGTTAGAGTGTTATATTATTGATTCAGTGAAGTCTATAAATTTATTTTATTATAGCTACATTATTTTGTATATTCATATACTTGGCCTAAGAATATATTTTATTTGTATATTGCTACTTGATAGGTCTATATGGATAAACTACATGAAACCTTGTTCTACGAAGTTGTCGGCTTGTTGCCCTCATTATTTCCACCCTAGCACAATCACTAGTCCACCATTGTTGGACTTTTGCCCGATCTTTACCGTCGGAACACCATCCAACTCCTGAATTTTCTTTCCTAATTTGAGTTTGAATGCCAAGAGGTGTATCTCTTGGACTTGTGTTAGTCTGATATGCCAATTTTTTCTAGAATAAACTGCATTATTGATGGTGAAAAAAATTTAAGAGAAGAAATTACAAAGAGTCCTGAGGCTTGTTGGGCAGCTAACCCAAGGAGAATGGGTGATCCTTTTAAACTCTCTACTATGGTTAATAGAGTTTAATTTTCTTCAATTTATTTTGTATTGCAAACTTCTATGGTGTGTTCTTTAAGGAGCTCGTTAGTTAAGGTTATCGAGCTCGCGAGTCAAGCTCGAGCATGATTTCGAGCTCGTTGGGCTTATTGAGCTTGAGTTTGAACAATATTTGCTAAACTCGATTACTCGCCTAGTGGCTCGCAGAAAGCAAAACAGCGAGGGGCATAAGGAGGAATGACGGAAGCTTGTGTGCAAACGACGGGGGAATGTGGAATTGTCTGTGGGACTTTGAATTGAATGGCAGATGCGGAACTGCATGCTAACAGTGGAATGACGTGCAAATGCTGAACTGCGTGCAGACGTGGAATTACTTGTTGAATGCAGTTCGGAGCCGCTCGACAAGCACCTTTTCTGTGGATAGTCGAGCTCGAGCTCGAGCTCAATTTTTGAGTTTGACTCGAGTTTGAGCTCGGTATTTGGCCTGTGAGTCGAGCTCGAGTTAGGCCTAACTCGATATCTTCTCAACTCGTTTGCACCCCTACATAGCACCAATCCTAAGATTGATTTATTTTCTCCAATTGCTTTGCATTCCCACTGTCTGCATTCTACCTCTCTTCTTTTATGGATGGCAGTTCTTGAAAGCCGAGAAGCTATTTCCTTTTTCAAGAATTCCCAACACAAATATTAAGTTGTATTTAATTGGTTTTATTAATTTGCACTAGTTTCAATTCATGTTTAAATTTTTTTCTGTTATAGCCTCTTGTGTAGCCTTGTAATTTCTCCATGTGTAGCCTTATATATTGCCTCTTGTATTTCTTTTTTTCTCATTACTTAAGCAGGTGGGCCTTCGATTAGTGAGTTATCGTGCAAACTGAGCGCTGGAGGGAAGGTGAACTTGGAGACGAACCGAGAGGAGCTTGCTGACATGAGCAAGAGAGGGTTTATTGTTTGATTCAAGGGGAATCAAAAGGAAAGCTTGCATCGGGAAAGAGGTAAGTATCTTTGTTCTTAAATTCTTTCGTTTGGAGCTTCTTTCGCCAGCGGTCAACGAGGCTAGGGCATTGTTGGGTTGCCATTCTCTAAGAAGAAGATTGAGGAATTGAAAGGTAGACAAAGAGGCAATCTCAGGTGATATATCTACATTGTAATTTCTTTAAAGAAATGTGTCCCTTCAAAAGATTTACGTATATTCATTCATTGGAAGCCATTGTAAATTTCTTGTGCAAGTTAATACAAAAATCTAGCTCTCTTTCTCCCAGTGGATGGAGGCACCCTATTCCGAACCACGTAAATCTAGCTTGTTTATATTTTCTTAGAGGCTGATTTTATATCTTAGCATGTATCTTGTTTATAAGTTTTTCAAGATAGTGAAGATGCTTGATATAAAAATGTTGATTCATGTTAGCTTCCTGTTTGGTAAGATCTTGTAAGCTAATATTGTGATTTAATCAAATACTTGTGAGAATAAATTTTATTGAAATTAAGAAGCATATTAGTCATTTTATTGCGCAAAAATCAGTAAAAAATGTAACCAATTAATTGATTAATTAGTTGGTAATTCACTGATTTTATTTTTGTAAATAAGATCATAACCTAGATTTCACTAGCTTGGTTTATTTATTTCAATTGTAGGCAATTTATGTTTTCTAATCATTTAGTAACTCAGTTTGGATAAGATCCTAAATCTGTTCCACACTTTAAAATACATTCATATTTACTTCAATCATAGTAAATATCAGATGTTTTATGAAAGAATAAAGCACATTGATATTAGATTGTATTTTATTACGGTTGTTCTAACCATTGCAATAAAAATCGAATCGGACCGGTTGAACCCGGCGGCCGGTCAGAAATTTTGTAAAAATCGCTTTATCCACAAACCGAATTGAATCGACGGTTCAACCGGTTGACCGGCAAACCGGAGGCAATTTTCAAAAAACAATTTGGCTAATATTTTATTAAATAAAATATTTAGTACATTTATTGTTAAATATTTGATTTAACAAATAAATTTTAAATTTATATATTTTAATTAAAAAAACATAAAAAATGCTTTATGACATGGCATATGGCCCATCATATCATGTATCTTTTTTCAAAAAGGGAGCATAGCTTATATAGACAAAACTAATGCTAACATATATTCTCTAGGTGATGTGGGACTAAAACCTAAACAAAAGTTCTCACTTCTTAAGTTCACTATATACACACACACACACTATATATATATATATAATTTAATATTGCAAATAATATTCAATTTTTATGTAGTATTGTTTTCATTTTATTTATTATCTAATATATAGATTTTAAAATTTTTATCTTTATTTTAATATTAAATAATATAACATGAAAAATATAGATATAATTCTATAATGAAAATTGTGTATTCTTTTCATAAGTATAAAGTATATCTAAACATATAAAATAAATGAGAAATTATATATATATATATGTGTGTGTGTGTGTGTGTGTGTGTGAACTAATCTTATTTTAAATATGAATTATATTATTTATAAAATAACCTCCAACTTATTTTTAATTTAGGTATTTGATTTGTATGATAGGATGAATTTGTGTTCAAGTTTAAGGTTAGATCATCATATTATTATATTAATTTTATTATTTATTACATTAACCGGTTCGACCCCGGTCGAACCATCACACCACTAACCCCTCCTTCTTCCGGTTCATTGACCGGTCCGATTTTAAAAGCCTTGGTTTTAGCTCAAGGATTGTTGGAAGTTCAGAAAGTGCATAATATGAGAATCCAGTCGACATGTTCATTAAGGTAGTGTCTGGAACTGAATTCCAACACTGCCTTGCTTTGCTTTAGGTAGGTAGGCATCTTGGTTAACGAGGCTTTGGGAGAAAGAGGTAGCTTGGCTTATTTAATATTTGATTAATGGTGGAGATTGTTAATTAATATATTAATTAATAATTTGTGAATCAAATTGTTATAAATTTGTCTAGTTTCAGGTTATGTTGTTCTTGCAAGGCATCGCATCATGTATAGATCCCTATAAATAGGTTATAAATTGATGTATTGAGTACTCTTGTAAGCTCCAAGATGAATAAATAAATCCCTCTCCCTTCCCTCGCTCTTTCCTCTCTCTTTGTTGCAAGAAAGGCTGTTCTTGTAGCCAAGAACAATCCTCTTCTTCCTCCAATGTCATCACAGAAAAAATGAAAGAGACGATGGTGGATAGGGGTAGCTTGGCTTCGAGTGGGGATTATTTACAATGATGTCTGATGACAATGGATAGCAATGGTGACAACTTATTGTGTATTGAAAAATCAAACAAAATATGCTAATTTATGAAAATATCCAAAATGACATAAATGGTGTGTTTAAAATTTATCAAAATTTAAGTTGAAATTTTTTTTCTCGGCAAATCAAATTCCATGTTTAGTAGAACTCCTGCATTTGAAATACTTAAACCGCTCAAACCATGTAGGTTCTTAGTTCGCCGGCAAGCTAATTAGAAATTAAAGTTTTCATGACCTTTTATTTGTTATATATATATATATTCCTTCGAAATCCCTAAAATTAATGACTTTTATTCGCATATAAATGAGTGGATTTTAAAAGCTAATCTGTGCAATAAATTAAAATTTAAAGCCACTTTTATTTTTTCAGAGTTCCATTTTATTAGTTTTATATATCTGCGCTCCAAATGTAAAGTTCCTGTAAATTTTTAAATTGGTGGGCCAGCAATCTTTTTCTTCTTTAAAAAGTTGTTGGTGCCGAGTGAAGCCCACTAGGCCTAATGGCTGCAACGGAGCCCACAATATCCCGGCCCAGCTGCAATAATAACCCGGATCAGCAGCATTGAGAGCTCTGGCAAGAATAAGCCGGCAGGAATTCTCACAGCCTTATGGTTCATCTGAATTCCCGATTCTAAAGTAAAAGTAATGCATTGTGAAACGTTTTGGTTCATTTTTAATGTAAAGTAAATTCGTTCAATTTGAGTGAAAATTACTATTATTGCAAGTAAGCTCTCTTACAGCAACCCGCAGCCGTTCAAGTTTGAAAAATCACTTAAATTTAAAAATTCCCGCACATGACTTGCGAGCCGGCTCGAGCTCGTTTACAGTGTGACGAGCTCGTATTCGAGCCCGCTTTCCAACTAACGAGTCGAGCTCAATAAGGGCCTAAACTCGACTTGACTCATTTGCACCCCTACGGTCGGCCCCCATTGCCACCAACCATCATCACATGCAGCCACTACATATTGTTGCTCGTTGGCACTACACAGCACTACTCACCACCATCGACCACAGACACAAGCCACCATTGCTGCTACAACAAATCCCACTGCTTACATCACTCTCAATTGCCACCTGCTTGTATCGCTGTTGGCCCCTATCGCCGTCATCTCTATATTTATACTATATTTATTTTACTTCAAATCAAATTTAAAAAATTCACTTACATTTATAAATCACTAAAATAAAAAAGTAAAATTATATATTTTATGATTTATCTCTCATTGTTGTAAAAAAAACTATTTTATAAAAACGGCTTAATTATATTCAATCAAAAAGTGACGTCAAAACTAATTATAATAGCCCCCGATTGAACCTTAATTTGAGTACGTAATGGTTTCTGACCTAAAAATTGCTCCAATCTAATCTAATTTTAAAATTTAGGACTTTTTAAATTGAATGAAATTTGAATAAACACAATTTAGTTATGATTCACCTCAAATTCATTCGGAATCGTCCTAAGCTCTAGGGGTGTCAATTTCGTGTCACGGGTTGGGTTCGGGTCGAACCCGAACTGACCCAGGTGCAAAGCGGGTCGACCCTAACCCGACCGGGTAGAGAAACGGGTCGAAAATCCGAACCCGGACCCGACCCGGCGGGTTACCGGGTTGACCAGACCAGACACGGAACCCGGGGGCGAAGCCAGCGAAGCATGTGCGCTGGCGGGCGAAGCAGGTGCGCGCGGGGTACGGGCAAAGCAGGCGAGCGCGCGGGCGAAGCAGGTGAGCTGGCGAGCGAGCGCGGGTGCGCCGGCGGGCTAGCGCGGGTGCTGGCGCGTTGCACCTGCGCTAGCAGGGGCAGGCAGCGGGGTCAGCTTCATGGGCAGGTCCGGGGCAGCGGGTAGGCGCAGGAAAATTCAAATATAAATGGGTTTTCGGGTTGACCCGAAAACCCGGGTCAACCCAAACCCAACCCGTTTTTTCAAACGGGTCGAATATGCGAACCCGACCAGTTTTTCAAACGGATCGGGTCCAACCCGAATTTTCCAGGTCAGGTCCGGGTCGGGTTTTCGTGTCATGTCAAATATTGACACCCCTACTAAGCTCTTTAGGCTCATGATTTCGATTCAAATTTTAATAATAATAATAATAATAATTGTTGTGACCAGGAGCATTCGCGGTGGTAGAGAAATATAAAGTTTAACGTCTTAATGTTGTAAGAAAATCTGGCACGCAATCTGATAAGAGAGAGGGTGTGTAACATTTATAAGACACTAAGATTTTTACGTGAAAAACCCTAAAAGGGGGAAAAACCACGGGGCTTGGCCTAGTATAAATGAATCCTCTAGTTTTGTAGTTGATTATAAATGAGGTCCTTCATTAGGGGAAGTCCTTAGCTTGATGTACATCTTATAGAGTACATTACATAGTGAGAATACAAAAGCATCAATGTTGATGTGTTAGTTTGGTTTGAAGGACTGTAGTCGGTGTGCGACGTAAGTCGGAAGGATCATAGTCGACGGGCAAGGACTGTAGTCAGCGGGCAATGTAAGTCAGAAGGACCGTAGTCGGCGGGCGACGGAGGTCGGAAGGACTGTAGTCGGTGGACGACGTAAGTCTGAAGGACTGTAGTCGGCGGGCGATAGAGGTCGGAAGGACTGTTGTCGGCGGGTGACGTAAATCAGAAGGACCGTTGTCTGACGACGAATGTCAGAAAAATGGTAGAAGTCCGACGTTAGTTGGTGACCGAGGAGTACTCCGACGTTAGATGGTATTCGGGGAGAACTCCGGTGTTACTTGGAGTTTGGGCGGAATTCCGGCGTCACTTAGAAGTTGGGCGAAATTCCGGCGTCACTTGGAGTTTGGGCGGAATTCCGGCGTCACTTAGAAGTCGGGCGGAATTCCGGCATCACTTGGAGGTCGGGCGGAATTCTGACGTCACTTGGAAGTCGGGCGGAATTCTGACGTCACTTGGAAGTCGGGCGGAATTCCGACGTCACTTGAACGTCGGGCGGAATTCCGGCGATGGTCGAGGAGGAGTTTCTTAGAGTGCTTAGTTGAGGCTCATTTGAACTTAAATTAAATTACTTTTGATGTCGTTGGGTTCGTCTTGTCAAGACGCTCAATTTAACTATAAGTTTTCTGAAATCAAACTTCTAAATATCCTGTATTTAATTCTAAAAGTTTCCGATAAAAATATTGCGCCAGGATTTGTGCTGATGAAATCGATTTTCTTTAAGACATATCAATTTTTTTTTTTTGGGACTTCTGAGCCATTAAGGCAAGCTCACACATATAATAAATGTAAGTTTCAAATTTAAGACCTCTTAGTTAGTAGTCAAAGCTCCCAACTAACAAAAATATTCACAATTAAACTCGACAAACACCATGTTTAAAATTTAAAGCTTAAGATAACAAAAAAAGATTTTATATTTCGATCAAATTTAAATGCAAACAAATAAAAGGTTGTCTCCAACCTCATCAATTCTCTCCCTTTTTTTTTGCTTCTTTCTCCTCTCCATATTTTTTTCTATTTGTCTATTTGATGGGTTGCCCATTAAAGCTCACTTAGGCTTGCATATAATTAATATACTTCTCCAATTAATATTAACATATATAAAGATACACTTAATTATTTAGATGAATCAAAATCAACTCAATCATGTATGAAGTATGAAGTATGACTGTCATGCAACAAAACCATTTTTAATTATTTTTGAAGCTATGATGTCTCAATCAACACTTTTGGAGCTAATTAAGCTCACACTATAATTATATATATTTTTAATTGATAATATAAGATTATATAATTTATTAGGCAATAGTGCAAGATTTTCTTTTTCTGTTTATTTGAAGATAAGAGTCTAAAATCCTCTATTTTTATTTCACCAGAGCAAAGATGACAAAGCAGAAAGGAATTAACAGCTACTGCGCAACACTGCCATATTTTGATCTCTTTCTAGTACTTAATGATTCAAGCAATTATTAATTTACAATCTCCCTCTCTTCACTGTTCAAACTCAGCTCTTTCATCTTCTCTCTCTATTGCCTCCAACATGATCGATCTCCTCCAACTATCCGACAATAACAGCCCTATTGCCTCATCTTTAATCCTTCAAGATCCAGAAACTTAGACGAAAGATCCTAAAACTTTTAAATACGGAACAACCACTCAAAGACAAGACAGCACCGAATCATAAATTCAAATTTCAAATCCTTACTTAATCTTCTTTTCCCTCCCCTCCCTAACTCTAATCTTCTCTCATAAACAGGCTTAAGGTTAATGACTTGTTACAGGCAGATAAGACCAAATTACACGAAAAATAAACAGGTTGACAAAACGACATACATAAAGGCAAGAAAAAAAGCTTCAGGTTTGTACAGTTTGTCCATGTCAGCCACCACAGGTTATCACATGCAGACATGCAAAAGACTTGCCAACAACGTGATCTTCCATGATAGCCTGATCTGTAGGCTGCAGCAGGCTTAGTTTAATTAAAAGCTTAATCTTCTTCAGTATGATCAGTTGTGACTGAATCATGTGCTGTTAGGATATTTTATTTTGCTGTATAGTTTAAGGAGATAAGATGCAGCTTTTCTTGGAAATTGTGTGGGGGGGTTTGGATCACTCTCTCTAGTGGGTACAGAGAAGGGAATGCTTTTGGTGGTGTGTAGGGTACGTTGTTGATTGGGGAGGTGGGGACGGGTTGGTGGTTGATTCAGCTTCTATAAAGAAAAATCTGTATTGGGATCTTGAGACTTTTGGATTTGTGCCCCAATTGTGCCTAGACATGTTTGGATGAGGCACAATAAAGTTTGTTAGTTTAGGGTTTAGGAAAGTTTATTATAGGGAGTGATTATTCTGTGCGGATGCCGAATGCAGCTTTACATCCGTATACCAATCAGAATGAGTCATGTCAGTGTCGGTACCGTGGTACCAAGGGATACTGAGTCGCAAACTTAGGTATTCAAATGGATTCCACTTCCGCATATAATAATTTTTCCACTGAAGGGCAGTAAGCCTCTTAAGAATTTCAAAGCCAGTAAATGCACTATGGAGTTTCTTAGCCTTTATATGATGATTTTTAAATAGTTGCACATTAAGTTTTCATTACTTAAATATTAGGAAAAATGATTTTTGAATAGTAGATTTTTGTTGTAGATTTTTAAATAGAATTTGTTAAGGGATGCAGATTGAAAGGAAAAGAATAACTGTTTCGTTGCCTCGAGAATTGCCAACAAGTTTGATTTTGATATTTTGCTGGGCAGACAAAATTTTGGGTTGAGGACAATGATGAAGTCTGCCAATCCTCCTTTCTGGATGGTCTACAGGCAACCAAAGGAGCTCCTAATTAATTCGTATTTTGAAGAATTTTGCGTTCGGAGTCCTAGCCATGACTTATTTTTCAGTCATTTTTTTTCTTCTCTTCTTGTTTTGGCCATTTCTGTGTTCTAGTGGTTTTTCTTTATTTTCTTTTCTTACACTTCTTTTTTGTACATCTTAACTGCTTCTTAATTTAATTTTGTCAAGCCCTCAATATTTTCCCTAAAAAAAAAGAAAAAGAATAAATTAAAGAGGATCATAGGAAAGTAAATTATATTAAAAAAGTAGAAGATCGAGAAGAAAAAGATAGTGTAGTATAGTGCTTTTATGTGGGTCCATGATATGATGCAAAAGTAAAAGAGGATTTTTTTTTTCAACAAAATTATAGATGGTGAGGAGGATCTGGTGAGTAGGATAAGATCCTCCTCAAATTTCTCAACTTATTACCTCTAATTAGTGATAGAATAAAATTATAATATTCACATCAGTGTTAAAATGTTTCTATTGTCAATATTTTACAGTTGAATTTTCATTAAAAAATTAGCTTTATTAAATAGGACTTTTGATCCATATCTAAATTGGAAGCTTTTAAAATTTCATTCATGACCATACAAACTTATAGTCAGACTAATTGGCTTGATAAGATCGGCTCAATGACATCAAAAATGCTTCGACCTGAGTCCAAATAAGCCCAGATCAAGGCTTGAAGTATAGTTATAAATTTTAAAATATTAATTGAAGGACCCAAATGACATTCTCATTTGGCATGCTTATCGTTCAATTTGAGCATCTCGATGAGACAAATTCAATGAGCTGAAGATTCCTCAATTTCAATAAAGTTAAGTCACTTAACTACTGAACTAACGCTTTATAATCAAAGAAATTAATATGATTTTTCTTGATATTTATTAGGCATGCTATTATAAAAAATCTATAGATAAGTCTTCACTCTTTGTATGAAAAAGACACTTAGCTAGAGATTCTAGAGAACTCCAAAGGCTTGAAGAATCCGGGAGGAGCACTACCATAATCGCATCACAACTCCATTACCGCCATTGGACCACCACACAATCCCCGATGTCGGACATTTGCCATCCAATTGCCACCATTGAACCTTCATTGGTCGATGGGTGCTGTTGAACCTTATTCATCTGATCACTGTCGTTAGACATTCACTACCTGACCGCCTCCATCAAACCTTCGTAGCTCAATTGTCATTGTTGAACCTTCACAACTCAACTATCATCGCCAGACTGCTATTAACCAATCACTACCTTAGGAACGTTGTTATCGCCCAACCTTTGTTGTCTGACCATCATCGATCACCCAATCACCTTCGTTGAATTACTACTGCCTCGCCAATACTACTAGGTTGTTGTTACTCAGCAACAAACATCCAAACGTCTTTTAACCATACATATATACTTTGCCATAATTTTTTTTCCATATCTTCAAAGTATTATAATCTTGTCATATCCTAATTAAAGAACGATCGAACATTTGTAACTAACACTCACATCGTGGGCTTCTCCCCTTTTCAGGTTTTTTATATCAAAATTCTGATATCACTTCTGCTCTTTTCTTTATCTGTCTAGCTATTGTATTTTCGTATAAAACTAAACTACAAAAACTATCTTTCTCCACTATTATAAATTTTCTAGCATGCAATAGCAGTTATGATTACTACAAATGAATAGTGTTGAGGTGGAGTATAATTATCTTAGTAATGTGGAGATGAGATAGAGCTTTCTGATTTTTAATGAACAGATGATAATAACTCGATAGCCACAAAGATATTGGCACTCTCCTCACTAATAATTAGGGGTGTCAATTTCGGGTCACGGGTCGGGTTCGGGTCGAACCCGGAACTGACCCGGGTTCAAACGGGTCAACCCTAACCCGACCCGGGTAGACAAACGGGTCGGAAAACCGAACCCGAACCCGACTCGGCGGGTTGCCGGGTTGACACGACCCGACCCGGTTTGGGTGGCCGGAGCCGGAACGGCGGCGGCGGACGGCAGGGGACGCGAGCGCGGCGGGCGGACGCGAGCGGGATTGCGCGGGCACGGTCGAGCGCTGGCACGCGGGCGAGGTCGGGCGCCGGCACGCGAGCGCGCTGGGCAGCGCTGGGCACGCGGGCGCGCGGCGGGCGCGGGCACGCGGGCGCGCGGCGGGCGCGGGCACGCGGGCGCGCTGGGCACGCGGCGGGCAGCGCGGGCGGGCGCGCGGCGGGCAGCGCGGGCGGGCAGCGGGCAGAGGCGGGATTCGAAATTTTTCGAATTAAACGGGTTGGCGGGTTGACCCGGCAACCCGCCGGGTCAACCCGAACCCGACCCGTTTTTTAAACGGGTCGATTTCTGGAACCCGAACCTGACCCGTTTTGAAATCGGGTCGGGTTCAACCCGGATTTTTCGGGTCGGGTCCGGGTCGGATTTTCGTGTCGTGTCAAATATTGGCACCCCTACTAATAATTAGTTCTATGGAGCTAACAATGGACATCAACAATTGAATTTCCTCCTCTCCATGCTTGCTCGAGAAAGGGGATAACTGAATAACAGTAGGTCAATTCAACCTTGCCTGACCTGTGAGCAAATTTATAGGCACTCAAACTCTAATGCATCAAATTTTGGCATTTTCAAACCCGTTTTTGACGCCAATTTCTCACTGTTTATAATGGTATAGAATCTATAGATCAAACCTATTTTAGAAGGATATTTGAGTAGGGAGCAAACTTCATTTTAGAAGGATTAGTTTGGGTTTGGTTTTTCATTGTTTTGGTTTTCATAAAGTAATTATAGTTTTAGGCTTTGTTTAGGATGGCTTTTTTACTGCTCCTTAAAAATGCTTTTTAGTATAAAATTTAAAATTTTTTACTGAAAAGTTATTTAAGAAACAGTAAGAAAGTCGTCCCAAATGAAGTCTTATTTGTATATTTATTTCGTGATGTTATGACTGCCGTTTTTTAGAAATTTATATATACTACCAAAAAGTAGGGCTATCGAAGCACAAATTTCGATCTATACTGGCGGTTATAACTGCTACTTTTTTCTTTGCAACGATTTTAGGACTTCGGTCTTCAACACGAACGACGACACACTCTCGGATCAAAACGTGACGGATTGATGAACGAGCTGCGCGCGGAGAAGGGGTCAGAATCGAAAGAGAAAAATACCAGAAAAGAAGATGATCGTGAGTCAGGAGTGACCAGCCAGTATAAGAGAGTAGGGTTCGGCACCAGTTAAAACCGCTGGTCTTTTCACCTCTTAAAATTTCTGCTAGGTTACGAAAATAACATGGGTTAAAACGGCTGCTAATACCCTGTTTTGACATTGGTTTTCAAACCGCCCATAACAAGTGCTGCGAAAAATAACATTTTTTAGTAGTGATGGTGGAATACTGTTTTTGGCAACTGTAGTAGTTACAACTTACAATCAACTTTATAAAATACTACAATCATATATATTAAATAATTTCTAAATTGTGTAAATCATATAATAATCAAATCTTTTATAAGCACCACTGGATTCATGCTCCGCATTAAAACGTTTTTAAATTTTATAAATAATTTCATAACCAGGCCACAAACTCGTTCATTGATATTCCCTTAAAATAATTTTTTTCCCTTTTTTTAAGAGAAATTTACTGATCCCGATGAGTGAAAAAGATAACGAGCGAGCGAGAGCAATATATACCAAACAGGGCTTTTGGCTCAGTATTTGAATTTTTTTAATTTCACTATCGCCTGAAATGAATAAAAAGTTTTTGGAATTAAATTAGAAATCATAGGAGTTTCATTTATGACAAATTTATATTCAAAATAAGTGTTTTGATGAAACGATAAGTCGAGTGCAATATCCTAAAACCACAAAGAAGTTATACTAACAAATTATTAATAGACAATCATTCTACACATGATGAGAAATTTAAATCTTAATTGAGGCTGAAGAGATCCATGTTCAATGATTATAGCTATTGCACTGTTATTGCTTGATTGATGTCATGTAACATGCCCATCTTTGCTCGACTACTATTTGATAATTATTATTGCCTAATTACCGTTTGCTAACTTCGTCACCTTCTACCCAAAAAAATTGATGCATTCCAGGTAAAAAAGGCCGATGCACCCCACACCAACACTAACACATGTCATTGCTAATAAGACTGATGCAAACCATCAACAAAAAAGTGTTGACAGACTGATATAGGAACAGAAAGAACCGAAGGGTAAAGAGCAGAGAAATGTAAGGAAGAGAGACAGGCGGAGAAAGGAAAAATAAAGTAATTCTATTCAATGCAATGTCATAGTACAGAGGTGAATATATAGAGTTTAAAGAAGTAGCAGCTGTACAAATATTACAATAGACCCTAGACTGCTAACATGTCAGTAGCCCTAATAGGCCCCCTAATATTTATCATTCAGTTGTTGAATGGTCAATTTGCAATGAAGGTCTTCAAATCTAGCTGTTGTCATCGGCTTGGTAAGTATGTCGGCGATTTGATCGGTGGAGCTGATATGCTTTATTGTGAGAGAGCCAGAGTTGATGTGATGATGAATGAAGTGATAGTCGATCTCAATGTGTTTCGTTCTGGCATGAAACATTGGGTTGTTTGCGAGTGCGATGGCTGAAGTGTTGTCGCAGTAGTTGACTGTAGGAGATTTTTGGGGAATATGAAGTTCTTCAACAAGACGGCGAAGCATAGAACATCTGAAGTAGCAACGGAGAGAGTTATGTATTCAGCTTTTGTGAAAGACTTAGCCACGATAGTTTGCTTTTTAACTGACCAGGATATGAGGGTGCTTCCATAAAGGTGCAAAATCCAGAAATTGATTTCCGATCTAGAGAGTCTGACGCCCAATCTGCATCTGTGTAAGTCCGTAGTTGAAGAGTACCGAGAGTGATCGGTGGACCAAAGTTAAGAGAACCTTTGATATACCGAAGTAGACGTTTGAGAGCTTGAAAGTGGCGGACGGTGGGAGAGTGTATGTGTTGGCAGACATGATTTGCGGGGAAAGCAATGTTTGGTAGGGTGATTGAGAGATACTGAATTGAGCTAGAGAGTTTCCGATATAGGTGAGGATCTTGAAATGGATGGTCGACATAAGACGTAGATTAGCATTTTAATGTCATCAAAGTGGGAGCTGATTTGGAATCTATGAGCCCGGAGGTTTGAAGAAGCTGTAAGGCGTAGTGTCGTTGGTTGAGAAAATAGCCCAAGGATATTTGAGGACTTGGATGCCGAGGAATAGATAGACATTTTCGAGCTGTTTGAGAGCAAAGTTGGATTTGAGTTGTTGAAGAAGGGAATGTAACATTGCTTGATCATTTCCTGTGACTAGAATATTGTCCACGTAAATTAGTACGTAAAGTTGTATGTGAGTGCGAGTAAAAATGATGAGAGAAGGGTCAGAATGACTGAACCCGAAGCCAAATTGTTATAGAAAGGTTGTAAGTTTCTAGAACCATTGACGAGGTTCCTGTTTGAGACCGTACAATGATTTGTGAAGTTTACAAACGTAGTTTGGATGCTAAGAATCGAGGAATCCTTGAGGTTGTCGCATGTAGACCGTTTCATTCACATCTCCATGGAGAAAGGCATTGGATATATCTAGTTGCATAATGGACCATTGGTGGTGAAGAGCAAGAGTGAGGAGGATGCGAATGATTAATATGTTAGCAATGGGGTTGAACGTTTTTGTGTAGTTGACTCCTAGAGTTTGATTGAACCCCTGAGCAACAAGGCAAGCCTTATAGCGATCAATTTGACTGTTTGGTAAGGTTTTGGTTTTGAAGGTCCATTCACATCCGAGGATGGGTTCATTGGACGAGGGAGGAATAAGTGACCACATGCCTTGTTGTTGAAAAGCTAGAAACTCGGTGGACATTGTCGAGCACTAAGTAAGGAATTTTGGATGCTTGGGAATAGTTAATGGGCGTAGGCTGAACCGAAACAGTGGTTGAGAGATCAAACATTTGTTTGGGTTTTTGAATTCCTGATTTGGCCCTAGTTTGCATGTGATGAGACGGTGGTAGAGCAGGTGGATCAGTGGATGCTATGGAGAAGTGTGAGGAAGTGTTGGATATATTATCAGGTGAAGACTGCATTGAGGAGCTATCGGCTAAGGACGAATTGTGAGAGGTGGAATGGGATGATTTGTTAGCTATGTTGTTGGAAACGGAATAAGGAGTAAGAAGCAGAGGTGATTGAAGTTCTGTACATTTGCTTTGAGGAAAAGGTGTGGAGGTTTGAGTGGTGCTGTAAGGAAATGTTTGTTCTTGAAACAAAATATGGCGGGAGATTTGAATTTTATTTGTGATGGGATTGAAAAATCTATATCATTTGTGTTGAGATGAGTAACCGATGAAGATGCATGCTTGCTATCGAGGAGATAATTTGTTAGAAACGTAAGGTCGTAGCCATTGAAAACAAAGACATCCAAAGGTTCGAAGATGGGTGTACGTTGGGGAATTTCCATGAAGCCTATGATAAGGAGTTTGTTGAGATATGGCTTTGGACGAAAGCCTATTGATTAAGTAATTAGCGATAGAAGTAGCCTCAGCCCAAAATTTATGGGGAAGACTAGAGGCGTGTAGGAGAGTATGTGTGATTTCTAAGAGGTGTCTGTGTTTGCATTCACCATTTTGCTTGGGTGTCTGCGGACATCATATTTGGTGAATGATTACTTGATATAAGACAAATGTTTTGAATTAATTGCTTGTGAACTCGCCTCCACCGTCAGATCTAAAGTTTTTGGGTACCGTATGAAATTGAGTTTTGACTAACGAGCATAAGTGAGTAAACTTAGAGAATGTTTCCTTTTTTGAGTGCATAAGGTATAGCCAAGTGAATCTTGTAAAGTCGTCGGTGAAAATTACATAGTACGAAAATCTATTTAATGTTTGTTGGCGTCGATCCCAAAACATCCGAATGAATAAGATAAAAGGCATGAGGGGAAATAGATGTACTTTTATTGAAGGACATTTTATGGCTTTTAGCCATGTTACAAGAGATATAAGATAAATTTGCATGTAGAGAATCAAGATTAGGTAATTGGTGGCGTAAAGAGGAAAGAACTTTGTGATGCGATTGTTCGAGGCGGGCGTGCCAGAGTTGAGCTGAGGAGATAGTAGCTTGAAGGGCTGTCAGGTTGATAGGAGGAGCAAGCCGGAGTTGATATAAGCCATTACAGAGATGACCATGAAGAAGAGGACGATTGTCCTGCATGTCCTTAATGATGAAGTCATTAGCATCAAAGCAAATGGAAACACGATTATCATAAGTTAATTTGGAAATAGAAATGAGGTTATGAGTTAAGGAAGGAACATGTAACAGATTATGCAGGTGAAGCTTACGAGCCGAGTCGAGTAGCGAAAGAAGGCCCTGTCTAGAATTTTGGATGGGTAGAGAGGATCTGTTGGCTATAAAAATTGTACATGACCTTGATAGAGTGTACTTTGATGAAGATTGTTTTGATATAGAGTCAGATGAGTAGAAGCTCTCGAATCAAGAACTCAATCATTTGTGGCGGTGGGAGATTGCTGGGATAGAAAAGTACGATGAGTCGATGAAGTGGTTGGTGCATATTTAAAATTGCATTGATGCCAACATTTTAGAGCGGTGTGACCAATCTTTCCGTAGATTTGGCATGTGATTTGATTTTCCTGGTTAGGGGTGGAAGGCTGCAGAGTGGGCACAGAGAAGGGCGTGCGAGCAGTGAA
The DNA here is from genome assembly GCA_022539455.1 of Dendrobium nobile. Lineage (NCBI taxonomy): Eukaryota > Viridiplantae > Streptophyta > Magnoliopsida > Asparagales > Orchidaceae > Dendrobium > Dendrobium nobile. The sequence continues at coordinate 5,879,534 of CM039723.1, read as the reverse complement.
GGTCCCATTCTTGCCAGAGTGGGTTGATCCTTTCGCGCGATTATAATTCGAGCGATTCACATATAGAGCAGTGGTGTCCGGGTTGGTCGAGGTGTTTCTTTATGTTTCTTGTTGCAGATTAATTTCTTTGCTGCACAAGAGCGAGTAAAGGGTATTAAGATCGATTGGATTTAAGGAGGTGCGGATGGTTGTCTTGAATGGGTTGTAGGTTGAAGGTAGGCCATTCAAGATGTATAGAATTATATCATCGGTATCGAGTTTTGAACCTGAGGCAGAGATGTTGTCAACAAGCGTTTTGATTTGCATGAGGTAATCTTGCGTAGAGGAGTTTTTCATTTGATTATGATGTAATTGGTTCTTGAGTTGATTGACTCGAGAATGATTTATGGGTTGTAATCTCTTTTCAAGAATCAGCCAGACCTCATTGGCGGTGGTGGACGAAAGAACGTAGGGAAGGATAGTGGGAGAGAAGGTGGAAAAGAGTGCAGAGATCAAGTTTCTGTCAATCAGATGTAATTTCATGTAGTCGGAACCTGCTGATTTATGGCGGACAGAGAGATTCGCCGGTGAGGTGTCTGACAAAGCCATTTGCCGAGAAGTGTTGGAGCAGTTGTATACGCCAAATGATCGCATAGTTGTCTCCGGTTAGATGGGTTGGAACAAGGTTCTTGAGGTTGAATATCAAGAACTTGAGCGGAGCCAGAGTGATGAAGTCCGAGAGGCTGCCGGAGGTAGTAGAGGAGGAGGGAGGAGGAGAAACGACTGATTCTTGATCAATCATGGAGGAACCCCCGCTCTGATACCAAGAGAGAACCGAAGGGTAAAGAGCAGAGAAAGGTAAGGAACAGAGACATACGGAGAAAGGAAAATAAATTAATTCTATTCAATGCAATGTCATAGTACATAGGTGAATATATAGAGTTTAAAGAAGATGCAGTTGTACAAATATTACAATAAACCCTAGAATGCTGACGTGTTAGTAGTCCTAATGTGAAAACCCTTTTCTTCCATGTTCTGCTTCGTTTTGAATAATTCCTTCCAGGTTCGTTCGTACAAAATTGAGTTTGCCCGGGACGATTAATTGAAAGTTTTTTACAGAGAGCATCGTCCAAGGACGAAATTAATTATCATCTGTACGATAATAACCCGAGGAGATCTTCCCTATACGAAAATTTATTTTCGTTCATACGAACATTGTTTGTTAACAACTGAGCCGTTTATCCCAGGATGAACCATAAATATCGTCTATATGATCTGGAAATATCTCAGCTTATTAAATATCTATTTCACGTTTTGAAGAGAGAGAAACGGCTGGGGAGAGAGAAAGAAAAGGAAAGAGGAAGAAAAGCTGGGTTTTGAGCGACTTCAGTCCGTTTTCGTCCGTCGTCGTAGTTGAGAAAGTTGATCTACTCCATGTAATGCACATTATGCCTTTCTTAATTTTCAGAAATATTAGTTTTGATGAATATTCCGATTAAAGTTTTGTTTCTGTTAGCGAAAATCGGGTATAACTTTGCACCGGTTAAACTTTTACCTCGTAACTTTTGGTATGTCATAGAAATTATGATTTTGCTCGTTTTGAGTATTTTTCTAAAAATTTTGCACCGGGTATTTTGAAATCTGTGGGGTTTTTATCAAATAGAAAATTATCTAGTTGTCGAAAAATAATACTTCATTACAATGAAAGTTTTGAAACGATGTTTTACACTGTTTTTGGTAATTTGGTAAATTTTTAAAACTGTGAATTTTTTATCCGTTGAATTTTTGTAGTCTGCCGTTATACTATCTGACGATATTCTGATACAAATTTGATTTCTCTGAATTTGATATGATTTGATGTTTGATGTGATAAATGTTTGATTTCTCTGAATCTGATATGATTTGATTTGAATGATATCAGAAGGGAGTTATAAGGGGCTGAAATCTTTTGAGATTCTGTCTGTGTCAGGTAAGGGAGGTATAAGGGGCTAGAATCCTTTGAGATTCTATCTGGGTCCGGGAATATGAAAATGAACTCCGATCTGAATAATTCTAACATCTAATATATTCTGGTGCTGTAAGCAAAAAAGGGAGGTATAAGGGGCAGAATTCTTTGAGATTCTGTCTGTGTCAGGGAAGGGAGGCATAAGGGGCCAAAATTCTTTAAAATTCTATCAGTATCAGGAAAAATCTGAATAACTCTGAAATGTGATTTGAAATTGTGATTTAACATCTGATCTGAAATGTGATTTGTACGATTCTGTGATATAAATTTTATTCAGATCTTATGTATCTCTTATTTAATTCTGTCTGATTATCTAATTTTTGTACGATTATTTGAATTCTATCTGATTGTCTAATTTCTGTAAGATTATCTGAATTCTGTTTGATTGTCTGATTTCTATACGATATTCTAAATTCTGTCTAATTATATGATTTATGTGAGAATATCTGAATTCTATTTGATTATCTGAATTATGTATGAATATCTGAATTAAAGAATAGTTTGTTATATATTTTGTCTTGAGATTTTAGTTCAATGATTATTTGATTTAAAATGAACTATTTTTAAAGCTTCTGTGAAGTATTTTTGGAATGAGTGAATCTGGGAATTTAGATCGGCTAGTGTGATCTTGCTGAGCTGTTAGCTCACTGTGGTTATTTTCATGGTTTTCAGGTTCTGGGAATGGGAAAGAAGTTTTGGACTAGCCGCTTAAGTTCTGATTTGAAGTCGTAGTTATTTTTGTACTTTTGATTTTTGTACAGTCATGACTATTTTTCTGTTCTGCTCCGTACTTCTGTCGTAGCCATGCACTATAATGTATATGATTATTTTAATGAATGAAAGAAATATATTTTGGTGGATGAGTTCTTTTGTATTTGTAAGTTTTTAGCAGCTCTATATTTCTGTATTGCATGTATATTGGAAGAACAATCTGAAAATCAAATTCCAAAATTAGATCCTGGGGTTCGCCATCGCAACTCAACACGATAAGATTCGTCCTGGTCGGGTTGGGGTGTGACACCTAACAAGAACATCCTAGTTATAATTAGCTTAAGGACTAGCATATCTAGTTTGTTATATATTTTTTAGAATATTCTATTACTAGGTTATATATCTAACTATTGTAGTATGAAGGATATGAGGAATATTATGATATTTTAAGCCTTGAGCTTGATTTAATACAAACATGGTTCCTTCTAACAGATCCGTTTTTCCACTGATCCACTACATCACGGACCCAATAGCAAACAAAGTCCATCTATGTTATAGATACTAAAATGTATGTACATTATGTGAGGTTGCAGGAGGAAAATGAGGATCGGAGCAGAGCAATGTGAGAAGAGAGAGAAAAGTAAAATTGATTTTATTAAGTCTGAAAACATATTACAGAGATTGAGTGTATATATAGAGATACATGAGTAAAATCGTAAATAATAAAAGATACATATAGAGCAATACAGACGTGTTCGTCTCACATCCTCCCTCAAACTAAGCTTCCGGTCCACGGACGGTTAGTTTGGAACGAAGATAATTGAAGCGAGGACTGGAAAATGCTTTGGTGAAGACGTCTGCAATTTGTTGTTGAGATGTAATGTGTTGAATGTGAATGTTGCCATCGTGAATATGCTGACGAATGAACTGGTAGTCAATTTCAATGTGTTTGGTTCTGGCGTGAAAGACAGAATTCTTGGCAATGGCGATTGCGGAGATGTTGTCACAGTGGATGGTTGTCGGAGCTGTTTGTGGTAGTTGCAGTTCATCGGCGAGTCTCCGAAGCCAGATAGCTTCAGAAGTAGCAGCGGATAATGCACGGTATTCGGCTTCCGTTGAAGATTTCGCGACCGTTATTTGCTTTTTAACGGACCATGAAATTAAATTGGGTCCTATAAACGAGCAATGACCGGTGATGGATTTCCTATCAGTTGTATCCGATGCCCAGTCCGCATCAGTGTATGTTTGAAGCTGCGTGTTGCCGGGTTGAATAGGCAGACCGAGATGTGCGGTTCCTTTGATATACCGAAGGATCCGCTTGAGGTTCTTAAAATCTTGTTCCGTAGGTTGATGCATTCGCTGGCAAGCTTGATTGGTAGCAAACGCTATATCCGGTCTAGTGATAGTTAAGTACTGGAAAGACCCGGCAAGACGCCGGTAAAGGGAGGCATCGTGAAACGAAGGTGAGTCGGACTGAGTTTTGGATATCGTAGGAACAATTGGGGTCTGAGCATTCTTGCACTGATCGAATCCAGCATCATGTATGAGTTTATTGGCATAGTGTTCCTGGGACAAGAAGTATCCTTGCTGTGTACGAAGGACCTTGATGCCGAGGAATAAGGAGATGGTTCCCAGCTGTTTTAACGTGAACTCAGTGTGTAATGCGCGAAAGAGTTGCTGTATGCTGTCAGGATTGTTGCCTGTCACAAGAATGTCGTCGACATAAACTAAGAGAAAGAGTTGAGTATTATTTTTGGAGTAAAGAAGAAGCGAGGAATCAGAACGACTGAACCTGAAACCGCGTTGTAGAAGAAAGTTGGTGAATTTCTGGAACCATTGACGAGGGGCCTGCTTCAAACCGTATAACGATTTGTGTAGTTTGCAAACGTGGTGTGGATGCCGCTTGTCCTCAAAGCCTTGAGGTTGGCGCATATAGATGTCATCTTGGAGATCGCCATGAAGGAAGGCATTGGTGACATCTAGTTGGAGGACCTCCCATTTTCGGTTGACAGCTAGTGTAAGAAGCATACGGAATGTGGTCATCTTGGCGACGGGACTGAAGGTTTCGGTGTAATTTTCACCGAACCGTTGGTCATAGCCAAGAGCGACTAACCGAGCTTTGTAACGGTCTATTTGCCCGGATGGAAGAAGTTTGATCTTGTAAGTCCATTTGCACCCAAGAGGTCGTTTGTTTGGTGGAAGCGGTACCAATGTCCAGGTGTTTTGTCGGATAAGTGCATTGTATTCATTCTGCATTGCCTTGTTCCATTGATCGTGCTGAGCTGCTTGACGGTATGAGGTCGGAGTGACCTGATCATTGTCTTGACTGAGTAATGTAAAGATTTGCTTCGGTTTGTAGATACCAGATTTGGATCTGGTTCGCATCTGATGTTGTTGAGGTGGAGCTGCGTCTGTCGGTGTCGGGACAGAGGTCAGAGAGGATGAGTGATCCTGTGTAGCGATGGGGACAGGAGTTTGGGAGGGAATGGAGTGAGTAATGATATTGGCGGGTTAGGGAGAAGTTTGATTTCGAAGTGTTGAGGTTGGTACGAGTATTGAGGGGCTTATGTGAGAGGAGTCAGGGCAAGCGTGTTGAGTGGTAGGAGTGTGAGATGTGGAATAAGGAAAAGTATTTTCTTGAAATTCCACATGTCTGGTAACGTGAAGTTTATTGGTGTGTAAATTGTAACACTTGTATCCTTTGTGACGCGAGGAATAGCCAATGAAGACGGAGGGTTGGGATCTAGGCAAGAGTTTAGTGGTAGTGTAAGGTTGGAGCCAGGGGTAGCACAAGCATCCGAAGACGCGAAGGTGGGCGAGAGAAGGTATTTTGTTGTATAGACGTTCATAAGGGGAATGTAGGCCGAGAGATTTGGAAGGCAGTCTGTTGATGAGGTAATTCGCCGTGTCCGTGGTGTCCGCCCAAAACATATCCGGGAGATTGGAAGCATGAAGGAGAGCTCTAGTTTGATTCAGGAGGTGCCGATGTTTACGTTCGGCTAGTCCGTTTTGTTCCGGAGTATGTGGGCAGGACATTTGGTGTATAATACCGTGATCTTGAAGGTAAGAGGTGAAAGCCGAGCTGGTGTATTCACCGCCGCCGTCGGAGCGGAAAATTTTAGGGGTAGTATGAAATTGATTTTGAATTAAACTGCAAAGCATTTTGAACTTGTTTAATGTTTCAGCTTTTGTAGACATGAAGTAAATCCAAGAAAATCTTGTAAAATCATCTATAAAAATGACAAAGTATCGAAAACCAAATAGAGAGGTAGTAGGAGACGGTCCCCATACATCCGAATGAATAAGTTCAAATGGATGTGTGGTGACCGAATCGTGTCTGCTAAAAGGCTGTTTATGGCTTTTAGCCATAGAACAGGAATTACAGTGAAAAGAAAAGGAAACATTCGCGATATCGGGAGAAATGTTCGCTAGATGCCGGAGCGTCTGATGGTTCGGATGGCCGAGTCTTGCATGCCAGGTGAGTGAGGAATCCGTTGTTGATTGCAAAGCTATCGGGTTGGTTGATGGCGGAACGTCGAGCTGGTAGAGACCGTTATGGAGATGGCCACGAAGGAGAGGTCGGCTGTCCTGTATGTCCTTAATAGTGAAGCCATTAGAGTCAAACGTAATAGCAATGTTGTTATCCTTAGTGAGCTTAGAGACGGATAAAAGATTGTGAGTTAAATGTGGTACATGAAGAAGGCGAAGAAGATGAAGCTTACGGGGCGTATCAGGGAGAGGTAGCAAACCTTGACCGTAGTTATGAATGGGAAGGGAAGAACCATTCGCTACAGTGACGGAGTCAGAGCCGGTATAAGGAGCCGATTGATGAAGACTAGTATTGTCATGTGTTATGTGATTCGTCGCGCCGGAATCAAGAATCCAGCTCTGTTGAGACGTGGGTTGGGCAAGAAGAGCACGCGGAGCGTTTTGAACTGTTGGAGCATATTTGTAGTTGTTTCTGTGCCAGCAATTCAAGGCTATGTGACCGATCTTGCCGCAAATTTGGCAAGTGGGTCGGTCTTTGGAGACGGGATTGGTGGTTGAGTTTGTGTCGGGTTGACGAGATGCAGGAAATTTGTTCTTGAAGGAACGTTTAGAGTTCCTGTACCTTTGCTGATTTGAAGAGGCGGCATACAGTGCAGCAGTGGAATTGTGATGAGATTGTTCCTTCTTGATTTCATTGTTTATGTGTATCTCTTCGCTGCACAGCTGTGAGTAGAACTTATCAAGATCCGCTGGTGAGGAAGAAGTTCGAATTGCGGTCTTGAAAGCGTTGTAGGAGGCTGGTAGACCATTCAGAGTGTACAGAATGATGTCTTCTTGATCGATTTGCGATCCCGCTGCTGCGATATTATCAACAATGTTCTTGATCGTGGAAAGATACTGCTGCATTGTTTGGTTGTTCATTTGAACTTGATGTAGTTCGTTCTTGAGTTGGATCACTCGAGAACGACAGGTCGACTGAAGTCGACGTTCAAGTATCTCCCAGACTTCCTGTGCAGATGCAGCGGTGATGACGTATGGGAGGAGCGTCGGAGAGATTACCGAGAAGAGAGCGGAGATCAAATTGCTGTCGATGAGACGCCAACGGGCGTAATCTTGCGAGGTCCTGTCGGCCGGAGGAGCGATCTTGCCTGTGAGGAAGTCGACATAGCCATTGGCCGTGAGGTTTTGCTGAATCTGAATCTTCCAGATTGCGTAGTTATCTACGGTGAGGTGATGAGGGATCAAGTTCTTGAAATTCGAAATTATGAACTTGAGAGAGGTGGGAAGAACGAGTTCATTGAAGGCGTCGGCGAGGGTGGAGGTAGTGGCGGGAAGATGCAGTTTCTTGATCTCCCATTTCCTGCTCTGATACCATGTGAGGTTGCAGGAGGAAAATGAGGATCGGAGCAGAGCAATGTGAGAAGAGAGAGAAAAGTAAAATTGATTTTATTAAGTCTGAAAACATATTACAGAGATTGAGTGTATATATAGAGATACATGAGTAAAATCGTAAATAATAAAAGATACATATAGAGCAATACAGACGTGTTCGTCTCACACATTATTGCCTATCTATAAAGTTGAAGTGCACCATCAACATTAACACGACCCACACAATCGTTAATAATGTTAATGTACACTATCGATATGAACGCATGCACACCCTTCACCTAACGTGCAAAAAAAAAGGCCCATTATGATAATTTGACACAAACACGGTTCAAGAAATTTGTGTTTGGATTGACCCAATTAAAATTCAGGTTCAGTTTAAATATTTGAAGTCTCCGATCTAGCTTGAATTCTACTCGTAACTTTAGGGTTTAATAAACTGAATGGAGAGAATGGAGCCACGACTGCGTAAATCGTAACGAAGCCCCCCAGAAAAAAAAAAACAAGCGAAACTGCATTGGATGCCTCTGGCAACACGAACGGTGATAGGTACCGTAGTATTGCCCATCTTTAATGCATTTTTGAATGATCTCATTAGGAAATACGGCTGAAGCAAAAACAAAAGAAAATAAAAAGGATTAGGTGAGTGATCTGATTCTTCAGCCCCACGGAATCATTAATTTGTTTGTTGAAAAAATTTTGAATTCAATGAAGGACGTCAAGCATGCGGTTTTCCTTTTTATAATCTAAGTCCACGGTTGGTTTAACAAATCACCTTTTTTTTAACCACCCTTAATAATTGCACTTTGTAATTTAAGAGAGTGGTTGTATATATAGTCATAGCTTCCAATTATAATAAAAGATGACAAGCTAGCATGTGAATGCCTAGCTAGGTATGTTTTTCAATATTATGATGAAAAATTTTAGAAGAAAAAAAAAATTTCTAATTTTTTTCTTAAGTAATTAAGTTTTAAAAGTGAGGATTAAATATGATAATCTTTAATTTAACTCAATCTCATAAGCATAATTTGGAATGGATGAGGGTAGGCAAATGGAAATTTTTCATAAGAAAAAAAAAAAATAGGAGGCTAATGAAATTATAATGATAGTACATGTGAGGCCTACCTCATGTGATTTGATGAACTTGAGCATAGGATGCTTCTTTGCTATTCGAAAAAAATGTTGCAAAGGGCACCTAGGTTGGTCCATGTACATGTTGGTTGTAAGTGCTAGGATGCAAGTCCTTAATTTGTTTATATTAGCTAGCTCTGAAGAATAGCACATAAAACTGTATATATATACAAGTAGATCAATATATTTTCACTTGTGGTGGTTTTGAACATCAACAAAATTTCGAGTGGGGCAATCCCATCTTGACTATTGTATATATGAAGTATGTCTGATGGTGTTATTATGATTGTAGAATAATCATATATAAAAGAATGAGTAACACCAAATCCTCATGTGACAACCATACTCAACTATCATCATCATGTCAATTTTATCTAATGTCTTGTTATAATTTTATGCGATAAATGGAATATATAAATCATTTGATCTCCATGGGATGAAAATTGGCCCAATCATTTCCATCATGTGTGGCATGTCATATGTCACTATTATGATTTTATGAGGGCATCCAAGGATATATTATATAAGGAGCTTGTTTGATACAAAACAATAAGTGAGGGTTATGACATAACTAGAGATGGTTGTAGCACAACTACACAAGGGGATATCACAATCTTTGAGAGCACATTCCCAAAGATTATTGAGACATAATTAGTCTATAGTCAACAAGGATAATATATAACAAGTGAAATATAATTGTTGGTGGTTGTAGTGCAAATCTATAGTATATGAGAAAAAACAAGTGATGCATGTGGCATATCAAAGGATAGTTGTGGCATAAATTTATAAGTATAATAGACAAGGGTTGTGGCATACCCAAAAGTATTTATGATATAAATTTGCAATTTATAAATACGGTAGATGAGAGGGTTGAGGCACATACTTGACAGTTATAATGGTGTAAAAGTTATGGTTGAAGGTAGTGGCACACTTAGAGGTAGCAACAACCCATGCCTTATGGGTGAAGGCTATGAAGAATTTCTCTTAAAACCTCTTAAAGCATTGATACAATCTTTAAAATATAAAATATCTCAGCCAAGTTTAACTAAATGATGCGATTTTTTATAGTTTAACAAATAAAAATTTCATCCACATCAAACATATTTATTATTACTATTATATAAAGTTGTAATAATTTTAGTTCTAGCTTGTTTATGATGCATTCACCTAGTGATCTAGGCATACTATCTAGATTATTATAGAGTTGGACTTTTCAATCATATTGATGTTGATAGAAAAAAAATGTTTTAATCAAACTAGCGAACTATGTTCATAGAGTTCACTAGATTGAGCTCGAACTACGATAATCAAGTTGATTATTCACCTCCAAACAACCCCCATCATATAATTCATTTTGATCAACCATTAATTCCAAGCGCAATAGTAGTTCCCTTAATAACAAGTATTCTCAAGAAATCAATCCAAATTGTAAGTAATCATAGAGACTTGCTCCCATAAAAATCTAGATCTCTAACTCTCATGTAATTCCTCAAAAGCCCAAGCAACCTCTATGAAAAATATATATGTAAAAATTAAATAATCTTCCTTTGAAGACTCCACGATGCTTGCCATCCAATCCCTAGATTCCAAATTGGCAAGCAAATTGACCTGATTAATTTACAAAACCTTAATAAGAGGATGACAATGCAAACCCATGTGGAAGCAATGCAAACCCATGTGGAAGCATGCGCTCATATCTGAGTAAGATCCCAAGGCCAAGCTCCATTAGCATAACCCATGTAGCTGTTGAAGAGATCACTATTACAACAGCAACAAATCCTCTTAAACAATTGGAGTCTCCATCAAATTATAATAAAAAATAGTGTAATAGTTGGGAAATGGAAACAAAAAGAAAGGTTTTGGTGAGTTAAACAAGATCATCTTCATGTTACTTGAACTTCCCTCAATCAACCAGCAGCGAATTTCTCGCGATAAATAATTGTGTCATCGTTGACCTCTCGGCTGCTATATATCAGGATGAACAGTAAAATCTACAAATCTAGAAAATAAAAAAAACTTGTGGATAATAAATATCTAAATTTTGTAACGGTTTCTTTCCTGTTACTGCTTGTATTTATGTATCTTTTACTTTTTAATATTATATATAATATTTATATTTTCATCCTTCATAAATGGCCTTAGAATATCTTAATGCAATTGCTTGTGTTCATTCCTCATGTCCGCTTCCTCACGTGCATTTGTCTACGTAGGAATCTCTCCTACCCTCTCCCTCCCTCTATCAACGATTTTAACCCAATTCGTAAGGAGAAATTATTCCGTGCAGAGTCCGGACAGTAAATAACTATCTGGATGTGAGTGTATATAGTATCTATACACATTATATATATAAAAAATCAAACTATTTACAAAATTATACTCAGTGTACGTACACTGTGTACACTCACATCGACACTGCACGGAATAATTCCCCATTGGTAAGAGAGAGAGAGAGTTGTAGAGAGACTGCTTTCTTTTTATCAAAATTTACAGTCAATTCTCTGTTAAGGAAATGGCTTACGATATACTGATCAGTATAGGCACCAATTCCAGTCTAGAGAAGGAGAGGCACAGAAAGAAGTAAAAGAATTAAAATTATATTGCGCTTAGCTTAATTTAACTGTTTTCATTAGATCATGTTGATCAGATAATTCACATGACATGAACCACCATACCTATATGCTCATCAATATTTAGTTAAATCCTCAACAGCAGATCAGCAGCAGCAGCAGAAGAAGAAGAAGAAGAAGAAGAAAGGGCATTAGAAATCTTAAGAGAGAGAGAGAAAAAAAAAATCTTGAACTTTATTCCGGGAATTGAAATCAATGAACCTCAAGATTGCAGAAGCGAAGCCGAGTGGGGCTCATAATAGCCGAATTCTCTTCTTGGGAGGGCCAGCAGTAGGAAGCTTGACGAAGACGGAAGACAAATCTCGCCGCACGGCGTAGATTCGGTTCAACGAGAGCTCTGTCAATGCCTTCCTGCGAACGGATTTGAGCTTCCTCGGCGCTGGCGGGCAGAAAGTGGGTTGCTTTAGAATAGAATTCTCTGATTTGGGTGTCACCATCTCCTTCTCTGGCTGTTTGGTTGCCTCCGCCATTGCTATGGCTTCCTTTATTAGCATTGGCGGGGAAGATGGAAGCTCTTCCTTGATGGAGTTAGCGGAGGCTGCCGCCGGCGTGGCATCCGATGGCATGATGGATTCAAGGAGAATGGAAATTAAAGAGAACGGAGAGAGAACGATATAAGGATCGGAGGGGTGAAGCTGTGTGGCTTTTTAATTATGAAGGGAGACACGTGGAAGAGGTGGTAGTGATGATGAAGGATGTAAGGGAGTACTGCAAAAGAGGAGAACAAAATTGTCAGCAGATAAATAAATGAGGCAAATTTCTTATATTTTATTTCAATTTTAATTATTACTCTTTTTTTTTTTTGGGGAACTAATTATTACTCAAATAATGCTCCTTTATATTAATTTATTAAAAAAATAAATTGATTTAATAAAAATTATAAAAATTTGACGTCTAAATGAATAAATTTGAAAATAAATTTATTTACCCTTTTAAAGTCATGAACTTATATGCCTTTGTTGTTCAATAAAGAATGAATAAGATATTCATTCTTTAATACTTAATTATATATTTTTATATAAACTTTTTATAATATATTATATAATTAAAAAATGTATACAATTTAAATATAGTATAAATATCAAATAAATATTGAAAGGATAAAATTTCAAACAAATCCTTAAACTCTCCCTACATATAGCCATTTTAGTCCCAGAATATAAAACTACTCTAGTTTACTTTCTCGACTATTCAAAATTATTGATAAAGTTTAGCCCTTTGGGGCTGAATTGGGGTGAAGTCATGGACTAAATTGGGATCATCTTTATATCACAAATACAACATGAGGATATATTTCAGATTATTTTTATATAGTGGACAGACTTAATTGGGGCTACGTGATACTTCAGACTAAATTAATAATACACGAATTGGGGACTATTTAGAAAATTTTATAGTTTTCCAAATGTTTGAACTATGACATACATCCCTAATTATGTGCATTTGTTATGTATATATATCTAAAAAATAATAATTATAATAATTAAAAATTAAAAATATATATATCTAAATAATAATAATAATAATAAAACAAAAGAAAAATATATATCTTTTTTTTTTGTGTAAATGTTTTGTTCATAATAAGATATTGAACTTGCTTCGAAAAAAGAAATGATGAAAATAAAAAATAGATATATTTCTAATTTAAGCGAAATAAAACAAAACATATATAGTTAAAAAAATAAAAATAAAAAAGTAAAATTGAAATAAACAGTAAACAGTAAACACAACTAAATATGCCTATAGAAGAAAATAGATAATAAATGCAGAGCTTCCCTAACAATTTCATCCGCGTGGTACGTAATAATTTGCGCACTATGTGGGCCATGAAAAAACCTTCTCTCCGATCTCTATTCTTAGTATCCTTCGCTGCTCATGTGCTCTCTGTTCTCTGCTATGGACATTTATCATGATTTCAAATCTTTTTTATTGAAATATTTTAACCCAAATTAATTTTCACCCAAAATTCATAATAGCCCGCCCATTTCTTCCCCGCTGTAAATAAGTACTATTACGCCTGCCTAATCCTTTTGATTATAATTTTGTTCTTCTTCCTTCCCTCATCATCACCACCACATCCTCCTCATGTCTCCTCCTTTAATTTAAAATTCCACGAATTTCACTTCTTTTTCCCTCCTTCTGCATCCCCTGTTCACGCCAACATGGCTTCTGATTCCACTGCGGCGTCGCCGCCGCCGGCGACGGCGAGCAAGGAGGAGCTACCATTACTCCAGCCGATAATAATGAAGACGGTGGAAGGCCCCGAAGAGAAAGAGAATGAGATGGTGACTCCGAAGTCAGAGAATTCGACCTTGAAGCAGCCAACCATCTGCCCACCGGCGCCCAAAAAACCCCAACTTGCTCGCCGGAAGGCATTGGCCGAGCTCAGTCCCAACGGATTCTACGCCGTCCCGCAGGATTTGTCGTCCGCCTTCGTCAAGCTCTCCAATGGCAGCAGCCCTCCAAAGAAGAGAATTCGGCTACTGTAAGCCCCAGCTGGCCTTGCTTCGGCTTAATTTCCTGAGCTTTATTGTTTAATTTTCCATCGTTTCAAGATCTCGCCTTTATTCTTCTTCTTCTTCTTCTTCTTCTTCTTCTCTCGATCGATCTGCTGTCAAGGGAATCCATGAAATGACAGGTATATAGATGTGGTGTAATAAGTTTGGTTAATGCCCTGTGAATTCTCTGTTAACTCGCTCTAATGAAAGCATTTAAATCAAGCAACCGAATCGTAATTTCTTTCTCTTCTTCTTACAAGATTTGATCTTCCTTCTCTTTGCTGTAATGTTGACTGTTAATTTTCAGAAAGCAAAATCAATTTTGTTCTCTCCCTCTTTGATTGTTTTCAAATCTTAGAAAGAGAGAGCGAGAGGGAGAGAGAGAGAGAAAGGGAGATTCTCCTGTAGACAAAAGCACATGAGCAAATGGCAGCTGCTTGATTGATGGAAATCAAAGGGACCGGATCATCTTATTTAAATCACAACACACTATTAGTTCCCATTACACAGCTAATAATACTTTTTTTATAATATAATTTGAAGAAAAGAACGATTTTTTTAAGGAGAGTTGAGTTGTTTCTCTCTCAAATGAGATTATTCTGCAAATGGGATTCTGTTAATCAATCCTGGCCGTCGGATGTTAGCAGAGAGGATCATCGTTGATGCTTCTGCAAGGGCTTGCATTGTTATCAGAGAAGCCTAGGGATCCAATATTGTACTAAATTAGTCTACGATCATTTAAAAAAAAATAATTTGGAAGTTTTTGGTTTCCTAAGCTGGTTTAGTGTGGTAGAACCGAGGTGAATGTCTTCAGATTTAACTTTTTATTAAGCTGATAGGCTTTGCAAACTTACAAATAGTAGAAATTTTTAATTCTGATAGCATCAGTAAATGACTTACAAGCTGTAGTTTCTTAGAAAGAAGTAAGAGTACGAAGGAAATTCTTGGAGAGATCGAGAAGGGTAAAAGAGAAGAAAAAGTAGCATTTTTTAAAGCAGGGAAGTATGCCCACACCAAAAGTATTTCATTTGAGCTCTATTGTAGGTATAGTGGGGAACTTTATAGCTAGGGCTTAATTGGATCAAGATGGCTCGATCGTGAATCAACTCGGGCTTGACTTCGTAGATGGCTCTTGAGCTGAGTCAAATTTGACCTAGTCATGATTCGATTTGTTGAGTTATGGCTGGCTCATTTAAAAAATATTAATAAGAAATTCATTTAAAGTATGTTTTAATTTAACAATTTTCTTATAACATTATTTAGAATATTTTAAAAATATATCCTTTATTTTATTTTTTATTATTATTTATTTAGTGTTTTTTTTCTTTCATCAAATTAGCTTAACTTGAAAAGGAATGATCTTTTTTTTTTTCTAATAAATGTGGACAACATGAACTCATAGAATTATGCTTTAGCTCAAGTTTGGACTCGATCAATTAATCAAGTAGAAGCCGTGAGCGAGTCGAACTTCACTCGACTTATCTATACCCTTGTTGTGAATACATAGCTTGAGAATTGGCATTTTTTAAATTTTTTACAAAACATTTGGATTAGATTATCCTTAAATAATTTGTATCAAAATAATAAAATAAAACATTTAGATTAGAAAATTGATACCCATAAAATATCTTCCAAATTGCGCAGGAATTTTGAAGCACATTTGAGTTTTTAGAATTAAATTCATGACCCTATGAACTCTTATTCTAGTAAACATATAGTCAAACAAAATGCCTTGATGAGTGAACTCATCGACACCAAGAGGGATCTGATCTAAGTTCAAATGATCCCATATCAAGTCTTTGAAACATAATTGTAAACTTTGGGATATAAGTTGGAGGATCAAACAATCTCTAAATCTCGAAGGCTTATAGTTAAATCGAGTGTCCCGATAAGATAAATCTTAAATTATAAAACAATAGTATATGATCAATGAAATTAATATGGTCCAGTCGATAACGTGTCCAATTTTTGGCTACATGGGTTATGCAACATTCAAAAATTTATAAATTGATCCACACTCTTTATATGAAGAAGGTTCAAGGCCCATGGCTTGAGATTTAAGATAAGTCATAAACTTGAAAAGAATCCCAAAGATCCATCAAACTCCTACGATCATGTAATAAACAAAATTTTCAAAAAAATAAAATTATATGAAAAATATGAAAATATGGGTTGCAGCACTAAAGCACTGTTGGGAAGCGCATTAGCACAATAGCTCTGCGGCTCCATAGAATTGCAACCGTGATATTGCAGACTTTGATTTACAATAACTTTGGGATCAACATGCAGCACAACAACATTGGGAAGTTGAGCACCGCAATGCTGAATCAACTTTTTAATATATTTTATATTAAATGTCTATCACTACCTTCCCCATATCACTCATTCATTTTACTTGCTCCGAAGAAAATACAGGAGAAGGAGAAAGAGGGTAAAGCGTAGAGGAGAGAGAATGTTCTTTATGGCCTCTTTGTCCATCGCTCTTATTACAAAAAATTATTATGATTATTGTATGTTATCTCTATATTATTTATATTTTCGATGATTTTAAGTTTGATATATTTCTCCCTCCTTAAAATGATAAAATGTAAAATCTTCTGTTTTAGTAAACTTTCATATATCACCTAACTTTTGGTATGATATGAGTATCATCATTCTGAGTATTTTGACTAATTTATTTGAAAAAAATTATTGGGTAAACTGATAGTTATGATTCTTCAAGAATAATAAATAGTGTATAGATTTTTCTATATTTTATAGATTATTATATTTCATGCATGATATTGACTTGTATAGAGAAAATGATATGACTAATATAAAATAAATATGACATTTGCAAGTAAGCAATGAAGATTGACTGTGAACTCTAGAATTAATATGAATTGGCTATTAAAATGATAATACCATATATAGGAGGGTGGGTCGACGTGTTTTTTCTAAAATAAATATTTGTGGTGTAATCCTAGATGTTAGCCTATAACTGATTGACAGATAATGCTGACGGATAAAGAGTGACGAATCTTCATTGATTATTTGATTGATATGGACTGAAATTGGAGTAGGCATATTGATTCTTTTAAGGAGCATGTAGCATGAGGCTAGATAGTGATGCTAGTTTATTTATATTTTTAGCTCTTTGATTTTATATGTATTCTTTTATATCTTATGATGATTATTGTATATATTCTTTTGAAGTTTAGGCTTTAAAACAAGATGTAAATATTAACTATGAAAATAGTATTATATTTTCTATTATTTATCGTTGTTTATACTTTTCTTAAATGCAATTAATTAGTTCTGATTATCAATAAACTTCTGACCACAATCAAGTTACTACAATCTGATCATTGTTTGTAGATTATAATGTTCTGAACAGCTCCACCTAGCTATAATCCCTCCGTCACTTGAGTATGATCAATTAATCATCATCATCTGACTATGGCTCTTTGATAATTATCTCCTAACAAGATCCTTCAAATACCATTGTCCAACTATGATCCTTCAACCATCATCTCCCAATTATGACCCTCTAATTACCTTTGCTTGAATACAATCTCCTAACTACAATTTATTATTGCTTGACTTCGATCCCCCGTCATCATGACTTCGATCCCCCATCGTCATCGCCTAATTGCAACTCCGACCAACATCACATAACTTGGTTCCTCTGATTAAGGGTATAAGTGAGTCAAGCCAACTAATGAGTATGCTCGGGTTCAGTTAGTTCAGCTTGATAAATGGCTCATGAGTCAAACTCGATGAGCTAACGAGCCAAGCTTGAGCTAGCCTTGTCTTAACTCGTCAGCATCCGAATTGGCTTGTTTAAAAATATTAATATAAAATATACTTAAAATATAATAGGATTCAGGATTTTATGTATAAAACTATTGAAAATGTTTGAAAATTATATCTCAAATTCTTGTATTAAGTGATTCATTATTATTTTTCATATAATTTCTCATTCATTTTACTATTATATTACATAATTACTTTATTTATAACCATTTAATCTTTTTTATAATAAATGAGTTGGCTCATGAGCTCATGAGCCAGCTCAAACTTGTTGAATAAAGTTATAATTTGAGCTCGAACTCTATTAATTAATCAAGTTCAAGCTCAAGCCATTGGTGACTCGAGCTCAGCTCGGCTCGTTTACACCTCTACCTCACCTTGGCCACTATCAGGAGTAATAGAAATAGGAGAAATAGTAGTCATTGGAGCCACCTCAGAATGAGGAGGCCCGAAATGAATCCCATTGCCAGGACCAACAGTGCCGAACTCCCCAACCAAATCATCCCCATGAGGAAGTAATTCGGCAACTGGTGTGAGGGGGATCAAATTAAGGGAGGGCTTTTCAATAACATCCACAGCAACATTAACATTCCCCTCAAAGTTAATATGTTAATTAGCATTAGCATAAATTGTAACCGGGACAGAGGATGAAACGAGCGGCATTCACCCTTCAACTTTCCAATAGATTAGCAATTAACACAAAAGGAAGGAAAATCCTCCATCTCTACATGTTGAATATAACAAAAATTCTTAAGACCTAGCAAGATTCTGTCAGGATAATCCTTAGTAATGTCAAGCTCAACAAAAATTTGTGTCATAAATGGATGGGAACCCGCATATGTCGCATTATTAACTTTAAGCATTTTTCCGAACAAGGAACCTAACCCATGCAGGATATGAGGGGAAAACAAATGAGGCCGCAAATTGGGAAAGGAAATCCAGATAAGGATAATAGGATATTCCACACCAATATCAAAAAGAGGGGACCATTTTGTTAATTTCATGTAGCAATTGTTTTTAAAGTAAGATCTATGAGGAAAAATTCTACATACTATAGTCTAGGTCATTTATCAATTTAATCAAAACATGAGATGGATTCAAAATGGTCATCGAGAAATCCCCATTTAACTTGAGATTGAAGAAGAACTTCCGAAAAGCATCAAGAGATGGACACCTAGAAGGAAATTTGCCTACCAACGAGAACTGAAATAGAGCCGCAAGCACAAAGACTTTCTCCTTCGAGAACCAAAGAGAGGGCAAACCCTGAAATGTAGAGGGCTTTAGGTCAGGAAACCTAGCATGCATCAGAGGATATACCAGT
Source organism: Dendrobium nobile (assembly GCA_022539455.1). Taxonomy (NCBI): domain Eukaryota; kingdom Viridiplantae; phylum Streptophyta; class Magnoliopsida; order Asparagales; family Orchidaceae; genus Dendrobium; species Dendrobium nobile. The sequence goes on along the minus strand of CM039723.1, from coordinate 5,860,592 downwards.
GAGAGTGTCAACAAAGAAGCGGGATTTGAACAATCCATCCAAGAAAACCAGATCAGCAAGACAGTTCACCGTCATTTTGCCACGAATGGCTGAAGGTGGACGAACCAAGAAGGAAACAAAGAAAAACCAAAAGAAAATAAGGAGATTTCCCTGCAAGCAGGGGCGGCCACAGCTGCCAAGAGGAGGGAGCTAGGAAACCTAGCAGAGCCAAGACTCGAATGTATATCTCATGCACTAATGTGATCATTCAAATTTGGTTATGCCCTTGATTTTTTTTTTTTCCGGGGTTTTCACATAAGAATTCTCATGTCCCTTGTGACGTTAGTTTATCTACATATGTAATGGATCTCCGTATAGTATTATGACAACAAATTATTTCTCTTTTTAATGTCATAAATAATCTGACAATTAATAAAGATAAGCAATTTAAATTAAAAAACAAGTGAATAACTATGAAAAAAAAAACATATTTTAATTGTCTTAACAAAAAGTTAAATCTGTTCTAAATTTAAGTTTTTGTCTTTTAATTTAACTATTTATTAATAAATTATATTAGAATATCTTGTTATAATTTTTATTTGATCTTGAATAAAATGGGTCCGGCTTTATTCCACTCCCATGATCGTACAGACCCTACAAATGAGGTGTAGAACATTAGCCTGATATGGGAAAAAAAATAACGTCGGAATATTTTAATATAATTTATATTAAAATATAATAAAAGCATAAATTTTATTTTGAGATGTATTATTAATTTTAAAATTATTTAATAATTTAAATTATTTTAATTTCGTTATATTAGAATATTTGATATGATTTTTTTTCTCGCATGTGGAGCTCACCTCTTCAATTATTGTAGGGGAAAAATATATTTTATATAATAGATTTATTTTAAAATAAATATTATATTAAATTTAAATAATTTTTATGTATTTTAATTATTTTAAAATAAATTTAACTATTTTTATATTCATATTTATTTAAATTTCTTATGGTTAAAAAAGAGAAATTTGAACATATATTATCAAAATATATTATGCTTATAAAAACATCATCTACATAATTGTATAAATTATGATAAAATTATTGCAACTTTTTAAATAAAAAATTTAAACTTTATTATGAATTTTAATGTGGATGAGAATTTAAGGAATGAAAGTAGAAATATATTAATTTTATGAATAATTAAGATTTAGAAGATAAAGTTGAAAATGTCCCAACAATTAATTAAGAATATTCGGTCCAATTTGAAAGAAAGTCACGATCATAAGTTGGTTAAGTCCCCCTTCCAGAAGAATTTTTATTTGGTTCGGTTGACCGGATGCAAGAAACATCCGGTCGTAGGCAAAAAAAACTCGGTGCCGAGGTGTACCGAGTTTTTCAAAAAACTCGGTACACCTCGGTACCGAGTTTTTTTGCCTACGACCGGATGTTCCTCTGCATCCGGTCGGAGGACGTAATAACGGCTGGATTTTCAAAGGCCAATTTATTAAATAAAGTGGAAATTTATATGGCTTCGGCCGTCCAATTATCGTCACGTATTCATCTTAATACATTTCGAAAATAAATTTGATCAAAATATTTTTTTTTCTTTTATTTGTTTTTATTTCTATTTTTTTTATGAACAAAGTGCTCAGAAAATAACAAAATATAAATGCTTAATATTTTTTATTTTAATTTTATTTTGATTTTATTAATTGCGAAATCTAAATTTGAGTTTCTTTTAATATTTTTTTCTTAATTTCAACTGCGCTTCTTAATTCAAATAAGTATGTCGGTATTACCATAATCTTATTAGCACACAATTAGGGAGTAAAGTAAAGATTAAGGATATGTTTGAGGTTTAATTTGGGATGATTTTTTTATTGCTTCTTAAAACGGAGTTTTAGTTAAAAAATTAAATTTTTGGTACTAAAATTTCGTTTGAAGAAGCAATAAAATAGCCATCCCAAATGAAACCTGGGACTCCTGCTGCTTATTGTAAAGATGATTGTAAAGCTGGTGTGAGGAATATAAACTTTTTAAAAGATCTTATAAAACATACTTTCTAGCATAGAAATTTTTTAAAAATAATAAAAATATAATAGCAAAATAGAAATATAACTGCTGTTTGAAAAGCAAAGTAATCAGAAATTTGTTCCAAAGAGGGAGAATTTAGAGTGAGAAAATATGAAAATTTGCTAAAATAGGTCGAACTCGAAACGGGTCGGATTCGGGTTCAACATTTCGACCCGTTTCAAAAATCGGGTTCGGGTTAACCCTCGACCCGATATTGACCCGATTTCGACTCGAAAATTCAATTTTGACCCGGCAACCCAAGATTGACCAGATTTTAACCCGTTTTTTACCCAAAAAAGAGGAGATAGACCCGTTTTTGACCCGAATAGATGAGATAGGCCCGTTTTTTACCCGAAAACTATCAATTTTTTGTTGGAAACGGGTCATTCGGGTCGTGTCGGGTTGATCCGGATCCGAAGTGGGTCAGGTTTGGATCAGGAAAACTGACCCGTTTTCAAAAATGGGTCTAGTTTGAGTTGACCCGGATAGTGTCGGGTTAGTTTCGGGTTCGACCCGAACCCGACCCGTGACCCAAAATTGACACCCCTAAGATATTGAGTTATATGTATTAAAAATACATAACAAGATGCAAGGATTGCTAGTTGTAAAACACATATAAAAGTAGAGTTTAACCCAATTTCATTTGAATAATTATAAATTAATTTGAGCTAAATCTCCAATAAATGAGGCCATTAGTTTGTTGCTTAAGGGCACTGATGCTGTCATTTTAATTGAAGCGAGTTGTTATCTTAGTTGAATGAAATTGACGACTTTTTTGAAAAAAAAAAAATCATTAACTTATTTCAAAAGTTCCTGATTTTATTGGATATTAGTCCAAAAATTTATGTAGTTTATCCATCTGAACTTTGTTTAGTTAGGTTTCTTTGTAGTCTTTTATGATGCTTTGATTAATATCCTGTAGTTTTTGGTGCTACCAATGCCATTAGTGCCTATAAATAGACACTATAGTTTGTAATAAAAGGTTAAGCCATTAAGCAATAAGAAATCAATTCTTATTTGCTCTCTCTCTCTCTCTCTCTCTCTCTCTCTCTATCTTTCTGGACTTTTATTTGGTCCGGTCACAAGACGTAGCTCTACGTTCGGCCGCCAGTAGAATCGCGCTACGCGTTCTCACTATATACCGCCCGCCCCGACAACCCGATCCGAAATGGACCCATGATGGCTCGGTATTTCTCAATTTTGCTAGGTATTGCTTGGTATTGCTCGGTATTTGCTCAGTATTGTTCGGTATTTGCTCGGTATTATACTGAGCAATACCGAGTTGTATCGAGTTTTTCTAGAAAAACTCGGTACAATTCAGTATTGGTCTTCACAGAGCGTTCTTTCTCGTTATTGCCAAGCAATACCAATCAAATACTGAGTAATACCTCGCAATACGCAAACATAGCATTCCCGGGTTCTGGTCCGGGTCAAGTCGTCGGGTTGCGCGGTAAAAAGTAAGAGCACGTGGCGACATGTTATTGGCGGCCGTACGTAGCTCTACGTCCGATCAGAGGACGTAATAATTGTTCCTCACTTCCCTCCCCTCTTCCAAGAAGCTCAAAAGGAAGAGTTTCTTCCTCATTCTAAATCCTACAAATTTGATGGTGTAAGAACCTTAAAATGTGATGGTGGATGCGCTAAAAATAAGTTCACTTCATTATAATCTCAACGAGTTCATATTAGCCCAAACGAGTACATAAACTTCGCCATTTGACTTGATCGAGTACACCTAAATCATGACAACATAGGCCGAACATAATATTCAAAATATTATGATATTCATATAATCCCACCTCCATTTTTTTCTCCCAATAACAATCCCCATTGGCTCCAACATCAAACTTTTTGTTTCATTTGGGATGGTTTTTTTATTTGGGACTTCTTTTTTATTGTTTCTTAAATTTAAACGAAGACTTTGAGTCTATTTGGAACCGTTTTTTTATTATTTTATTTTATTTTATAACAATAATAATTTCATTTGACTACTTCTATCTGATTATTTTCTCATTGTTTTTTTTTTTTAAATTTTATAATGAAAAGATTATTTTTGAAATAATAATAATGAAATTTCTTTTTGCAAAATATAAATAAAAAAATTAAAAAAGTAAGACTGTAAGAGTGATTCTAAATGGGCCTTTAAAAACTACTAAGTTGTTTTTTCATAGGGAGGGAAACCAGATGTCACATCTAATAAAGAAGCATCGCCATCAATTTTTAGATCGGTTGATCACTAACAGCGTTAATAACCACTCACCATTTATTTCATTCTTTCTTGCCGGCCGGTGCTTTTTCGCTTTGAAATAAAATGAGAGTAACATACTTCGATTGTAAGTATTTCAAAGTTATTGGCATTTCATTCCCATGAAAGAAATATTTGAAATTTATATTTTAGTGTAAATTTTGATGAATTTGAAAAATGTAAGATTTGATTATTTCAAATACACTGTAAATTATATGTCATTGCCGGGCGTCAATAACAGTAGGTGCTGCTGCAAGCATGCACCCCACCACTCGGCACTGTTCAATACCGACCGGCACTGTCATTGACTGTCAATCTGTCACCGTCACCTATCACTAGACTTTGGTTGTTGGCCGACACTTATCGCCTACCGACATTGCAACCGACTACCACCACTATTGAGATTTATATTGAAATCATTTTATTTCAGATCAAATAAAAAGAATTGTTGATATTTATTTTACTCTCATACAAATAATTTTAAAACATTTCAAATGCATTATGCTTCTTTTACGTTGTTTTCTTTTTATATTGTTGACATGTCACCAAAAATCATCTTGATTGGGGACAAATCTCAATACAAATATGAGTCGTAGACTTCAAAAAATTGAAATCATGATCATCCAAACTTCGATTTCAGCAATCTTATAGTCCAATTGAACATCTCAAGGTGATGAACCCAACTACACAAAATTCAATCCATTATGAGCCCAAGTCAAAGGACAAAAGCCTATTTGAAAGATTCAAAACACTAATTGGACAACTAAATGATATTCAAATATGACATATTTATAGTTGAATCGAGCGACTCGACAAGAAAAATCCAACGAGCCCAAAATCACTCAATTCTGACATCTCTATGTACTTAAATGTTGAACAAACGCTATATGATATAATTAATCAATATGAGTTGTCCGATGGAACACTCCCAAAATGTCCTTGATCTTCTCCATATTTTCTGAGAATGTCACTCCCGAAAATTATAAATAACCTCTCATTCTTCACATGAGAGGGAGAGGGAGAGGAGAGAAAGCTTCAAAGCTTTTTTGCACTCTCCATCCAACACTGCCATCGCTGGAGTCTTCCCGATCGACCACGTTCTCGATCGGACTTCTGCCCATTCTCCGGTTATCATTGGAACCCTTCCCAGATGCTACCTATGTCGAATCTCATTCCACATCGTCACTTACATACTACGGTCCATCCCACCTCTATCACCTAACGACTATGGTCCCTCAGACCTCCATCTCCCGCCGATTAGGATCCCTATTGACCTCCGATGTCTCCCATCAACTATGATATCTTCGAGCACAGTTTCTTGCCGACTATGGTCCCTATAACTTTCGTCGCTCGCCGACTTTTGCCCCTCTGACCTCTTTCACATGTCGACTATGGTCCCTCCTACATCCTTCAACCGCCGACTTTGATTCATATTAACATTTATTGCCCATTGATTATGGTCCTTCCGACCACATTCGCCCTCCGACTACAGTTCCTCTGACCTCCATCGCCCTTTTACTACGGTCCTTCGGACCACCGTTGCCCGTCGACTTAGATCTTTTCGAACACCATCGTCTGCCAACTAAGATCCTACTGACAAAATAAATTTGTTAGCATTCTATCGATGAATGTAAATTCACATGAAAAAAAAATGTCAACATTCTCTTCTGAACTGTTGTCATGTAATGTGTTCTATACAGTGTATATTTGCTCTATTGAACTAACACCATTCTATGAGGAGGAGTATTATTTGTAATCAGCCATCAATACTAGTAAATTCATTCAAACTATGTTAGTCCTTGTGGTTTTTTTTTTAATAAGATTTTTCACATAAAAATCTTGATGTCTCTTATGAATGCACTACATAACTTTTTTATCTGTCTGTGTGCAAGATTTTCATATAAAATTATGTCGCTAAACTTTAAATCTCTATAATGCCGCAAATATTCTATGATTCAATAATTTTATTCCTTTATCATCAAACCAAAAAGCCTTGAAATAAGATCAACTTCTCTCATACTTTCACACTGAACAATTTGGTGTCATAATATTTTAATTAAATTTACGCTTTATCAAAAAAATTCATAACATTTAAAATATATTACACTTTTCATATATATATTTTTACACCAAACCAAACCACCTCGACATGAGAGCAACTTTACATAAGCCTTTACATTGAAAAATCAGTGTCAGAGTTGTTTAATCCATTAAAATTTATTTTATATTACTTTTTATATAAAATTTAATAATTTTAAGATTTATTTTAACTAAAAATTTTATTCATAATATTTTGAGGTTACTTATTTCCACTATCCCATAAAACAAACAAATTGTCATTTATGGCTTATCAATTTCAAAATAAATAAATCATCACACACAAAAATTAGGCTTGGATATTTTTAAATAAATATAATTCATTTATTTTTCATGAAAAAAAATTATATCAAGGTCCCGCCATAGATCTAATCCAATTTGTCTTATTATTAGGACAAGTGATAAAATCATTTAAATCATTTGATTAATTAATGTATTTCTGATCCAAATATAATAAAGACATTTACATTAATTTTAAATATAAATCATTTTAAAATTTATTTTTATGAAATATCCATGACTTAAAGTGAATCATTCCTATTTGATATAAACAATGATTAAAAAAAATATTATAGTAATTAAAATAAAGTAAAAAAAAATTGTAAGTTCCATTAATTTTTTTTAAGAATGCATTTAATATCACGTCACAAACTCACAATAAAATATATTATTTATCATATTTTTAAAATGAGCTTATGAAATTAAAAAAATTATACGAATTATTTAATTTTTATCTAAAATTGTCCTAAATTTTATTGAAACAAATTATTAATTGTAGTTTGATAGATATATTGCACACATTAAAAAAATATTCTCGGATAATTTGAAATATCTTTATTTAATTTTTTTTAGATCTAAAATAGTATTTTTATTCCAAAAATTTTGTTAGAAATACAAACAGAATAACTTTTGTCTTTTTTTTAGTGGTACTAACAAAGGGGAAATTATTTGCTAATGGTACATTCATAATTTCAAAATTTTTTCAAATTAAAATGGGCGGTTGACACGTGGCATATAAGTAGAAGGTCCATCTCATGCTTTGTTGGCTTAGCACTGTACAGGCCAGCTGTGTTCATAACCAAACACCATCTCTATAGGTAAACTTGCTGAGTATCCAAGGTGCTCAAAGGAAGGAAACCTTTTTCCCTCTCTGCTGTGAAGGATGAGGTCCCCTCTGAATTATTTTAAGATTATTTTTGTAAATATCATTAAATATTTATTTTTTATGTATATTATTTAAAATTTTAGATTTATTTTTAAAATCATATAAAAAAGATATATTTTATTTTAAATGAGTTAATTTATTATGATATTTTAATATTGATATACCATCAAAAAATTATCTTGATCGAGCATGAATCTCGAGGCAAAATCAAGTTGGAAATTTCAAAAATTAAATCCAGGATCATCTAAACTCCGATTTTAGCAAACTTTTAGTCGAACTCAAAGAGTCTTGAAAATACAAACCCAACGACACCAAATTCAACTCAATCCGAGCCCAAATGAGTTCGAGTCAAAGACCCGAAGCGATGTTGGAAGGTTCAAACCACAATTAAGATTACCAAATGGTTTTCAAACATGACATGCTTATAGTTGAATCAAGCGGCTCGACGGGACAAATCCAACGAGCCCAGGATTGCCGAATTCTGATATCATTAAGACCTTCAAATGCTGACAAACGGTCCACAATCAAGGGATACAATATTGGCCGTCCATCCAAACCACTCCACATTTGCCCTTGGTCCTCCTCCTATTTACGGGTCATGCCATCCTCAAAACATTATAAATAGCCCCTCATTTCTCTTAAGAGGGGGCCCAAGTAAGAAGAAGAAGAGAAGAAGGAAAGGAGAAGAGAAGAAGGGAAAAAATTAAACCTCGACCACCGCTAGAGTTCTGGCCGACTTCCAAACAGTGCCGGAACTCTAAAGTGAATCATTGTAATCTTATCGTCCTAAATTTTAAAGGTGAGTCGGCCTCTTGTATCTCAAGCAAACACTAGTGGAATTCTTTCAACTGGGCGTGACCCCTTGATTTTTTTCCTTTTCAGGGTTTCCACGTAAAAATCCTGGTGTTTTTATTTCTCTCCAGTTTTTGAGTTGGATATCCGTACAATGCTGAGACGAAAACTTTCTAACTCTATTGCAGCGTATATTCTAGCCTGCAACAAATATAACTTAAAGTTTATAGGATTATATATATATATATATATATATATATATATATATATATATATATATATATATATATATATATATATATATATATATATATCGAAGAGAGGGTTTAAGGGTTTTTTTATAATAAAAGATAAATTATGTGAAGGAAATCATAATAAAATGAGAGAAGTTCATCCATGAGCATACTTCCGTACAATTATTGTCATAAATTTTATATAAACATATTTATTTCATAGCTCGTACAATTTAATAATTATTTTAAAAAAATGCATTGATTTGCAATAAATTGTAAAATAAAAAAAAATTAAAAATACATGATTACTAAATGACAAGAAAAAAAAATGTGATCAGGAAAAGTTGCACATGTTGTAAACATGTGTGAAGATGATATGCGAATGAAATATTGTATTATTGCTTTCCTCATCAAAATACATAGACACGTACATTTTAAATAAAGTCTATTAAGTCATGATTTTTTCCATAATGCAGGTCCATAATCTATGTTTCAAAATACAGTTCGGAGACCAATTAGAATGCGTCATATTAGTGGTATTGAGCCGTGACATCGAGCGAATTGAAGGATGACGTGACACATTCTGGTTGGTCTCCGGATGACGTTCGACGTCCGCACAGAATAATTAATCCCTAAATTTTCATTATTATCAATGTATGTGCATATACATATCTAATGGGGTCATGTGGGGTTAGGGTTTGCCTTTACTAAATCTTTGATAGGTCACCCTACGGTAACTAGTAGAGGCTTCCTTTTTAATATCCTATATGAAGTAAGTTTGTTTTCAAATCATGTCCATCAAATCTATTATGACTGCATTTTCAAATGCCTCCAATCAATTTGCATTGGTAATATTAAGGTGAATTTAGGGGAGTATTTAAGGGTATTTTCCCTCTTCTAAATTTTAATTCATCTTTATTTAAAAAATATATATATGAATATTTTTTATTAATTGATTTTTTCAATAATATGCATTTAATTTATGCCCTCCATGTGATTATAAATTTATTTATTTGTCCTTATTAAGAAAATTTTATGACTTTCACTAACTATTATTATGTACAACAATGAATATTAAGTCTATCATATAATCTTTTTAATTAAAAAATTTTATTGTATTTTTAATACATTATTTTTTAAAGGAATTTTATTTATGCTCCTTCGGACCACCTTCACTCAATTACAGTACTTGCAATCGACCACCGTTGCCCAACTACTGTCCTTCCGACCACCATCGCCTAACTACGGTCTTGCCGACCAAACAAATATGTCAATACCAATTCTTCCAGCTCCCACAATATAAAGCACTCTATATGATGTATATTTGATACATCGAGCCCTGTGGTTTTCCTCCTTTAAGGGGGTTTCCACATAAAAACTCCAGTGTTCCTTATGAATGTTGCAACCATATCTTTCATCTGTTGTGTGATGGATCTTTGTACAAAGCTATGACACTAAAATTTAAATTTCTCTACCATGGCAAATATTCCATGACGCAACAATATCTAATAGCCATTAAAATATTTAATTAATTTATTTAAAAAAGAGAAGATATACTTATTTTTAAGTTATTTACATAATATATATTTACAGCAAAAAAATATTATTCAGTATATTAGACACAATATCATTAGTTTTTTGCAATGTTTTGAAAATCGGATCGGACAGGCCGATTCAACCTGTTCAATCGTAAAAAATATTATTAAATGCTAATATATTTATATTATATTATGTTAATTTTATTAATTTTTAATATATATTATTATTTATTACGTCATCTAGTTCGATCCCGATTCGACCGGTTGTGAACCTCTCCTTCTTCATAATCTAGATTCGTTGCGGTCCAATTTTCATAACCAAGATTTTTTGTTTCTTTTTTTTAGATGTCAGCCTGTGTCAACTATAGTCATGGACCATAGATTCATAGTTCAGTATGCATCTTATCATTATCTATTTATTGGTAGCTTTGACTATCATTCAAAAAAATTTAGGAAGAATCTTATATATGTGTGTGGTTGTCTGAACTGGCCTAAATGTTCTCAAAAAAAAAAAAAATTCCAGTCGTGTTTCTGTGTCCCCTCCTCTCGTTATTCCAATGCTCAGCTCTTATTCTTCCTATACTATCTTCTTCTATACTTTTCCCTCAACCCACCCGCCCTTAACATTCTGTTCTCTAAGCTGCTATCCCTCTTCCACCGCTGTCATTATGTTTCACACTCTTAATACAAAGACCTGCCAAAGAAATCAATTCCATAGAACTAACCACAATGATTTAAAATGGGTTCGATCCCCCCCGCCGTGCTCCACGTCTCCCCACCCGCCGCCATGCATACTCACGCCGCCAACTCGCCAAATCCCACGCCTCAACCGCCAAGCTTCCACCTCGCACCGCTAGAAATTAAGGAAGGAAACGATGAGGAGAGTAAAGGTAAAGCTCATATTTCATTCACACATATTACTGTAGCTACATGTTGAATTAAGCACTTTACAAAGGAGATCATAGAAGCTCCTGTCACAAATTGGCCTTCTTAATTACTTTGTTCATGCATTCTAATGTGCATAGTAAGTTATGATACTAAACATGCATATGCCGAAGAATTCTGTCTATAAACGGATGCAATAGATCTTCTTTTAGAGGACATGCATCATGAACACAAAGGAGCAAGCTTTTTTCAGCACTGATATGATAATTGTATGTTGCAAAACTAATTAATTGACAAATATGAATATTTATTTCCATGATGAGTAAAATGATATATCTTCTTGGTTCTATATATATTATTAATAAGATCAAATAAATAACATCAAAATTTTGAGTACGAGTAATCCAATCTCGTCCGGTGAAGATCGAAAATGCTTGATGGTTTTAGAAAAATGAAGTTGAAAGATGTAATAAGATTGTAACATAATACTTGTTATTTTTGCACCGAACAAACCCTTCCACAAACACAGGCCCAAAGGGTAGATAAGTGCATTGTGATTGAAACTTATCTTACATGGCTGAGGTTATTCCCAAAAGCAATCATGAAGCTATCTTATGACAACAAAGCATCATGTGATATAGCACATAATTCAGTTCAACATGATCGTATAAAACATGCTATGGTGGGTAGATTTTTCATTAAGGAGAATTTGGATGAGAAGACTATGGAAATACCAAAGATTTGATCAGAAGATCAGTACTTAACGTGTATCCTTACCAAATGAGGGTCCAATTGCCTTCTTTAAGAAGTTTTGACAAGTTGGATATATGTGACTAATTTGAGTATTGATTTCACCAAGTAATTAGTGTGCTGCTTAGTTTGTATCAACCGTAGGATGATTGTCCACCTTAGTAATCTGTCAATGTATTTTTTTTAACTATCATGTTAATTATGTTAAAATTTGTTTTTTAATTTTAGGACTAATGATATGCTATTTAGCTTCTATAAATATGTACATTTTCTATTGTTGAAGCAAGTGACAATCTTCAAGATTTCTACTCTTATTATGATAGTTGTAGCCTGCAAATACCTTCTCAAAATGCATGTTAGTCAAATAGCCTTGCTCGTATGCATTGATTGATTGTCAAGTCTGAATCTTTTTATTCTGATGATTGTGTCTATGGATCGTCTTGTGCCTAATATTATTAACATCATCAATGTAAATAACATCAAGATTATATTATATTATTACTTTTACAATCTTCTCATCAAACATGGCATTGTTTTGGGACGTTAGGGGATTCGAACCCGGGTGAGAGGAGCTATTATTCTATGCAGGCACCGGACAGTTCTCCCGTCCGGTTACTCGTCCAGTATCGAGTAGTACGGAGCGCGAGTACCTAGCATGGTACATTTTTGGAGTGATGTGGCGTATTTTTATTGGTCTCCGGACTATCCGAACTCCTCACATAATAAAATTCGGGTGAGAGGTAAGGAATTTCTTCCATCGACTGTCCGGCAGCAGACCCGATCTCAACATGGCATTTTTTACCATTTCCTGCATTGTACAATGTCAAGGCGTCAATAAGTGTCTATCAAATCAAATGCTTTTCTTAGCTGTTGCCACATTTCAATGTCACCACCTACTATTATTGCCTCCAGACATAGCTATTAATGTGTCATTTTCAGTCTTGCCTCCCTCACTGGTAGAAGGCCTTGTGGTCACGGTTCATATGTGCGCAACACTCACAACCTTTAGGCCAACTGCTGCTTTGCAGCTTTATGCAGATTTCTTTCTCAATTATATTGCTACCAAAACCTTTAGGCTTGCCTTCTAATTTCCTCTATGTCATTTCCACCTCCTTTGAGTCGAACTATATCAAGCAAATTAAACTACTTTTAGATTTGTTGTATTTATCACCATTTCTCTTAGCAATATCTCAATCCCGAAAATTTTTATAAAAACTACAGTTATGTTTGCCATAAAGGTCTCCATTAAGCCCACCTTCTCCACCAACCTTTTGTTATTTTTGTTACCACCTTTAGGCCTACTGCTACCATCATCTCTGGCCTACCATGTTTCTACCTTTAGGTTTGGAGAAATTATTCTGTGCAGAGTCTGGACAACAAAAACCATCCGGATATGTGAGTGTATACACTGTGTACACATTTGTACATAATGTGCATCAAATTTTTGTACACACAGTGTGTACACTCACAGTCCGAACTATTCTGGACGTACGGTTCTTCTCATCCGGACTCCGTACAAACTAATTTCTCTTAGGTTTGATACCACACTATTTCCTTGCCTTCTGCTATCACTACCTCTAGGCTCTCCACAATTATCAAAGTTAAATGTTTCATAGTTGACATATTTAGGGCCTAAACAACCATCACCTATGGGCCTACCGCAGTTAACCACTCTTAATTTGTTTTAGTATTATCATGACCATAAGGTATAACGCAGTTGCTATTTTTGGATCTGATATTCCAGCTGTTACCAAGATTTTTGGCATGGGACTCATCAGTGTTTTCCTCATATCTACAATGATTCTAATTATTTGTAGCAATTGGTTCCTGACATTTTTTAATATTCTGGAGTTAACAATCCATGTATATGATATGTATCCTATGACAGTGGAAAAATGAAAAATTTAAGTGAGAAAAAGAAAGGATTTATCTTAAATTTGTGGGATAAAATTTTCATAATATATATAATTACAAAATAATTTAAGCATGAAAAAAAAAATCATTGTTGCATAAAACATTTCTTAAATTTAAAGGGCGCAGAAGTCAGCCTCAATCTCTATTTAATTCGCTGACCATCCCATGATTCTCTCTGCTCATTAACGGTAGTGTAAGGTCTGTACAGTCTTTGCTTCACCATTTTCTAGTGAAGCAGAGAGAGCAGAGAATTAGGCAAATGTATATTTGGTATTGTTGCGTCCTGGAGTATTCGCGGCGGTAGAGAAATATAAAGTTTAACGTCTTAACTTTGTACGAAAATCTGGCACGCAAACAGATGAGAGAGAGAGGGTCTAGCATTCACTAGAGACACCAAGATTTTTACGTGAAAAACCACTGAAAAAGGGGGAAAGACCACGGGGCCTGGCCTAATATGAATGAATCCACTAGTATTATAGTTGATTACAAATGAGGTCCTTCCTCAGGGGAATGCCTTAGCTTGATGTACATCTTATAGAATACATTACATGGAGAGAATACAAAGCATCACTGTTGATGTGTTTGTTTGGTATGAAGGATTGTAGTCGGTGTGCGACATTAGTCGGAAAGACCGTAGTCGGCGGTCGAAGGAGGTTGGAAGGACTGTAGTCGGCGGGCGACATAAGTCGGAAGGATCGTTGTCGGCAGGCGATGGAGGCCGAAAGGATTATAGTTGGCGGGCGATGTTAGTCAGAAGCACCGTTGTCAGCGGGCGATGAAGGCCGGAAGAACTGTAGTCGGCGGGCGACGTTAGTCAGAAGGACCGTTGTCGGCGGGCGACATTAGTCAGAATGACTGTTGTCTGATGATAGAGGTTAGAAAGACGGCGTCCAGTATAAGTTCAGTAATAGACAGAAATCCAACATCAGATAAAATGTTCGGTTAAAGTCCGACAATAGGCGGAAGTCCAGTCTCAGGTGGAAATTTGGCGACGAGCAGAGGCCCGGTGTCGGGTAGAAGTCCGACGTAAGTTGAAGGTCGAGGAGAACTCCGACGTTAGATGGTACTTATTCAAGAAGAACTCCAGTGTCACTTAGAGTTTGGGCGAAATTCGGGCATCACTTGGAGTTCGGGCGGAATTCCGGCGTCAATTGGAGTTCGGGCGGAATTCCAGCGTCACTTAGAAGTCGGGCGGAATTCCGACGTCACTTGGAGTTGGGGCGGAGTTCCAACATCACTTGGAAGTCATCAGAATTCCAGCGCCCCGTGGAAGTCGGACAAAATTCCGACCTCCCATGAAAGTCGGGAAGAATTCCGGCGGTGGCCGAGGAGGAGTTTATTCCCTCCTATCCTTCTTCTCTTCTCTTCTCCTCTTGCTTCTTGCTTCTTCTTCTCTTCTTCTAGCTTCTTGCTTGAGCCACCCTCTCATAAGAAATGAGGGGTCTATTTATAGATATTTTGGAGTGGCATGGCTTGTAAATAGGCGAGAGATCAAGGGCAAATATGGAGTGGTTCGGATGGACGGCCGATATTGAATCCTTTGATCGTGGACCGTTTATCAGACATTTGAAAGTCTTAATGATTTTGGAATTCAACGATCTTGTGCTCGTTGTATTCTTCTCGTCTTGTCGCTCGATTCGACTATAAGCTCATCAAGTTCGGAAACCGTTTGGTAACTCAAATTGTGATACAAACTTTTCAACAGCGTTTCGGGTTCTTAATTTGGACTCATTTGAGCTCGGTTTGAGTTGAATTTGATGTCGTTGGGTTCGTATTTCCGAGACGCTCAGTTTGACTATAAATTTGCTTAAATCGGAGTTCAGGTGATCCCAAATTTAATTTTTGAAGTTTTTGGCTCAATTTGCCTCGAGGTTCGTGCCCGATCAAGATAATTTTTTGAAGATATATCAGGTATATTCCTCTGTAACTTTACTCTATAATGTCGAAGTTTGGTATCATTTCTCTTCATCTGCGTAGATCCCACAGCAATTTAACCGGATAACTGTAAATGGCTTCCATAGTAAGGGTTTGGCTTGCAATAGAGTAAAAGGTTTATCAACAGTTATTTCATTGTTTCACCACTGTTATGAAAAATTTTAGAATAGGACAAGATCATTCATAATGATACTTCTTTGATGCAGTCTCTAGCTTTATTTTGAGCTGGACAGCAGCTTAATTTTGGATGATTATGCGAGTTCATCTAACTAGCTTACTTGGATGAATAATTTTGATGACTGCAATTGATGAATTCAGATAATGTAGAAGCCTACTAAGAATTTGGCTTAGTATAGTAAATATATGCTGAATAATCTTAGAAACTTAAACCATCAGTGAGTTCATCAGATAGTTTGGCGATTTAGGATGAATTTGCTTTAGACTCGTCCTCTGGAATCAAGCAAAGGTGAAATTAGGTGTATAGAGATTGCTTCTGGTTGGTATACGGAGTAGGAAGATGTGATCTGTGAGTCGGGCAAATTGAGAAAGACACAGAGGAGGATTAGGAGTGTAAACGAGAGAAGCAAAGATCAAGTTTGAGTCGAGGTTAGCTTAAATTTGACTCATTAGCTCATTGAATTTAGCTCATGAGCCATTTATTGGAGAAATCTCATTAATTAATTTGAATCACTTACAGCCTATTAGCATGAGGATCATGCACATTGCGGACTGTCGGAAAGCTGCACTTGAGGTCAATGACTTATAAGGATAATCGAATTTGTAGGCATATGCATGGGCATGGGTGGATCCCCCTTAAGTCCGGGGGGTTAAAAAAAAATTTATTATTTGATTTTTTTAGGTAATTTATCCATCTTTGTCTATTTTTTAGTCTTTATTACAAGGGTTTTAAGACAATTGCCCCCTAAAAGTTTTAAAATATTATAGTCTTTAGGCAATTGCCCCTTAACATAATTAAACACATTGTGTAGAGATGTTATTATTAGAAAACGACGAACCAAATACAAAGGGAAATAGTAAAGAGAATTATTTAAAAATTCCTTACAACCAAAATTTGTTCCGGGGGCGCTGCCCTCTTGGACCCCCGACATATCTACGAAGCGTACGACGATCAAGGATATGAACAAATAGGGGTCGAGCCAAATTGAAGGCAACTTCAAAATACATTTTGTAGAAATTGAATGATTAATCATCTTTAGCGGCCATTTTCTCTTTGTCTCTATTGTTTGGTCGCTATTGACCCATTTTTTGTAGCGGAAGGTTGAGCCAAATTTGCCCCCTGAAAATTATGGCTGGGTCCGCCCTTGGGCATAGGCACTAGTGTAGAACAGTGGGGAATAGCAAGGAAGGAGCAAGCAATTGGTTGTAGCTACAGAGGAAGCAGAACCACATGACTAATGATCTTGTCTGTATATTTAATTATGGCTTTGCGAGTAAGCTACGGGTGTGATTATAGCAAGCAAAGCCCGGTTGGCGAGCCGTGTAGGTAAGCACAATCTAAGGGGAGAACAAGCAAAAAGTAGCACTTAGCAAACAATGTTCTATATCAGAGATTGGATCAAAATCTTTAACCAAATCATCAATGCATTGGTTACAGAAAATCATTAAAAAAAAGAAGAGTAACAGCTGGATCTAGCTCTTTGTGATGAGAGTAATGATCCTTCGGAAAATGAACAAACATTGGAGACTGGAAAGATCACATCACTTACTACCGAAAACGAAAATATCTATAAATGAACGCTGAGTGAGCATCTCGATTTCCCAAAAAAAAAAAAGGAAAAAACGAAAGGATCATTAAGATCTATCGGCACTCGAAAAGACTGAAGTAACTATGCTATATATAGAGGGCGAGATAGAGAGAAATTCTAAATCGTGATTGTAGGCATACTTGTTTTGTAACATTGCAGAGGTCAACATATAACTCTTTCTGCATCTCAGCATGCAAGCCAAGGTAATTAAGATTTAGACATCTATGTACGTATCTGTGGCTTACTATGTTAGTGAAATATATACTAGTATATCTGTTGCTTCTTAGCATTATATACTTTGGAAATCCCCATGCAGGACTATTTGAAGGTTGGCTCCTCCTGGAATGAGGCAAAATGTAGTAATAAAGAAGAGGTCTGGGACGACGGCATCCATTCTGGAATTGATCAAATTCTTTTATCATACACAAGGGAACGAGTCTGTTCCATCCAGGTTGCTTACCATTTTTTTTTTGGTTAAAACCCACCTATGGGGCCTACGCGTTAATATCACAAAAAACGGTTACATAATCCTTAAAAGGTTCCTCCAGCCCTCTAATGCTCGCATGAGCTACAATTAAAAAGAAAAAGAAAAACAAACAGCCTATGAGCCGGAGGATCCTTTTTCTACGATTACAAAAACAATAACGGAAATAGTACTGGCTATGAGACAACAGCACCCAAAAAAGGAAGAGCATAACGATCCCTTTCAGCACAGTCTTCCTGCAAAAAATCAAAATATAAAAGAAATAGAAATACCAAAAAGAAAAAGAGACTACCTCGCGGTCACTAACGCTCCTAACACGAAGATTAACTTGATGCCTGCAAGGAATTCTCCAAAAAACATTAATGGAAAAAAAGTAGTTAATAGACGTAAAAAACCCAGTGTTATCCCTATCAGGCCACAACTTCAAAATAACCTTAGCCATCCTAGCTTTGGACCTCGTAATAAAAATCTCCAGGCAACCAATGCAGCCATTTCCGAGAAACGACATATTCCAGAAAAAATACAACACAGCTAAAACCATCCACCAGTCCACCCAATGCAACAACAAGCCAAAGGATAAGCCAAAACCCGAAGCCACCGAACTCGACCCAGCAGGTAAAATATAACAGAAACACCAGCTAACCAATCTGCCAACAAACTGAAACATATCTACCTGCAAAATGCAAAACCCAGGAATGGTAGACGAACAGAAAGCACAAAGAACAGCCTTCAAACAACTCCAAAGAATCCACATCGAAATAACACAATGACAAAGAACCAACCAAACATAAGATAAGCATCTAAACAGGGTATCCAACAAATCACACCCCCAATTGCCGTTAGAGGAGCAAACAATAGTACCAGGCATACTCAACCAACAACCTATAACAGAAATGCCAAACGAACAGAAAGCACGACGAGCCAAACACCAAAACCTCCAGATCCGCAACCAAGACAGCAAAATCATATATTTCTGATATAAGGTAAGCCGATCTTATCCAGATTAACCAGCCCCTTCAGAATAAGAGGCAAATTAATCTCATCAAACTCCCTTTCCTCCTCCAACCTGCTGCCAATTTTAGCCAAGCAATCAGCACACGCATTGCCCTCTCTAAACACATGATTAATCGAATAGTTAAGTTTAGAGAGTGCCAAACGAATATTCCTAATAATGTAAAAAAACTGAGGAGAGAAAGTATCCACATTTTTGATAATATTAATGATACTTAACGCATCCACCTCAATCTCAATATCCAGGTTGCTTACCATGATTACAGCAGTAACACCACCTCGTTTGCACCCAAACACGGCAGTGATGGGGCCATGTTTCAACAACTAAGCTTTCAGGCAAGTACGTTTACATGTATTTTTTAATAAATAAGAGATATTGACGGGCATATAGATTTATGCATGGTTAATTTTTATTTATTTATTTTACAGAGAGAATCTCCTCTAATTTCAGTGAGTGGACACTATGACTCGATATTTCGTTATAGTCCTCTCTTAGGAGAGGTACCTTGCATCAGTTCTATCAAATTCAAGACGTCTTCTGGAGAAACCTATGGTCCATATGGCCGCGATGTCGGAATTCCCTACTCTTACCAATCTGATTCTAAGGGACTAGCTGGTTTCCATGGAAAGTTGCGTAGCGATATTAATCCTAACTATTTAAGCTATCTTGGCGTTTATGTTCATAATAGTTCTGCAACTAAGGCTGCCAAGTGAGAATTAATGTTGTGGCATCACTTAAAAAAATTTGTCTAAACTAGATCTTATCAAACATTTTATGTGAAACATCATCATAGCTTAAGTTTTTTAGGATTAGCTTTGTTGCGTGCGAGAATATACGCGGCGGTAGAGTTTGTAAATTCGCGTCCTAGCGTTGCACGAGTATTTCACACACACACAGAAAAGAGAAAGTGAACACCAAGGGTTTTTACGTGGAAAACCCAAAAAATGGGAAAAACCACGGGGCCTCGCCCAGTTGCAAATTTCCACTAGTGTTTTTGTAGATTACAAATGACGGATTTCGTCCCACAAGTCGGGATAATCCAAATACAACTTGTTTCTTCCACAAAATTCACAAAATCCTGCGAATTCCCTGCGTTTTCTGAAAATCTGGCAGAGTTCCGGCGTCTTCATGCGGCAGGAAAAACTCCGGCGGCGGTGGTCGAGGAGGTGAGGAATCTCCTATTCCCCTTTCTCCTTCTCCATCTCTTCTTCTTCTCTCTCTTCACTTGAGCCCCCTTGGTGTAGAATGAGGGCTATATTTATAGTTTTTCTGGAGTGGCATAGCCCGTAAATAGGCGCGAGATCAAGGGCAAACAGGGAGTGGTTTGAATGGACGGTCGATATCGAATCCTTTGATCATGCACCGTTCGTTGGACATTTGATGGCCTTAATGATGTCGGAATTCGATGATCTTGGGCTCGTTGGATTCGTCTCGTCGAGCCCTTCGATTCGAGTATAAGCTCGTCAAAATCGGAGACCGTTTGGTAACTCAAATTGCGGTTTGAACCTTCCAACGGCGCTTTGAGCCCTTGATTCGGACTCATTTGGGCTCGGATTGGGTTGATCTTGCTGTCGTTGGGTTCGTATTTCCGAGACACTCAGTTTGACTATAAGATCGCTGAAATCGGAGTTCATATGCTCCCGAAATTAATTTTTGAAGTTTCTGAACTGATTTTGCCTCGAGATTCGTGCCCAATCAAGATTATTTTGTGATGACGTATCAAGCTTATTATAGTTTGTTACATGTTTGGTATATGATTTTTAGAATGCTCTATTGTAAAGAGGGAAGGAGATGAATATTATTACATTTTTGAAGCTTTTACGCTTGAATTAGTTCCTTGTTCTATATCTTTATGACAGATCTCTAGTTCTTTCATCGATCCATTGCATCAACACTTCTATGGAGCATCGAAAAGATCTAAATTCTATCAACTACTCAAATCTGCCTTTTGCATCTTTATACTTTAGTTTTTGTGGAATTTAGCAAATCTTGCTGGAGTTGAAATTATTATTATGATTGTTGCTTTTTCTGTGATATCTTGCTTGTGATCCACGAGCTTCAATCTCTCATGGCCGCCTATGATGATTTTGATGGCAATGATGGGGAGTTTCTTTTTTCTTTTCCACTTATTTTGCTTACTTTCTAATTACATATAAAATTTTTCATAATTTTTTTCATCAATGTTTAGTAATATCATAATAATTTGACAAGTTTTTATCCATTAATTAAAGAATTAAGTTTCTTAGAAGTTCGAAAGTTGTTATGTTCGGTAGAGACTATTACTTGTGGAGTTCGGACTTGAGAACTGTTCGGATTCTATAATTATGCGCAGTAAAAACATAATTACCGTGCACAATGCATTTTTATTGCACTTTTACTGTGCGCACTTACAAAACCCGAACATAGCTCTGATCCGGACTCCACATCAAGGAAAGGGTGGTTGAAAAATACTTTGTTGCAGATTTTCTTTCAATAATTAATAGGCTTAATTTGCATTGAAGAACATTAAAAGACATCTTAAATTTTGGTCAAAATTTAGCTCAATATCAACACAGTGCATGCCTTGAGAAACTTTTCTAATTTCATTCTGCTTAATAATTTTGGATATATATACTTATACAAGGGTCTACTAAGATTTTGGCTGAGTATATTAAATATATGTTGAATAATCTTTGAAACTTAAACTATCTGTGAGTTCATCAGATAGTTTGGCGATTTAGGATGAATTTGCCTCAGACTCGTCCTCTGGTATCAAGCAAAGGCGATATTAGGTTTATAGAGATTGGTTCTGGTTGGTATACTGAGCGGGAAGAGGCGGTCAGTGAGAAGGGCTGCGGGTGGAGGGATTAGGAGTCAAACCTTGTGATAGGTGGCCAATTTTTTTTTTTAATCAATGGCAGAGCCAATGTGTTAATAAAGATAAAAATTACAAGACCTTAAAAGATCATAAGCTCACTAAAAGAACATCATTTGAATAAAAACCTACGAGCTTTGGATCCAACTAAAAATAGAAGATAAAAAGCAAGGCAAAGCAAAAGATAACAACAAGAAAGTATCAGCAAACCCAGAACAAAGTCCAAAAAAGGCAGAAACAACCACAATCAAAGACCAAAAGACCACCAAAGTTGCAACAAAGCCTTGCCATCCATGGATCAAGCAGAAGAACTATCTCCTAGGTGTTAGGCGGTCATATTGAGAAAGACAGAGATGAGGAATTGGGGTGTAAATGAGTGAAGCAAAGATTAAGTTTGAGTCAAGGTCAGCTCAAAATTGACTCATTAGCTCATGAGCAATTTTTTGGAGAAATCTCATGAATTATTTTGAACCACTTACACCCTATTAGCATGAGGATCATGCAAATTGCGGACTGTCGGAAAGCTGCACTTGAGGTTAATGACTTATAGGGACAATCGAATTTGTAGGCATAGGCATTGGCGGATCCCATACTCGAAATGCGGTCAAATTGCGGACTCTCACCCTATTACCGCTCAATTCACTGATAGCGGTAAGCAAGTGCACCCTATTGCATTTTGAGTCTTAAGGTAATCTCTTGGGAAAGAAAGTGCTAGTTCTCTTGTAGAGAGTTCCTTGGAGTTCTCTTGTGGACTCTCACTTTTACTGTGCACCCTGTTGACCAATTTTTTGTAGCGAAATGACGAGCAAAATTCGAGGCAACACCTACACCTGCAAGCAAAACCTGGTTGGCGAGCCGTGCAAGTAAGCACAATCTAAGGGGAGACAAGCAAAAAGTAGAAGTTAGCGACCAGGAAGGTTTGCGTGAGCGCCGTGGTGTGGAGAGGGATTTAGTAAGTATATCAGCAATTTGGTTGATAGTCCTGATAGGAAGAAGTCGAATGTTTCCCTGCTGAATGTGATCTCTTACAAACCGGTGATCTATTTCAAAAATGCTTTGTTCGAGCATGGAACACCGGATTGTTTGCCAGGGCGATTGCCGAAGTATTTTCGCAGTACATATCGGTTGGTGCTTCTTGTTTGAGACCGTAATCAGCAAGAATGCGTCTGATCCATATGACGTCTGCCGTGAAAGCAGCTAGGGGTGTCAATTTCGGGTCACGGGTCGGGTTCGGGTCGGACCCGGAACTGACCCGGGTTCAAACGGGTTGACCCTAACCCGACCCGGTTAGGCAAACGGGTCGAAAATTCGAACCCGAACCCGACCCGGCGGGTTGTCGGGTTGACCCGACACGGAATGGATTGCGGGTCGACCGCGCGAGGCGGCAGCGCGGGCGGAGCGCGGGGCGACCGCGCGAGGCGGCAGCGCGGGCGGCAGCGCGAAGCGACCGCGCAGGCGGCAGCGCGAGGCGACCGCGCGGGCGGCAGCGCAGGGCGATCGCGCGAGCGCGGCAGCGCGGGCGGAGCGCAGGCTGGCTCGGACTCGGGCTGGCTCGGACTGCACGTTTCGGGTCAAACGGGTTGACCCGGCAACCCGTCGGGTCAACCCAAACCCGACCCATTTTTCAAACGGGTCGATTTCTGGAACCCGAACCCGACCCGTTTTGCATTCGGGTCGTGTCCAACCCGGATTTTTCGGGTCAGGTTCGAGTCGGGTTTTCGTGTCGTGTCAAATATTGACACCCCTAAGAGCAGCTAATGCTCTGTACTCAGACTCCGTAGATGACCGAGCTACCGTGGTCTGCTTTTTGATTGTCTACGATATGACTGTATCTCCTAGAAATGAGCAGTATCCAAAAGTGGATTTCCTTGAGAATAGATCTCTCGCCCAGTCAGCATATGAGTAAGACGAAAGACGCAAATTAGATTTTAGAATTGGAATTCCATAGTCGATCGTACCTTTGAGATAGCAGAGTAGCCTTTTGAGAATGTATATATGTTGAGGCATAGGTTGGTGCATATGTTGAGACAACAAATTGACACTGTATGAGATGTCCGGTCGTGTTAGCGTCAAGTATTGAAGCAAGCCTGTGATTTTGCGGTATGTAGTTGGGTCAGCTAACACCATATCCGTGGGATAGTTCTGAGGGAGTTTAGTACATGTCGTATTCGAAATTGGATTGCATGTAGTCAGTTGGGCAGTTTGTAATATGGATTGAGTATAAAGTTTTTGTGGTAGGAAGTATTGTGTCAGTGTTCTGGAGATCTGGATTTTAAGAACATACATGTGGTGAAGAAGATTGAGGTGGGTTTTGGGTTTTAAGGATCCCGTTTTATGCCTGGTGAGCATGGGATGAGTCGATGGCTGGACCGTGGATGGATTGGAATTTAAGGGCTAAGCTTGAGGTGCTTGAGATGAAGGAATCTCTAGCATTGGATCCATGTAAGACCTTTGCTAAGATTGGTCAGTAGGGTGATGCAAATTTGTAGTGTTAGAGTTGGATTTCTGGGACACAGAGATGGGTGTGAGAAAGAGAGGAGATAGCTGCTCTGGCTGCGGAGTGTTGGCAGGGGCGGATCCAGCTTCTTTTTTTAGAGTGGGCAAAAAAAATTTTTTTGATGAGGGATAGGCAATGATGCCCAAAAATTTTTTAGGATTAATAAAATTAGGGCAAAAAAATTTCTTTAGAGGGCGCAAAATGTCCAAAATATTCAAAATTTTCTAAAATATCCCCTCTAAATTTTTTTTTTTAAAGGATGGGCATTTGCCCCCCTCAACTCTATTGGGATCCGCCCATGAGTGTTGGAACGATGTTGATTAGGAAATTGAAAACTTGTTTCATCAAAAATCACATGACAAGACAAACAGATTTTGTTTGTAACAAGATTTAAGTATTTGTAACCCTTACAGTTGTCTGAATATCCCAAGAAAACACATGTTTGAGCTTTTGGCTGAACTTTGTGACAGAGCGGAGCAGGAGTAAGGGGAAAACAGATGCAACCAAATGTGCGTAGATGGCTGTAGTCAGGTTTTGTGTTATGCAGAATTTCATACGGAGATATGTTGTTAGTGGTAGAAGTTGGCATTCTATTGATGAGATATATTAATGCATAGAGAGGGTTCCAAGTCCAAAATGAACTAAAATCTGCGAAACTTAAGTTAAAATTATGAAGTAATATATTATTTATAAAATGATAAGAATTTAGACTAATATCTCAACAATCTCAAAATAAAATCTGGCCTGTCAAAAGAGAAAATTTTATTCGCATCGATCCCTTACTAATTTTAATTGCAGAATATGGAACCTATTTATATGAACTTCTTGATAAATTAAAATTCTGTGCTTTGGTCCAAATCCTTCTAATATATATGGTGTCAATGTTGATTAATCCAATGCTCTATATCTGATATTGAATCAAAATCTTTAACCAAATGATCAATGCGTTGTTTACAGAAAATCATAAAAAAAAAGAGAGTAACAGCTGGATCTCTCTGCGATGAGAGTAATGATCCTTCGGAAAATGAACAAACATTGGAGACTGGAAAGATTACTACTGAAAATGAAAATATCTATAAATGAATGCTGAGTGAGCCTCTCGATTTCCAAAAAAAAAAACGAAAGGATCATAAAGATTTATCGGCACACGAAAAGACTGAATTAACTATGCTATATATAGAGGGCAAGATAGAGAGAAATTCTGAATCGTGATTGTAGGCATACTGGTTTTGTAACATTGCAGAGGTCAACATATAACTCTTTCTGCATCTCAACATGCAAGCCAAGGTAATTAAGAATTTTACATCTATGTACGTATCTGCGGCTTACTATGTTAGTGAAATATATACTTGTAAACAAATACATATATATACTCCATGCAGGACTATTTGAAGGTTTGCACCATCTGGAATGAGGCAAAATGTATTTATGAAGAAGAGGTCTGGGACGACGGCATCCATTCTGGAATTGATCAAATTCTTTTAACATACACAAGGGAACGAGTCTCCTCCATCCAGGTTGCTTACTATGATTGCAGCCGTAAGACCACCTCCTTTGCACCCAAACACGGCTGTGATGGGACCATGTTTCAACAACTAAGCTTTAAGGCAAGTACGTTTGCATGTATTGTTTATTTTTTTTTAATAAAAATGAATATTTACGGTCAATTCGATTTATACATGGTTAATTTTTATTTATTTTCTTACAGAATGAATCTCCTCTAATTTCAGTGAGTGGATTCTATGACGAATCGCTGAAATATGGTTATAATCCTCTAGCTGTAAGGGAACCTTGCATCAGGTCTATCAAATTCAAGACATCTTCTGGAGAAACCTATGGTCCATATGGCCGCAACGTCGGCATTCCCTTCTCTTACGAATCTGATTCTAGGGGACTAGCTGGTTTCCATGGAAAGTTGCGTATCGATAATAATTCTAAATATTTAAGCTATCTTGGCGTTTATGTTAAGATTTCTGCAACTAAGGTTGCCAAATAAGAATTAATCTGTTGTGGCATCACTTACAAGACTTGTCTAAACTAGATCTTACCAAACACTTGATGTGGAACATCATAGCTTAATTAGGTTCCTTAGGATTAGCTTATTAGAATTTGTTACATGTTTCGTACATGATTTTTAGAATCTTCTTAGTAGCTTATATAAGCAAGGTATTGTAAGGAGGGGAGGAGATGAATATTATGACATTTTCAAGCTTTTAAGCTTGAATTAGTTCCTTGCTCTATATCTCTTCTAGCATATCTAGTTTTCCGCCGATCAATTGCATCAACAATTCTATGGAGATATCGAATGGATCTAAATTCTATCAACTACTTAAATCTCGTTTTATCATCTTTATACTTTAGTTTTTGTGGAATTTAGCAAATCTTGGTGGAGTAAAATTATTATTATTATTGTGACTTTTTTTGTGATATCTTACTTGCGATCTATGAGCTTCTCTCATGGTGGTCTATGATGAATTTGATAGCAAGGATGGGGAGTTTACTTTTTTCTTTTTCATTGATTTTGCTTACTTTATAATTACATGTAAAATATTTCATAAATTTTTTCTTCAATTTTTAGAAATATATTTTTAACATCAACTTCTTAATTAGCATGCAAGTAAAACAATATATATTTTTGGCTAACACAATAATATCATAATAATTTGACAAGTTTTTATCCATTAATTAAAGAATTATATTTCTTACAAGTTTGAATGTTGTTGTGTAAGCTCAAGGAAAAGGTGGTTGAAATATATTGTTGCAGATTTTCTTTTCAATAATTAATAGGCTATGTTTGCATTGAAGATCATTAAGAGCAGACCTCTCTATTCCTTCCTCCCTTAAATTTTTAGTTTCAAACATCAAAAATATTGTTCATACCCAGCTCCTTGCGGATAACTATCCCACATGATGAGCTCAAATCTACAAACTGTTTACTGTTAATGGGTTTTCCAACTACATAGACGGCACCAATGCTTGTTCGTCTAAGCATATCATTTCTGAAACTGGCCAACCTACCTTAAACCCTGCATATAGTCTTTGACCACTTATTGATCAAAACCTCGCCGTTTCTTTCTTCTCTACAATTACTTCTTCCATTCTACCGCATATATTGAACCTTGATTCTTGCATGTATAGTTTATATATGTAGTTAAATGCTGAAGGTGATGCTCCAAAGATGAGCTAAAAACAAGGATGTCATCAAAGTATGACACACAAAACTTCCCTAAATAAGGTATAAGGACCTCGTTCATGAGGCTTAAAAATGTGGATGGGGCGTTGCACAAACCGAACGGCATGACCTTCCACTCGTAGAGCCCTTCTCTTATTTCAAATGTCGTCTTCCATTCGTTACCAGGTCGTAACGAATAATAGGACAAATTATTACGTCCGATCACTGCACTGTCCGGACACCAATCCAGATGCGCCTCGTCACCCGGATATATTTTGGTGACATGACGCATCTGAATTGATGTCCCGACTAATCCGGCACGGGACGTAATAATTTTCCAAATAATAGAGAGATTGGGAGAAGTCATATTCGGTTGGCTTAGACTCAGGATGCTTAAAAAAAATAAAACTTTATTCTGAAATGATGGAGAAAGATAGGCTACGATTTGGTAGAGATTTTTTTTTTGGGGAAAATTGGTAGAGATTTTGGGCAGCTGCTTCAGAGATTTGGCAGGCTTTTTGAGTAGGATATGACCACAATAAATATAGTATTTAAGCAGTAGATTTGGCAGCTCTGTATAGGAATATCTGGCAGAAGATTTGAGCAAATATTATTTAATATTTTTTTTGGCAGTTAAATGGAGGTCAACAGCGAGCCGTGCAGGTAAGCACACTCTAAGAGGAAAACAAGCAAAAAGTAGCAGTTAGCAATAACAACCATCTATGCATAGAGAGGGTTTCAACTTTCAAGTTCAAAATGAACTAAAATTTGCGAAAATTAAGTTTAAATTATAAAGTTATATATTACTTAGAAAATGATAAGAATTTAGACTAATATCTCAACAATCTCAAAGTAAAATCTGATATGTCAAAAGAGGAAATTTCTCTCTCATCGATCCCTTACTAATTTTAATTGCAGAATATGGAACCTACTTATATGAACTTCTTGATAATATAAAATTTAGTGCTTTGGTCCAAATCCTTCTAAGTTCTAATATGGCTTCAATGTTGATTTATCCAATGTTGTATATCAGAGATTGGATCAAAATTCAAAATCTGTAACCAAATGATCAACGAGTTGGTTACAGAAAATCATTAAAAAAAAAAGAAAAAAAAAAGAGTAACAGCTGTATCTCTCTGTGATGAGAGTCATGATCCTTCGGAAAATCAACAAACATTGTGACACCGGAGTGTCTTCAGTTTTAGTTGTATGTGGAAAAACCCGCATATAACTTCTCTGTTAGTTTGTTTTCTAATCCCCTGTTTCATTCTTAGATTGTGTTGCTTCCTATGTAGCCGATTCTAGTGCTGCTTGTACATCGCTAGTTATAAATACCCTAAGAAATAAAGGCGGGATAGTTTTTCGGGTGAATTCAAAAATTCTGTTCTAACTCTGTTATTGAGTTACTGTATCCTGTAGTGTTACAGGTGGTGGCCGGAGCTTGAGCGGGAGGTGGATTTCCTTTCAGCCGAACTCTAAAGAAGAAGGTAAGTCGTCTTATCTTCTTCATACGTGCTCTCTTTGCTGCATCGATTACCAGGACGGTGTCACATTGGAGACCGGAAAGATCACATCAATATCTATAAATGAATGCTGAGTGAGCCACTCGATTTCCCAAAAGGAGGCACTTGAAAAGATTGGAGTAACTATGCTTATATAGAGGGAGAGATGGAGAGAAATCAGAATCGTGAGGAGTATATTGAAGGCATTGTTGTTTAGTCTCTGCAGGGGATAACATATAACACTTTTTTGCATGTCAACATGTCAGCCAAGGTAATAAAGATTTTGATATTTTTGGCTGTTTTGGTTGTTCTTGGTGGAGCATGAACATGGATTCTAGTTTCTGTTGCCTTATGGGTTCTAGTTTCTGTTGCCTTATGGGGGAAATTTATTATGATTTATGCTATGCCATCTTGTTGGTTGGAATCTCTTTAGCCATGTCTGATTCACATGGAAGTTCTCTTGTCGCAACATTGGCTGGTTTTGTTTCTGAGCTAAGTGGACCTGCTGGCTTGTTTTGACTTGCAAGATATCATTCGGAAAATTAATGGCTGGAAAAATTTTTTGATAACTTCGGCTTGGTGTCTGGTTCCAGTCTTGGGCGGAATTTCTTATCTGCTTTTATGAACTTTGCAGCTCCATACTATTGCCTTGGAGTTTTTGGAAGAACGATGATGAATGCTGGATTTTAGCGGCCCCTAGGACGGTTTGGCAACCAAGGGCTTTGCTCTTGTTTAGTCCCTCGTGCATTTTTACCTGGATCGTGCTTTACAACTTAAGCAACCTATGTCCTTGGCATTTTTGCCAATTTTGTTAGTTTTGCCTTGTTTGATTTTGCTTCTTTCAGAGTCCTTGATCTCTCTTTTGTTGTTTGAGATTCTAGACTATTATTTTATGCTTTGCTTGTAATTTTATTTGATCAATGATATAGGCTTTTCCCCAAAATTTCACAAAAAAAAATTAAGATTTTGACATCCATATACGTATGTGGCTTACTATGTTAGTGAAATATATACTAGTATGTTGCTTCTTATCATTATATACTTAGGAAATCTCCATGCAGGACTATTTTAAGGTTTGCTCCTCCTGGAGTGAGGAATTATGTAGTTATGAAGAAGAGGTCTGGGACGACGGCAGCCATTCTGGAATTGATCAAATTCTTTTAACATACACAAAGGAAAGAGTCTACTCCATCCAGGTTGCTTACTATGATTACGGCCGTAAGACAGCCTCGTTTGCACCCAAACACGGCTGTGATGGGACCATGTTTCAACAACTAAGGGCATCTCCAACCGAACGGCAAACACTTGTTTGCCGTTCTCGTTTTGCTCCAACCGATCGCCATTTTTGCCGACATTTGATCGCGGATGAACAGTGCGACGCCAATATTGGCGTCGCACTGTTCATATCCGCCATTTTTTTTCTCTACCGAACCGGAAGAAAGGCGCCAAAGCGACGGTTAAGCGGCAAAATGGCGTTCGATTGTAGATAAAACACGGCATTTTTTGGTTTCGCTGTATTTTGGCGTGAAAAATGAGATTTTCGGTTGGAGATGCCCTAAGCTTTCAGGCAAGTACTTTGCATGCTTAATTATGGCTTCGTTTGGACGGCTTTCATCCTGCTTCTTAAAACAATTTTTTAATACGAAAAATTAAAAATTTTGTTCTCAAAAGCTGCTTTAAGAAGTAGTAAAAAACCGCCTTAAATTAGTTTCGGTGAATAAGGAAAATCTAAATCAAATACAGAAAAAAAAATTAGTCTCTTTAATAAAAAGGGATATTGACGGTCAATTAGATTTATGCATAGTTAAATTTTTTTTTTACAGATTAAATGTCCTCTAATTTCAGTGAGTGGACACTATGACTCAATATTTGGTTATAATTCTCGCTTAGGAGAGGTACCTTGCATCTGGTCTATCAAGTTCAAGACGATTTCTGGAGAAACCTATGGTCCATATGGCCTCGAGATCGGCATTCCCTTCTCTTATGAATCTGATTCTAAGGGACTAGCAGGTTTCCATGGAAAGTTGCGTAGCGATATTAACTTTAACTATTTAAGCTATCTTGGCGTTTATGTTCATAGTTCTGCAACTAAGGCTGCCAAGTAAAAATTTATCTGTTGTGGCATCACTTACCAAACACTTGATGTGGAACATCATAGCTTAAGTTACTTAGTATTAGCTTATTATAGTTTGTTACATGTTTTGTACATGATTTCTAGAATGTTCTTAGTAGCTTACATAAGTAAGGTATTGTAAGGAGGGGAGGACATGAATATTATGACATTTTGAAGCTTTTAAGCTTGAATTAGTTCCCATTGCATCAACACTTCTATGGAGCTATCGAATCAATCTAAATTCTATCAACTGCTTAAATCTTGTTTTAGCATCTTTATATTTTAGTTTTTGTGGAATTTAGGAAATATTGGCGTAGTTAAAATTATTATTATGATTGTGGCTTTTTTTGGTGATATCTTGTTTTGAGATCTAAGAACTTCTCATTGCGGTCTATGATGATTTTGATGGCAAGGATGGGGAGTTTCCATTTATTTTCCACTGATTTTGCTTACTTTTTGATTACAAGTAAAACATTTCATAATTTTTTTCATCAATTTTTAGTAATATCAAAATAATTTGACAATTTTTAATCCATTAATTTAAGAATTAAGTTTCTTACATGTTTGGAAATTGTTGTGTGGTAGTGACTATTACGTGTGGAGCCCAGACATCAGAACTGTTTGTATTCTATGAGTGTGCAAAAAGAGCGCAATTATTGTGCATTGCATTTTTATTGCACTTTTTCTATGCACATTCTCAATATCTGAACGTAGCTCTGGTCTGAACTCTTCAAGGCATGAGCGGATCCATGATGTAGTCAAGGTGGGCATTTCGGTATTTTTTGACCCCCTGAAAAAAAAAACATTAGATGGGCTAATTTCGGTATTTTGACCCCCCTCAAAAAAGCATTTTTGCCATAACTTTACCAATCCTGCCCATCCCGCCCGCTAGACACCAGTTTGCTATTCTAGCCGCTTTCGTGAAATCGCATTCGACAATCAACAATCGACATTCGGTCGCCGCCTTCGTCTTCGTAGTCCTCCCCTCTTCTTCCCATTCGACATTCAAGATGTCGTTGCATTCTCGCAAGTCGCAACCTCCAGCTCTTGACAATGGCAAGCTCAGGCTCTTCGTGGTTGCTGTCTTAGGCGCTAGTCATTTCTCAAGGTAACTTTAATCTAACGATTAATCTTGTTCTTTTGGTGCTTCCATGCTACTCAAGTTGCCCTATTTCTTGTTGAATGAGAGTCAATTAGTTTTCAGAGCATTTTAATCTTGTGTATGATGAGAAGATCTCATAACTTTCAACACCCATATGAATTAAAACGTGAAGAGGTCAAAATGAAAATGAAAGGAATGGTGTGTACTGCATTTTTGCTTGCTCTTACTTTTCAAGCTACGATGATTTTTTAATACTGTTTTAAACTTGTATTACGGTTGAGGACTATGCCACTACACATTTTGGGGATCTTGCTTGTTCTTCCTTTTCCACAACATTTTATTTTTGTCAGAATTTTCCTTTGGAAAATTGAAGGGGTAGAAGTGGAGAGTTAGAGTAATCATTTGAAACTCTTTTTATTTATGTAAGAAATGAAAAATGATTTTTTTCCTAATTATGTTGTCATCTGATTATAGTTCTATTTTATGAGTTTTCAAAGTCTTAATTCATTGACAAATTGCTCATGCTTAAGGAAAGATTAGCTGTAGTTCTTTGTGGGTTTTTGTGATGTGTAATCCTTTATTGGATTATGAGAAATGGAACCATTCTTGAAGCACTCTTTGTTCTTATCTAGTATATTGTTATACAGGTTTTAGTAAATCATGATAGAATTAAAACTTGAAAATTTATTATTATTATTATTATTATATTTTTATATTTTTATATTTATTATTATTTAATTAATTAAAATTTTGCCCACAATGCAACAAGGAAAGGGTGGTTGAAAAATACTTTGCAGCAGATTTTCTTTTCAATAATTAATAGGATTAGTTTGCATTGAAGAACATTAAGAGACATCTTAAAATTTTGGTCAAAATCAGCTTACTTGAATTCGGTCAATATCAACGCTGTTCCTACCTTGTGAATCTTTTCAAATTTCATTTTGCTTAAAAATTTTGGATATAGAAAATATTAAAAAATATTGTTTCATGATATTTTGATAGAAAATTTCTTTTAAAAAAAAAAAGAGAGTTTCATTTTAAAATAAAGTTCTTAATTCAAACCTTTTTAAAATAAATTTAAAGGATTTTAATTTGAAATGAAAATTATTCCAAAAAATTTATTAATTAAAAATTTTAGATAAGATCATTTCCCTCGGTTCTCAGTGTTTTATATTTCGAGCTCCATTTACTTGTTTGGCAAACTGCGAACAACTATCTTATTGATCTAAGTAGGGATATCATTTCAGTGTTACTTAGACTTTGTATGAGAGTTTTTTTATTGCTCTTCAATTGGGCAAATTATTGGGTCAGGTGACCGGACACGGAGATAGGTCCGGATATTAATAAAATATTATTTTAAATTAAGCGCAGGTAAAGCGCAGGTTTAGCATAGATAAAGCGCAACTAAAGCGCAAGTCAAAAAGCGCAAGTAAAGCACAGGTAAAGCGCAAGTAAAGTGCAAGTCAAAAGCGCAGTCAAAAGCGTAGGTGACGCGGCAAATTTTTATTGGATGTCCGAACTTATTTTTCGCGTCCGATCACCTGACCCAATAATTTGCCCTTCAATTGACATTAAATAAAGTTCCATAAAGTCCCAGGAAAGTTGGAAACACCATAATCAAATGATTTGGGGAATAGATCTACCATTCAAGGTTAATTTGGGATGTCGTCTTCGCTGCTTTATGGTTTAAGACATGAGCGGTTGTTTGTAGTATTGCAATCGACGTAAGGTATACAAATTTTCACATTCACAGCCACGCATCTCGGACTGTTTGTTGCTTTTCCGCGGTTCTGATATGATAAAAAATCATAAATACCCTTAATCTCCAGACAATATTCTGCTGAGAGTGACACCGATGATGACGGAGGGGTGACGCGGCGACGGACAAGGAAACACGAGCTGCAGGAACTGTCAGCCCATGCATAACCCAAGAACTTGGGAAGTGATCACCACTTGAACTCCTTGAGGATACAGAAACCCAAGACAAATGAGTAAAATAACTCAAATATTATTTATCTTCCAATCCTCTCTATTACAAGCAATGGCTATATATTTATAGCCAAAGAAAAAAACATAATAGGCTACATTCAAAACAAGAAAGCATTGCATCTATATAGTCATACAAGCCAATAAATGGAATAAACTATCCTGAAGTCAATATAATTAACGAATCAGCTCTGACGTCATTTATCCTGAAGGAGTTCATGTGGTGATCCCCTCCCAAGGTGTTCATGGGTTATGCGTGGGCTGACAGTTCCTGCAGCTCGCATTTCCTGGTCCATTGCCATGTCACCCCTCTGTTGCCGGAGCCATTCTACCGGGGTAGGAGGAACATCAGGCTCATAGGAAGATGTCTGGTTGGCCGCAATAAGGAGACAGATTTGATTGGCTAAATCGGTCTAGATATTTCCACCCGGTGTCCGAGAGTCTCTATTTCCATCTTCCATAGCAGTTCCGTTCCGCCTTCTCTTTTCTACGGCAAACTGAATCATCGGGCTCCTTGCAAAGTCTGCTGGCTTTTGGTGGCTTCTGGCTTCTATTATGCTTTAGTGGCTAATAAGGAGTTTCCAATCCGATTGTATAAGCCATTCTTTTCCTCTCTAGTGAGAGTTAAGAGTAGATGTGGAAGTTTAAAAATCACTTTAGTTGCTTAAATAATGTGAGAAGACCGAAAGCAGAGATTCTCCTGTCAATTCTCTGTGATTGTTTCTACTATTTTATGTATTTGTAATTCCATTGTGATAGTAATTGTAGTAGAAGGATGTTGATTTTCCATATTAGAAGCCATTGTTGTTGTCTCTGACATGAAACTAGGACTTTTTGAAGTTCGTATAGTTCTCACTGTTTGCAATACTGTGTTCCTGCTTTTCAACATACTCAAACTGAAGGTGCTTATACATGCATCGATTATGGCTTCGTTTAAGAAAAAGTAAGAAAGTCATTCCAAACGAAACTTATGATGAACCACATCCTAAATTAATTACCATAATAAATATACAACAATATACACTTTTGAAGAACAAGAAGCAAATTACCAAAACCTTAAAACAGCCAAATAATAGCCATTTATAATTAGATGTATTGGTTTTAATAATGCAGGCAAAAAGGAAAGATTAGGATTTCAAAGCTTTTATGTTGTTGTGGAACAACATTAAAAATACCATCAACTACAAAATATTCAAAACAAGGGTCCAAAGTATATTTGGAGGGTTCAAAACATAATTTGGATTATCAAACAAATTCCAAATGTGACATGCTTATAGTCGAATTGAGCGGCTTGACGAGACGAATCCAACAAGTCCAAAATTGTCAAAATTTGATATTATTAAGACGTTCAAATGACTAATAAATGGGACACGATCAAGGGGATCATGTCCATTTAAACCACTCTCAGCTTTACATTGATCCTCCTCATATTTACAAGCCATGTCACTATAAAAATTATAAATAGCCCTTCATTCTTCTCATGGGGGAGGACGAAAAAAGAAGGAAGAGACTGAAAGAAATTGATAGCTTACTTGCTGCCAACCACCGCCGGAGTTCTTCCCGACCATCATCAAACTTTCGCCAGTTCATCGACCACCACCGGACTTCCACCCGTTCGTCGACCACTGCCGATCTTCCTCCCGTTCATTGGCCACCAACCTTCGTCCGACTTTCCCCGGGCTTCCGCCCAACCACCAACTTCCGCAAGACTTTGTCGTACTCCCGCCCGACCATCAATCGTCACCAACTATGACCTCTCCGACCAACATTACTAACTACAATCCTTTCGAACCTTTGTCATCAGATAATGGTCCTTTTGACATTTGTTGTCTGCCAACTACAGTCCTTCCAACCTCGGTCGCCAGATAACAGTCCTTCTGACCTCCATCGCCCGGCGATTACGGTCCTTCTAATCTCCATTGGCAGATAACTGTCTTTTTGATCTCTGTCGTTTCCCAACTACGGTCCTCCCAACCTCTGTCGTTCACCGACTATGGTCCTTCTGACATCCTTCTCCCGCCGACTATGGTTCCTTCGACCACTGTCACCCACTGACTACGGTCATTCCAACCACCATCGCCAACTTCGATCTTTCTGACCTCAGTCGTCTGCCGACTATGGTCCTCCCGACCTCCGTTGCCCACCGATTACAATCCTTCTGACCACCGTCGCCCGACTACGGTCTTTCTAATGACCATCACCTTACTACAGACTTTTCAACCACCGTCGTCCAACTACGGTCCTTCCGACAACATTCATCTGACGCTCGTCGACTATGCTCTTGTCGACCAAACAAATATATCAGCACTGATTCTTTCAACTCCCACCATATAATGCACTCTATATGATGTATATTTGCTACATCGAGTCAAGACCTTCCTCCCAAGGAAGGGTCTCATTTGTAATTGATTGCCAATTGTTGCATCCAGGAGTCTTCGCGGCGGTAGAGAAATATAAAGTTTAACGTCTTAGCATTGTACAAAAATTCGACACGCAATCAGATAAGAAAGAGAGTGTCTAGCATTTATGAGACACCAAGATTTTTACGTGGAAAGCCCCTAAAAAAGGGGAAAACCCACGGGGCCTAGCCCAGCTTGAATAAATCCACTAGCATAGTAGTTGATTACAAATGAGGCCCTTCATTGGGAGAATGCCTTAACTTGATGTGCATTTTATAGAGTACATTACATGATGTGAATACAAGAAGTCACTATTGACGTGTTCATTTGGTCGGGAGGACCATAGTCTGGTGATGGAGGTTAAAAAGACTGTAGTCTGCGGGTGACGTAAGTCAGGAGGAACTTAGTCGGCGGGCGACGGAGGTCGGAAAGCTTGTAGTCGGCGGGCGACGTAAGTCAGGAGGATCGTAGTCGGCGGGCAATGGAGGTCGGAAAGACTGTAGTCAGCGGGCTATGTAAGTTAGGAGGACCGTAGTCGGCGGGCGACGAAGGTCGGAAAGACAGTAGTATGTGGCCGACGTAAGTCAGGATGATCGTAGTCGGCTGGCAACGGTGATCGCAAGGACTGTAGTCGGCGGGCGACGTAAGTCAGGAGGACTGTAGTCAGCTGGTGACGGTGGTCGAAAGGACTGTAGTCGTCGGGCGACGTAAGTCAGGATGACCGTAGTCGGCTGGCGACGAAGGCCAGAAGGATTATAGTCAATGGACAACGTAAGTCAGAAGGATTATTGTCTGACGACAAAGGTCAAAAGGATGACGTTAGGTAGAAGTCCAGCTATGCATAGAAATCCCACTTTGGGTAGTTATCCGGCAAAAGTCCGACAACCGGTAGAAGTACGACGTCGGGTAGTAACATGGAGAAGAGTGAAGGTCCGGCGTCGGGTAAAAGTCTGACGTTTGTTGGTGGCCGAGGAGAACTCTGGTATCACTTGGGCAGAGTTTTGACGTCAGAGGGAACTCTGTCATTTCTTGGGGAGAATGCCAGCATCCCGTGGATGTCAGGTAGAATTCTGGCGTTCCGTGGAAGTCGGGCAGAATTCTTGTGTCCCGTTGAAGTCAGGAAGAATTCCGGCATCATTTGGAGTTCAGGCGGAACTCCGCCGGTGGTCGAGGAGGAGTCTCTTCCCTCCTACTCTTCTCTTCACCTCTTCTTCTTGTCTCGGTCCCCCTCTCATGAGTAGATTTTCTGGAGTGGTATAGCTTGTAAATATGTGTGAGATCAGGGGCAAATAGGGAGTGGTCGAATGGACGGTTGATATTGAATCCCTTGATCGTGCACCGTTCTTCAGACATTTGAAGGTCTTAGTGATGTTAGAATTTGGCGATCTTGGGCTCATTGAATTCGTCTCATCGAGCCGCTCGATTCATCTATAAGCTCGTTAAAATCGAAGACCGTTTGGTAACTTAAATTGTGGTACGAGCTTTCCAACAACACTCCGTGTACTGTATTTGGGCTCATTTTGGGCTCGAATTGAGTCTAATTTGGTGTCGTTGGGTTTGTATTTCTGAGACGCTCAATTTAACTATAATCTCACTGAAATTGGAGAACAGGTGATCCCGAATTTAATTTTTGAAGTTTTCGGGTTGATTTTTGCCTCGAGATTTGTGCCGGATCAAGATAATTTTATGATGACGCATCACCAACATTAGTCGATTCATTCAAAGTAGGTTAGGCCCCGTGGTTTTTCTCATTTTTAGGGGTTTCCACGAAAAATTATGATTTTCCTTATAAACACTATAACTATACTCTCTTATATGTTTGTGTGTTGGATCTTCTTATGAAGCTAAGACGCTAAATTATATCACTCTTTACCGACACAAATATTCTAGGACGCAACAATTAATATATTATAGCAGTATTTAACATTAATAATTTCAACCAAGTCAACTCACAAACTAATGAGTCAAGTTGGGGCCAGCTCAAATTTGACTCATTAGCTCATTGAGTTTAACTCATGAACCATTTATTGAACTTGGCTTGAGATATTCTATTAGCTCATTGAGTTTAACTCATGAACCAATTATTGAACTTGGCTTGAGATATTCTATTTATTAGTTTGAATTACTTGCACCTTATTAGCATGAGGATCATGCACATTGCGCACTGTCAGAAAGCTGCACTTGATAAGGATAATCGAACTTGTAGGCATAGGCACTAATGTAGAACAGTGGGGAATAGCAAGGAAGGAGCAAGCAGTTGGTTGTAACTACCAGAGGAAGCAGAACCACATGACTAAATGACTAATGATCTTGTCTGTATATTTAATTATGGCTTTGCGAGTAAGCTACGGGTGTGATTATTGCAAGCAAAGCCTGGTTGGCGAGCCGTGCAGGTAAGCACAATCTAAGGGGAGAACAAGCAAAAAAAAAAGAGAGAGAGAACAGGCAAAAAGTAGCAGTCAGCAAACAATGTTCTATATCAGAGATTAGATCAAAATCTTTAACTAAATGATCAATGCATTGGTTACAGAAAATCATTAAAAAAGGGGAGAAAAAAAAGAAGAAGTGTAACAACTGGATCTAGCTCTTTGTGATGAGAGTAATGATCCTTCGGAAAATGAACAAACATTGGAGACTGGAAATATCACATCACTTACTACTGAAAACGAAAATATCTATAAATGAATGCTGAGTGAGCCTCTCGATTTCCCAAAAAAAAAAAAAATACAAAAGGATCATTAAGATTTATCGGCACTCGAAAAGACTGAAGTAATTATGCTTTATATAGAGGGCAAGATAGAGAGAAATTCTGAATCGTGATTGTACGCATACTGGCTTTGTAACATTGCAGAGGTCAACATATAACTCTTTCTGCATCTCAACATGCAAGGCAAGGTAATTAAGATTTTGACATCTATATACGTATCTGTGGTTTGCTAAGTTAGTGAAATATATACTAGTAAACAATAAAACAAATACATGTTGCTTCGACTTCTTAGTATTGTATACTTAGGAATGCCCCAAGCAGGACTATTTGAAGTTTTGCTCCTCCTGGAATGAGGCAAAATGTATTAAGACAGCCAAATACAACTATAAATATGCTTTTCATTCTCACTTCTTGTCAACCTATACGAGGCTGACACGTGTATACCGCTATATCTATTTAAACTCATTGTATCTCTGTAATAAGAACTTAACACGAAATAATATTTCTTCTTCTTGTTACTGTTCATCTTCGTTCTCGAGCGCTCATCTACACGATAGATGAGTTTCCACATGGTATCAGACGGGTGCCGATTCTGACGAACGGCAATGGCAAATCAATCTTACGCGTCGTCTTCTTCTCGACAGACTTCGGAAGTAGTAAAATCTACTCCGGCGATCTCACCGTCGCTCAAATTCGTGATTTCTAACCTCAAGCTACTGGTTCCTCATGCTCTTACTCCAGAAAATTTTCCCATATGGAGTACCCAAATCGCCAAACTATTCAAGGAAAATGGGTTTGCTGAGTTTCTTGAGCCGACAACAACTGATGAAAACGCCGATCCCAATCAAGATCCTCAAGAACGGGCTGCGTTGGATCAAAATCTTGCTACGGCAATTTGTTCCACGATATCGCCGGCAGTTTTACCGTATGTGATTCATCTTGAATCCACATCTGTCATATGGAGCATGCTTCATACTAGGTTCCAGTCGTCCAACCGATCCAAAGTAATTCAGCTCAAGCATGAGCTTCACAATGTCTCGATGCAGGGTATGACAATGATTCAGTACCTCACTGAGATCAAAAAGATCGTTGATCACATATCCTCCGCTGGATTTACAATTGATCCTGAAGACATGATAATTTACATTCTAAATGGACTTCCCGCTGAGTATCATGCTTTCACGACTTCAATCAGAACAATGCAATCGTCGCTATCTCTGGACAATCTTTATTCTCTTCTTATTAGTGAGGAGATTCATCTAAAATCCGCGGCGCTCAAATTTCCCAAGGCACTTGATAATCAAGCCGCTCTATTCACTTACCGAGGCCGTGGTCGTCGTGGTCGCGGCAGACAAAATCCTGAAGCTGACCGAACCCATATGACCTCTTCGACTAGCAAATCGACCGGAGTCATATGTCAGATTTGCAAGAAGAAAGGTCACCAAGCCGACGCTTGCTGGCATCGGCTCAACCCAAACTATGTCCCCAATCAACAATCCGCAAAACAAGCTTCGGCTCTTCTTGCCAACACAGATGGTGCTTCTGCTACGGATTGGTATATCGACTCGGGTGCTTCATCCCATATGACAAACAAGATTGGCAATCTTGATAATGTCTACGAATACAATGGCTCTGACACGGTAACAATAGGGGATGGAAGGTCCGTTCCCATTGCTCATGCTGGAACGGGTATCCTTCCAACTCCATCCAGTAAGCTACTACTCTCCAAAATCCTTCATATTCCATCTCTATCTTATAATTTACTCTCAATTTCAAATTTAGTAAAGGATAATCCGATTTCCATTACATTTGATGCTAATGGGCTTGTTTTTAAGGATCGGAGGACAAACCAACCTATCCTACACGGACCGTGTAAGGATGGTCTATACAAAATTGTTACTCATTCTTCACAGGAGCTCAAGGCGTTATCCGCTGACAAAGCCTACAAACCCGACTGGCATTCCCGATTAGGACATCCGAACAATCGGACGCTACAACTTATTTCCTCTGTTAATCCTGTTCTTAAAATTTATGTTCCCAAATTTCTTTGTAATTCTTGCTTAGCATGTAAAGGTCACAAATTGTCATTTGATAACTCTACTAGTATAACAACCGCACCGTTACAATTAGTTCATTCTAATCTGTAGGGGCCGTCGCCCGTAGCCTCTAATCAAGGCTTTCAGTATTACATAATTTTTGTTGATGATTTTTCTAAATACGTTTGGTTATTTCCACTTATGTTTAAATCGGATGTAACGAAAACATTTATTCAATTTGTCACCCAAATCGAACGTCAGACTGATCGTAAATTAAAAGTTCTCCGAACTGACGGTGGCGGTGAATTCTTAAACAGGGAATTTCATAATTTTACCTCTAATGCAGGCATTCTTCATCAAACCTCCTGCCCCTATACACCCGAACAAAATGGAACCGCTGAGAGAAAACACCGCCATATTGTTACAATCACTCGTACTCTTCTTCAGCAATCAGGACTACCGAATTCACATTGGCTCGATGCAGCACTTACTGCAACATACTTAATAAATCGAATGCATCCTCCCACACTGCTACACTGACTCCGCTCCAACGCATGTTTGGTATCCTTCCGTCATACGCACACTTGCGTACTTTCGGCTGTGAATGCTATCCTCTTCTTCCTCCGACACAGCGTAACAAACTTTCTCCTACCTCTGCTCGGTGTATATTTATAGGATATTCAGACACTATGAAAGGTTACCGGTGTTTGAATACTGACAATAAAACAGTTATTATTTCTCGTCATGTTCGCTTTAATGAAAATGTTTTTCCTTGTAAAGCCACAGTTCCTGCAGGGAATTCTGCTCCAGCCACCATTCCGCCCTCCTTACTTCACCCAACCTCAATTCTGTCATCCAAGGAGGCGACTGTCTCTTCTTCCTCCTCGCAGCTTCTTCCGGCACAACAAGCCCGATATGATCAGCAAGTTCCCTCCGTCCTGTCAACATCTGCAGGATGTGGGGTTCAAGAACCAAATGCAGTTTCAGCTCCAAAATCAACACATCCTATGACCACTCGACTGAAAACCGGATCCCTTAAGCCAATAACCAAGCTAAATTTGATCCATGCTACACAACCACATACTGATCCAACAACATTTTCTGAAGCCAGCAAACATATCGAATGGCGAAAGGCAATGGAAGAAGAATTCTTCTCTTTACACAAGCAGGGCACCTGGGAACTTGTTGCACTGCCAGCAGATGCATCCATAATTGGATCAAAATAGACGTACCGAACAAAATTCAATTCGGATGGCTCCATTGCAAGATTCAAAGCTAGGCTCGTGGCTCAAGGAAACCAACAAGAATACGGCTTAGACTATCGAGATACTTTTAGTCCGGTAGCTAAGCTACCAACTATTCGAATTTTATTTACAATCGCATTGTTCTTCAAATGGTCCGTTCACCAATTAGATGTCGCCAATGCGTTTTTACATGGGGAGATCAACGAAATTGTATACATGAAACAGCCCAAAGGGTTTGAAGACTCTGCCTATCCGAATCACGTCTGCCGACTCCGCAACGCCATCTATGGGTTAAGGCAAGCGCCACGGCAGTGGTACATTACATTTACGTCGTATCTCCTCAAGCTCGGCTTCACTCACAGTTAAGCAGATCCCTCACTGCTTCTTCTACATCGAGACAGGATTCAAATCTACCTGTTAGTTTATGTTGACGATATTCTGCTCACGGGTAATGACACGAAAACTATGACAGCTCTTGTAAATCAGCTCAAATCTCAATTTACTATGAAGGATCTCGGAACAGCCCATCAATTTCTTGGACTCCGAATTGATACTCATCCAGATAAGTATTTCATGTCTCAATATGTTTATGCTCAATCTATTATAAACATTGCCGAATTGCAAAAATGCAATTCGGTGGCTAATCCGTGTACAAATAAATTGCCAGTCATCTCTTCTGATGCGGTACCCTGCTTCTCTCCACCGGTCTACCGTCAACTAATTGGATCTCTCCAATACTTGACTTTAACGCGTCCTGATATCGCATACGCAGTTAATATGCTCTCTCAGCGCATGCACAAACCGGAGATTCAACACACAATTCTGTTAAAGAAATTGATCCGATACATCAAAGGCACCATCGCTTTCGGTCTACCAATCACGCGTTCAACTCTTTTGCTTCGCACATTTTCTGACGCGGATTGGGCCTCGGATCCTCTCACTCGCAAGTCGACGTCCGGTTTCTGTACCTTTCTCGGCGACACATTGGTGTCATGGACTGTAAAGAAACAGCCAACGGTTTCAAGGTCATCAATAGAGTCCGAATACAGAGCGTTGGCTTCGGCAACGGCAGACACAATCTGGATTAAACGCCTTCTCGTCGAATTCCGCATCCCTCACGTTTCTCCAGTGGACATATTCTGCGATAACACATCCACTATAGCTTTGGCGAACAACCTTGTATTTCATGCAAGAACAAAACATATAGAGATTGATCAACGATTCGTGAGAGATCATATTCAGACAGGAACAATTCGCCTCCTGCCCATCTGTACAGTGGATCAGGTCGCCGATATTCTCACTAAACCACTGGCAACTAAAAGATTTCAGCTCTTAAGATCCAAACTAACCATCACACAAGATGCTTAGCTTGAGGGGGAATATTAAGACAGCCAAATACAACTATAAATATGCTTTTCATTCTCACTTCTTGTCAACCTATACGAGGCTGACACGTGTATACCGCTATCTCTATTTAAACTCATTGTATCTCTGTAATAAGAACTTAACACGAAATAATATTTCTTCTTCTTGTTACTGTTCATCTTCGTTCTCGAGCGCTCATCTACACGATAGATGAGTTTCCACAAAATGTAGTCATAAAGAAGAGGTCTGGGACGACGGCATCCATTCAGGAATTGATCAAATTCTTTTAACATACTCAAAGGAAAGAGTCTACTCCATCCAGGTTGCTTACTATGATTACGGCAGTAAGACCACCTCGTTTGCACCCAAACACGGGTGTGATGGGACCATGTTCCAACAACTAAGCTTTCAGGCAAGTACTTTGCATGCTTAATTATGGCTTGGTTTGGGGCGACTTTTTCTGCTTCTTAAAATAATTTTTTAGTACAAAAATTTATATGAGTGGCCAATAAGTAAAATCTAAATCATATACAGAGAAATTTTTTTTTTGTCTTTTTAATGAAAAGGGATATTGACGGTCAATTAGATTTATGCATGGTTAATTTTTATTTATTTTTTACAGATTAAATCTCCTCTAATTTCAGTGAGTGGACATCATTCTCGCTTAGG
Organism: Dendrobium nobile; assembly: GCA_022539455.1. Classification (NCBI taxonomy): domain Eukaryota; kingdom Viridiplantae; phylum Streptophyta; class Magnoliopsida; order Asparagales; family Orchidaceae; genus Dendrobium; species Dendrobium nobile. The sequence goes on along the minus strand of CM039723.1, from coordinate 5,816,075 downwards.
AGAGGTACCTTGCATCAGGTCTATCAAATTCAAGACGTCTTCTGGAGAAACCTATGGTCCATATGGCCGCGAGATCGGAATTCCCTTCTCTTACCAATCTGATTCTAAGGGACTAGCTGGTTTCCATGGAAAGTTGTGTAGCGATATTAATTCTAACTATTTAAGCTATCTTGGCGTTTATGTTCATAGTTCTACAACTAAGGCTGCCAAGTGAGAATTAATCTGTTGTGGCATCACTTACCAAACACTTGATGTGGAACATCATAGCATAAGTTCCGTAGGACTTGCTTATTATAGTTTGTTACATGTTTTGTACATCATTTCTAGAATGTTCTTAGTAGCTTATATGAACAAGGAATTGTAAGGAGGGGAGGAGATGAATATTATGTCATTTTGAAGCTTTTAAGCTTGAATTAGTTCCTTGTTCTTCCGCCGATACATTGAATCAACACTTCTATGGAGACATCGAATCGATCTAAATTCTATCAACTACTTAAATCTCATTTTAGCATCTTTATACTTAATTTTTTTGTTGAATTTAGAAAATCTTGGCGGAGCTAAAATTATTATTATGATTGTGAATTTTTCTATGATATCTTGCTTGTGATCCACCAGCTTCTCTCTACGATGATTTTGATGTGAAAGATGGGGAGTTTCCTTTTTCTTTTCCACTGATTTTGCTTACTTTCTGATTACATGTAAAATATTTTATAAATTGTTTAGTCAATTTTTTTAAATATATTGATGTAGGAACATCTTAGCTTTTATTGTGCTTAGGAACTAGTTTACCTTCCTTACTCTAGATACTTCTATTTTCTTCTTTAAATAAGTCCCATGTAAGATTTTGAGGTCATGGAATGATATATACATCCCTTTGAGGCCTTTGAGCTCTTCCTCTTCTTCTTCCCTAGATTGGGAAAATCCTAAAATCCTTCTTGCACGTATCATCTTCCGACGATCCACTACATCAGTTGGTATCAGAGCCTGGAGCTTGTGAAGATCAATGGACTGCGGAAGAAGGTCGGCTGTCGACGATGATCGAAGCCGCAAAACAAGATTGGCGGTCGACGACGATCGACGCCAAGAAAGGTGGATAGAAACCTTGATCGGATTCGCGAAACCCTTCGGTCAATAAGGAGGATGAGGATGTCGTCGGCAATCATACCGAGACATTCTTCTTCTTCGCTATCCTCGTCCGCTCCTCGCAAACGCTATCAATCCCGCCATTCTTCCACCGTCATTGACGACTACCCCACGCTCGAGCTTCCGTTGAGATGGCGCGATCCGCCTCCACAGATTACTTCCGCATCCTCTGTTTCTCCTCCGATCTCCGCTACTCCATCCGCATCCGACTTCATTCGTCTCCAACGCAAACCTGCCCGCGCAAGACCAGTCGCCCTCGAAGGTCTAGCGACCGAGTCTGGCCCGCTGCCTGCAGCATGGACTTCCGCGTGCAACACCTGCACGCACGAGTCCGACGCCTCTCCTCAGCTCACTGGACCAATTCCAGCTCCTCTCAATCCCTCTGCTACCCATCCTCCATTACCGCCGGCTCAGACGGAGCCCCATCCCACAGCCGCTGCTCCTTCGCCGCCGGCAGCAGCCGATCAGACCTCCGCCGACCAGCTTCCCGCAACCCCAACCGCCGATCAGCTTCCCGCAACCCCAGCCGCCGACCTTGCTCCCAACGTGGAATACACTAAGCCTTTGCCCTCTTTCCATAGAAAGGTGGAAGCGGATGAGAACCTCAGGAATGTTCTCCAGTCAGAGATCGAATGCGCCCAGGAAACTGAAGAGCACGGCCGGGAAGTCGATGCTCCAGAAGATTTTCCCTTTGAAATCATTGATAAATCTGGCGATCAAACAATCATTCTTAAGTGTGAATTTGCTGGTGAGAGCATCCAGGCTACAGTATATATGAATGTTGATGGGGAAGAAATGAGCAAGGATGATGAAGATGATTGCGAGGTTGATCAGAAGATGTCAGAAAATGACGATGAAGATGAGGGGAAGGATTTCCGGTGGTCGCCAGATCCGGGAGGAACCATTTACTTTTCGCTCCCACTCCCGCCTGACCTGCCGCTCAGCTCTCGTGATACCAGCTCTGAGAAGCAATACCATTCTGGCACCACCTCCAGTCCGCCAAGGACTGATCTCGTTTTGGAGTTTTCGTCATTGGTTCTTTCTTCTTCTCACTGCAAGAAGATTCTTCAAGCCATCACGTGCCGGCATCTAAAAGGCTCTCCTGCTTTAAGCAGCTTCCACCTCCAACCCACGCGAAGCAAACGCATTGGCTCCAGCCTTCAGCCGAATCCGCAAACCACGAGCACTGTGGTTCCAACAGAGCGCCTGCGCCCCTGCAGTGTCCTTTGGCCACCCAGATGTTCGCCTGCAGCTTGTGCAAAGCCCTTATCATGCTCGCCATCACGTCCTACGCGCTCACCCACACAGCTTCAGCATCTGCGCGACTTCAGTGCGACTCCGGCGTGTAGTGGCCCGTTTCGCGATCCACGAGCCCAACCACAGCTTTCACGTCGGCTTGCTCGTCGGACCTGTCGATGGCTTCTTGCACAAGAACCAGCAGCTCCCCTCCGGCTTCTCCTGCATTGCTCCGGTCCGCAGCACACACTAGTGCTGCCTCACGCGCCTCCGGCAACCCCGCCGAATCAAGTCCGGCGTCCAAACTGGTCCAGCCGGCTTCTGGATCCATCTTCCGGAAGGTAATATGTTACATTTCGGAGAGCATTATGGTTCAACAGCGTGTGTTTGGTACAGTTGGGGAAGCGTGTTGCTATCCTCTTCAGGACGAACTCTCGGTTTACTATAAGCTTCTCCTAGTGCTAGAATGGCTGTCTGCTACCAGCTCAGCCGGATGGAAAATGCGCACGATGCCAGAAATCATACCGGCAAATACCACGGCTAACCGTGAGCAAAAGCTGATCAGGATTGATCCATTCGATTTCGAGATGCTTGGGGTTCCTGGTGTCCAAAGGCATGATTATGAGGACTTTAATTCAAAGCGATCAGAACTTCTCTTTGGCCAAATTTTATTTTCAATATTAAGTCAAAACGGATGGGCTAACACAGCAAAGTCAAATGGAAACACAAAGCCTAGTCTCATGGAGCACGATGACAAATGCACACGTGAAGCTTGGATTTGCAAGAAATTATTATGGAGATGAGGTTCTTCAGCACGTTGGAGGTGCCATTCGTAATGGCTTTGAGCCATTTGTCTATATTTCCAATGGTTTAATGAGCCTGCATGCTACATGTGGTGACATCAAAAGTTCCAGCAACGTGTTTGATGAAATGGCTGAGAAGAAGTTTTTCTTATGGAATGCCTTAATTGGTAAGTTCAATAATAATAAGTTGTCTCAAACGGCACTAGAGTTTGTGGATGGAATCAGGAGCTCACTATGCGATTCAATTTGGGATAAAGAATTCGTTCTAAGGGACAATTATATATTATTTGATCACGACATTGAGAGCTATGCCCTCTTTGATATTGATGGGAATCACGTCCCTCAAGGGCTTGTCAAAAAAGTTGGTGAGTTATTTGAGAGAATATTGGAAGATGCAAATGATGAGAACAAAATCTTCGATCCGGGAATCTGTCTTCTGCAACAATCTCTTTTTCAATAATGCGTCTCGACGGAGTCGAGCTTTTTGACACAAGCGGAGAATGACGTAGGAACATCTTAGCTTTTATTGTGCTTAGGAACTAGTTTACCTTCCTTACTCTAGATACTTCTATTTTCTTCTTTAAATAGGTCCCATGTAAGGTTTTGAGGTCATGGAATGATATATACATCCCTTTGAGGCCTTTGAGCTCTTCCTCTTCTTCTTCCCTGGATTGAGAAAATCCTAAAATCCTTCTTGCAGGTATCATCTTCCGACGATCCAAACATCATATATTTTTAACATCAACTTCTTATGTAAGTAAAAAAAAAATATATTTTTGGCTAACACAATAATATCATAATAATTTGACTAGTTTTTATCCATTAATTAAAGAATTAAGTTTCTTAAAAGTTTGAAAGTTGTTGTGTGCGGTCAAGTAAAGGGTGGTTGAAAAATACTGTTACAAATTTTCTTTTCAATAATTAATATGCTTAGTTTGCATTAAAGGTCATTAAGAGATCTTAAAATTTGGGTCAATATCATCTTACTTCGATTCGGCCAATCCGTATGTATAAGCCATATTTTTTCTCTCTAATGAGAGTTAAAGGTAGATCGTTGTGGAACTTTTTTTTTTTGAACTGGGGTATCTACCCGCTGCCATCTCTCGAAAGAGGTGCTTGGCGGCGTAACTAATCCCTCGGCGAGTCTGCCAGCAACCAACCCCACAGGCGTAGGACTCATAGTTCTTTTCTCTCCACTTAAGAAGTCGTGCCATATGAGAGGTGTTGTATGAGAGGGGATTCGAATTTGGGATGGGGGTTCCCAACCAAACACGCCCATCAACCCACCTAAGCCCGATGGGATGATGTTGGAACTTTAAAATGTTGATTTTCCATATTAGAAGCCATTGTTATTATCTCTGACATGAAACTATTACTTTCCAATTTCATATAGTCTTCACTGTTGGCAATGCTCTGTTCCTGATTTTCAACATTCTCAAACTGAAGGCTTGTACAGGCTTAGACTATGGCTTCATTTGGAACGATTTTCTTACTGCTTTAAGAAGCAGTAAGAAAGCCATTCCAAACGAAGGCTATGGTGGACCACATCCTATATTAATTACCACAGTAAATATATAACAATATAAACTTTTGAAGCACATGATGCAAATTACCAAACCCTCAAAAAAAAAAAAAAAAAAAAAAAAAACAGCCATTTATAATTAGATGTATTGGTTTTAATTATGATGACAAAACAGAAAGATTAGGATTTTAAAGCTTTTATGCTGCTGTGGAACAACATTAAAAATACTCGTTAACAACAAAATATTCAGATCCATGAGATTACATGAACGTAATGTCTCTATAATTTTTTTTCTCATTAAAATTGTAATTTAGAGAAATAGAAATTTATTTCATGATGTGTAATTACATACTTATTTTATTTTTTTAATTAATTCTTAAATATTTATCAGAGTTATATTATTATTATTATTATTAGAACAAGAATATTTATTTTGATGAAGTAATAGTAGATGGGCTAATTTTTAGAGAGGAGCATGTTAATAATAATAATTAATAAAAAGAGCAGACTTAGTTAATAATTTAAAAAGAAGCAAACTGGCTAAAATAATTGGCCATTTCTTTTGTCGTGTTTGAGTAGAAAGAGAAAAAGTATATTGATATGAGAGAGAAAGAAAGATTGCAAAGATAGAAAAAGAAAAAACTGGAGAGAGATAAAAGTTCTGCCGCCTCTCTCCTCTACCTAAAGTTTATATATTATTTTTATATATTAAGAAATGATTTATATGTTTGATTTTTTTGACTAAATTTTTTCATTAAAAGATTAAACATATAAAAATTTTAAAATATTGTATTTAAATACAAAAAATATAATTTTTTATATTATATTAAAATAATATATTTAAAATAAAATTTTATAAAATATTATTAAAAATAGTTGAAATATAAATTAAATATTTAAAAAACAGTTAAACTTGTAGTTACATATTTAAAATAAACTAAAATTTATATTTAAATATTGTTTTTATTTCTAAAAATATATTATCACTATTATGTTGTTATTTAAATATTAAATTTTGAATATATTATTTTGAATATCGAAAAATTATTTAAAATATTAATTTTAATATTATCCTTTTTAAATATATTTTATATTTTTAAATTTTTCTATAGAATAAATTTTTAAAATTACTATTTAATTTAATTTTTAGATATTATAATATTACATAAATAATTTAAATATTTAATAATAAATTGTATTATTTAAATGTAATTATGCTTGTATGTTTATATTTAATTATTTATCTTTTATTAAATTATATTTTTAATTTTTATAAATATTTTCTTTAAAAATAATTTTGAAGTATAAAAATTATATTATATTTAAACAAAAATATATAATATAAATATTTTTTAGTTTTATATTAAATATTTATTTTAATATTTATTAAATATTAAATATTAGTTAAAATATATATTAAGTTATTATTAATTATTTAATTATTAACCCTACGATCATTCCACTCTCTCCCTCTCCTCTCTCCTCTCTCCTCTCTCCTCTCTCTAGTCAATACGCTTATCTATTGAGCCTATTTGCTCCTTAAATTTTTAGTTAAATATGCTCCTCTTGTTAATGGTCACTATTTACATGCTCCTATCTAAAAATCCCCCTAGTAGATATTACAATTTTTTTCAGATTAATTTAAAGTATGATAGTAAATTATATATATATATATATAATAATACTTCGATATTTAAAAGTCATAAAATATTTTATAAAATGGATATAACTTTACTTTAAGATTGTTAATTTGTTATCATATACATTTTAAATTTTTTTGATATTTAAACAATTTCTTTTAATATATATATACACGGTCCTTCAGACCTCCGTTGCCTACTACGGTTCTTTCGACCTCCATCGTTAGACAACGGTCTTTTTGACCCTTGTCTCATACCGACTACGATTTTTCTGACCTCCGTTGTCTATTACGGTCTTTCCGACCTTCATCGCTAGACAACGATTTTTCTGACCCCCGTCTCATGCCGACTACAGCCCTTTCGACCTCCCTCACCAGACAACGGTTATTTTGACCACCATCACCAGACTACGGTCTTTCTGACCTCCGTCGCCCACCAACTATGATCCCGCCGACTAAACGAACATATCAATACTGATTCTTCCAATTTCTATCGTGTAATGCATTTTATATGATGTATAGATTTTCTATCAAGCCAAGACCTTCCCTCCAATGAAGGGCCTCATTTGTAATAGACTGCAAATAATATTGGATTCATTTAAACTGGTCCAAGACTTGTGGTTTTCCCCTTTTTAGTTGTTTCCACGTAAAAACTTTGGTGTTTCTTATGAACACAATACCCTCTCTTTTAGCTGATTGGACACTGGATCTTCGTACAATATTAAAAAGCTAAACTTTATATTTCTCTATTGTCATGAATATTTCATGACACAACAAATCTCAAAATAAAATCTCGTCTGTCAAAAGAGAAAATTTCACTCTCATCGATCCCTTACTAATTTTAATTGCAGAATATGGAACCTACTTATATTAACATCTTGATAATTTAAAATTCTGTGCTTTGGACCAAATCCTTCTAATATGTATTCAATGTTGATTAATCCAATGTTTCTATATCAGAGATTGAATCAAAATTTTTAACCAAATGATCAATACATTGGTTACAGAAAATCATTAAAGAAAAAGACTAACAGCTGGATCTAGCTCTTTGTGATGAGAGTCATGATCCTTAGGAAAATGAACAAACATTGGAGACTGGAAAGATCACATCATTTACAACTAAAAATGAAAATATCTATAAATGAATGCTGAGTGAGCCTCTCGATTTCCCCCCCAAAAAAAAAACGTTAAGGATCATTAAGATTTATCTGCACTCGAAAAGACTGAAGTAACTATGCTATATATAGAGGGCGAGATAGAGAGAAATTATGAATCGTGATTGCAGGCATACTGGTTTTGTAACATTGCAGAGGTCAAGATATAACTCTTTCTGCATCTCAACATGCAAGCCAAGGTAATTAAGATTTTGACATCTATATACGTCTCTGTGGTTTACTATATATGTTAGTGAAAATATTCTAGTAAACAAATACATGTTGCTTCGCCTTCTTAGCATTATATACTTAGGAATGCCCCATGCAGGACTTTTTGAAGGTTGGCTCCTCCAGGAATGAGGCAAAATGTAGTCATAAAGAAGAGGTCTGGGACGACGGCACCCATTCTGGAATTGATGAAATTCTTTTATCCTACACAAGGGAACGAGTCTGCTCCATCCAGGTTGCTTACCATGATTACAGCAGTAAGGCCACCTCGTTTGCACCCAAACACGGCACTGATGGGGCCATGTTTCAACAACTAAGCTTTGAGGCAAGTACGTTTACATGTATTTTTTTTTTAATGAAAGGAGATATTGACGGTCATATAGATTTATGCATGGTTTATTTTTATACAGAGAGAATCTCCTCTAATTTCAGTAAGTGGATGCTATGGCGACTCGATAATTGGTGATAATCCTAGCTTAGGAAAGGTACCTTGCATCAGGTCTATCAAATTCAAGACGTCTTCAGGAGAAACCTATGGTCCATATCCACGTGGCCTCGAGATCGGCATTCCCTTCTCTTACGAATCTGATTCTAGGGGACTAGCAGGTTTCCATGGAAAGTTGCGTAGCGATATTAATTCTAACTATTTAAGCTAACTTGGCGTTTATGTTCATACTTATGCAACTAAGTCTGCAAGTGAGAATTAATCTGTTGAGGCATCACTTACAAAATTTGTCTAAACTAGATCTTACCAAACACTTGATGTGGAACATATATCATATCTTAAGTTCCTTAGGATTAGCTTATTTTAATTTGTTACATGTTTAGTACATGATTTTTAGAATGTTCTTAGTAGCTTATATGACCAAGGTATTGTAAGTAGGGGAGGAGATAAATATTATGTCATTTTGAAGCTTTTAAGCTTGAATTAGTTCCTTGCTCTATATCTCTTCTAGCAGATCGATCTAGTTCTTCCGCTGATCCATTACATTAACACTTCTATGGAGATATCGAATGGATCTAAATTCTATCAACTACTTAAATCTCGTTTTAGTATCTCTTTATACTTTTGGAGAATTTAGCAAATTTTGGCGGAGGTAAAATTATTATTATGATTGTAGCTTTTTATGTGATATTTTGCTTGAGATTCACAAGCTTCTCACATGACGGTCTACGATGATTTTGATGGCAAGGATGGGGAGTTTCCATTTCTTTTCCACTGATTTTGCTTACTCTCTGATTACATGTAAAATATTTCATAAATGTTTTTTGTCAATTTATAGAAATATATTTTTAAAATTAACTTCTTAATTATTATGCAAGTAAAATAATATATATTTTTGGCAAACATAGTAATATCATAATAAGTTGACAAGTTTTTATCCATTAATTAAAGAATTAAGTTTCTTAAAAGTTTGATAGTTGTTGTGTGCGGTCAAGTAAAGGGTGGTTGAAAAATACTGTTTCAGATTTTCTTTTCAATAATTAATAGGCTTAGTTTGCATTGAAGATCATTAAGAGACATCTCAATATTTGGGTCAAAATCAACTTTAAAAACCACTTTAGTTTAAACAATATGAGAAGACCGTAAGCTGAGATTCCACTATCAATTCTCTGTGATTATCGCTACTGTTTTCTGTATTTGTAATTCCATTGTGAATAGTATTTCTAGTAGAAGGATGCTGATTTTCCATATTAGAAGCCATTGTTGTTATCTCTGACATGAAACTACGACTTTTTAAGTTATAGTTTTCACTGTTTGCAATACTTTGTTCCTAATTTTAAACTTTCTCAAACTGAAGGAACTCGTTTGGGACGATTTTCTTATTTCTTTAAGAAGATCATGAAGCAAATTACCAAAACCTCAAAACAACCAAATAACAGCAATTTATAATTAGATGTATTGGTTCTAATTTTGCAGACAGAAAAGAAAGATTAGAGTTTCAAAGCTTTTATGGTGTTGTGGAACAACATTAAAAATACTCATTAACAAGAAACTATTCAGATTGATTTTCCATGAGATTACATGAACGCAATGTCTCTATAATTTTTTCACACTAAAATTGTAATTTAGAGAAATAGTAATTTATTTCATGATATGTAATTACTTACCTATTTAATTTTTTTTTTCAATTAATTTAAAGTATGATAGTAAATTATATATTAAAAAGGTTAAAGTACTTTAATATTTAAAAATCATAAAATATTTCATAAAATGGATATAATTTTACTTAAAATTGTAAGTTTGTTATCATATACATTTTAAATTTTTTTGGCATTTTAAACAATTTCTTTTAATCTTAATATATAAAAAGTTATCAAGATCATTCGTTCTAAGCACAACAGCTTAACAATAATACTATTCAAATAAAATATAAAGATTTATGTACAACAACTTCAGAAAGTAGCTTTCTTTACAACAACTTCACAACATATTTTAATGATATTTTTGTCCGTTTCATAAAATGATTTCACAAATATTTTTTAAATAAAATGATTTATTTTATGGATATTTTTCTATAATTTTTAAAATCCTAAAATGATTTATTTGAATTTTATGTTCGTTTCGTAAATCGATTTCACCAATATTTTTTAAATAAAATGATTTATTTTATGGATATTTTTGTATAATTTTTAAAATCCTAAAATGATTTATTTGAATTTTATGCTAAACATTTGATTAAATTAAATATTATATTAAAATATCTTAAAGCATTAATAAGAATTTTTTTAAAATCTATTTTCCCATTTGATTTTGACTCATAGAGAAGCTTTAAGGCAAAATAGAGAGAAAAAATAAGAGAGAAATTTCAGATTTGAAGGTCACGGTGCAATTTATCATCCATCGATGCTGTTGGGAGATTTATTCATCTCGTTGTAAATAATCTTTACCCTATTTTTTATTTCAAATATTTTATATTTTTTTATTTTATTAAATTTGTATGTACGGTATTGAAAACAAGAATAATTTTTTATTGATAAAGTTTTTACCGCATAACTTTTTATATGTTATAGAGATTAGAATTATGAATATTTATTTAAGATTTTTCATCAGGTGATTTTAAAAATATAGCAATTTTTGCTTACTTAGAAATTTATTTTGTTGTCTAAAAATAATGATTTAGTTCAACTAAAGTTTCATAATATTATTTCATATAATACATGATAATTTGGTTAAATTCTAAAAATATAAAATTTTACTCTGTATGATTTTTTTTGTCTACTATTAAAACATTTTGAAATTTTCTGAATTAAGCTCAATCATGCATTATTTGTTGTAATATATTAGAAATGAATGTTGATATATGATTAAATTAATGTTATAGTATTCTGCTAATAATGTGTTTATAAAAGACAAATAAAGACTGGTTGACTATTATAATATATGTAAACACCAATAATATTTAATACTAGATATTCACTGTACTTACATCAAATATGTGACCATGGGTGGACCCCAGTTATGCTAAGGGTGGGCAAATGCCCACCCTAAAAAAAAATATTTACTATAGTGGAGGGGGTATTTCGGTATTTTGCCCCGGCCCCCTTACAAAATTTTTTTTGCCCTAAATTAAAGCGGCGGGACATGTTTGCCCAAATTTTTTTCTTTCCGCCTATTCACTGTTCGGCTGTTCGCAAGGACCTCACGAAGCACCATAGCCCGCCTTGCCTTCTTGAAAAGTTCGTCGAACGGCCGAAGCCCTGTTTTTCGTCTGTTCCCTGTTCGCAAGGTCCTCACGGAGCCATCGCAGCCGCTCGCCCGCCCGCTGGCCTCTCTTCCCAGTTCGGCAGTTCCCAGTTCTCAAATCGCTGAAGGTAAGTTTAATTTCTGCCCGTTAATTTCTGCTCAAAGTTTAACACGTTTTTTTCCTTGGTTTGTTTAGACTTGTTTATTCAACAATATAAGGATTCTCTTACCACAATTTGTGCTTGTTTTGGAATATTAGCTTCTCTGTTTTTTTTTTTTTGCTTGAGGTTTGATTGTTTGAAGACATTTCTTAAGTATTCTTTTTCTAGGTTTATGATCTGAGCAGTGAGTAGATTGAAATTTCTGTAGCTTTTAATAATTTTTGTAGCAAACAAGCAAAAAGCCAAACACTATGATTTGAGTTTCGTTAACAATTTCTGTAGCTTTAACCATGGACAATTTCTGAAATTTCTGTAGCTTTAAGCATAGAGAATTTCTGAAATTTATGTAGTTTTAAACATAGAAAAATCTTAAGTAGATTGAAATTTCTGTAACAATTTCTGAGCTTTAACTATAGAAAAATTAGGTATTAAACAAATAAAATTGAGAAAGATTTGAGTTTGTGTCTCAATTATAATGTGAATAAATTTGTCAAATTCTATATTATTTTTGTATTGTCTTTTTTTATTAGAGTAACAATGTTAGCTAATTTGGATTGCTCATTGTTAGCCTTTTGAGAAATGGAAAGATTCTTGAAGCGAAAAGAACGTGTCGAGATTGATATTGAAAATCTACCTGCTAATCCTGGTCTTCGACCATCCATCTGGAGTTATGATGTAAATGATCGTGATAGAGTTCGAAGAGCTTATTTATTGAAGGGACCGCATCAACCCAAAAATCATCAATTCCCTCAAACAACAATACGGAACATTGCACGTAGATTTAATTCAAAATGGTTTGAAGACTTTCCTGATTGGATGGAATATAGTATTCAGAAAGATGCAGTATTTTGCCTTTATTGCTATTTATTTAAACCTCAAGAGCAAGTTAATACTAGCAAAGGCGGTGGAGATATATTTGTTGGTGAGGGATTTAAGAATTGGAAGAGAAAATAGAAGCTTTTAAGTCATGTTGGAGATCACAACAGTGCACACAACAAGACAAGACATAAATGTGAGGCTTTAATGAAGCATCAAGAGCATAGTATTCCCGCTTTATGGTTGAGCAAAGAAGAGAAGCAAAAAAAGAATATCGCACTATGCTAACTGTAGCTGTTGATTGTGTTCGATTTCTTATTCGCCAAGGCCTATCATTTCGTGGACATGATGAATCTTCTAGCTCCAATAATCAAGGGAATTATGTAGCATTATATCAGTTGAAGTTGGTGTTTTAATAAAGGCCATGGAATCTTTTGACTTTGTCTTGACATTGCATTTGGTGATTAACATTTTAGGGATTATAAGTGAATTATCTCAAGCATTACAAAGAAAGGATCAAGATATTATAAATGCAATGAAATTGGTACAAGTGTCCAAACAATGATTGCAAATAATGAGAGAAAATGAATGGGTGCCTTTGCTTGAAGAAGTGTCACGCTTTTGCAATGTTTTTGAAATTGAAGTTCCAAATATGGATTCTAAATTCAAGGCTCGTGGACGATCTGTTAGAAAATGTGAAGAAATTACAAACTTTCATCATTATCGAGTAGATTTGTTCTACGCGGTTATTGATATGCAACTTCAGGAATTGAATAATCGATTCTCAGAAAGCAGCACCGAGTTACTTCTTTGTGTGACATGTCTAAATCCGAGTAATATGTTTTCTGCTTATGATAAGGGAAAATTAATTCGTCTTACAGAATTATATCCAGCAGATTTCTCTATGATTGATCTTGTGTCTCTTGAGCATCAACTACCAACTTATATTGTTGATATGCGTACAAGCGAGGAGTTTACTTCTTTAACTATCATTGCTGCTCTAGCAAAACAGATGGTAAAGAATAAAAAAAATGTTGTGTATCCACTAGTTTATAAACTTATTGTTTTTGCATTGACGTTACCAGTTGCTACTGCTACGGTGGAGAGAGCATTTTCTGCAATGAAGATCATTAAGCATCGACTTCGTAGCAAAATGGGTGATGCCTGGCTTAATGACTGTCTAGTGCCATATATTGAAAAAGAAGTATTTGATTATGTTCCGAATGAAGTTATTATGCAACATTATCAGAAAATGTGAATGCAAAGTCTGTAATTTTCTTTTTAATTTCAAAAATTATGATGAAATATAATGTTTTGTTTTGAATTTTGTTAGTGAAATATATCTATATTTTGTGTATTTATATTTTTATATATATCGAGTTTGCCCACCCTAAAAAAAAGGGCTGGATCCGCCACTGTATGTGACATACTGAGCACATAATATATTGATTTGATATTGATATATAAAATATTGATAGTATATGTACACTTATATATGATTTTACTATATTTATATGGTTTCGACAGTCTTTGCCGATGCTTTGATTTTATCACTTTATACGTTTGCTTTATTGATTAATAGTATTGACACGACGACTGTTTTATAGATTCGACACCTATATTGATTTACTGATTTCTCTGTTATATTATTTATTGGTTTCTGTGATGTGTTATTTTACCATTTTATAGACTTTATAGCTATTGCTTGTAAGTTTTATTATTTATGCACTTAATCAATGATCATATGAATGCTATTGTTATGATTTGATCGCTAACATGCATATTACTTCTTTACCATGCTTTAATTTTAGTTATATGTTCAGCTGTTTAGCTCATTATATGTACTTTAAATGATTTCATATCAGAGCAGATGTTCATAAGTATGAGTAATCATGATTTTTCAAGTTTACTGTTAGCTTATTTCTTTATACCAATAGCTATTCTTTTATACTCAGGGCATGATAGAAATATTTTATGATTGTATAGATCCTGAGTAGTGTACACATTTTTTTTTGGAAAGAAAGATAAATGTATATATTAATGATTTGATCGATAATTTTATTTTTTTATGTTTATACTGGTAAAAGAAATTTGATAACTTTGATTGTGTAAATTAAAAGATAAAAAAATACTTCTTTGTATGACATTATATTTATTGTGAATATCCCCATCATTAGTATAACCATTTATGAGCACATTCTAGGTGACAACATCTTTGATATAGCCATCCAAGTTGATGTTAGATTTCAAGACAATGCAATGAATGTTTTTTCCAACATTCAGATATAATGTGTCAGCATAAGCTAGAAGTCTGCTCACAACACAACGAGAATTGCTTCTTCTGACCTTAGTAGCATCGAGTGATACTGCCTTTATGTGTTGTGTGAACTCGATGTTGGGTGCGGGCAACATATGTGGGCTCCCGGACCGCATGGATTGTTAATTTGGTGAATCTTTCTTCTCTTTCTTAGCTTCTTCCTTAATAGTGGCAGATTGCAGGCGTAGATCGGGTATGAGCATGAGGTCAGGCATGGGATTGCGGGAACGGAGTGGGGGTGGGGAAGGAATCGCGTTGGAGTGGGTCCAATATCACGGGCAAGCTGGAGGACCAGAAGAGCAAAAGCGCTGATATGGTTGCCTAAGTGCTTATTCTCTTTACAAAACGAATGAAATTAAAACATAAATCATTTTATCGATCTAGCTAGTAATGCATTCACTTGAGCTGCCCAAAATGTATCATGGTTCTGATCATCTTTGGGAACCCATATTCTTCGGGGTCGATCGTCATCAATAACCCATCTTCTTCAGCTTTGGTCATCGTAATTATCCCAACTTCTTATGTAGTCTACCATTCTTCATGAGCTTCAGACTTTGATACCAATTGATATATTGGATTGATGAAAGAAATGATTTGCTAGAATGAACACATAAAAATCAGGGAACAAACACAAGCTTAAGGCTCCAAAGGATATAATATTCTTTATCTCCCCTTACATCTAATCTTAGCTATTTATAAAACAAATAAAACATTTAACAAATTAAAGATATACTAGACCTAAGCTTTACTATAACTAAGATGTTCAAACTAACAAATTTAATGAACGGGTCAAAAAGGTTGACCCAAATCCTATCCTATGCTAACTTAGATAATTTGAACCTGACTTGATAACCTGTTTTGATTATTTATTTTTTAATTCATTATAAATAAAGTTTAGGTTAATTGTTCAAAAACTAGAAGATTATACCATTGAGCTAAATAATTCAATGAAAAGAATTAAACAAGTCATTTTTAGATCAAAATCCCATTTACCAGCCCATCCAAATTCTACTCATTTAATAAACAAGTCGAAATTTCAGACCCGAAATCAAGTATAAATATATGTCATTTCACTTGATTTCCATTTCTATACTTTTAATATTTAAAATAAGCAGCAATCATTCGAAGACCGATTTCATTTGATTCCCTAACCTAATATGAATATTAAAATATGGCAGAATTTTGAATTTGGCAATTTAATATATTTTCTCAAGCTCCAATAATTTTTGGTTATTATAAATTATTAAAGATTGGTATGAACAATCAAGCATAGAGATTATACTTTGCCAGATATTAAACAGTTTATTAAAGTAATTAATAATATGTCTCTTTATGAAAGCAAGAAAGCTGGCTGGACTATGGCATATTGCCAGCTCTATTCCACCTAAATTTTAACGGTTTGTATTCTTATAATAAGTTGTTTTTCTTTTCGGTGCACCTTTTTAAACGAGAGATTATTGGGTGCGGAGTGCGGACGGATAGAACCGTCCGCACAAGTATTGTTTGGTTCTAGATACTGGCACTCGGTACCGCTGGGTACCGCTAGGTATCTAATACTTATACGGACGGTGCGCACTCTGCACCTAATAATTTTTCCCTTTAAACACATAAGCCTCTGTGATGCTAATGCATTATTGACTTATTATTGTGTTGTAATCAGAATATTCTTTGAAGCTTGTGCTGCAAGGGAGTGGTAGTTTTGGTATAAAGTGTAGTTTTAAGGTTTTATTTGGTGTAGGACTTTTATTATTTTTTAAAATAAATTTTTAATTTAAAATTTTTTAGTTCAAAAAATTTTAATACTAAATAGATAATCAAGTATTTGATATCATTCTACCATCTCATTAAAATCTATAATTGTAAGCAGAGTAACATGTCGCCTTAGATTTTTTTTTTTCATGAATATTTTTTTTTTCAATATTTATCTTACAAGATCTCACTAGCTGGAAGGGGCCGGTATCGTCGTCCATTTGCCTTAGAGCATTGACGTAAGTGATCGAGATATTGTCTTCAATAGCAGTCCATGCTCCCTCTTTTAGTCCTTCCTTCGAACAACGCAGGCTCCTTCCGATTATCTTTCTCCCTCTCACTATCCATTGCATTCCATCTTTGATTTGATTTTATTTAATTACTATTAGTTCTATGTGAAATCAGGTTGTGTCGATTAATCATTATAATATTTTTGACTAATACCTCAATTCTATCCGTAGAGCTCGTCAGAAGGTCTTCCATAACTTCAGATTCTGAGGTCTTACCCCTAAATTTTTTTTCAGTATTGCAACATTGTATATATATTAGAGCACCGGAGTATTATACACTTGTGCATTAGAGAGAGTCATAGGGAGGCAAAAACATGCCAAAAGGAAATGCATTTGGAGAACAATTAATAAGGAAACTATTCTAAAATTTCCAAAGTTAAAAAATTTAGGTTTAAACAATACTGACATAATTTTGTATTACATACGGACCTCTTTGTAAACATTTTATGTTTTTGTGCAATTACGCTGATTTAGTAGGTTTTTAAGCAATTTAGAGGGTCAAATAAGAAAAGCGGCGATTGCTCCTGAAAGTCTTACACCGCAGCTCTATCCGGTCTCAGCTGCTGCTCAGAGATAGCAAAATCCCCTTTCCTTCGCCTGTAAGACTTACGGCGGCAGCAATGTGCCCGACGAAACACAAGCCCTCCTTGAAGTCCCTGTCGGATTCCGACGGCGAGTCCTCCTACGACTGGCGGCAGGAGGTCATCGACGGAGGATCCCTCCGCCGGGTGGACCTCCACGACGGATCCAACGGCTGGGCCTCCCCTCCCGGAGACTTCTTCTCCCTTCGTGGTCCCGACTACTTCTCCCGCCGCAAGAAGATTCCTTCCGGCAACTGGCTCCTCCTCCCCGCTGGCGTTGACTGGCTCCGATCCCCTCATCGCCTTGACAACGTCCTGGGCCGGCCTGACAACCGTGTTTCCGCTGCCCTTCGCCGCGCTCAATCTCTTGGAAAATTCCTCAAATCCTTCGTCTTTGCCGTCAATCTGCAGGTTCCCGGCCACGATTGCCACTCCGCCGTCTTCTACTTTGCCACAGACGATCCGATACCTACCGGATCACTGCTCCACCGTTTCATCCACGGTGACGACGCCTTCCGCAACTCCCGATTCAAGATTGTTAATCGCATCGTTAAGGGCCCTTGGATCGTTAAAGCGGCAGTGGGAAACTACTCGGCTTGTCTTTTGGGGAAGGCTCTGGTCTGTAATTACCATAAGGGGGAGAACTATCTGGAAATTGATGTGGATATTGGGAGTTCAGCTATTGCCAGTGCGATACTGAAGTTGGCGCTTGGGTTTGTGACGGCGGTGACTATTGACATGGGATTTGTTATAGAGGCACAGGCGGAGGACGAGCTACCTGAAAAGTTGGTTGGTGCTGTTAGGATAGCGCAAATGGAGATGTCAGCGGCGGCATATGTGGAGCCAGCAAAAGGGAGGGTGGGGGCTACGGCAACGTCGGCGTTAGAGCAGAGAAGGGGAGGACCAGTAAGAATTGATCAGGAGAGGGACGAGGAGGCGGAAGGTTAGGACAAATTTCCCCCTTTTTTATCATTTCTCCTGATTTGTATCTCCACTTCCTGTTTTTAAACGAAAAAATGCCACTTCGGGTTCTTGCAAAGGAATCGGCTGGGAAAAAAGAAAGAAAAACAGTTTTTTAGGGTTCACAGGGGATGCTGATAATGATATTTGCAATGTTACATGTTATATTAAATCGCTTACCCTTCTTTCAATGGAAATAAAAAAAGAATTACCTTCATCAGTCGTGTGGACGGCTTATTTGATCATCTTTTCTTTCAAGAAAAGATTTCCTTCAGCAGCTTGATAGTTGGTGAGAAGAAATGGATTGATTTTGTTTGTAAAAACATTTTTATACCTTTTTTCTTACAGTGAGCAGAAAACAAATCTTATCGAACTTCAATGAACACTTCTGCTATTCGATTGACCCAAATAATGGTAACTCAGGTCTTGGTCGAGCTAAATCAACTTCTGCCAGCTTAAGTTGCAAGGCCAAATAGTTGAAATAGTCTGGTTAAAAATTTGTTTAGCTTTGGGAGGAGGGGTGATTAGGAAGTGAGACAGTGAAAGGAATTACTTCTGAGAACTACATCTTGAATGAAATATAATTTATGGAAACATGTCATTTTAGCCAGAGCTCACTTCATTTTGTTAACACATGCAAATTTTATATTTATCCAACGTACGTTTATAGTGATTTAAAAAACAATCTCTAGCTAATTTTGCTCTAAGAATTCTCGTACTTGGTTAGGTTAGAAAAGCAATTAGTGTTGCTTGGCAATGATAAAAAAATGTAATGACTAAACCTCAGCAAATAAAGAAATCAAATTAGGATTAATTCTTTCTTTATCAATACCAACCAAGAACATCCATCGCTTTGAAAATATGAATTGAAGCAGCTTTTTAAATTTAATTTTTTTAAATGAATACTAACGAAACAAATTCATCATATTGGTTATCTTTTGGTCTCCAATGACTTGTTGGAGTATACAGTATTGTGTAGCGGCTCTTTTTTGGTCATTTTTATGACATAATCTTAGAGAAAATTAGTGTAACATCCTTGTGAATTGGCTTGAACACCTCTTGGTTGTTTAATTTGGTTATATCACGCAGCGTTTTGCATCCAAATTTTGTTGAAGAAGCATTGTATTTGTTCAGAATAAGATAGTGATAACGAGAAAACTTTATGACTTGCACTAAATGATGAAGTGTATTTTTGTTCTTGTTCAAGGCATACATAGCTCGCCTTTTAAGAACTCAGAGCACATTCCTGTGAAAACAAATAAGGGAGAAAGCTACTAAGTTAGTGATGGTAGTACTTAACTATTTTCTGAGAACTAGAAAGTACTTGTTTTCATGTATTTGACAAAAGCAATTATCCTTGAAAATGTGTCCATACAAATATGTTAGTTTTGTGTGGAATCTGATTGTGTCGATAAATTGGATTGCACTATTGTCTCAGTTGAGCTCGTCGGGAGGCAACGCTCCTCTTGCCTGAATTTATTTATTTTTTGGGTACAAGTGTCACAACATTGTATGCTCGAGCACTATAGTGCTCCTGGACCCAGGTTTATGCTGTAAGGTAGAGAGAGTACTGTGATGCTTCAGACCCTAGCGCCATATCACTGCATAGTTGACTAAGAGATGTTGCTAAGTTCACTGTTTGTTCAGTCTCAATTCAATTGTTGTTTATATATAGGCAAGCTTATTACTCATCGAGCTTTGTTGAACAAACCCCAGGCTTACCCTTGTTACCTAAGATAATGTGCTTCTGAGGTCGCATTCCCAAGAAATTTATGCAAAATAGTTTTATCCAGTTTCCCAATTATGCATGCCTCACAATTATGGCTGGCGATTTCTGCTTAATAATCAATTTTTAACGATTCTCTGAAGTATAATAGACATACAATTCATGAAGTCACATGCCTAGATACAAACGGTTACCCACCATCTATTAATGAAATATAAATTAAATTGATAAGATAACTGATGTTCCAATCTCCACATAAGCAGCAATTCGACTAATGGTGGAGAATTTTGTAGAGAGGTTTTTTTAAGAATATTTGGGTCAATTAAGTCAAATTCGAGAAACACTGCATAAAATTTAATTTCTACAATTAGAATATAGCAAACGTTCTTCATCTCTCTTCCTACCAAATTGCATAATGCAAGGCTCTTCTTCTCTTATAGCTTCTTCATCCTTGAAAGCTCCAGCAGTTCGGTTATTATTGTTTTAGGGGCTTAAATTTGCAAACAAATGAAAATGCCAGGAATAAATAGGACAGCACAATACTATTTGATATGTCACTCCAGCAGTTGACCTCCATCGCCACTACCAAATGATGTCAGCATCCACCATTCGTCCTCATCCATCATTCACTGACTCTGAAGTCTACCTCATTCATCGACTGATGCTAACACCTCTCACCTTTCATTGTTCTACAGCATTTTTCTTTTCTTTTACGTGAGAAACCCATCAAGTGGCCTTGTAATTGATAACAATGCAGCAACCAGCTCTTCTGAGCAAATGATTTCCTAGCATTGGCGGCACCTTCTATGGTAAATGATTTTGCTAGTAATCAAGAACAAACGCATGTATTTCATCAGTTCAACCAAACCATTCACTAGTAGGGGTGCAATTGATGCTAGTCGAGCTTGAGTCAGGTCTAATTCGAGCTTGTCTCACGAGCCAAAACCTGAGCTCGAACTCAAGTCGAGCTCAAGCTCACCTTGTGCCAGTAGGAACAAGCTCACGAGCCTTCCTCGATCCGCAGGTCTGCCTTCCGCGGTCGCACGCACAGACGCGCAGCTCCTTCCGCGGTTGACACTTCATTTTTAAAATGGGTCAAATCCCTATCCTATTCAAGCTCAATTTTTTAATGTTTAACATTAAAAATAAGTTCACATTCAACTTATTGCCAACAAATATCCTACTTGGGGAGGCGGGGGATCTCAAATCCGCAAACTCTTCATGGCAAATGATTTTGATGGTTATTTCAATGGTTCTATGGCTGGCCCATCTAAGTAACTCAAATTTACCTGTACGTGCCCTATATGAGAACTAATAAAGTATTCCTCAGCAACGCCTAGGCTTCAATATACCTATCTGCAATATTGGTCAAAGCATTCACTCGGCTGAACCAAAATTTACAATTAGTCATAGACCACCTTTTTCTAAATCAAATACTATTATTTATAGACCTCTTGAAGTTTTTT
The DNA here is from genome assembly GCA_022539455.1 of Dendrobium nobile. Classification (NCBI taxonomy): domain Eukaryota; kingdom Viridiplantae; phylum Streptophyta; class Magnoliopsida; order Asparagales; family Orchidaceae; genus Dendrobium; species Dendrobium nobile. The sequence continues at coordinate 5,794,596 of CM039723.1, read as the reverse complement.
CATTTTGATGTATAGGGGCATTTATCAGTCGTTTTGATTCAAGGTTGTCGCTACTATATTTCCTTTAATGATGACTTTCTTAAATATGATTGGGTGTTTCCTATTAGAAACAAATTTGAAACTATTCAAAAGAAGTTTTTCTTCAAAAGTTTGTCTAAATGCCAAATACAAATATCTCAAAATTTTGCAATTTTATGATGGTGGAGATTACATTAATACAACTCTACAAATCATTCTCTGTGGAATTATACATCAATTATATTGCCCTCATACACCACAACTGAAAATTCATTCCATCAATTTTTGATATGTTCATGGATGGAAAATATGTATTTTTTGTCTCTGATTGGTCCTTCTCAAGCACCAAACTCACTAAAGTTGAGGGGGATGTCTTGTAATGAACTATTTTGACTTATTTTCTAAGAACTTTATTCTATAAGTAAGTCGCCAGAGAACACAAGCATAGACATCTTGTTGAAACAATTAAAAGTTTAGAACTATACTTATTGAACTCATCAACCGCATCATCTTTTTGCAGACGGTCTACTCACAATTTTTTATCTTGTAAATTTAGTACCATCCAAAATACATTACACTCTCCATATTAGCTCCTCTTTAACAAATGTCGCAATACTCCCATCTCCAAGTTGTTGGTTGCAAATATAATCCATGGATGCAATTTCATGCTGCCAACAAACTTGTTCCCAATTTCGCATGTTGTGTTAATTGGCTATGCTTTTTGACATAAATCATTCAAATGTTGCAATCCATCAACCAATTGATGCAACCTAAAAACAACTTCGATTTTATTGAATGCTACTCCCCATTTGTTCTCCTATAAATTGGGACTAAATTCTTTTGTGAAAGAGAGTCTTGGAGAGAGTGAGATGTGATAGGTTTTTGGAATGTGAACCTACGAGTTTGCCATAGCTTGCGAGCTATCCTCTTCTACCTTCCTTCTTATATTTCGTCTCGATCTTCTATCTATTCTTCTGTCCACGGTTCTTATTCTCCATGTATATTTCTTCTCAAAACTTTGATAAGTTGTAAGTTGTATTTTGTCCTTTTTTATTTGAAGTTGTAAGGTGTAGTTGTGTTCTAAGGTTGTGTTTGTTTAAGTTTTGTGGGATATAATAGTATTGTTTTGTTCTATCTGTGTTTGTCTATGTTTTATAGAAAGGAAATCTTTAGTTTGCAATTCTAATATTTTTTAGATTGCATCAATTTCATTTATAAGCCTTTGGATATGTAGATTAGTTGTCCTTGCACTTTGAGTTTATTAATTTACAAATTCTTTATAATTAAATAAACATCTTCAACCCTTAAAAAAAATTCAAATAATAAAATTCAAATGTATATAAGTTTAACTTTAACTAAAATCTCTTCTTGGCTTTAATGAACAAACCTTATAAATACATACAACTTAAACATTAAACTCCCATAGGACATACCAAAATCAAACTGCCTACTTCACACACTTATATGGTTTGCTAACACAAACGACTATAGCCTAGGTTAGGCCACTGGTGTGGTTTTCTTGTTGAGTGTTATGCTTGGAAAGCACCTTGTATTTGTTTATATTTTTATACAATCTGGATGTCATGTATTTTAATTTATGCTGGTGTACTTAGGCTCTTTAATGATTGCATTAGAAGCATTAGGTGATTACACAATTGTTCATGCACTTTATATGCTTCTTATATATGTTTATTTATATTCCGGCAAGAGTGAAAGTTGAATGTACCTATGACTATTATATACATATACAAGTGTTTACAAATTGTAGTTTGTATATAGATCAAGTTATACAACAACATTAATTTATAAAAGAGTCAAATGTATATGCTTATCCATATAAATGGGGCTCCAAAAGAAGATATCTTCTCTCTTGGAGGATACTCTCTTTTGAAATTCCATATAAGACATGGAGCTCGAAAACTTTATGCAGATGTATTTGATTATATATATTGTAGGCCTTGAAACCCAGGTTTGTTATGGTAGAGCCTAGCCACCTTACTTCTCTGCAGAGTTTGAGTATGTTGTACACATTCAAATTAATAAATGAATATTTTTTTTAATCTATACAATTCTCTACATTGCATCATTTCATACACTTCATGCATGTGGGTTATAGTTTGCTCTAGCGGATAGTAGCTTTTCTCAGAATTTTCTCAGTGTGAATGTTCTGGACTTTATAAGACATGTATGCTAGTTCTAGGACGATGTAGCTTTGGGTACTATAGACACCAACACCTTTACCTATTCATACATACATATTTATTTTACTTCTGCTATGTACATAGAGCATATGTGTATGTATGCCTCTCGTAGGCAAGGTAATGGGTCCCCATTATACACGGATGATGTTACGTTTTTCCTGTTGGTATAGGGCCATTAGGTTAATGAAATTTTTAAGAAAGTTTGATAGTTAGAAAATTTAGCTAGGCAATCTAAATAAGATATAATTTAAAGCTTTAGCGAGCGTCTCATTAGCTCCACTTAAACATAAGGTCAAATTACTCATATCAGAGTCTGATATATTTCATTTGATCTCTTAGGATAGAGCTAGCTTTATCATGCATTATATTTAAGACGATTGCATGTGTATTAGGTTGTTAGCTGATAGGTTATTCCAAGTAGGTGTAAGCCCTGAAGTATTTGTACACCTTAACTTTATTATAAAAATGATATTATGTATTCAAATATATTTTCTACAAAAAATAAATAAATTATGGGGATGATTGTCATTTTCAAATATATAAGGAACTTTCTTTTATGTTCAAATCAAATTGAGTTTAATCTCTACTTTAATCGAAAGTTTTCTCTTCGAGTCTTGCCTCTAAAGAAACTCAAGATTCCACTATAAAATAAAGCCTCTTAGTTTACTAAGAGAAGGGAAAAATCTTTGGATGTCGATTAATGACTTCTTGGGTTAATTTAGAATTTAAAGTACTAGGTGAATGTGAATTTTATCCATCGAGATAATTTTTACATTCACTATGCTGAGTTTGGATATGAAAATAAATTATTTCTTTTCTCAGGTTGAGAATGCAATGTTGATTTATTCCTTATGATAATTAATATTAATTATACGAATTTGTCAAAAAAAAAAAAAAAATCAAATTCAAATCAGTGGTACAATAATCATTAAAATTGTCCACATCGGCCTAGAGAGGGGAAATGCTTGTGCGAGTGAGGGCGAATTATTATGTCCGGCATCCGAACCGTCCGGAGGCGAATCCGGACGCGCCACGTCATCCGGACCCACCCGATGCACTGGGGTCCGGGTGACGTGGCGCGTCCGGATTCACCCCCGGATGCCGGACATAATAATTGTCCGCGAGAGAGAGGGAGAGGACCGTTTGCGAGAGGTCGATCGAACGAAAGAGCCGGACCTTTTCTTCTTTTTGCCTTCCCGATTATTCATCTAAACACCAAACGAACCAGCCCCTGCTGCTTGATACATTCCCTGGCCCCCAAACCTCAGCTACAACAATAGAAGGCAACACAAAATAGTGGGAAACGGCCTGCAACAACTGTTGATTAAATCATAGCAGCTTGTTCTGATTTCATGATATGGGAAATGATTTGAACTGATCAGAAAGTCAATTTGAGTCTAGTTTAGGCCAATTGGGCTGATTATGGTCATATTTGAACTCAATTCGGGTTCGATTCAGTTCACCCGAGTTTATTTAACGAAATTAAACTCTAATTGATGCTGATTTGAATCAAATTAAGCTTGATAGTGTTTGATCATACTGATCGAGCACGACCTGACTCAAACCTGCCTGACCAGAGGGGCTAGCACTAAAAATGAGGTGAAAATCTTGTTTGTTGCTAACAAAATTTGTTAATGTGTGCAACCCATTACATTATCATCTTCAACTTCTCAAATGAATTCTTCGATACATGAAGGGTACCATCTATCATAGTTTTTCTTTTATGGGAGGCGATCTCCAGCTTCATGCTTATGTGGACTCCGATTGGATTGGTGATTCTACTTATTGTAAGTTCACTTTCAGCTACTTTTTATCTTTGTTACACTCTTATTTTTTGATGGTAAAAAACTAATCTAATTATTTATGCTCGAACAAAACATATTGAAATGCATCGTTTTCAAACAAATTACTATCCATCATATCGCTTCTCAGAATTAGCCAGCTGACTTTTTATAAAATTCTCTACCAACTTTTCATTTTGAATTTCTCCATTGCAAGTTGATGATCACTTTTCTGATCTTCTGCATAACGACTAGTCGATTACCTCTTCTCATCAAATGATTTCAATATTGATGGTGGCCACCTTCTCAGGCAATGATTTCTTTGATGATCAACAACAGTCCCTTTCTTCACCAGTTCATCCACACCAATCACTATTACTAGCATAAATAATCGTGACCATTAATGAGACATAGACTGCCATCTCTAACAAGCTCAGGGCATAATAGTCTTTGTATTAGAGTATATGTAATATAGTCAATGTATTAAGTCTATGCATGACATTATTAAATTGATGAAATTAATGAAATCAAAATAATGAAAATTTCTCTTATATTCTTTATTCCTCTTTAGGAGTGTTAGTTCGGGTCAATGGATAGGGTTCGGGTCGAACCCGACTTGACCCGGCCGTAAACAGGTTGACATTAATCCGACCCATTTTTGCAAACGGGTCAGGTTTGTCAACCCGGCCTCAATTCGTGCAGGTTACCATGTTGACCCGATCCGACCGACGATACAAGTGAGGAATGAGGATCGTGAACTAAAATGATGATCGGAAGCCACCGACCCATTGAGGGCAGTGGGAGTAGATACACGACCATGCGGGTGAGGGTTGCGAGGCGGAGCCGACCAACCAATCGCGGGCGAGGTCAACAACCGACCAACCAATCGTGACCAACGATGCAGGCGAGGTCAGTGACCGACTAATGGCGTCAATCGCGACAAGGCTGTGCAGATGGCTTGTCAAAGTCAAACCTATCAGTGGGGACGGTATGGTCAGATGGGTCTCAGTCAGCAGGGATGGGATGGGCGGACGAGATGGGATGGCTGAAGGCCTGAAGAGAAGTTGAAACGATATTAGGCGCGGAACTGACGTATCGCGAGGCTGCCAGTCACGTTCCCGGGTCAATCCGGGTAGCTAGGTCAACCCTAACCGACCCATTTTTTAAATGTGACAAAAAATTCGAATCTGACCTGTTTGCTAATCGGGTCGACCCGAACCCAGTTTTTTATGAGCCATATTCGGATCGGATTTAGGGTCATATAAAAAATTGACACCCCTATTTCTCTTTGTATTTCTTTCTCTACTACTTACGTAGTCCTTTGACAAAAAAACAAAGTTGATCATTAATTACAACTTTCAACCTCCATAATAAAATTATTTCAAAATTATCGCTTTCACGATCTTCCTCATAAAAATATTAGACCTATTGTGAGACTCAATCTGCTAATTTACAGGGTTGTGGGATTTTCTATTAACTTTAAAAGAATAAGAATTTCATTATCATCATAAATATTATAAAATGCAACAAAATAACTTAGCTATCTTTGCACAACCTCCCAAATATCTCCTCAACATAAATCAAAACCTTCTTGAAAATGTCAATTATCAATGTTAAAAAATCATTTTAAATTTTATCTATCATTCAAAAAGACCCCATTCGGCAATAAACTCTTTCAAATATTTTCTAAAAAATATTTATAAAAATATTATTTATTTTTTGAGTAAATGGTGGCCACCAATAATATTTATTTGTTCATTTACTTACTTTTATGAATATTTGTATTTACTTTTCAATTAATGAACTCAATAAAAATCAACTATATTTTTCATTTTTATTAATAATTGAATGCCAAAATAATAATAAAAAAAATACTAATTAAACTTTCTCCAATGCAATCAATAATTCCAAAATTTTTTTTATAAATTATCGTCGGCTAGAAGGGTGCCTTGGTAATTACATTTTGATGCAAGGGTAATAATGTAATAACATATTATCAAATCTATTCATTTATTATATGTTCTGCGGGATTATTTTTTTTTATAATTATTATTTTTTGAACATAAAGCTGTTGCTTAGTCATGGAATTTTTTCCTTTCCCTTTTTTGTCATTAATCCGAATTCAGCTAATTAAGTAATATTTTGCGCGCGGCCACCGGCAAATTGCCAAATGGAAAAGATTGTAGTTTAGGGTTAAATTTAGCTTAAATAAATATATTAAATTATATGTAGTTTCAATAAGATAGAAGAAATTTTTTGAAAATGAAAACATTAGTCTCATTTTTATTTTCGAATATCATCGTAGAATATCATTTCTGTCATTCTTTGTCGTATTTTATTATAAAAAATGACAGTTTTTAAAAACTGTATGTTTATTTTCAAATGTATTGTAGAATATCATTCTCGTCTTTCCATACAGTATGTTATTCTCTATATAGTATTTGATCACAGAAACTAGAGCATCTAAGTAATCAATCATAAAAATTCCCTAGCTAAGGCTGCCTAGGGTTACATCATGAGAACTTCGAATTCCCCGCATTGAAGAATTTTTCGTAACAATATAGAATAACAACAATAATAATATATTTTTCAAACAAAGAATAAAAATAGAATATTTATTTGTCTAATTATGGGAATCAATACTCCTATAGATTCTAAGAGGCACTACTAGCTTTAGATATGCCCCACCCCACCTCAATGAAGAGAAATTAGGGTAAAAAAAATTAAAAGATTTTGGGGCTTCTCCATCACCTAAATATCATAATAAACTATTTATATTTATTTGTTTAGCACTTTAGCATGCCAAATTATCTCTTCAATGGGTTTTTTTTTTTTTTTTGCTTTGAATAATATTTGAAGTTTATAAATTAATGAAAATTATATGATAACTTTAGGTTATTTAGTTTGAGTTTTCATTTCTCTTATAATAGTATTCTTCTAAGAACTAGCTCATCCAAAAAAAAAAAGCTTAATATTTGAAAAAAAATATTATTTTTTAAAAATAGCATACAATCATTATGGTATGCATCTGTTTTTATATATCCAAGATCAAATATTTTCATTTTCTTTTTAAGCTTGTATGCGTACTTCAACCATGAGATACACATACAAAACCAAGTCGGGTTAGAATTCCTGACCCATTTGCAAAATCGAGTCAGGTTAGGATCAATCTGTTTGGACCCGGGTCAATTTGGGTTGGACCCAAACCCAACCCATCGACCTGTTTTGACACCCCTAATCGAAGCCTAAATTGAAAGACCACCATAAACCTTAATCTAAAAGCAAAAAACTATAGGTAACAACCAAGCTAAAAAAGAAAATGAACATGAGGTTTGTACATAGTAAATATCAAAAAAAAAAAAAAAAAAAAAGTCTTTTTTGTTGATGAGTGATACTTGTTATGGTGGCATTAGCACAGTGGGGGTTGAGACGGTGGTGGCATCTACTTAGCGGCGATCGACACAACAAGAAGTAGCGGGTATATTATCGTGCTTGCGAGCACTTCATGAGTAAATGGCGAAAGGGGGCAGCCAGGGCACTACTCAAAGATAAAGAGAAGGAGATATTTCACAATAATTTTAATAGCCACAAAATAAAATATTTTATAAAATTAGTAGCAGATAAAATCATTACTATAGCTAACATATAACAGCGATTAAAACCACTTCTTATTTGTCTTTCATTTAATCATTTTAATCAAATTATTAATCATGATGATATAGTGATGGGAAACCAGTTGCTAGAGCCAAAATCTTACTAGCTTCAAAGGAATGGTAGTGCATGACCAAAACGTTACAAATTCGGGGGATAACAATAAATATTCATAACATACATAAGAAGGCAATAACAATACACATCACTGAATCAACAATTGGGAAAATCCAAGCCCATCACTATTTTGATTGGGAAATCTTTCCAAATCCATATAAGTTTTATTTTGGAAAGCTTGATGGCTAATTAATATACTAAGTAGGGGCTGATTATTATATTAATTAGGAGATTTGATTAAAGATTTGATTAATGCTTTGATTAGAAAGTTTTTCCTTATTTATTTTCTCTCAAATCTATTTAAAGGAGTTTGAGGATGTTTAGATAGATAAGAGCACAAGAGATTTGTTTCTCCATAATAGTGAAATCATTCCCTCCACATGGACTTAGGCATCTTCACCGAACCACGTAAATTATCGAGTTTTTTGCGTTGATTATGCTTTGATTTTGGTTTTGTTTTCGCTATGTTTGCACAAAAATTGGTATCAGATGGATTTCAGTGGGATTTTCGAATGCGGCTTGAAGAATGGGAAGAACGATCTATCTTTTTTTTCTAATCGTGTGGTTCGTTTAGGCGAAGAAAAAGAGTTGGATTGGTCTAATTCTGGCTACGTGAGATAGCTGCAATTTTTTGAGGCTATGAGATCTGATGGAGCAATGGATACATCCACATCGACAGTAAAAAATGTGTCGATCCATCAGGTGGTTACATATCCTATCAAAAATATATGACAAAATTTGATGGAAAAGAAAACTTTGGCATATAGAGATGTGAGATGATGGATGCAATGTCCTCTTTGAATTTGAAGGATGTTCTTGATAACGATGAATATTTTAAAGAGATTTTAGAAAGAGATTAATTGAAGATAAACTAGAGTGCTTGTGACTTGAATAGAAATTGCTCATCTTAGGAGATCAAGTATGGGGTGATGATGAAGACTTCCATGATGAAATTGTGGAAGGTTTTGGAGAACAAGTATCTGACGAAGAGCATGGAGAATCGTCTTCATATGAAACACCAGCTCTACAGGTTTTAGATGAGATATGATATTACTATAAATGAGCATCTGAATGACACCGCAAAGCTGTTGACATATCTTTTGAATCTAAATGAGGGTGTTGGAGATGAAGATAAGGTGCTCCTTCTATTGAATTTGCCCCCAAATGAGTATGAAAACTTCACGATGACACTCAGTCATGGGAAGGTCTTCAAATATGGTGAGGATACAATAGTATTGTTGAATCATGATACTACATGCATGAAAGTGGTAATTTTTGGTGGCCATTTTCTGCCAAAAATGACTAAAATCAATCAGTAATTAATATTTCCGATGAATTTATGATGAACAATTTTTCACTATTAAAACACACATCAAAAAACAAAAATTGGTAAAAAAAATATGCCGGTCTTATAGATTTCCAATGGAAATTTCTGCCAGAAAAAAATTTTTTGTTTGAATTTTACCGGAATGGGTTAAGCCCACCGCAACAAACCTATTGCCTGCTCGCCAACCCGCTGCTTGTCAGCTTGCGGCTATGCAAGGCTCAAACCCCGCTCTAGCCTATCTGCCCACAAACACTACCCACCCACCCCCGCCCACCTGCGCTCACTACCCACCCATGCCTGCGCTAGGTTCGAACCCTGCTCCTCTGGAAAGATAATCAAGCGACATTCATTAGGTCGCGGAGCAAGTTCTATTATAAAAGCTACACTTTTCTACTTAAATTATAACTTATAAAATGTTAATATTAATATTTTTGAAATATAGTATAATTTTTAAAACATGAAATATAATTTTTGCTAATATTTTTCTAATACTCATTAAATATTATTTTTTATTGTATAATATTTTGAATATATTATATTTTATTAAATGATTATTTTTAAAAATATTTTTTAATCATTAAATTATATATAAAGATTATTTTTATTAAAGATTATTAAATAATAAGATTTTTTAATTCAAAATTTTAAATTTTTTGCCATAATTAAAATTATTTAATAATACTTACTAAATTAGTTAATAAGTCAATTTAAACTAATTAATTTAACTTAATAATAATTTTTTACAACTATTTATTTAATTTATAAATATTTATTATAAATATTTTCCATTAAATTTTAAATTCCACCAAAAATCTGTTAGAAATATTCTAATGAAAATATTCGTAGCACTATCGAAGAAGACACAGGTATCCTTTAGTATTACTATCCACAATACAAAGAATATTCTTGAGTATATTCACATAGATATTTGGGCATGATGAAGATAACTTCATTCAGTAAGCAACAAAATTTTCTCTCTTTTATTGATGATTACTCCATATATGTTTGGGCGTAAACTATAAGGTGGCAAAAGCGAGGTACTAGAGATTTTCAAAACTTGGAAGAAGTGAATTAAGACCCAGACTGACAAAAGAATCCAATGCATCAGATAAGATAATGGGGGTGAATACACATCGTTTGTATTCCTGCCAGAGTGCCAGAGATCTGAGATAGAACATCACTTTATTGTTAGAGAGGCACTGCAATAGAATGTGGTGACATAGAGGATGAGTCGAACATTGGTGGACAATGTTCAGTGTATGTTATCCAATATTGGGTTGGATACAATCTATTAGTCTGAGGCTATAGACTATGCTTGTCACTTCTTGAATTATTTTCCTTCTGTAGCTATGAGGAATAAGACTCTAAAGGAGATGCAGTTAAGGCATCTCGCTTGAGATTATAAGCACTTAAGAGTGTTGGGTGTCCAGCTTACTGTCATGTTTAAAATGACAAACTGGAACAAAGAGCAAAGAAGGCGATCTTTATTGGCTTCAAGTGTTAAGTCAAGGGCTTCAAACTCTATAATCCAATAGAGAAGAATATTATCATTAGAATGGATGTTACATTCGATGAGGCGAGTATGTTGAAGCCTCGGGACTTGAATCAGGTGGAGAGTTTTATTGGGATCACAGATGCACTACATAAGTTGGAGTTTCATGCATCTCCATTTGTCCCACAGAGATAGATCACTTTTACCCATGTACCTGATTTAGCTGCATATTATGAGATACAAAGTGAGGTAGAAGATGATGTTGAGGATGAGATTCTAGTTCATAAAATTTTTATGAAGAATAGGTCCAAGTGTTAGTGTATCAAAATCAGCTTGGTTGAGGGAATACATTGCAGTTGTATTTCTGACACGGAGGCTGAAATTCTTAGTCATTACAATAAAGTTGTGGATAGCCCCTATGGTGATATATGGAAGAGGGTTATGGATGAAGAGTTGGAATCAATTCAAAAGATTGCTATTGGAGTTTGGTGAAGCTTCCTCCAAAAGTGAAGCCATTGGGTGCAAATAAGTGTGTGCAAAGAAGGAAGGATCTCATGAAACTGATGTTTAATACAAGCCTAGGTTGGTGGAAAAAGGCTCTGCATAATAGGAAGGAATTGATTATGATGAGGTGTTATTCCCAGTGGTTAAGCATCCATCAACCCATGTTCACTTGACACTTGTAGCATATTATGGTCTAATTTTGTAGCAACTCAATCCAGATATTGCACAAGCATTTGGCACTGTGCGTAGGTGAATACATAATACAAGAAGGAATCATTGACAAACTATGAAGAGTTTCCTATGGTATTTTAAGGGTATAGTTGATGCAAACTTGGTATTGGAGAGTCAGTCATGTGTTGCTACCAAACATATTGATGTAAGATATCATGTTGTTTGGGACATGATTGCTGAAGGCAAAGTCCAGTTGAAGAAGATAGATATGAAGGAGAATCCAGCAGACATGCTTATAAAAGTACTATTGATTCAAAAGTTCACATACTATAAGAGTTTGGTGAAAATTTAGGTTCACGATTGATTGTCCACTTATTTTGAAGAACTACATTTAGCTTTAATCCCTTGGGATTGTGTGTTGGGGGGAGGGGAAGTGGGAGTATGTAGGCAACCATCTTGGTGCCTTCATTCTGATATTGGAGCCTGATTTGTCAACTTTCACTTTCTGAAGTGAAAGATGAGGTGGAGATTGTTGATTTAGAAATCTTTCCAAATCTAAATAAGCTTTATATTGGAAAGCTTTGATGGCTAATTAATATAGTAATTAGGAGGTTGATTATTGCATTAATTAGGAGATTTGATTGAAGATTTGATTGATGCTCTGATTAGGAAGTTTTTCTTATTTGTTTTGTCTTAAATATATTTAAAAGGGGTTTGAGGGTTGTTGTAGATAGATGAGAGTGCCTGAGAGAGAGAGAGCAGCCGATTGCAATCCTATTTGTTTCTCCATAATAATAAAATCATTCCCTCCCCATGGACAGACATCTTTGCCGAACCACATAAATCGCCGTGTTCTTTATGTTGATTATGCTTTGATTATAATTTTGCTTATGCTGTGTTTGCACAACACACTCTATCGAGTCAAAAGCCCTTAAAGTAAGAAGATTGTTATTAACGAAGATCTCTGTATGTATAGATCTTTTGAAAATCATTTGCCAATAAAATGATCAAAATATTATGAGCAAAGCTATTGATGCGCCTGCGTACGAGTCTCTACATTTTCGTTCAGATTTTATAGGCGAATGTAAACTTAACATATCTCAAACAATTCAACATTTGAATAAAGCATCGTATTTTATTCCATCTAAATTTTTTGCATTAAAATCTCAATCAATCTTTTAACTTTTTCTATAGGTAACAGCTGACTTATTTTAATCTTGTATCTTCTTGTGAGTTGCCTATCACAATCACCTAATTTTTTTACAAGCAGCCTGAAGCAGGAGTGTCAATATTTGGTACAACCAAAAAAATCAATCTGAATCCAATCGGAAAAATTCGGGTTTGGATCAGCCCGATAAAAAAACGGGTCTTGTTCGTGTCCTATTTTTGGACCCGTTTATAGTTCGGGTCGGGTTCGAGTTAACCTGACAACCCGGGTTTGACTTGAATTGACTTGCTATCACCCACAGAGCCTCACAGCTGTTGTTGCTGCGGCTGAATGCCGCGCACGCTTGACGCCCCTATAGGGCCTAGGCTCCTAGCCCAGATCAGCGGACCTAAGACCTCAACTAGACGACTCGTGCTCGACGCCTTGACGGAACCGAGCGGCAAGCCCCGCTCCCGCACTCGTGTGACCGCGTCGAATGGCACTCGCGCTTGACCAGTCTAGTCAACCTTCGTTGAGACGCTAACTTTCACTGCTGCCGACTCATGCTCGAAGGAACAACAAGCCCCGCACTCGTGACTCGTCGTGCTAGAGCACTCGCACTGGATGAAACCTAAACACTATTTCGGGCTCGCGAATCTGATCAGGTCAACCCATTTATGACAGGCTCAACGTATTTGACCTAAATTGACACCCTAACGCGAAGTAAATAAATTATTACTACTGGGCCTACTTCTAAAGTTTGAGCCTGAGCTACTACCGTTGCATTACATCAGCTGCGTATTTACTTCCGCTTTGCCGAGGATCTCTCGCTTCTCAGACATAGTCAGCACTTGGAGCCTACAATTTTCGTAGTAATGCATAAAGAATTAAACAAAAGACAAGCGAAAACGCAGGATATGAGCTGTGATTAATTCCAAAGCATAAAAATAGATTTTTTTTGACGGGGGACGCTCAGAGATAGACTTGTTCATCTTCTCCCCATTTCATCCTCTAGGAAAGGATCGTCCATATTTCAAGCTCCTTTTACCTAGTTTATATCGATGGCCTTGGACGTGCCGGCATTCCTTCTGTCTCCATCTGGACCTGTTTCAAGCGCTACGAATTCCGACCCACAGAAAAAGAAATATATGGATGAAAAACTAAGCGAGGAGGGGTTACAGAAGGAAGGTAGAGTCGCTCATTCTTGAACTTGGAGGGCAAAAGGAAGATAGAAATCATTGCATTGTTTGACAAACGCTTGACGGTATGCTCTCCTTCTCTGGTTTTCTATAGCTACCATTCTTTCAGGAGTCTTTAACCTGCTCGGAATAACAAGAGAGAATCATCGAGCAAGAAATTTTGCGTCTTTTAAGAGATCAAAGCCTTTTTTTATACCCTTAGGCTATCGTGTCCCAATAGTCATAAGATTTGATTGTCAGTGTTTGGATCAGATATGATGAAAGAATCGAAGAAGCATGGGAGATGCTCGTGTAAAAGACCCGCCCTTGGAGAACTACAACAAAGTCGAACCCTTTGTTTCTTGATGGAAGAAAGTAATTGAAAAATAGTTATGAGTACTATAATCAATCGTTTAGTGCCAAGTTTATAAGCTATCTATGACTCTTCTTTCTTTTACTTAAAATTGTTAATCTGAGTAGAGTTTAGTCCTTGCTAAAGATTAGCTTTGTTGTGGCTTTCTAGTGATTAACTTGGACTTTTTTTTATACTAAAGAAGCCTGCAAAATCAAGTCTTTTGCAGATCGAGAAGGTCTCAGATTATTTGTAGTCTTTTTATCCCAACTATTTAGCTCAAATTTCTGAACTCAAGGAAAGTGTAACCCAAGTTAGAATCATCATGAGAGGAAAAATTAACACAATATAAGATTCTTAGTACTTTCCAAAAGAAAGCCAAACAACAGGATCTCATGAATTCTTGACATGCTTGCCAAATGTGAGATTCTGTTGTGTGGCTTTCAAAAGAGTTTGTCTTATAATCGTTTCTAAGGAATACAGTCTCATAATAGATTCAAGCTAGTAAGAAGATTTGTGGTTTATTCTCTCGTGTCTGTGAAAACAATGCTGGGCTGAATTATAAACTAGCTTTAATCTTCTTATAAAAGGAGGAGAAGAAGAACAAAGTTGATTTAAATATGTAATGTCCAGTTAGTATGATTGTAATTTCATTTTTTTTTCTAATAGCATTTGCCACTAACTCATTTTTACTTCAAAGGAGCTTACTATTTCATGTGTATTTCTGCAGTTATCTCCCCATCACCATCTGAAACATCTTTTCCTGAGCTAAATGCTAAAACGGAAATGAATGCATCGTTGGCCTTTTTCCTATGCAGTGTACTAGTTCTTCTTATTGTGCTGGTTCTCTTTGCTGTTTTATGGAAGCATAGAAAGTGTAAATTAACTAACATATGGAGATCAAAAAAGTTCTCAACCAATGGTCCTTCTGATCTTCCAGGTTAGTGTCATGCATCCTTAAAATCCATTCACAAATAAAAATAATTCTCAATTATATTTATTTTTCTTACTATGACTGCAATTACAGAACATTTTGGCAGTGATCTTCGAACAATCTATCATTTTGACTATCACACTCTCAAAAGAGCAACAGGGAACTTCCATCCAAGGAACCAACTTGGAAAAGGTGGCTTTGGACCAGTCTATCAGGTATATTTAACTAGAAAAGTAATCACTTCTGTAAATGTAGGTATTTTTCTATTAGGTGTAAAAAAGAATATGATATTCTTAAAAATAACATAAATTCTGGTCCTTGTCTCTACCTCTAAAAGGTTGAGGACCTAACTAATTAGTAACCAAATATATTCAGATGATTTGGGATTAGTTACTATATGTTGAAGATTATGTTAGGAAACACTTGAAGATCTCAAGTAAAACTTAAAGATCTTGACAAAAACAGCGAGAAATCTCCACAAATCCAGCGTAAAATCAGAGAAAAACATGAATTTTATTGCAAGAACACAAACTACAAGAAGTAAATAGCAAGATACAATTGATCCTCTATTTGAGAGGAGGATCTATCTCTCCCAAATCTCTAGATGCCGCTAAAGCCCAAAAACCTAAGAGATTTTAAATTTTAGCAAATTCAAGATGTCCTAACCCTAGGAAAACAATCTATTTAATGCATATAATTCAAAAGGATATCTCTAAACAGCCCTACATTGAAATTTCCCTCTCAACTCCCTCAAAAATCCTTCCTAAATAGCTTCCTTGGACCCGGCGGCTTGAGCGACACGTATAGGAGAGGCGGAACATCCTCCTTTGTTCCGTCTTGTTCTAATGGACCGGTCTAACAATATTTCCCTCCCAAAGTGCCACATTGTCCTCAAGGTGGAACGAAGGAAACTACTGCTAAAGCACTTGATCAATAACACTGGACTGAAAAATGGTCTGACATTGGGTTGTATGATCCCTATTTCCAACATCTTTCTAATCAATCTTTCAATCTCATTCTTCTGGATTTGGGGATGATGATACGAATGAACACTGAGAGGTTAAATCATTTCCTTCAAGATGATAGCATGCTCGTGTTCCCGCAGAGGAGGCAACCACTGATGCGGCTGAAAAATCTCACTGAGCTGCTGAATCAATGACTGTACTAAAAGTGAAATATCCCTGCCCTCCTCCAATCTGATCCCCTCCAGTCTATGTAGTTCCATCATATAACCTGTCACGACCCGACCCGAGACGAGACGGATCCCGCCCGCGCCGGATCGCGACGGGGAAAAGCTAACCAGGATCTGGCTTTGGATTAGGTTACTGAACTGATCTTCCAAATTCTTAAATCAACAGAAGCACACAGAACAACAGAGCTACTAAAAACATCATATGCAGCGGAACAAAACATCTATCTTTTCATTTCCTCAAAATAATCATCTACAGAACAGTACATGGCTTTCAACAGAAAGAAAGACAGAACAGGAAAGCCATGACTGTACAAAAATCAAAAGTACAAAAGTACCTAATCTGATCAGACTCTGAAATCTAATCCTGGACTTCCTTGCCCTTCCCAGAACCTGAAAACCACCAGAAAGCAAGGGTGAGCTCAACAGCTCAGCAAAGCAACAAACCACCAATCTAAATCCTCAGAAAACAAAACCAAACTTATCAGACAGAAATCAGATCAGAAGTCGGAACAGAATCGGAAATCAAAACTTACGGACAGATATCAAATCACATCAGAGTCGTACAGATCGTATCAGAACGGAACAAATCAACAGAGTCAGAAACAGAAATCAGAATCGTACGGATCTTATCATGTCATAATCACAATTTCGTACAGAACAGAACAGATACAGAAAATAGTACAGATACATATAGCTAAATGCCCTGACACTGACGGAATCTCTACGGATTCCGGCCCCTTATGCCTCCCTTCCCAGACACTGACTGAATCTCATAGGATCCAGGCCCCTTATGTCTCCCTTTGTGCTCACGGCACCAAAACAGATGTGCTTATAGCACCAAAACAGAATTCATCGGATCCGGAACAGAACAGATATCAGATTTCAGATTGAGCTCATTTCAGATTTCCCGTTTCACTAACTGAATCTCATAGGATCCAGACCCCTTATAGCTCCCTTTTTATAGCTTATACACATAGCATTTCAATTCAGAAGAAATCCGGACAATTCAGAAATTACCCAAAAATCGGGCAGCACAACGGCAGTATACGGAATTTACACAAAAATTCCTGCAAAGAAAATTTACCGAATTCGCACAGAATACAGATATCAACATTTCAGAACCTTTATTCTACTGCACAGATAAATTCCAATTTCACAGAAAAATCCGGTCGACTAAAAACACAGTCGAATCAAAAATACCCGGACGAAAATCTTCAGAAAATAACCAAAATGTGCACACTCGGCACGTCAACAATATACAGAAAGTTACGCGGTAAAAACTGAACCGATCAAAAGATACGGACGAAAATCGCTAACGGAAACAAAATCCGGACAGAAAATACCGCCAAACACGACGGTTCTGAAAATTTAGAAAGTCGGATTGTGCCTTACCTCGTGCACAGCAATTTCCTCAACAGTCTCCTCGGACGAAAACAGCTCGGCGTCGCCCGAAAATCCGCTTTTCCACTTTTTCCTTCGTTTTTCTCTCTCCTCAGCTTTTTCTCTCTCTTCAAAATATCTCAATTCTATATATATCCAGACTGATCGTCCCGGACGATCGAGCTTCGTACCGGACGATCCATGAAGAGAGGAATTCCGTCCAGACGAAAAATGACATATCGTCCCTGGCGAAGGGTTCACGGGAGAATTTTCGTCCAGACGATCCAATTTTCGTCCCGACGAATCATACAACCAAAACTGATTTTCTGCACAACCTGTACCGATCGTCCCGGACGATCCAACTTCGTCCCGGACGAACCTGGAGCAAAAACTGATATTACAATCTCCCCAACTTAAAAAAAATGTCGTCCTCGACATTATCCAGTCCAAACTCAGTCAAAACAAGTACGGGTACGACCGTCTCATATCAGACTCCTTCTCCCAAGTTGCTTCCCGTGCAGTCCGGTGCTTCCACTGGACTTTAACCATCGGAATCTCTTTATTTCTTAACTTTCGGACGTCGTACGCCAAAATAAGCTCTGGCTCTTCCTTGTACACCAGATTCTCCTGAATCTCAACTTCATCAGCAGACAACTTCTTCCCAGAGTCTGAAACCCACTTCCTCAGAGTGGATACATGAAACACATTATGCACATCCGGCATAGAATCAGAAAGTAATAGGCGATAAGCAGATTTTCCAATTCTTTCCAAAATCTCAAATGGTCCAACATACCTTGGACTAAGCTTGCTTACCTGACCAAATCTGCTCACACCTTTCATCGGGCTGACTTTGACATACACAAAGTCACCAACCTGAAACTCAACAAATCTGTGCTTCTGATTGTAATACTTCTGCTGACGATCTTGAGCGGCTTTCAATCTTTCTCTTATCAAATTGATCTTCTGAGCAGTTTCATCAGCAAAAGTGGCCCCCAAAGCCTGTCTATCTCCGACCTCCGTCAGAGTCAAAGGAGTACGGCACTTCCTGCCATACAAAGCCTCGTACGGTGCCATACCGATACTGGACTGAAAACTGTTGTTATAGGCAAACTCAATCAGCGGAATATGATCCTCCCAACTTCCGCTAAAGTCCAGAACACAAAGCCTCAACAGATCTTCCAGTACCTGAATCGTCCTCTCAGACTGTCCGTCGGTCTGAGGATGAAAGGCTGTACTGAAATGCAGTTTCGTACCCAAGCCTTGCTGAATGCCTTTCCAAAGTCTGGAAGTAAAGCGTCCATCTCGATCAGATACGATCACACGAGGCACACCGTACAATCTGACTATTTCCTTCACATAAATCTGTGCCAAGCGATCAACTGAATCCGTCTGTCTGATCGGAAGAAAATGGGCTGACTTCGTCAATCGATCTACAACCACCCAAATGGCATCATGTCCTTGTCTAGATCGAGGAAAACCCATCGCAAAATCCATCGTTACCTCCTCCCATTTCCACTCAGGGATAGGCAACGACTGCAACAGTCCACCTGGTCGCTGATGCTCTGCCTTCACCAACTGACAGGCTTCGCATCCCGACACAAACTCTGCCACATCCTTCTTCATCCCAGGCCACCAAAACAAAAGCTTCATGTCAGCATACATCTTACCACTGCCTGGATGAACAGTGTAGCCAGAATGATGAGATTCACACAGAATCTCCTGCCTCAAGTCTCCAAACACAGGTACCCACAACCTATTCTTACAGAAAATAGCACCAGAATCAGAAATTCGAAGTTCAGGAGTCTTACCAGATCCAATCTGTGCAATCAACTTCGAATAATCAGAATCTGACTTCTGGGCTTCTTGAATCCGTGCTTCCAAAGAAGACTGAATACTCATCTGAGCCAACTCCAAATCACTGGAGGAAACCACCTCCAACTGCAATCTCTCCAAATCACGAATCAGAAAGTCATCACAGGTAAGCTGAATACCTGAGAATCCAGAAGACTTCCTGCTCAGAGCGTCCGCTACCACATTCGCCTTCCCAGGCTGATACTGAATAGTCAAATCGTAGTCCTTGATCAACTCGAGCCACCTCCTCTGTCTCAGATTCAGATCCTTCTGAGTAAAAATGTACTTCAGGCTCTTATGATCAGTAAAGATCTCACATCTGACGCCATACAGGTAATGACGCCAAATCTTCAAAGCAAAAACTACTGCAGCTAACTCCAAATCATGCGTCGGGTAATTCTTCTCATGTGGTTTCAACTGTCTCGAAGCATAAGCAATTACCTGACCATGCTGCATCAGAACACAACCCAATCCTTTCAGTGAAGCATCACTGAACACCTGAAAACCCTCCGTACCTGACGGAAGTGCCAACACTGGAGCTGAAGTCAGACAATCCTTCAATCTCTGAAAACTCGTCTCACACTCCGGTGTCCAAACAAAAGGTACTGACTTCTGAGTCAGTCTCGTCAGAGGAGTCGAAATCTGTGAAAATCCTTTCACAAACTTCCTATAATACCCGGCCATGCCCAAGAAACTACGTACCTCAAATACCGTAGTCGGCCCTGGCCAATCAGCAACAGCCTGAATCTTCTGGGGATCTACAGAAATGCCTTCTCCGCTAACCACGTGCCCCAAAAATGAAATGCTCTTCAGCCAGAATTCACACTTAGAGAACTTGGCATACAGCTGATGCCTCCTCAAAGTCTCCAACACAATCCTCAAATGTCTGGCATGCTCATCCTCAGATGCAGAATATACCAGAATATCGTCAATGAAGACGATCACAAACTGATCCAAATACTCCCTGAATACTCGGTTCATCAGATCCATAAAAATCGCAGGCGCATTGGTTACCCCAAAAGGCATAACCAAAAACTCGTAGTGCCCGTACCGAGTACTGAAAGCAGTCTTCACCACATCAGTTTCCTTCACCTTCACCTGATAGTATCCGGATCGCAAATCAATCTTCGAAAATACCGAAGATCCGGAAAGTTGATCAAACAAGTCGTCAATCCGAGGCAAAGGGTACTTGTTCTTGATCGTGACCTTGTTCAAATCTCTGTAATCAATACACATACGGAGTGTACCGTCCTTCTTCTTCACAAACAGAACAGGTGCTCCCCAGGGCGAAACACTAGGACGTACAAAACCTCTGTCAACCAACTCCTGAAGCTGAACTTTCAACTCAGAAAGTTCTTTCGGTGCCATCCTGTACGGAGCTTTCGATATCGGAGCGGTACCCGGAAAAACATCGATAGAGAACTCCACATCTCTATCCGGAGGTAAACCAACCAACTCCTCAGGAAAAACATCAGCAAACTCCCGTACCACAGGGATCTCAGAAACAGAACCAACCTCTAGGTTCAGATCCCGCACCGAAGCTAAAAATACCGGACATCCTTTCTTCCACATTCTGCTCACCTCCAACACAGAAACCAGACTGGAGAGAACACCTCGTAATCCCTGAAATACAACTCTCTCTCCAGCCACAAGCAAACTCACTTGCTTCTTCAGACAGTCTATCTGGGCTTCATACTGACTCAGCCAATCCATGCCCAGAATCACATCATACGAAGAAATCGGCAATCGAATCAAACTAGACTTCCACTTCTTGCCAGAAATCTCGATCTCACACAAACAAAACTGTCGAGCAATCAATGGATTCCCAGCCGGTAAAATCACAGACAAAGAAACCGGTAAAACCATCGAATCCAAATGTAAAATCTCAAAACAATGCTCGGACAGAAAAGAATGACTCGCTCCAGAGTCAAACAAAACACGACAGGGCTGATCAGAAATGTAAACCGTACCTGTCACAACATCCGGAGCATCACGAGCCTCCTGCTGACTCAGACTGTAAACTCGGGGCTGAACTGGAACAGGAGCTGAAGCAACAGAACTACTCTGCTCCCTCTGAATCGTAGGTGGTCTCCGTGGTGCAGAACTAGAACCACCACCTCTACCAGCAAATCCCTCAGGGCGTGGAGGAACAGTCCTCGGTCTTCCTGCTGCTGAACCAACAGGTCTGACAAAGCCCTCAGATCGGAACTCAGAACGCTGATCAAATCCCATCTGCGGACATTCTGCAATCCGATGTCCTGACTGACCACATCTGAAACACAGACCAGCCATCCTGTAGCACTGGCCAAAGTGTCGTCGTCCACAGTTCTGGCACACAGGTGCCGTACTGACAGATCCAGAACTAGTCGTACTGGTAGCAGTACCAGACGATCCTCCGCTCTTCCTGGAATCTCCAGATCCAGATCCGGAAACAAATCTCCTCTTCCCAGAGGAACCACTGCCAGATGTCTCTCCTCCAAACCTCTTCCTACTCGCAGTCCACCGCTGCTGAGTAACCGTCATGTCATTCTCAATCAGACGAGCTCGCTCCACAAGCTCAGAGAAATCAGTAATCCGGAACGGTATCAGAGGCTGCCTCAAAGTGTCTCGTAAGCCTCTCAGAAATCTGTAGCACCTCTCAGCAGACGTGCTAACCAGCTGCGGAGCGTACCTGGCTAATGCAGTAAACTCAGCCTCGTACTGCATCACCGTCTTGCTCCCCTGAACAAGTCTCAGAAAACTCTCCTGCATCTGCTGTCGTGCAGAAGGGGGAACAAACCAGTCCCGAAATACTTCTGTGAACTCTTCCCAAGTGATCAAGGAGTTCAATCTGCCCTGAAATCTGGCTGCTTGCTGGCCATCCCACCAGTGCTCAGCCTCTCCGTCCAACAGAAAAACAGCTAACGGAACTTTCCTGTCTGCAGGACACTGCATCCCGTCAAAAGTCTTCTCCAATCTCCTCAGCCACTCCTCGGCTGCTCTGGGCTCAACAGCGCCCTCAAACCTCGGAGGCTTCAACCTCAAAAATAACTGCAGGTGTCGATCAATGTCCTCAGATCTAACAGTCGAAGCTCTGCTCTGAGTCTCGCTCATCATCTGAGCAACAAGTGAAGCAAACTGTGAAAGCGTATCAGCACCGACCACTGGGGCTGTACTCCCCACTGGTGCTGCCTGATCGTCACTCTGACCGTCTGTCATGTCTGGGTCTGGCTGATCCATACAGAAAAATCCAGAAAATCCGGAAAACTATCACAAAACAACACAAAATAACACAATAAAAAGCCAAACGACCCAAAACTACCTCCCAGACAGACTCACTGATCACTTCCTAGAGCTCTGTTTTACAATCCAACCTGTTTCCAAAACCAGTGCTCTGATACCAAAAAAAGCTTGTCACGACCCGACCCGAGACGAGACGGATCCCGCCCGCGCCGGATCGCGACGGGGAAAAGCTAACCAGGATCTGGCTTTGGATTAGGTTACTGAACTGATCTTCCAAATTCTTAAATCAACAGAAGCACACAGAACAACAGAGCTACTAAAAACATCATATGCAGCGGAACAAAACATCTATCTTTTCATTTCCTCAAAATAATCATCTACAGAACAGTACATGGCTTTCAACAGAAAGAAAGACAGAACAGGAAAGCCATGACTGTACAAAAATCAAAAGTACAAAAGTACCTAATCTGATCAGACTCTGAAATCTAATCCTGGACTTCCTTGCCCTTCCCAGAACCTGAAAACCACCAGAAAGCAAGGGTGAGCTCAACAGCTCAGCAAAGCAACAAACCACCAATCTAAATCCTCAGAAAACAAAACCAAACTTATCAGACAGAAATCAGATCAGAAGTCGGAACAGAATCGGAAATCAAAACTTACGGACAGATATCAAATCACATCAGAGTCGTACAGATCGTATCAGAACGGAACAAATCAACAGAGTCAGAAACAGAAATCAGAATCGTACGGATCTTATCATGTCATAATCACAATTTCGTACAGAACAGAACAGATACAGAAAATAGTACAGATACATATAGCTAAATGCCCTGACACTGACGGAATCTCTACGGATTCCGGCCCCTTATGCCTCCCTTCCCAGACACTGACTGAATCTCATAGGATCCAGGCCCCTTATGTCTCCCTTTGTGCTCACGGCACCAAAACAGATGTGCTTATAGCACCAAAACAGAATTCATCGGATCCGGAACAGAACAGATATCAGATTTCAGATTGAGCTCATTTCAGATTTCCCGTTTCACTAACTGAATCTCATAGGATCCAGACCCCTTATAGCTCCCTTTTTATAGCTTATACACATAGCATTTCAATTCAGAAGAAATCCGGACAATTCAGAAATTACCCAAAAATCGGGCAGCACAACGGCAGTATACGGAATTTACACAAAAATTCCTGCAAAGAAAATTTACCGAATTCGCACAGAATACAGATATCAACATTTCAGAACCTTTATTCTACTGCACAGATAAATTCCAATTTCACAGAAAAATCCGGTCGACTAAAAACACAGTCGAATCAAAAATACCCGGACGAAAATCTTCAGAAAATAACCAAAATGTGCACACTCGGCACGTCAACAATATACAGAAAGTTACGCGGTAAAAACTGAACCGATCAAAAGATACGGACGAAAATCGCTAACGGAAACAAAATCCGGACAGAAAATACCGCCAAACACGACGGTTCTGAAAATTTAGAAAGTCGGATTGTGCCTTACCTCGTGCACAGCAATTTCCTCAACAGTCTCCTCGGACGAAAACAGCTCGGCGTCGCCCGAAAATCCGCTTTTCCACTTTTTCCTTCGTTTTTCTCTCTCCTCAGCTTTTTCTCTCTCTTCAAAATATCTCAATTCTATATATATCCAGACTGATCGTCCCGGACGATCGAGCTTCGTACCGGACGATCCATGAAGAGAGGAATTCCGTCCAGACGAAAAATGACATATCGTCCCTGGCGAAGGGTTCACGGGAGAATTTTCGTCCAGACGATCCAATTTTCGTCCCGACGAATCATACAACCAAAACTGATTTTCTGCACAACCTGTACCGATCGTCCCGGACGATCCAACTTCGTCCCGGACGAACCTGGAGCAAAAACTGATATTACATAACCTTCCTCCACCACCTGTATGCTCCTCACCTTGGTTTTAAGTGATATTATAGCTTTGGTGAGCCCTGCATCTTCCCTGATCACTACCCTTCTCCCTTCCACACTCAGCTCCATTGTCAATGATCCCCAGTTGACCTTAGTGTCCCCCAAGATCTGCAGCCACTTCATCCCCAGGATGATATTAGTGCTCCCTAACTCCAATGAGGGAAAATCCTTCCTCACCTGAACCCCATGTATGATCAACACTACTCCCCTACTTATCCCATGACCCGTCTCCACCTCTGTACCCATCATTACTCCATAACACCCTGTATCCACCAATGTCACTCCAATTTGTACACGACCTAGTTGGCGATGAAATTATTGGTAGCTTCATTGTCAATTAACACGACCTCCTAGTCTGTTATTTTCCCCTTCACCTTCATGGTATGATTATAATGAATCCCACCATTGAATTCAGGGAGACCTCCATCACGTCCAGATGCAGCTTGTCCTCCATCTCTCTCTCTCTCCCCCATACTCTCACCTCCCTCTCCAATTTCCTCATCATCACAGACGGTGAGAACTTGAAGAGTTCGATCCCTACACTTGTGCCATAAAGTATACTTCTCATCACATCTGAAGCATAGTCCCTTCGCCCTCTTCTCCTGAATATCCCTCTCCGTCGGTCTTTTGAAGTTCCCCCCACTGCCTCCTCCTGTTGGATTCTTCCTGGGGGTCTCATTAATATTGCCAGATGAAGGCCCCTTGGGTGATAAAAGGGTGGTTGTCATCCTGTAAGAGCAGCCTGAACTGCTGCCTCTAGCTCCCCTCTCATGGTACTTCTGATCCTCCACTAGTTGTGCCAAGTCCATAGCCTCCCCCAAGTCACGAGGCCTCGTGACCCTCACTGCTGCTCGAATATCTGATTTGAGCCATTTCATAAAATTTTCCTCCGTAATAGTCTCTAATAGTCGATCCAAACGGCTTGTTAGGTACTCAAATTTCTCCCGATAATCTGCCACTGAACCTTCTTGCACCAGTGCAAATAATTGCTCATAGAAGTCCCCTTTCCTGTCTTTTCGGAAATGTTCCAATAAGCATTCGTTGAACTCCCTCCAACTCTATATGGGCCTCCTCATATCTCTCCACTAGTACCAAGACAACGCCTTTCCTTCCAAACATAAACTAATGGCTATCAATTTTCCTCCTCCATCAAACCTTTGACGGTGAAATATCTCTCTACCTTGTAGATCCACCCATGTGTATCATCCCCTCAAAAAATTGGTATCTTTAGCTTCTGCACCTTTGGATCTCCACCGTTTCCCCAAATTACCCCATAATTTTCCTTTTTCCTAGTGTTTGGTCCTCCCCAAGTGTCCCGATCTTCCCTTACACACTCATCTTCGAACCCCTCTTCACTTTCTCTCATCCTTTCTCCAAAATCCACACCCCTCCTACCATAAGTTCCCTCTTTTATATCCCAACCAACACCCCTTAGTTCATGCTCCTCATATCCATGCCTATCTCCATACCTTCCCCATTTCTCCTCCATGATCTCCACATCATTTTTCCTCCTACGAAATTCAGAATTCATAGTTCTTCCCACCAATCCCCTTGTCTTCAATGCCGCCGTTTGAATTTGATTTTCCAATAGTTTCTTCACCATCACATGAAGATCGGAAATTTTTTCTTCCACGGATGAAATCTTGTCTTCTATAGATGAAACTCGATATTCCGCCATCTCTTTTATTTGGCTCATCTCCCCTTCAAGGCGTTTCTCCAACACATCTACCTTCTTGGCCTCCATCAATACCCAGAATTTTTGTAGGTTAAAAAAATCTGGATATTGATAAAAAAAACAGCAAAAAATCCTTGCCACCTGTCAAAAACAACTATTGATTTTCCAGACAACAGCCCACAAATGATCCCAAAATCTGCTCTGATATCAATTTGGTAGGAAACACTTGAAGATCTCAAGTAAAAGCTAATGATCTTGTCAAAAACAGTGAGAAATCTCCACAAATCTAACGGAAAATAAGAGAAAAGTAGGAATTTTATTGCAAGAACACAAATTAACGGAAGAAAATAGCAAGATACAATTGATCCTTTATTCGAGAGGAGGATCTATATCTCTCAAATCTCTAGACGCCGCTAAAGCCCAAAAACCTAAGAGAACTTAAATTTCAACCAAATTCAGGATGCCCTAATCCTAGGAAAACAAATTATTTAATGCATACAATTCAAATGGAAATCTCTAAACAGACCATAGTTTGAAATTTCCCTCCCAACTCCCTCAAAAAACCTTCCTAAATAGCTTCCTTGGTCCCGGCGACTTGAGCGACATGTACAGGAGAGGTGGAACATCTGCCTCTATTCAGCCTAGGCCACGTGAGCTGGTCCATAAGGGACCGACTGGACCGGTCCAATAGACCGATCTAACAGATTAACAAAGGTTTACTATTCAAGATCTTGGTATTAGTAAACATGATGCGTATTTTCAATACAAAGGGTGGTGGGTTACTTAATCATCTCAAAAAGTACATTGTATGCTAAATTGTATGTGAAGTATAATGGTAGAAAAAGAAAAAAGAGAAATTTGCCCTCAAAAGATTGATTTCACATTGCCAATAGTCCATTAACCATATATTAGAAAGTCTAATAAATGTTGGACACGTGTTGATTTATTAATATGATAATGAATAATTAAGATATCTCCAAAACCCTAACTATGGGCTCATGTTTCGTTTACTTCAAGTAATAATAATTATAGTTTATCATGTTATTAAACCTTGCTTCCTATCTATCAATATCCTATCCCTTTCCCCAAAGTGTTTTTTTTTTTAAATTCATGACCACTTTATAATACTTTCGAACATTGTATTTGCATTGAAAAGGCGTGTTTGTGAGGTTATTGTGGTTTGCTTGAAAAAATGAGAAGATATAGAAGAGGCTAAAAGTTACAAAGTTAAAGAGAGAAATGGTGATGGGAAAGGTTTTGAGAAAGTGGCGATTGAAGTGATAAAATGCGTACAAAAGCATATTTTGAGATGAAAAATGTGATGATTTAGATATTTGAAAGGTTGGGAAAAAATGATGATATATTACTCTAGAAAGGCAAGCAACCGATGGGATCTGTTATTAGAGAAAAAGAAGTTATCCCAAGGGTCATGAGAAGCCTATAATAATTACAAAGAGAGTAAACTCTTGATGTGATTATTGTATTTTTTTATAGCTTAGATGTCACAAATCAATAATGTCCGGCAATTGCCACAATTATCGGTGTTGAATAGGGTCTTTAAATCCCTCATAAGATTTGGCTAGTCTAAATTGATGAAGAAGGTTGCCTATCAACAGTTATTTTGTTATTTAAAAAATATAATATATTTCTCCAATTAAAACTAATATCAGAACTTGTTTGATCTTTTATTTAATTAAATGCTCCCAAAGTTGCTTGAGTCTAGCTTTGAGGGAGGGTGTCAAGCTTGAAAATTATTTTGAATTGATTTCAACTACGTGATGGCTTATTGTAAAGTTTTTGACAATATAATTGAAAATTAATGCTTCATAGTATAAAAATCATGTATTAACAAGAAATGCTAGTAGAGCTTACCAAATCTGAGAGGCTTGATATACCTTTTTATCTTCATATGGATCAAGAAGGCTACCAAACTTAAAAGGGTGGGAAGAGCCTTCTCGAATCTAAAGGGGTCTGCCAAGCATATCCAACTCCACAAGCTTAAGACTATCAACTTCAAAGCCTCTATGGATCTTACACAAATTTAAGACACCCATGAGGATTTTCAATTGTGAGCTTTCTAGAGTTATAATCCGCTCTATAGAGTTAGAGATTTGATAAGTGAGTGAATGCTTAGCGAGATGTACTTTGTGATTGCTTATAGAGATGTCCTTTAACCAGCCCTATTTTGATTACTTAGATATCTAACTTTCAATTACTTAGTATTTTTTTCTGATATTCAATTACTAAGCATTTCTATTTTAATTGAAGCTATTACTTAGTTTTTCTTCGAAAATGATCCTCAATACTTTTGCCAACATGATTCTTTTGTCTCATAGGGAAGACTTGATGATGGAAGGAGAATAGCTGTTAAGCAATTGTGCCTTGGAGGAAAGTCTGGACAAGGAGAGTCTGAGTTTCTTGCAGAAGTGAGGATGCTAACAAGCATCCAGCACAAGAATTTGGTTCGCCTCATCGGTTGTTGCTCCGAGGGATCACAGAGACTGGTTGTCTATGAATTCATGAAGAACAGGAGCTTGGATTGCTTAATATATGGTTAGTATATTTGCATCATTTGCTTATCCCTGTCAACTCTTTTAGTGTTGCTTATAATAAAATTTTCTTGGCACAGAGAACAGTGAGATATTTCTCAGCTGGAAAATCCGGTTTCAAATCATTGTTGGGATAGCCAGGGGATTACAGTATCTGCATGAGGATTCAAACTTAAGGATTGTACATAGAGATATCAAGGCTAGCAATATTCTCTTGAATGATAAATTTCAGCCTAAAATCAGTGATTTTGGGCTGGCAAGGTTATTCCCAGAAGATGAAGCATATCTCAGCGGACAATTTGCAGGAACCCTGTAAGTATCATCATCAATATCATCATTTGCCATATCCCAAGTACTTCGAGATCATTACCGTTGAGCTTGGCCAATGTCATGAAATTTTCAAGTCATAAAGTAGTATAATTATAGGAAATACTTGAGTTCGCAAGTAATCCAAGAGGAAATACTTGAGTTCGCAAGCAACCCTAGCAATAATTGGTCCAAAACAGCGAGAAAAAATAGGAAAACTGGACAAATCAATCTAGAAACAATAGATTGTGATAGTGGGATCAAAGCAAAGCAAAACTCAAAGCAAGATACAATTGATCCTCAATTCGAGCGGAGGATTGTCTCTCCCGAATCTTTAGACAACAGAGTCTTGAGCCCAAGTCGCCAAAAAACCCTAATTCCAATCAATCAAAATATAATATCCCCCTAATCCTCACATGCTCTTTAATACAAAAGTTTTCCTAATCTGATTTCCCTCCCAAGCCCTAGCCTCCCCCTCTTCACTTTGAATTCAATTTGACAAGTGGGGCCCACACTAGTGGTGGGCAAAGTCGGGGGGTGGGGGCGGATGATTTCCACCTCCTGGAATACAACTAAGGGCCGCCTGTAATACAACTAAGCCGGCCCTTGGGTAGGCTGGGCTGGTTCAGGGTGAACTAGCCTAACATATAACTTGTTCATTATTTCTACTGATTTTTAATGATTTCTTGTTATTTTTACTGATCAGTATTCTATTTAGAAAATAGATATGTTAAATCTGTTATATGTCTGACTGTCCCTCATATTATCAATATAATGATCTCATCCAGAGGATATACCGCACCTGAATATGCTATCAAAGGAGAACTATCAGAAAAGGCTGACATCTATAGCTTTGGAGTTCTCACTCTGGAGATCATCTGTAGTAGGAAGAATACTGACCTCACTCTACCAGCCAAAATGCAATATCTCCCGGAATATGTATGTTTGTTGCACAAGACTTTTTCCAGAAATGTATTAAATTGCAGTATGATTCAATTTTGACAATTCTAATGATTTAACCAGAAATGTATAACTTTTACTCTTTTTTATCTTCTGGTAGGCTTGGAAGCTTTACGAGAGCTCGATCATGCTCGACCTGGTTGATCCTAGACTAAAAGCAGATAAATTTGAGGAAGATGATGTCTTATATGTTTGTCAAGTGGCTCTATTATGTCTGCAGCCATATCCAAGCTTAAGACCATCAATGTCAGAAGTGGTTGCCATGCTAACTAGCAAAACAAAGCAAATTGCTTCTCCTGTGAAGCCGGCATTTTTGGATCGAAAGCGTGAAATCGACATGGACATCACTTCACCATTTTCTTGTGAGATCGTTTCTGAATTTTTTCCATCACCTGCAAGTGATTCTATCATTTTACCCCCAAAATTGGAAGGAAAGTCTTCATCATCATAGTTACAGGTTGTTGAAGCTCTTGTGATCACTTCAATCATCAAGGGATATCAAAGTGAAATGGTGAATTATCACACTTCACTTGAGTTTGGAGAGTGCCTTTTCTCCTGTGATCGGCATCGATTCTTTTTTTCATTTTTGTTTTCAATAAAGGAAAGTTAACGGCAACAGCCTTTAAAGCATTCAAGCTTTGTTTCGGATGGTTTTCTTATTGCTTTCTATAACAACTTTTTAGTACAAAAATTTCTTGAAAATAGTGAAAAAACTGTGGTCAAAACTAGTCCCAAACGAAGCCGAAATTGAAGAAGAAGAGTCAGATGAGAATGCTGGAAATTGAGGCAGTCTTTTCCTGTGGAATTTATATGGATGAATATATGGTTTTACTAAGGCCATTTGTAAAATATATATATGACCTCTTGAATATTTTATAAAGCGTTGTACATAAGCACATATTATGACGATTCTTATGTAAGATCAGATTTAGGCATGGTAAGCATTTTTTTTTTTTTAACATTTGGCGCACTATGGATTCTGTCAATTAAAACTTTATATATGGATTTTTGTTTACCATGGGCACACTCTAATGGCACAGATTGCATTACGAAGGGGATGAAGCAATGTAATAAGAAATTATTTTGAATCATAAGCAAGTACATGGTTTTTTGATGCATTATGCTGTTTAGGAAAGCTTTATGCCCTTTGAATCATTGGAATATTTGATTTTTGGGGAGATTATCACCTTAGCATTGTATAAAATCCCAAACATACAAATAAATTAGTTGATATAGTTGCTTATAAGAGATATGAGGTTTTTACATCAGAAGCTTAAGAAGGGAAAAATCAAATATATTTATGCAAATCATAGTTTATAAATGATGTCCTCCGTCATAATTAAATAAGATAGTTATGTAATGTAACAGACATAAATTGTAGATTTTGATTTTTATTATGGCAGAGGTAGAAGTAGAAGTAGGACTTATAAATTATTAAAAATATCATCAAGAGATCTTTAGTGGCGTGCTAAGATGTTCTTATAGGAGAGGAGACTGATGACCAAGAAGGCGAGCATCATCCTTATATTATAAGTTATTATTGATACTTATATTAAATATTTAAAATTATTTAAGCTAAGGATTAGAATGTCCACTTTTAAATCTATAAAGAACCATTTATTCAATTCAACCAGCATGACAAGATTTTCAAACCTTGAGAAGCCCAAATCTTTGAAATAAATTTCTACAAAATGGCCATCATCATTGTATAGGATTATTTTAGGCCTAATGGAGCCTAAATGCTTAAAAAAAACCACAAGTGCTATATTAAGAATTGCATAATAAACTTGTTTCTCTCATAACTTTACCCGCTTTGCAGTTATTATCGTAACTCACATTTAGATTGATATTGAGGTCAACTAAGACAAACTCATACACACAACACATGCAAAACTCGTTTCCAAGTCCTCTTGATTGATAGCCAAAGCTCTCAACCAACAGACGAAGGAGAGCTGCATCAATGTAGAAAGGTTATAATATGGGTTTAGGGTTTCACTCAATAAGATATCCTTCTTGCGTTGTAGTCCCTATGTTGCAATCTCAAATGATAGGTAATAATTCTTAATTATTAATTGAATAACAAAAATATTTGAATATTTATTTAATTTATTTTTTTATTTAAATCATAGCAATATATACTTATTACAATGTATGTGTGCATTTTTTTATTCTTTTTAAATTTTTTTAGTTTAATATACTGCTAAAACATGTAAGATTCAAATTGATAATAACAATAGTTTTTATGTTTGTTATCAACTAAAATAGCTAATAGCCATTAGAGGTGTCAATAAACGACTTGACCCGTCAACTTGACCTAAAAATTTCAGATTCGGATTGATCTACAAACCCACTTTTGTCTAAAAAACGATCCGTTTAATATATTCTTTTCTAAAAAATGTTTATTTGTAAGAGTAATCTTCTTATTTTTTATCAAACACCCTAAACATTAAAGTTAATAAGTCATAATTTTTCTAAACTAAAATAGATTAACGGGTTAGGTTTGGATTAGTTGGGTCGCAGTCAGCTTGGTCTTTTTGACTAGTTTATGAAACGGGTTAAGTTCGACTTGACTGAAACCAGATCGGATTCAAATTCAACCTATCAACCTAATTTGACACCTCTATACTCATACGATTTTGCAAATATAGAGTATTACTCGTAATGATACGTTAAGAGTTATATAATTAATATGTGGCTAAAAAAAAATAAATAAATAAATAAATAAACAAAAAATAAATAAATAAATAAAATAAAATAAACAAAAAAAAAAGAATTAATATGTGGCTATTAAACTTGGTAAATAAGCCCTTGCTCATTTATATTTCACGTTATAGCATTTGTCGCATAGGGCCATTGCTTACCTTTCGATCTACCTACCAATTGATTGCGGGTATACTTTCCATCTATTTCATAATTGGATAATTAATACTTGGCCATTCTCTTTATTATGGAGCAGCAGAAGCTAAGTTTTTGTTTTAAATTTAATTCTTATGATGCTTCTATTTGGTAATAACTTTAGGGCCATTTTTATATTTTCTTAATGTTTTAATATAAGATAAAATATATATTTAATATCTTAAATATATATAATTTTTTTAATTGAATTTTGAATAAAAGTGAGAACGGCGATGGCCATGAATAGTTGGCAAAATAATAAAGACGGCGGAACTGTCAGAAATGAAGGCAGAGTCCCAGACGGATTAGTGGTTTGAATGCTGGTGGTGATTATTGACGGTGATGGTTGTGATTGTCGTTGGCCGTAGTGGCAGCTGCAAGGGCTTGTGATGGTCTTCGATAATGATGGCAAGTGGTGTTGGGCATCAATGATGATAAAGATAGCCGACAGTGATCTCCAGTGGCATCAGCGCTAGTAGTTGCCACAAACATTAATATTGATAGACAAAGATATAAATTCTCTTCTACAGACATCTTCTTGTGAGTTTCCCAACCATCTCCGAAGTGTGGAAGAAGAAAATCGATTTATTAATTTTAGAGATAGGTGTTCTCATAATTTTAATTGTAAATTTGAACACATCATAAGATGGCTTGTGTTGATCCCTCATTGATTATACATTACTTTTTTTAGATACTTTAGTATCTTGATGGTAGCATAAATTAGTAATTCTAGACTTGTTAGAAGTATCTCTACGAGACTCACATTACAAATATAAGATCATGGAAAATAAAATATGGATGGTCTAAAATTGGTTTATACTTCTAACTCAAGCTTAGCACTTTGAGAACTAAAATCTTGTCAGAATTCATACTTGATTTAAGAGAAAAATGATCAAAATGATTCATTGACTCTTTATGAAAGATCAAAAACATCCACAACTATATAAAAGAACAATGTTGATCACTTGAATCCTTAAAAAGAAACTAAAATAGTCCCATCATGAAATTTTTTTCATTCTTTTTTAAAGACTTGAAAGATCAAATAGTATGTTAATATAGTTGGGTCTTGGGAATAATTGTGGTCCTTCATATATATAAGGTCAATGAATTATTTTGATCATTTTCCCCTTAATTTAATAAATTTTTTTATCCATCGTATCTTCAAGAGAATAGAAAAAAATAAGAATAATTATCATAATTATGTGCTAAAATATATAATGATTTACCTTTACATCTATTTATTATCTTTAACCATTGATTATATCAATAATTATGCTAGTTAGTAGAAGCTAATCACATTTTTATAGAAGTTTCATTAATTTTTCATATTAAATTTATGATTCATGAAGCATGTTAAAGAAAGAAGAATGATTGAATGATGCCATATCAAAATCCATCCATGTATTTAAAAAATTGTCCAATACAATTAAAATATAATTAATAAACCATATATTTAATATAAATTACTTCAAAACTTATGCTCATGAAATCTAAATTTTGTTCTAAGGGATTAGGAGCCACTCATTCAGAAAATTGGATGCATCCATTAGTTGATCTTATTATCATGATTTTCTTAAAATCATATATGTCACTGATCTTAATCATGTTAAGGGTTCATAATTAAGATGTTTGAAGTTAATAATCATATTTTAAGAAAGGATATTTTTTTAATTAATATGATGTCAAAATTTGATGAATCTCAATTCATATTTGAATGAAAATTTTTGGATCAAATTCAAAAAAATTTGGGATGTCCACGTTAACGTGTCTAGAGAGCAGCCACAACTTATAATTATTTTTTGAACTTATAGTTTTGTACCATAGAATTTTTCAAAGACTAAATATATAATGTAGCTGACATAGACTCTGATGACCAAAAATATGGAGTAAATGATATGTTATCTAGAATAAACTTAATCATTTATTAATATTAATTTGTATTTGAATTGAAAGCTTTTAGAATCAAATTCAAGGCCATCCAAACTTCAAATTCAGCAAACTTACAGTCGAATTGAATGTTATGATGAGATGAACTCATAAACATCAAAAGTGATATGATCTGAGTTTGAACAAGCCCAAATAAGGCACTTGAAACATATTTAAATTTTTTGAGATATTAATTAGAATTCTAAATGATCTCCAAACATTGAATGCTTATAATCAAATCAATCATCATGATGAAATGAATCTAACGAGTGCATTATTTTGACACATTAAGGCATGTAAAAACTAAAACATTCATATAAAATCAAGGGGGAATCAATTTGGGCCACACTCTAAAAAGTTATAAATAGGTTCATTCTCTATATAGAGAGGACATTTGGCTTGAAATTAAAAACAACATAGAGGTAGAGGCTTAAACATTCTTGGAGCTCCATCAGACTACCACCCAACTGCTTACATCATACTATCATGAAAATATCCTTGGCGAACCACCACTTGATCACCCTAGTCGGACCATTGTTGCCGCCATCATCAAACCATCATTATCACTATCATTGAATTATTATGACTCGAATGTTGATTACCATCATTAAACTATGGTCCTTTGATCATCATTTCCCAACTATGATCCTCTAACTATCATTTCATGACTAGTCCTCTGATCACTATAACCGGACAACTAAAGTCCTTTAATCATTATTGTACGATAATAATCCTCCGACTATAATTGTACAACTATGATCCTCTAACCATTATTACCTAACTATAGCTCTCTAATCATCATCCATCAATTACAGTCATTTGACCACTATCACTCGACATTGAAATTCTAAGCACCATCGCCCAATTATGTCAATCACTACGGTCACTCAACTATGGTGATCACTCATTCATTATTGCTTGACTTTTGTCATTCCATCACCATTTCCTAACTACAATCCTCCGACCATCAATCAACTATGATCCTCTAGACAGTATCTCTCGGCCACTATCCTTTGGCAACCATTGCTTGAATATGATCTTTTGAAAATCATCGCCTAACTAGGTATTCCGATCACCATTATTCAAGTATGATCCTTCAGCCACCATCACTCGAATATGGTCATATGAACACCATCGTTCAGCTATGGTACTCTAGATATTATCACTTGACTATGATCATTTGATAATCATCTTATGATTAGGGTTGTCTGACCATCATCGACCATCTACGATTCTCTGACCACCTTCACTCGACTATAGTATTTTTTATCATTTTTTAGACTACAATCTCATCATTCATTTATGATCTTCTAATCACCATCCCCCACTTATAATCCTCTAATTTCCATCCCCAAACTACATCCATCTGACCACCATCACCTAACTATAGTTCTCTAACCATTGTCCCTCGACTACTAACTTTTAACCACAATCGCCCAACAAAGATCTTTTAACCACCATCACTCTACTATGATCCTTTAACCATCGTTACTTGATTGTAGTCTTTTGACTATCATCGACCCACTATAATCCTCCGCCTTCCAAAATTTAACTGAGAACTCTAAACCATTGTCACACCACTATAGTATCCTGATCATTATCATTCAACTACATCGACACCTATTGACTTCGTTGCCACTAACAAAGATGTATGCTATATGGGGTTGTCACTAACTTTGACTTCCAACACTAATACCAATATTTTTGGTCTTTGGTCCCCTCTCTTCAAAAAAGAACAAATGAACATATAATAAATAATCTCTTGAAGACAACTCCCTTATCAAATGGCTCCTATAACTTCCACAATGATATATAGGGGTGTCAATTTCGGGTCATGGGTCGGGTTAGGGTCGAACCCGAAACTGACCCGGCACTATTCGGAATCAGGTCGACCCAACCCTTTTTTTCAAACGGGTCAATTTTCTAGACCCCAACCCGACCCGCTTCGGGTTCGGTCAACCCGACCCGACCCGCGAACACAGCAACGCCGGCAGTGATAGGTTGCAACAACACTAGGCCTGACGGCCAGCGGCAGCGGAAGCCGGTGAAAGCAGCCTGCGAATCACTCGGGACGTGCATGACGAGACACTCGAGCAGGACATGAGTCACGCGACGCGAATGCGATTACGTGACACTGTCCTCGGGACGCGACTCGCGACGCGATGCGGTCGGGCAGATGGGGTAGGCGGGCAGGCAAGCGAGGGGCAGGTCGGGTAGTCGGGGCAGGCGGGGCGGCGGGGCAGGCGGGCAAGGCCAGTCAGAGTGGGGCAGATGTTTTTTTGAGTCATTACGGGTCATTCCGGGTCATTCCCGGGTTCCCGGATCAACCCGAACCCAACCCAGTTTTTCAAACGGGTCAATTTTCCAGATCCGAACCCGACCCGCTTCGGGTTCGGTTCAACCCAAACCCGAAATTTTCGGGTCAGATTTGGGTCGGGTGCAATATTGACAGGTATAATGATATATTTTCACTACCATCTATTCATATTATATTATATGATAACTTCATCAATTATGTGGAAGGACATCATTTATAATCAAAGACAAGCATCAATTGAATCATTTCAACCATGTTAGGCTCGAAGCTTTTCCCCATTAGTTTTTAGGATCTCTTGTGATCATTTTTTATTTGTGTGCATATTGAATATTAATTTGTACATAGCTAAGACATTAAACTTAATTACTTTCTACCTAACGTAAATTTTTATATAACAAAATAATTATATTTTTCATTAGTTGAATATAGTTAGACCCAAATAATAATTTTAAACTTAATAAAATTTTAAAACCGCCAAAATAATAATCATAATTTTAAGCTCAAAATAAATAAAAATAAAATCTTATTTAAGAACCCTATGAGCTCTTTGGAGAAAGAAAGATTTTAGTCATATTCCATTGAGCTGTACTTCTGTTCACTATATATATATATATATATAATCTTGATCCCACAAAAGCTTGTGATTAGAATTGAAATTCTCAACCAATGGACTAAAACAAACGAACTTTCACAACTATGTGTATGAAGTCATGAGCAGATCATAAATATTGATGGATTGCAACAATCTCAATAGAATTAAATGGTTAATAATAATAGTCCTCACAAGAAATTTATCATATAAATTTTATCCTTTATAAGATGGGTATGTATGCATATGAAGCTGATTGATGTTGGTAAAACAACTTCTTTTAATGGTATATATATAATTATATTGATCGAGTATGAATCTCAAGGTAAATTTGCATATAAAATTTTCAAATTTAAATTCGGGACATCTAGATGCCAATTTCAGCAAACTTATAGTTGAACTGAACATGTCAAAAAGACAAACCCAACGACACCAAATTTGACCAAATCTGAAGGACAAATGGGTTCAAATCAAGGATCCGAAGAGCATTTGGAAGGTTCAAACAATAAATTGGACAATTAAATTATTTTCAAAACTGACATACTTATAGTCTAATTGAGCGGCTTGACGAGACAAATTCAACGAGCCCAAGATTGCCAAATTCTGACATCATTAAGGTACTTAAATACTTGATAAACGATCCGCAATCAAAGGAGTCGATATCAACCATCCATTAAAAACACTCTTAGCATGCCCTTAATTTTCTCCCTTTTTACTAGTCATGTCACTCTCAAAAAATTATAAATAGACCCCTCATTCTTCATTAAGGGGGAGGAATTATGG
The DNA here is from genome assembly GCA_022539455.1 of Dendrobium nobile. NCBI lineage: Eukaryota > Viridiplantae > Streptophyta > Magnoliopsida > Asparagales > Orchidaceae > Dendrobium > Dendrobium nobile. The sequence goes on along the minus strand of CM039723.1, from coordinate 5,756,122 downwards.
AAGAGAGGAAAGGGAGATAAATCAAAGTTCTCTTGCCATCAGACTCCTTCTCGATCATTGCCGGCCACCAGCTATCCCCAGACTTTCTTCTGGCCACCAACTGGCGTCGGATTCCATCTCTGCCACCAACCATCGCCGTACTTTTTCTTGTCCACCAACTGACGCCAAATTTCCACACAGTCACCAGCCATCACCAGATTTTCGTCTGGGCCACCAGTTATAGCACGATTGTCGCCCTGCCACTAAATGACGCCAAATTTCTATTCGACCAACGTCATGTTTTCGCCCGGCCACCAATTGTCGTCGAACTTTCGCCCGACCACCAACTGATGTCGGATTTCGCCCAACCACAAAATGTCGCCGGACTTTTGCCCGACGACCAGCCATCATCGAACTTCTACCTAGCCACTAACCGTCACTCAAATATAGTTTTTACGATCTTAATTCGTCGACGTCTGCCAACTACAATTCTTTCGACCACCATCATCGAACTACGGTCCTTCCAACCTCCATCGCCCGTCTACAATCCTTCGACCATCGTCGCTCAACTACGACTCTTCCAACCTACGTGGCTAGCTGACTATGGTCTTGCCGACTAAATGAACATGTTAACACTTTTTCTTCCAACTCCCACCATGTAATGCACTATATATGATATATATTTGCTGCATCTAGCCAAGGCCTTCCTCCTAAGGAAGAGCCTCTTTTGTAATCAACGGCAAACCTTAGTGAATTTATTTAAACAAGGCAAAGACCCAGTGATTTTTCTCTCTTTTTAGGGATTTCCACGTAAAAACTCTGGTGTCTGTTATGAATGCTACACTCCTCTTTTATATGTTTGTGTGCCAGATCTTGAGATAAAACAAAGATGATAAACTATATCTCTATTTACCGCCGCGAATATTCAAGGACACAACAATAACATTTATTCTTAGCTTTGGTATTAGTTTTCAAAGAAGTGTTACAGTAGCATAAACTTCACATATTTTCAATATGCACATTATATGTTTTATATAAATAATCATTGTTTATCTAATTATTAGTACATAGGGGTTTCATTGGGGATCATTTTGTGGTTGCTTTTCTTTTCAAATAGTAACTATAATTTCATTTGGCTCTTGCTGTGTTGCTTTCTCACAACTTTTTCAGAAATTTCTACATTGAAACACTAAAAAAATACTTTTTTTGGTGAAAAACTATTTTCTACAACCATAGTAGCTCAATCAAATTTATAAAACTATGGAGTTGTTCCAAATTGACCCTATGACACCGGATTAGAGGGGTTCGACAAGCAATCGTCAACGATCTGGTGACCGAAACTAACACTACTCAAAGAACCGTTTCTTGGAATGATCCACCACCTGAATATAATTCAGGATACAGAAATAGAGATGAATACAAAGCTAAAACTCAAATCTTTTTCACCTCCATTATAAGACAACATCTCTTATTTGTAGTAATTTGTTGGCTACTTAAAGGCAATTTGCCTAATGAAAACATAAAAGCCAAACTATCTCATTATGTGGCTAAGTTTATCACAAAAGAACCTAGCAATAGCTCGAACGTCTCCATAGAACTCTACTTGAATGAGCTATGGCAAAGTTTAAATTGATCTTCTGTTTGAAGTAAAAAATGCAACAATTCCAAGTATCAGAACTTTAAAATTGTGACTAATAATAAACATTAATCACAATATTTTAATATTTTAAAAAATGTAAAAACTTTATTATTCTGCAACTCGCAGTTTGAAGTTTGTTGAAATTTCAAACATTATATATCGCAAACGTTTAGTGTGCCCTAATATTTTCTAAGTAAAAATATGCTCCTTGCATCCAAGTTCTTACATTGTGCTTACGCATTGTACATGCTCAACCTACCTTCCAAGTTAACCATCAAAATAGTGTGTTGTACTTCTAATTGGTCGCCTTCTACACAAGTGAAGATCTGACAGAGAGAGAGAGAGAGAGAGAGAGAGAGAGCGACCTCTCAAATTAATGCCGCGAGCTGGCCTTGGGAATTCAAATAAAAATAAAGGCCATGAGACATGAGCTACTTCATTAAAATATATCCATTAAGACCTCATTCAAGGTCATGATAGGTAAAAGTACAAGCCAGTAGCATAACATGAACTGATTATGTCTCGATAATTTTAACAAGTAGTCACATACTTCAAATTTTTTTTCGTAAAGAATAAGAGATGAAGTAGAAGAAGAAGAAGAAGAAGAAGAAGAAGAATTAGGCAACTTTCCTTTACCCGCTTCTTCTTCTACGACTCTTTCTTTCATCTTCTTCCTCATCGGTTATGTAAAGGATTAGAACCAGTGGGAACGGGCCTCTTGTCGTCGGCATAGCAGCTGGAGTTCTTCTCTTCTTGATAGCCAACAAGGCAATTACAGAGCTCATAATGCCTCTTGGACTTGCTTCTCTTCATGTTGCTTCGGGTTTTGGATTGGAAACACTTTCCGGCTATCTCTCGACTGAAACTTTGAGGGAAAATGCAAGATAGAAGAAGTAAGAAGGCTACAAGGACTGGCAAAGCCCATCTTCTCATGACGGCTAATTTATGCTTTGTTTAAGGAAATATTCCAAAGGAATGATGAAGAGATGGGCTCATGACTCCTCGACAGTGAAAGAGAGGGAGAGGAAGCTAAGAAGGAGAGAAAGCTGGGAGAGGAGGGAAATGCAAGAAAGGAGACAAGCGTGTGAGGAGTCAAATGGAGCAATAAGTAGGTTCCTCGGATTTACAGCGCTATGAGTTAAATCCACATCCCTCGATCAGTGATACCACCAAACAACATTAATGGAGCTTCAATATGATTGTAAGAAGAGAGAGATAAAGAGAGCAAGAGAGTAGACTAAATTAGGTCGCAAGTGACAAGCCAAAAAAAAAAAAGAAAAGAAATCCTCAATAAAACTCGCATCATGCGTGGAAGGATAAAATATCATTGGATCTGTATCATGTCTAATGGCATTTAATTCTAACTCATTTAAGTTTTGCTCAGAATACATTTTTCCGTGTTGCGGACCAGCAAATATACAATAATTTTCTTATTAAAAGATGTACTAAAGAATTGTATCAGGAAAAACACAAGTATGTGCCTCCAGAAATAAAAAAACAATTCCTATTATAAGGATTTTTATATTGTCAATAACATCAGACTATGCCTGATGTTGAGGCATAACCTAATTACTGTAAAAGTTTTAGAAGTTGGTGAGGAGAAGTACGAGATATTTGCAGATAATAGTGCTCGGCTTCAAATTTTGGAGGTTTGATTTACTTGATATGCCTATTTTTTATTTCTCAGCAAACTTGCATTCAAAACAGGAGAGATTATTATGTTTAGAGTTTGGACATTGAGAACCGTTCGGTTTTATGACTATAAACAGTAAAAGCGCATGAGTGAATAGTAAAAGCGCGGTTGTGAACAGTAACTGTGCTTTTACTTTTCGCAGTTACAAAATTGAACGATTCTTTATATTTGAACTCTGTACGTAATAATATCTCCCACAATAGATGTTCAATGCCAAACAGATACAAACTAAACATCAACATACACAAGGCAGAACCGAGCAAAGGAATCAAACGATTCTTATGTACTTAGACGGGCTAGAATAATCATGGACCAGTTTTTTGTTGTCACCGGGTCATTCGGATCATGTCGGGTTAACCCATACCCGAAGCGGGTCGGTTTCGGGTTGACCCTTTGACTAGAAATCGACATATTTTTTCTCGAAAACCCGTTTTTGACCCGGCAACTCGAGATTGCCCCGTTTTGACCTGAAAAGTGCAGATTGACCCATTTTTTGGACCCGAAAACTAGTTGTTTTTTATTGGCACCAGGTTGTGCCAGGTTGACTTTGACTCGAAGCGGGCCAGATTCGGATATGAAAACGACTCGTTTGCAAAAATAGGTCGAATTTGGGTTGACCCGAATAGTGCTGGGTCAGTTTGGATTTGACCCGTGACCCGAAATTGACACCCCTACTCGCTCTCGCTCCGGAATTTTGCAGCCCATGTGGATTTTAAGAAGCTTTAAAACCAGGTACTGTTTCATAGCGTAAGGAAAGATGAAAGGTACCATATAAAGTTGCCAGGAATACGTGTTTGATGGTGGACAGGGTGGCGGAAAAGCAGGGACGATGTTGTAAGCTTGGTCAGATCTCATAAGTAGCAGAGGCCGCGGAGGAAAGAGGCGTCTCCGCTTTCCTTCCTATCCTTCTCCGCTTTGGCATCTATCTGTTTCTCCTATATAAGATGCTGGAAATTGTTGGTGGTGGATTGCAAGAAAAGGAACAAAACCTTAATTAATAATCAATTTCTTCCATCCATCTCATAACAGCTCGCCTGATTTGGTCTTAAGCAAATCATTTTGCATGTGCAGGATAGCTGTAGTCTGTAGATCTAGCACCTTTTCCGAGATGCAGTGAGCGCCATCCAAATTAGTTCAATGCGGATCGTCGAGCACGGCCATCAATGTAGGTGGGGGAAGTTTCAGCCCACCATGCCAGCTAAGTTTTTGGGGCTTGCTCCAATGCTCTTGAGTAGTAAAACCGGCCGAGCCTACGTAGCTGGTGGTACGTACTTAGCCCAAAAATTATAAAAGATTATGAATTAGGATCTTTTCAGATGATTGCTGTGTTTTATTAAATTGATTATAAAACTATAGAGGAAAAAATAACATTATTAATCTAATTATAAAAAAAAAACAGATTTTCACAATAAAAATCTATATAAAAATAATAATCAAATGAAATTGTGATTATTGTTTGAAAATAAAATAGCTAGAAAGCTATTTCAAATAGGGGTGTCAATTTCGGGTCACGGGTCGGGATTGGGTCGAACCTGGAACTGACCCGGGTTCAATCGAGTCGATCCTAACCCGACCCGGGTAGGCAAACGGGTCGAAAACACGGACCCGGACCGACCCGTCGGGTTGTCGGGTTGACCCGACCCGACACTGGACGCGCAGGAAGGCGGACGCGGGGCGCTGCAAACTCGGCCGCGGAGGACTAGGGCGCGCAACGGGTGGGTGCATGCGCGTGCGGGCGGGCGGTGGCGAGTGCGAGGGCTGGCGCTCGCGTGCGGGCAAGGCGGGTGCGTGCGGGGTCGCGGGCAGCGCGGGCGCGACTCGCGAGCAGGCACGACTCGCGAGCGGGCAGCGGCAGCTGTGCGGCGCGGGCATCGTCGAGAAGGGGGCGCGTACAGCGTCGGGCAGGGCGCGGGCAGCCGCGGGTATTCGGGGCTGCCTCAGGCAGCTCTTTCTAAGCGGGTTTCTGGAATGACCTGCCAACCCGTCGAGTCAACCTGAACCCGACCCGTTTTGAAATCAGGTCGGGTCCAACCCGGATTTTCCTGGTCATGTTTGGGTCGGGTTTTCATGTCATGTCAAATATTGACACCCCTAATTTCAAATATGTCCTTAGTTAGAGAAATTATAAGATACCGATAACACAAATTGATTGCTTATTTTTGGAGCATTAATGCGTTATTTTGTGAGAATTGAATGGTTTATTTAGATTTGTTTTAACTAATTTTACGCAAAGATTTTCTTACTAATTAGTGAATGTTTTGTACATAACTCATCTTGGCCTGTTGCTGAGAGGTCTTGACTATCAATAAAGAGGTCTTGGGATTCGAATGTTGCATATATGATATGTGTGTGAGTTTATCTAAATTAGCCTAAGTTGTCCATACAATAAAAACAGTGAATGTTGTGTTTCTTGCTGAGGTTGATTTTTTTTTTCGGAAAATTTTGGGGCATTAGACTAATCTATTCATGTAAAAAAAGGAAATACAAGTGTAAAAGAGAAAGACCCAAAAAAACTATCCACGAAAAAATAAAAAATGGTCATACAAAAAACAACCACCAAAAGGTGGAACAAAAAAGACTCAGAATGCTCAACAAAACGAGAACTACCAGCAAGCAAGAACAGCATCAAGTCTCCTGGTTGCCAAAGAAGACCTTCCAAGAAGAAGCTGGTAAGAATCAGCATTCATCATCGTCCACCAAGGCTGAATTTCGTTAATTAAGAGTTATTGTAAGCATTATTAAACCAGGCTTAATTACTCTTTTCAAGGTTAGATGTATACGAAGCAGTAATTAATTGTTTCATATAACACTTAAAAGTAGTTCACTGTTAGTTGAAATTACTTTCTACTTGACTGTTTTTTAGATAATTTTGATTTTGGTTAAGCTTCTTATTTACTGTTTTAAATTTTAAAGTGGTACAATTTTACAATTAACCATTTCTGCAAGTGAACTTCAACTTGGCATGTGATTTATTGTATTGGCATCACCTGAATCTTAATAGAAGTTTTATAGGTTTCGTTTGGGATAGATTTTTAACTGTTTTAAAAAATAGTAAGAAAACTAACAGAAAGTCATAGTCACAAATCTCTATCAATTATCAATTGATTAAAAAAAAAATGTATCAAGAGTTATGAGAAAGCTTCACAAGAAGATTATGAGATCTTGACTAGAAGCTTAACTGTGTTAAATGCATGAAACTTGGGAATTCAACAAAGACAAAGATTCATGGACTAACACTAAGAGATCTCACGAAAATTTTATTGAATAAAATGAAGTTAAACTCTTAAATATTGAAATGATTTTTAGTGTGACAATTGAAATTTCATAAAAATTTTCAAATTTAAATATCTTTGTACAAAAATATTACTATGATAGGTGACCGATCTCCTCAGTAAAAGTTAATGCTAAAATAAGAGGCCTAAAGGTCAAAGTGAATCATACCTTAATAATTTAAAATTTGAGCATAAAATTGTGTGATCATTAGATTAAAATGGAGGATAATGATGATATCTAATGGTTTAGAATTTAGACGGTTACCACTCAAAAATTTCTTAATAAGAACGTTAAAAGAATATGTCAATGAATACTTGAACACCAAGGGTCCATTTAAGATGACTTTCTTAATTACTGGTTCTTAAAGCAACTTCTCCCACTGCTTGGGGTCGGATTGGTTTGCACCTAAAAAATATTTGTATACAATTATGTAGCATTGTGTACTCATGCAATGCGGCTTTGTGTAGTTTGTATGGAGAAAAACAAAGAGTGGAATGTTGGGCGCTTTAGACCCTAGCATTGCGGCTCTCTAGCTCGATGTTGCTAGGGAGCGCTGTGGTGCTCTAGAACCTTGCTTTGCGGTACTGTCAAACAGACATAAAATAGAAGTTGAGCACCACGATGCTACAAGACGGGCTGACAATTTACTTACTTATTTTCCATGAAGAGTTGCGTCCCTTTGTGGTTTTATTATATCTCTTTGCTAGTTCTATTATGAGAATGGTGCAATGGTGAAGAGATACAATGAGAGCGTGAGAGCAAAGAGAGACCTGTAATATTTCTCCCAAAATTTCATAATAAATTTCTTGGTATGACATGATTTCGTAGAATTTTTACGATTTTAGATTTTTCCAAGTTAAAAACGGGTGTTCTTTATTTCCGTTGTAATTTTCTATTTCATCTTTATATTTGTTGGGTGTTTCACTTCACCAATGAAATATTGTTCAACTCCCTCACTAGTCATCCTAATAGCAACCAAACATAACTTAGTTGTACTAATTAAGATTTAGCTTTGGACAATTTTTTTACTAATTTATACAGTAACTTTTAGTACCAAAATTTTTTGAAATTAATGAAGAAACAGTGGCCTAAAATGGCTCCAAACGAAACTTAAGTTATGCGAAAAGTTAAAATAAGACTGAGTTGAAACTCGTAGTACAATAAAAATGAATGCATTTAAAACATTTCAAAATTTCTAAGTACAATAATTTATTAATAATTTTGAACAAAGAAGAAATTACAGTATTTCAAAAAAAAAAATCAATAGAGAACATACAGATCGTATCATCACATTACAGATCAAAGAATAAAAGAATTAACAATAACAAAAAAGTTATTTCTCTTCCTCAAACTTCTCAATTGATCGTGCACTCAGTAGGCAGCCCTTGTGGGAATCGCTTGCGATCGGTACAGTAGTTATATATCATGTAATTGCTCTGCACAGACGACATCCTCTTCTGGCTCGTCACATCCATCTCGTAATCCATCCAAGTTCCAGCCCCACTGCATCTTGATCCGCCGCCGATCCAAACGCAGGCGTTGGCGTTGAAGCTACGGTAAGAAGCGGTAAATGGCGCGTTGTTCCAGTCAGTCTTGATGAGGCCTCCACGGGTGGCCCAGTCGTCAGCGTTCCAGAGGCTAGAGTAGATTCTCATGGCTTGACTCTTTGGGAAAGCCACCCCTCTCGTCTCCAGATTCCTGAACACCCTTATGGGCGTCCCGTCCACCATGAATCTGCGCATGCATTTCTCAAAGTTAGCATCTTTTTCTCTTATTTGATGAGCGATTATTAAAAAGCTCTGGTTTTTGGTTATTCGGAAGATGCGGCGACTTACATAATTTGTCGGGGAATCCAGATGACAGAGTAGGTGTGGAAATCCTTGGTGGGATCGAACCAGAGCTTGAACTGCATCTCCCGATTGCCCTTTCCCTGCGTGAACACGTTGGTATGCAGCGTGTAAGGGTCGCCGCTAAGGTTCCCGAGGAACTCAAAATCGATCTCATCATGCGTCGGCCCCTGAGACGATAGCTGCGCGCAGGCGAAGCAGCAGTAGTAGACCTCATTAGTTTAATGAATTCCGAGCTATCACCAGCATATAAAAGAGTTAATGGAGTGCGAAAGCTACTTACGTAGTAAGCGGTTACGGTGCCTGCAGAATTGCCAGGGACGAGCTTGATTTGCATATCAATCTTGCCGAAGAGGTACTCGCTCTTGGACTGGAAGCCGGAGCCTGAAGCCTTGTCGAGTGAAAGAGTAAGCAGCTGCCCGTTATTGAGTATCTTTGCGCGGCCGTCGCCCCAAGTGATGTCGAAATCATTGTTGAAGTTCCCTGCGGCGGCGGTGGAGACCACGGCGGCAAGCAGAGAGCAAGCCAATATAGAAAGCAACAGCACATTAGCCATTGCAGAACTTCAAGTATGGAGAAATAAGAAGCCTGAAGCGTATAATGGTGGGGACAGTAGGCTGAAAATATGTTGGGTGAGAGTTGGGAACTGAGGGTGGAGGAATTTATAGGAGGCTGAGATTGACAAAGAAGAAGAAGAAAACGCGGAGGGAGGTGGCGGTAGGAAGTAGATGGGAGACTTCCAAGCTAGTTTCTTCACACTTCTCTTGTCACCGGCACTTGTTAGCTGGCAGCAGTCTGGATACAGCGCACTGCATTCATGAATTAGTAGCACACGGACACGGTATCCTATTGTTATATTATATTATAAATAATAAAAGACGCTCTTTTGCATTATGTATCAAATATGTACATTTTGAATGCAAAACAGGTTGATTTCGCCAAAGAAAATGTGGAGAAACTATCAGATTATTTCTTAACTTTTTTTTGCAATAATTTTTCAATATATGCACTGAAATAAGATGGCTACCATAACAAATTAAAAAACGATAGCTAGCATGAAAACATTTAGCGTTGAATTCATAAGTTGATGTTATTTATATGTGATTAATTATTAGTTTTGATGCCTCAGTTTTGATGCCTCATCAAAAATTGGTTTGATTGGACTTGTAATCTCCAAGCATATCTCAATTTAAAATTTTCAACAAACTTATAGTCAAATTGAACATCTCGGGAGACGAATTCAACAACATCAAAATTGATCTTATCTAAGCCCAAATGGGCTCAACTGAAGAGCTTAAATAATACTTGAAAGCTTTTAGAGCATTAATTGAATGGTGAAATTATATCCAAATATAGAATGCTTGTAGTCGAATCGAGCGACTCAATGAGACTAATCCAGTGAGCCTAAGTTCACTTTATTTTGACATTATTAAGACACTTAAACGTTGAATGAATGTCAATGATTGAATAAATCAATATAGATAGTTCGATGGAGCACTCCGAATTTGCTCAAGAACTTTTTTATATTTATAAGACATGTCATTTTAGAAAATTTATAAATAGGCCCCCACTTCCCACTTGAAAAGGTGTTCGGATGTTTTTGGAGGCTTGGACATTAGGCTAGAGATTCAAGAGAACTTTAAGCCATAAATTCAAGAGCACCACTGTTGACGAACCCTCGCCACCCAACCGTCATTGTCGGACATTCACCGACCGATCATGCTCAAACCTTCAATAAGTTGTTGCCACCGTACCTCAGCTAGGCTATCGCTCTCAAACTTTCGCATGGCTGCTACTGTCAAATCTCCGCTCGACCTATGTCTGTCTATTACAATCTCTTCGACATATGTCACATAACTACAGTCCCTTCGACCATCGTCGTACGACAACAATCCCTCCGACCTCCTTCGCTTATCGACTATGCATGACCATTCTGACCTTCATCACCCACAAACTATGGTCTCTTCAATCTCAGTCATCTGAATATGGTGCCTCCTACCTCTATCATCCATTGAGTATGATCCTTGGACCTCCGACACCAACATTAGTCCCTTTTTACCTCAATCTCCTGACTATAATCCCTCTAACCTAGTTCGTTTGACTATGGTGCCTCCGACCTTCCTTGCTTGACACCGATCTCTTCAACCTCTATCTCCTGACTACGATCCCTTCGACCTCGACCGCTTGACTATGATTCCTCCAATTTTCGTCACCTTCCAACTACAATCCTCGTTCCATCATCGCTTGACTACGGTCCTCAGACCACTATCACCCAAATACAATCATTTAGACATCTGTCCTCCAATTACGTTCCCTCCAATCTCCGTCACCCATTGATTATGGTCCTCAAACCATCGTAACTCAGCTACCGTCCATCCGACATCAGTCACCCAACTATGATTCCTACGACCTCTGTCACTTGACTACGATTCCTCTGACCTCTATCATCTGACTTTGGTCCCTCTGACCTCTATCTTCCAACTATTGTCCATCTAACCTTTCTTGTCATATTACAATTCATTTGACCTCTATTTCTCGACTACGGTCCCTCTGACCTCATTCATCGATGGAAAGTTAGTTAATTTAAATTACTTAATAAGGTAATTTAAATTAGTTAATTCTTCTTTTTAAATTATAAATATATATGATTATTTTACAAAAAAGTTTTAAAATATGCAGGAAAATCAGTCAAAAATATTTCATCAGAAATACGTCGAAAATCCGTCAGAAATATTCCAACGGAATCTGCTTGAATTTTCGGCGTAAAATTTTCATCGGTAACTAGCATTTTTCTTGTAGTGGCCCGATTACGGTCCCTCCAACCACAATTGCCCAACTTCATCCTTTCCAATCACTGTCGCCCGACTGTGGTCCTCCGACAACCGTCACCTGGCCGACTATTGTCCCTTCGACCTTAGTCTCCCAATTATGGACCTTTAATCATTGTCGCCTGACTACAATTCAGTCGACCAAGAAAATAGGCCAACAATCTATTAAGAACATGCATGCCTTTAGATTCTTCCAACTGCAATCATGTAATATGCTATATATGATGTATATTTTCTATATTGAGCCAATGCCTTCCTCTATGGAAATGCATCATTTGTAACCAATAACAGACACTAGTAAGATCATTTCAGCTAAGATTGGCCCAATAGTTTATCCTCTTTTTAGGATTTTACACGTAAAAATTCAGGTTTTCCTTATGATTCTTGCACCTCTCTCCTTATCTTATGCGTGTTGGATCTTCATACAAAACAAAGACGTTAAACTCACCATCTCTACCGCCACAAATGTTCTGGTAGGCAAAGTTTAATGATTAAAAAATTTATATGATGTGTAATTTAATATAATTTGTTAAATATTGTTATACGCTATTCTTATTATAACAATGATAATGAATATGATAATATGTGCCGAGCCAATTTGAAATTTTGACGACTACTTTAAGATGAATTTAAGATGCCTATATCATTAATTTTTAAGTGCAAAGTCATATATGAATCAAGCTTACTCAAATTTCTGTTGAGTGTATTGACAAAACTACGAATTATGTGTAAGAAGACAAAAAGCTTCACCTTAAAATCAGGAGGAACGAATTTTTATATTTAATATAACAACATATTTTTTTTTAAAAGACGAGTTATCAACAATCATTCATTTATTTCAACATGGATATGGGACAATTATGTTTTGTTTGGGTATTCACGGCCGGATCCACCTTAAGTTATCCGGGGGACAATTGCTCCCCTAAAAAAAAATTCTTTATCATATGATTTTTAGATAATTTATCTCAATTTATCTATTTTTTAATCTTTATTACAATGGTTAAGTCAATTTTCCCCCTAAATATTTTAAAATACTATGGTCTTTAGGCAATTGCCCACAACATAATTAAACATATTGTATAAATGTGTTATTGTTAGGGTACGATAAACCAAATACCAAAAAAAAAGTAAAGGCAATCCCAAAATATCCTTACAACCAAAATTTATTCCGGGGTAGCCAGGGGGTGCTGTCCTAAATGAAGCCTTAGTGTCGATTTGTAATAGCTTTCTCGGTATTTGTCTTTTCAGACAGCAACAACATTTTTATTTGACTACTACTTTCGTGCTACTTTTTATTAAATTTCAAAAAGTTTTAGAGTTAAAAATTATTATTTTTTTATGTCAGACTAGCGAAGTTATTTATCCAACTTTAAAATTGCTATAGAGTTTGAAACTGACCCTTAATCGTTTAATTTCGGTGCAAATTTCATGAGCTAATTTTCATTGGCCACCGAGTTGCACGATTTTTGCTTAGTTGCATGCATGGCTTCCGATTAAATAAAATCACCTTTCAATCTGATTGCTCTGCATGGTAGAATAAAATATTGCCGATCCATTCAATGAAAGCCTGTCTAAAATTGACTTATTTAGTGTTGTTCTCTCTCTCTCTCTCTCTCTCTCTCTCTCTCTCGGCTTCAACAAAATCTTTTCTCCGGTCTTAAAAACTTTGTTCAATTCATATAATTCTTACTTCATTTGCTAAATGTAATATGTAGTGAGAACAACTTGATCTCAAAATAACATTTCTATATGGGCACATAGAAGAGAGAATATATATATATATATATATATATAAGTAACAACCACTGGACTTCATAAATCCGACTGCTGGAAATAAGGTTTCTTTGCTCAAGAAGTCCGGCAAAGACCTAGAAAATATTACAGGTAAGTAAAGAAACGGAACTGAAGCATACTTGTTTATCTATTACAGCGAGACAAGCTCCCTTCATCTTTATCTATACACGTACTTCACATTATAGTATCCCTAGTCATAGCTTGCTTAGCCAGTTAGCCATGTGAATATATCTTCGCAAAATAAGCATTAATTAGGTGATGCCGGATCTAAAGATTAGTTGTGATGTTGAACTATTATATTGACTATAATAAAAGATGAAATCAGACATTCACCATAAATATTTGCATCATGTTTTTCGGTGACAAAGGATAATACTAAAAGGGAAGCATAATACTAAGTTAAGTTTTGCAGAGATGAGAATGCATAGGTGGATAAGTGGCTTTGCTCTTAGAGATATGGTACAAAATGAGCATATACTTAATAAGGTTGGAGTAGCTCCAGTGGAAGATAAAATTAGAGAGAGTTGATGCGGTGCTCGATAAGCTAGCAAAGAAGGCGGAGTAGCACATCACTCAGTTCGTTTTCTGTTGGCTGGAACGTTCCCCACTAACTCTTTTTATTTTTGTTTGCCATTTCCGGCTCTGCCTAGTTCTCAGTAGCTGCTAGTACTTTTTGGCTTTTTAGTCATTTACTTTTTAGGAGAGATAGTTTATCTTCTTCCCTGGCTGGAAGAGAGCTCAGTTGATAGAAAAATACATTTTGAACTTGTTCCTCTTCAGTAACTGAGTTACTGTTTTATCAATATACTGCTTTGTTTTGCTCATCTTGCAAGAGCCTACATCAGTATTGGTATCAGAGCTAGATGGCAGAAAGCAGTAGGCGGGTGGCTCCCGGGAATGACAACAGCCTTGAAGCATTGTGGAACGAGCACCGAGAGCTGTCGCGACAGATGGATCGAGTCGAGGCGGAGGTGCACCGTATCTATGGAGAAATGCGGCTGGACTTGCGAGAGATTAACATGAAGTTGGATCGACTGCAACCAGCTCGTACAGCGTTCACGCCCGCCATGGGTTTCAGAGGAGTCGCTGAAAATGAGCGACCGTTGCCCCGAGGATCGCAGGTTATGGAAGCGTCTGATTCCGAAGAAGACGTGGGTCGACTCAGGAATTTGGACATTACCGATTCAGAAGAAGAGTTCGGCCACCGACGCCGCAGACGGCCGCGAACTATGGATAGAACGCACGGTGAGTTTAAAGTTAAACTTGACATACCTTATTTCGATGGCAGGTTGCATATAGAAGACTTTTTGGATTGGGAAAGAACCGTTGAAACCTTCTTTGAGTACATGGACATTGATCCGGAAAGGCAAGTGAAATACGTGGCATGCCGGTTAAAAGGGGGAGCTGGCGCTTGGTGGCAACAGTTGATGCAGTCCAGGCGTCGAGAGGGGCGCGGACCAGTGAGGAGTTGGCACCGGATGAAACAAATGCTGCGGGGACAGTACCTACCAACTGACTTTGAGCAAATGTTGTATGTTCAATATCAACATTGTGTTCAAGGTAACAGATCCGTTAATGAGTACACGGAGGAGTTCTATCGATTAAGCGCCCGCAACAATTTGAATGAGAATGCCAACCAACTTGTTGCCAGATTTATTGGTGGATTGAAAGAGGCTATCCAGGATAAATTGGTATTAAATGAAGTGTGGTCCTTATCACAGGCCGTTAATTATGCTTTGAAGATTGAAATGCAGCTGCAGAGGCCGCACAGGGGAGGTCATTCAAGGCGGCCACCAGAGAATGCAACAGAGAGTAGTAGACCAACAAGTGCTGTTACTCCGCAAGGCAATAAACAGCAAGGCTTGACAGCAGGAAATGTTGTATCAGCGGGAGCAGGAAATCCTAACACCGAGCCTAAGGTGTGGCCGCGGGGGCGGGTAGCAGCGAAAGATAATCCTTACGTAAAGCCAGGAAATATCAAATGCTTTAGGTGTTTTCAACAAGGTCACAAGTCGAATGAGTGTCCGACTAGACCCCAGCTGCAATTGGTAGATGCTGAAGTAGATGATGAATTGGCCGACAATGCGGAAGACTGTGAAGAATCCCATGAAGATGTAGTTGGGGATGAGGGTGAACAATTGGTTTGTGTTATAGAGAAGTTGCTGTTAGCTCCGAAAATACCCAATCCGTCACAAAGGCATGCTCTGTTCAAGACTAAGTGCACTGTGGCTGGTAAGGTATGCGACCTGTTGGTTGATAGCGGTTGCACCGAGAACGTTGTGTCTCGTGCAATGGTGCAGGCGTTACAATTGAAGACCACCAAAAATCCCAACCCATACAAAATCAGTTGGGTTAAGAAGGGCATGGAGATGATGGTGACAGATTTGTGCCGGGTTTCATTCTCAATTGGAAAAAGTTATTCGAGTGAAGTCTTGTGCGATGTCATTGACATGGATGTATGCCACATCATATTGGGCCGACCGTGGCAGTTCGACGTGGGAGCTTTATATGACTGCCGAGCTAATACGTATGCTTTTGATTGGAATGGAAAACGGATTAGATTGCTGCCAGGAATTTCAGGGGCGGAGATTCAACGCGCAAAGGGAAAAACTGCTCTGTTTTCAGATTCAGCAGCAGCTATGATTAATGCTTGGCGTGAAACCTCAAGCATTCTTGCAGTAATTGTGAAAGAAGTCGCTCAATCGTTGCCGCAGAATCACTGTCCAGTAGAGTTAACAGAGTTATTATCGCAGTTTGCGGATGTATGTTCTGACAAACAGCCTCACGAATTACCACCAATGCGATCTATTCAGCATCAAATAGAGTTTACGCCAGGATCTTCACTGCCCAATTTGCCGCACTACAAGCTCAGTCCTGCTGAAAATAAGTTGCTGCAGGAGATTGTTGATGATCTGTTGGACAAACAGTTAATTCAGCATAGTTTAAGCCCGTGCGCAGTGCCCGTGCTGTTGGTGCCAAAAAAGGATGGGAACTGGAGGATGTGTATGGACAGTAGAGCCATCAATAAAATTACAGTCAAGTTCCGTTTCCCCATGCCACGATTTGAAGAAATGTTGGAACGCTTGGCCGGTTCAACCGTGTTCTCTAAACTTGACCTGCGGAGTGGATATCATCAAATCAGAATCAGGCCGGGTGATGAATGGAAGACTGCCTTCAAAACACGCGAGGGCCTGTATGAATGGAAGGTAATGCCTTTTGGGCTGTGTAACGCTCCTGCTACCTTCATGAGGTTGATGAACGATGTATTAAAGCCTTTTTTGAATCGGTGTTGTGTGGCTTACTTCGACGATATACTAGTCTTCAGCGGCAGCTTTGAGGAGCACTTGAAACACTTAAAGGACATTTTTGAAACTTTGCGGCATCATAAATTGTATCTAAATTATGCCAAGTGTGAATTTGCCACTCAAATGGTGTCATTTTTGGGATTTAGAATTTCAGCTGATGGAGTTAGTGCAGATCCACGCAAAATCCAAGCTGTGCGTGACTGGCCGAAACCAACTACATTCACGGAGGTGCGGAGCTTCCATGGCTTGGCAAATTTCTACAGAAGATTCATTAAGGGATTTAGCATATTAATGGCACCCGTAACTGAGTTGTTAAAGCAGAAATCCTTCGTGTGGGGAGATGAGCAGGATAAAAGCTTCATAGCCATTAAAGAGGCATTAACACAGGCTCCAGTGCTCGCCTTACCGAATTTTGAAAAACCATTCGCTGTGGAGACGGATGCCTCAGCCATTGGTATAGGTGCTGTGTTGTCACAGGAGAATAGACCCATTGAATTTTTTAGTGAAAAGCTCAGCGCTCCGAGACAGCGGTGGACGGTGTATGAGCAGGAATTATACGCGGTGGTCCGGGCCTTAAAACAATGGGAGCATTATTTGCTACATCAAGACTTCGTTTTGCATAGCGATCACAAGGCCCTTCAGTACATCAATACGCAAAAGAATATCAGTCGAATGCACGCCCGATGGGTCTTATTCTTGCAAAAATTTACTTTTGTGTTAACCCACAAAAGCGGAAAGCAAAACCGGGTAGCGGATGCTCTAAGTCGTCGGGCAGCTTTGATTACTCACTTGCAAACTGAGTACGTGGGTCTTGAAAGTTTACAAGAATTATATCCTGATGATGAAGATTTCAGTGAGATTTGGCACAAATGCAGTAATCATGAGCCTGCTGATGAATTCTCTATCAGGCACGGGTTCCTCTTCAAGGGAAATATGTTATGCATTCCGCAATCGTCTTGGCGTCAGCAACTTATAAAAGAGATGCATGGCGGAAGCTTGGCTGCCCATATGGGTAGAGATAAGACTGTCTCTCAGATGCAAACCCGATTCTTTTGGCCGCATTTGCGAAGAGATGTAGCCAGGTATGTAGAAAGATGCTCAGTCTGTCAGAATTACAAAGGCGGTGGGCAAAATACAGGGCTTTATCTTCCTCTGCCGGTGCCGGAGACGATATGGGAAGACTTAAGCCTTGATTTTGTACTCGGGTTGCCGCGCTCTCGACGCGGTAACGATTCGATCATGGTGGTAGTGGATCGCTTCTCCAAGATGGCACATTTTGTGGCTTGCAAAAAAACGTTCGATGCAATGAATGTGGCGAAGCTGTTCTTCCGTGAGATAGTCAGGCTACATGGGATTCCAAGGTCTTTAACATCCGATCGGGATGTTAAGTTCATAAGCCATTTTTGGCGGGAGTTATGGAGGCGATTGAACACTCAAATTCAGCTCAGTTCGTCGTATCATCCTCAGACAGACGGACAAACGGAGGTGGTCAATCGTACGTTGGGCAATCTGCTTCGATGCTTGGTACAGGACAACCCAAAGCTGTGGGACGAGGTGTTGGGGCAAGCCGAATTTGCATTCAATTCCATGCCAAACCGATCGACGGGTAGGTGTCCTTTCAGCATTGTTTATACTAAATTGCCAAACACCATTGTCGATATTGCAGTACTACCAAAGTGTGCAAACAAGGCGGCATTCAACATGGCGGAGCAATTCACTGATATGCTGTCCAAAGTCCGGCTTCAACTACAGCAATCTAACGACAAGTACAAGGAGCAAGCGGATCAGCACAGACGGGAGAAGACGTATCAACCTGGAGACTTGGTCCTCGTACGCTTTCGCCGGGAACGTTTTCCCAGTGGAGCCTACTCCAAACTCAGCAGACGGAAGTTTGGGCCATTCGCAGTTCGTCATAAGATCAACGACAATGCTACGTTATTGATCTACCTGCTGAATTCAACACGTCACATACGTTCAATGTAGCTGATATCTTTACGTACACTCCGCCGGATCCTACAAGTAATGTTGTTGCACTTACTGGCAACAACATTTCTGTACCAGGGGCGAATGATGCGGTGCTCGATAAGCTAGCAAAGAAGGCGGAGTAGCACATCACTCAGTTCGTTTTCTGTTGGCTGGAACGTTCCCCACTAACTCTTTTTATTTTTGTTTGCCATTTCCGGCTCTGCCTAGTTCTCAGTAGCTGCTAGTACTTTTTGGCTTTTTAGTCATTTACTTTTTAGGAGAGATAGTTTATCTTCTTCCCTGGCTGGAAGAGAGCTCAGTTGATAGAAAAATACATTTTGAACTTGTTCCTCTTCAGTAACTGAGTTACTGTTTTATCAATATACTGCTTTGTTTTGCTCATCTTGCAAGAGCCTACATCAAGAGTCGTCTTAAATGGTTTGGTCACATTAAACAGAGGCCTTCCGATGACCCGGTTATGAAAGTTGAGGTATTATATTTGACTTATGTTAAGAAAGGTAGAAGTAGACCTAAAAAGACTTGGTTAGAAAATATTAAAATGATATTTCTTTATTAGATTTAAATGAGAATTTGACTTTTAACACGACAATAACGAAAAAAGATTCGTGTAGCCAACCCCACGTACTGGGATAAATGCTTGATGTTGTTGTTGTTGTTCTTCAGTGACAAACTTTAAGACAGATATATTTATGCTTAGAATATATATATATATATATATTTATTTATTTATTTATTTATAGAGGTAAAGAAAGCCTTCTTGAAAAATTTAGAAAGACGAAAAGTATATTGCCTAGCTGAACTGCAGAAGCGGTAGTTGAGGACGTCTTCTTCACGCAAAAGATGCGTATTTGAGCTCATATTCTGACATCTAATCTCTAATATTTGCGATTATGAACTATCTATATAAAAATAATAATTATAATAATAAGTATATTGCCAACTAATTATAGCCTACTTTTGCTTAATTTTCCACGAATTTCTCTTCACCTTGAATATTGAATCAACGGTGAGGTCAACTACAACTCTATCTTGGCCTTTCACGCAAGAGATTACTGAATTTCCCTACTTATTAGGGAAAGAAGGCTTGAGACGCTTAATTGCTTAAAGGGATTCACAGAAGCCACATTATCTTTCCCTAGTCTGCAGGACAAACACAGCTCCTTGTGTGCTTAACTTTTAAAGGCCAAGCCATCCCATCAGTAAATCTGTCATCAAAATTGATCATCACAACAACTATTCACATCTAAGGTTTTGTTTGGAACGGCTTTCTTATTGCTTTTTAAAGCAATTTTTTAGTGAAAAATAAATAAATAACTGCTTTAAAAAGCAATAAAAAAAATCATTCTAAGATAGTATGATGATAGCATTGATGCAGGCAACTTCTCCGTAGGACTCATTCTTCCAATTCTTCCTATTCTGCTTGATCTCATGTTAACATGCTTCTGTTCGACATCCCTGAGACTAACCTAAAACAATTGATGACATGTAATTACAGATACATAACTTTACCTCTTGTTACCTGTAACAAAATTATCCTAGTCATTGCTTACACGTGCACAGCTTCTATTCGTCTTTGTTGACTACAAATATTTCACTATAGTGGTATGTTGAGACATTGAATACAAGCAACATTCCTGAGCTCATTTCTTGTTTTCTTTCCCGCCTTATCTTTCTTCATGGTATCAGAGTGGGTCTAGTCTAGTCTTTCTTGTTTTCTTGTTCTTTTTCTTTTTCCCGCCGTGGGGCACTCTTCTTCATCGCAGACAACATATCAACAAGTAATCATTCGATGATCACTACAACATTCCGGCATCACTTAAGTTCGTTATCTCCAACATCACGATCATTATTCCCACTCATTATCTCCAGAGAATTATGTCATCTAGAAATTGCAAATTCTTAAACTTTCGAATGCTATTGGGTTTGTTACTTTTATTCTTCCTTCAATTTCCCCACCACTTCGTCTTTTTCAACTACAAGATGGGACAACTGAGATTGATCTAAATACAATGAATGAATTCTTATTGATCAAAATCTAGCAGCAACCATATGTTTGACTCTGTCTCCAACGATTCTTCCATATGTACGTGATACATCTTGAGTCATGTTCGGCCGTCTAGACAACAATCGAGCGCTGATTTCAATCATCGAACCGATCAAGAGTTATACAACTTAAAAATGAGCTTCACAGCATTCAAATGAAGAATCTCACAATGTCTCAATATCTTATGGACATCAAGTTCATTGTTGACAACATAGCAGCAACGGATCAACGATTGATCAAGAAGATATCGTACTGTATATCTTGAATGGTCTTTCATCCTCATATCAAGCTTTAAAAAAATCCATCCAAACAAAGCTTCATCCAATAAACCTTGATGACTTATACTCTCTTCTAATGAGTGAAGAGATCAATATCCAAGTTGAATCGATCAAGCAGGTATCGCTTGCAGATCCTTCCACTGCCCTATTTTCATAAAGAGGAAGAGGACGTAGGGGGCATGGTCGATCTACTCCTTAATCAACAAGACCAGCTTCATCCAATGTCATCTCTTGTCAATTTTGTAATAAAAGAGAATATTCGGCGCACAATTGCTGGCACAGTCTTAACACAAGCTACAATCCTCCGGAAACGCAACCACCTAATTAATCAGCATCACATACTATGGTAGCCGCAAATGAGCCCATCATTCCTGACTGGTCTTTTGGATTCAGGTGCCTCTAATCACCTTACACATTCGATTGATAATATAGGCCGAGCTGAACGCCAATAAAAATTAAGGCATTTAAAAAGATAATGAAAAGTTGGCATGCAATTTCATAAATATGATATGTAGTATGATTTATAATAATTTTGGGGAAAAAAAGGAAATTGCTGTCTTTAACAAAATCAACGAGATATGGACTAAAGAACAAAGCATCGTATCTTATTACAAATTTAAGAATTAAAGAATTAACTATAATACAAAGTGGATATTTTTAATTTCATCTTATAATTCACAGTTTTTAATTGACAGTGCACTCAGTAGGCAAGCCTTGGGGGAATCGCTTGCGATCGGCGCAGTAGTTATAGATCATGTAATTACTCTGCACCCACAACATCCTCTTCTGGTTCGTCACATCCATCCGGTAATCCATCCACGTTCCAGCCCCACCACCACCCATCTTCCTAGCTGCCGGGCATCTTGATCTGCCGGCGACCCACACGCAAGCGTCGGCGTTAAAGCTACGGTAAGAAGCGATAAATGGCGCATTTTTCCAGTCCGTCTTGATGAGGCCTCCACGGGTGGCCCAATCGTCAGCGTTCCAGAGGCTGGAGTAGATTCTCATGGCCTGACTCTTTGGGAACGCCACCCCTTTCGTCTCCAGATTTCTGAAAACCCTTATGGGCGTCCCATCCACCATGAATCTGCGCATGCATATATCAAAGTTAGCATCTTTTCTCATAACTGATAAGTGATAATTAAAAGCGCTAGTTTTCGACGGCTTACATAATTTGTTGGGGATTCCAGATAACAGAGTAGGTGTGGAAATCCTTGGTAGGATCGAACCAGAGCTTGAACTGCACCTCCCGGTTGCCCTTCCCCTGCGTGAACACGTTGGTGTGCAACGTGTAAGGGTCGCCGCTAAGGTTCCCAAGGAACTCGAAATCGATCTCATCATGTGTCGGCCCCTGAGACGATAGCTGCAGGCGAAGCAGTAGACACCATCAGTTCAATGAATTCCGAGCTCTTAATGGAGCTAACGGCCGTGAGAATGTTACTTACATAGTAGGCGGTGACGGTGCCGGCGGAATTGCCGGGGACGAGCTTGAGCTGCATGTCAATCTTGCCGAAGAGAAACTCGCTCTTCGATTGGAAGCCGGAGCCTGAAGCCTTGTCGAGGGAAAGAGTCAGCAGCTGCCCGTTATTGAGGACCTTGGCACGGCCGTCGCCCCAAGTGATGTCGAAGTCATTGTTGAAGTCCCCTGCGGCGGCGGTGGAGACCATGGCGGCAAGCAGAGAGCAAGCCAAAATAGATAGAACTAGTGCATTGGCCATTGCGGAGCTAGTCATCATGAAGCTCACAGTAGAAGATGGAGAGGAGATGGGAATTAATTATGATCGCTGTTTTACGAACTTGGCTGTGGATATGGGGACCGAGGGCGAAGAGTTTTTATAGGAGGCTTAGAAAATGAAGAAAACGTGGAGGGTGAAGGTAGGAATAAAAGTGGTGATTTCCAGCTAGTTTCTTCCCACTCATCGGCTCTTCTTAGCTGGCATCAGTCTGGATACAGAACACGGCATTGATGAATTTTAAGTTGCACACAGTATACAATGGCAATATTGTGATCATATGATATTGTTACAATTATCAAAAAAAAAAAAAAACTTTTTTTTTGCATTATATAGAATTAATACCTGTTGAATTTGAATTGATATTGTATTATATCATGATATCTTTGCAAAATATAAGCTTAGATTTCGTTTAAGATAATTTTTTTTATAATAATTTTTAGCATAAAAATATATTAAAAATTATAAAAAATAATGATCAAAAGTTATTCCAACTATATCTAAGAATATTTTTTGTTTAAGCATTTGATATTTAAGATCACTAATGCAAATGGTTGAAGAAATTATTAGTGGAGCAATGATTTGACCACTTTTAACTTGGTAGGAATATCATTATTTTTTTATGATTTTTTTTTTTAGCAAAATTAAGGGACAAGCAAAATTTTTATTTCATAAAAAGAAAATTATATTGTAAAGCATACAACTCAGTATAATAGTCTATTCGCTGAGGGCATCTCCAACGGAAAATTTCATTTTTCACGCCAAAATGCAGTGAAACTAAAAAACATCGTGATTCATCTCCAATTGAACTCTATTTTGCACGCTTCTGGGAAGGTATCCGTCTTTCTCCTCTTTCGCGCGTTTCTTCGTCAAATCTGATTGAAACAGAAAAATCGCGTAGGTGAACAGCGACACGTCAATATTAGGGTGCACTGTTCACCCACAAACAGATTTGACGTTCGGCTAAATCAACCGAACGACGCCATATACATATTTGACGTTCGTTTGAAGAAGCCATAAGGAGCTCAAAACAAAACTAGCAATGCTCAAGATTCTAAAATCTAAACGCAGGAAAAAAAATCACAGGAGACAACATAAAATTTTTTTTAAGAACTAAAGAAATTAAAATAAAAAGATGCTGTACTCAGACAACAGCCAAAAACCCGCCAAATCATAGATGTGTCAAAAAAAAGATAGATCTTGGTTGCCTGAGAAGGAACAAGAGCATCTAAAGGAGCAAAGGGCGTAAAGCCGTAAACTCATCCAGAATGACCAAATTTTAAAAGAAGCTGCATGCAAGGCTTTATGAAGAGGAGCTGCGATAAAGCTGCAAGTGGTTCTTAAAGATGTGGCAATTCTTTCATCTAAACAACTTGAGATGTATTGTTTTTCTAGCCCCGTAGAGAAAATATGTACAATATGCATGTAATCATTCAATCGCTATTAGTATAAACATATAACTATAAAAGCATGTAACAATAAATGAAATAGTAACATGCTATATGATCAATAAATATTAGTACAACTATATAATTTAAGAGCATTGATCAGCAACATAGTTGAAAGTGATCAAAAAGCCCTATTAATCTTACACGCATTAGTTACAAAATAATTTATATATAGGGGAGTCAATATTTGACACGACATGAAAATCTGACCCGAACCGGAAATTTCGGGTTGGACCCGACCTCGGGTTTGGGTTCCCATATTTGACCCGTTTGAAAAACGAGTCAGACTTGGGTTCCCGGATTCGACCAGTTTGAAAAACAGGTCGGTTTGGGTTGACCCGAAAGATTGCCAGGTCAACCCGGAAACCCGTTTACAATGAGTTGCCCTACTCGCCCTCTTCCGTGCGCCCGCCTGCATGCAAGTGTCCCTCCCCTCCTCCCGCCAGCGTCCAAGCGCCAACCTGCGCGCTAGCGTCCGAGCGCTCGCCTGTGCGCACGCGTCCCAACGCTTGGCTGCAAGCCCGAGTCCCCGCGCCTGCCTGCATGCCTGCATCCATGCGTCCGCAACCGCCCACCCGCCTATGCGCCCAAGTCCCGCGCCTGCTAGTTACAGCCCGCGTACGCTCTCGAATATGTAATTTTGTCGGGTCGGGTCAACCTGATAACCCGACGGATCAGGTTCGGGTCCGAGTTTCCAACCAGTTTACATATTCAGGTCGGGTTAGGGTCGACCCGTTTGAACCCGGGTCAGTTCCGAGTTCGACCCGAATCCTACCCAAAACCCGATTTTGACACCCGTATTTATATAACATATTATGACATGAGTACATATCATTATTATATGCATTTCGTAAAATGTTTATGTTATGCATCATGTAAATCATGTGATTCATATATAATAAATATTTATATTAGTTTTATGAGTATTATCAATATTTGTATTAGTCATAGCATATATCTTATGTAAATTATGTCATATCAATTATGTTATCATGCATATACATGTATTGTAAATAAGAAAAGACATCTAACTATGTGTGATATTTTTTCTATATCTAGTCCTGTGTGACAACTATACAAGAATTAGTCATATCAGAAGTCATTTAGGTCATATGACTTTCATATCAAAAGTCATTACTTCATGCCCATTAGTGTATCATATCATGTCAATCTATCTTTCTCCCTTTTCATAGCATTTGAGATTACACCACAAATTTTATTTTAAAGGAAAGCTCGTCGGCCTCGACTCGATTGTTGGCTCGATAATCTGCTCGAACTGGAATTTTTTTTGTAAAAAATTCACCACCAAAATGATTTTTTTATGTATTACTGATTATTTTTGAATTAAATGCTTTCAATAAATTCAACTATTAAACTGAATTAAATGCTTTCAATAAATATTCCTTGCAGGCTTCATTTGATATGGTTCAAGACACTTTTTTATTGGTTTCAAAAACTTTTTTTTTCTGTAAATCTATAACAGCCATATATCTTATTTACTATTAAACTGTAATACCAAGCAATTTCATCAAACAGCCATATATCATAGAACCAAAGTTCTTCATCAAAAATAATATTTAAAGATTACAGTTGACAAAATTTTCACCACCAAACAATTTTTGCTGTAATTTTCATTCAAGATATGTGTCCAGTCATCTAAAACAACCAAAAAATGTTTGAGAAAAGAGTTCAAGCAGAAATACAACTAAAGCAGAACCAAAAAATGTGTCCAGCCAAAAAATGTGTCCAGCCATCTAAAACAACCAAAAAATGTGTCCAGCCATCTAAAATAAATGTCCATACAAAGCTTTAAAATGAAAGGAAAAATCAAACTACAAATGTCCATAAAAAGGTTAAATTACATATAATAAAATAACTAAATTATAACATCACAAAATTAACAAAAAAAGGAATAATAATTTCTCCATGATCTCTTCATCTTTGACAACCTGGAATCAATGACAAGAATTTTAAGAAAGTTACCAAAGTTTGAAGATATTGAAAAATATATAAAACAAATAATCAATAAGTCATTACCAATTTTAACTTCTCTAAGCCTTTAACATGTTGAGGTAAATTTTTGTGCCAAAGGCCAATCTACAAAATTTAAAAGAAAATTGGTTAATTATTATAGCAATTGTCTTTATCTTTGATTATAAAAATATTTCAAATAAAAAACACTTTACCGTGAAAATCATATTAAGCACATGGAATTGGTATCTCAATTTCTTCATCATCTTCTTCTTCCAACAAATTTCTAAAGCATTAAAAATGGATACCTTTGTCCTGCCCTTCAAGCCATAGTGAGCACGAATCCAATTTGACCCGCATATTAAAGCCTGAACTGTTCAATACCCAATTTGGAACGATATGTATCTACAACTCGCTCCCCTGCTGAGAATGTTGATTCAGAAGCAACAGTGCTGATAGGAATTGATAATATGTCTACAGCCAATCTTGATAATATACGGTATTTTGCTTGGTTGTTCTTCCACCACCCAATAACATCAAATGTTTTGCCAGCTGCACTAATCTCTAAGCCATCTTCCAAATAGTTATCTAAATCTGTTTTTGCTGGTTTCTTACTGGTTTTTTCAGAAACATATGCTTTGAAATCAAGCCATCCACTATACTTGTTTGATCCACCTTCTTGACTCATTTTTGAACCACTACTTCCTCCTTTTGAAACCTCTTTTCCTATTTTATTTGTGTCACATGCTCCTTTTGCATCTTCCTCGAAGCATGTTATATACTCTTCAAATAATTCATAAAGCAATGCACGAACATACGAGATATTTTGCCCACTTTGCTCTCCATATATCATTGGATATGCAAATTCTATCACTAGAAATTTCATTCTAGGATCCATAATAGCACCAAAAGCCATGAGAAGGTTACATTCTCCCCAATATTTGTCAAATTTATCTTTCATTTTTTTGGTCATGTTCATAACAAACTCATCTGAAGAAACTGATCTGTCATCTAACACCTTCTTGATAGTACAAATTTGGGACAAAAATAAATTTGAAGTAGGATATTCCGTGCCCAAAATTATGTTTGTTGCTTCATTAAAAAATCCAAGAACATCACATACCTTCTCTATATTACTCCATTCTTCTTCTGTGAAAAATTATCCTTTAAGAGTTTAATGGCACGATCATTATTTGATGCATTATCAACAGAAAGTGTGAAAACTTTATTCTCCAAACCCCATTCATTGAGTGACTTGTAGAAAGTGTCAACAATCTCTGTAGCTGTGTGTGGAGGTGACAAGTGAAGGAAACTTAAGACACGTTTCTGCAACTTCCAATTTGAATCTACATAATGGCCTGTAACTACCATATAAGATATTCGTTGGTTCTTTGACTTCCAAATGTCTGTTGTAAAACTGATTCTATTTATACTTTTCAATGCATTCTGGAGTTTTTTCTTCTCCTTCTCATAAACTAACATAACATCACTATGGGCTGTTGTTCTTGAATATTTCAAAAAATAAGGAGACATTGACCTTAAAACAAGATTAAAACCAAATTCTTCCACAACTGAAAAAGGCTTTTCATTGATCAAAATATAATGTGCTATACTCTCCCTTACTTTAGAATTGTCATAAGAAAATGTGGTCAAACTAGCACTCTCTTGTGAGTTGTCAGCTACAGAATCAATTTCCTTTGGTTGAAAATGAAGTACTTTCTGGTTTCTTATGAAACGAATCCTAGCCGCACAACGATCAAGATGACGTCTGAACTATGTTGTCGACCCTGTAGTTCCTATGGATAGGTTCTTCCTACAATGAATGCATTCCCCTTTCTTTTGCCCATTAGGAAGTAGTACTTCCTTAAATTCATCCCAAACAGATGATCTTTTCTGTCTTTTTTTTGTTGCAATTGGATTTGCATCTTCATTTTGATTACATGTGCCAACAGTATCCCCTTCTACACCTTTATTTTCCTCCAATAATGCATCATTTTCAGTCAAACCAACATTTACCTCTACACTATCAGATGGTACTTCATCAACTGTCTCCAAAATTATTTCTTCACTAATATTATCTTCGACAATTGGTTCGGGTGACATTCTAGAATAGGTAATGAAAACACATATAAGTTAACTCAAACATGGATTGCAAGCATGCATTAAAGATGTACAAATATTTATATACAAAACTTCTTTACTAAACTACTGTTAGGATAATTTTACTAGGCTTAAAATAATACTAACATTAAAGATGTACAAACATTTTTTTATACAAGGCTGCAAGCATACAACCACTGAAATGGAAAGGCACAAACCATTACAGTCAACATGCCACAAGATTAAAACATAATAAAACTACAAAATTACATTAAATTTACCGAATTACAAAATTACTTCATGTTAAGAGATAAACAATCTATGAATAATTATGTGCTGCTAATATATTTGAATAGATTACAAAATTACTTCTCGTTAACAAATTTGAAGAAAAATAGAAAAACCTAAATAAAGAATCATCTAACCATTGATTAAAAGAATTTAAGACAGAAAAACATAAATAAATTGATTAAAATCTACTTTCAGTAACAAATCATCGGCTACCTCTCCCTTTGAATTTGAATCTTCACTTTCAAGTTTCAACAGCAGTTCTCCTAAACATTTATTATGGATCTGAAGAAAAATAAAAAAAAAACTCAAATAAAATTTCACATCACCCAACATAAACGGATCATACCAAAAAAAAAAAGAACTTCAGCACAAAAAAAAATGCAGAGAAAGAAAAAAGAAAGATAAATAGAGCAAAACTAAAGAGAACTTCAGTAGAACAGCAGAACTTCAGTAGAACAGTAGAACTTCAGTAGAAAAAAAATAGAGCAAAAATGAAATAGATTTGAGAACTTCAGTAGAACGGCAGAGCTTCAGTAGAAAAAAAAAAACGCAGAGAAAGGACTTCAGAACGACATTATTTATAGATTTGAGAACTTCAGTAGAACGACAGAGCTTCCGTAGAAAAAAAAAACGCAGAGAATGAAAAAAGAAAGAACTTCAGAACAAAACTTACAACTCTCTCTTGACGAACGGTTTGAAGCGTCTTGCTTGAGCTGTTGAGCACCAGTAGAACGGCAGATGAAGAAGAAGGCAAGCCCTAGCTCTTTCCAACAGTGGCACAGCGCCGCACTCCACGCGAAATGAAATAGACCGGCTCTACACTCCGAAACTTTCAATAGGATTTATTTTCTTTCGTCTCGTGACGAGCCCGGTTCAATTTTTGCCCGGTCCGCATGGCACAGCTGCACCGGAATTTAAATTTCGGAAATCTGAAATTAAACCGCAGTCCTGATTCTGCGGTTCCGCACTTCTGAGTTCCGCCACTCCGACATTTAATCGAGCCGGCTCGACGAGCATTCGAGCCGAACAAAACTTGTATCGAACTCGAGCTCGAAATTTTGCTCGAGCTCGAGCTCGATACTCGAAAAGCTCGACTCGCGAGCTCGTTAACGAGTCGAGCTCGAGTCGGCTCGCGAGTCGGCTTGACTCACTTGCACCCCTAATATGAACTAAAATTAATAAAATTCATAAGAAAATATAGTATGCACTTTTTAATATATAATCCCTCGCAATAAATAGACACGGGACAAGAAATATAGAAGTGCGAGGACTGTTAAAAAAATCTACAACAAAAAATAGAAAATGTACATATACACCACTCAACTCAAAAAATCGATGTTAGTTACTCAACATGCCATTTTCCCCTGCTCTATATTGAAATAAATTGCATAATACATAATGACCTAATACAACTCAATAGATTATATTATCCAAATTATTTCTTAAAAATTACAAAACAAAAAACATAAAAAATAGATATCCCGAGCTCAATCGAAAACTTTCAGTAGAGTGGTGTTAGAACAATACAAGGTGTTCCAGATAACTAAGTTACATAATTTAGAGCATAGTATGTTTAATAGAATGTAAAATATGCTAAATGGAATATAAATAAACCCACAATGCAGAAAAAAATGTACAAAACTCCAACCGTTATATCTCTAATTCGAAACTTCAGACCCTTATGCCACCCATTCAAAACTCTTTGGCCCTCGGCCAATTCAGTACTCTTAGCATATTCAAAATTTTGTGACAGAAATGTGTAGATATATAACAGAACTCCTCTCGAACTCCTTAGTTATAAACATAATATCATACAAAGATGCACAAAACATCAATTAGGCCTTATAACATTGTAGTTAACCAGTTAAACATAAATTGGACTATTTGCCCAATTGGCAACATTTTAGCAGCCACTCAATACAGTGTAGTTAAAATTTACATACTCAAAATTTTATCAAATTATTAGAGATTGTGTAGAATTAGGGGTGTCAAAACTTGTTTCATATTGAGTTCAGGTCAAATTCAAAATTGACTCGTTCTTAAAAGGTCTGACAAGAACTTGACCTGCTAATCTAGTTGAGTGCGATGGACAAGTGTGAGCGAGCGAGCTAGTGCGAACTAGCAAGGAATCAAGCAAGGGCAAGGGTGAGTGTGAGTGCGAGCAGTAATCGTGAGTGCGAGCAATGCGATAAGCGCGAGTGCGATTGGTGAGATACGATTGACTGTCCGAATGAACAAGTGGCAGATGGGTCAAATGGGTTGTGTTGGAGTTTGTGGGTTAACCTGAGCCCAACCTTATATTTTAATCAAGACAAAAAAAAAATTAACCACCATCAAATCCATTTATTATAAACGGGTTGACCCATACCTAGTATTTTTTTAATCAAACTTTTTTATGTCATATATTGACTACGCTATGCAAAACGATATTTCGAAGGTTTAATTATTTTACAATATTATTTTTCAATGCAAAGATATTTTCCTATAATTTTAGAAAATCAGTTTAAAAAATATCCAGTCGAAATCTTATAGAAAATACCTAAATTTTTAGAATGACGTTATCTGTAATCTATCAAAAAGTTACGCGGTTAAAATTTTCATGTCTAAAAATTTACTCAGTTTGAATGCCATAAATTTATATTTTAATTATGGAAAATATAAAAATCGTAGAATTATTAAAAAATGAAATAAACATGATACAATCTATCTCAAGTCAGACAACTTGTAAAACTAATTTGTCAGTAGAAAATGACCTAACGTAGCCCATACTTATTTTCTCTCTCTAAAATTCCTCCTCTTTCTCTCTCTGTAGCTGGCTGCTGTGATTGGGTGAAATGGCTTGATTTAATGGAAAATTTTATTTTTAATAAAAAAATTAGCTAAGCACGACTGCGCCCAATCACACAAGCTAGCCACAGTGCCACCCTGAATGCCGCAACATGAATTAATTTGTAAAATTTCATAGAGCTCAGCGTCACAACACCGCTTACCCTAGCAATGCAGCGCCTCAGAGGAAAAATTTTCAGATTACACAAACATACAAACAGACCCCCAAGACCCGCTTCAAACAATATTCTTACATTCACTTTCATACAAAATATTTCCACGCACATGTAAATATTTTCCATTTATAGAAATTCAATAGTTTAATTTTTATGATCAAGTCATAACATTTGACATTTTATCCTGATTCAAAAAATGTTATAGGCAAGTCAATTTGAAGCTAATCCATTTATTAAATGGGTCAATGTGAATCCAAAATTTTCAATTCAAATTAGGTTACTGGATTAGCTCATTTATTGACCCCCCCCACCCCCCCCCCCCCCCCCCCCCCCCCCCCCCCCAATATTTGAAACCATGCACTATTTCATGATAAAGCTTTTACTCCATATAATATCCTTACCATTCCTCAAGGTAAATATTTTGAAGTAATTTATTAATTGGGAAGCTCTATATGACAATCCTTATGTCTCTCCCTATTCATAATCTTTTTCGTTTGGAGCTCTTTAACTATAGAGGATCAAATCATGCTTATTGCTCTTATCTTTATATTAAAATCATAGATGTTTTATTCCCTTATGTGAATAAGGGCTATAGTCAAATGTGGGTCCAACTTTACTTTCAATTGCCAATATATCTTTTCAAATCCCTTTAATTTTTTTATTTTTATTATTATTTTAATTTTTTAATTTTTTTAATTATTTTAAACTCAATTCCTTCTTAAACGACAAATTCAACATAACATTAGAGATTAAAAAGATGTAAACGAGGACATGGACATAAGGTTGGAATGCGTGCAATTTCATAAACATAAAAAAGATTATAATTTATTAAAATTTTAGGGAAAAAATAGACTTTGACGAGATCAACAAATCTCAATACAAATTTAAGAATAAAAGAATTATCTATAATACATCAATACAAAGAAGTTAGTTATTTAACTTCAAACTTCTCAGTTGATGGTGCACTCAGTCGGCAACCCTTGTGGGAATCGCTTGCGATCGGTACAGTAGTTATAGATCATGTAATTGCTCTGCACCGACGACATCCTCTTCTGGCTCGTCACATCCATCTCGTAATCCATCCACGATCCAGTCCCACTGCATCTTGATCCGCCGGCGACCCACACGCAAGCGTCGGCGTTGAAGCCACGGTAAGAAGCTGTAAATGGCGCGTTGTTCCAATCTGTCTTGATGAGCCCTCCACGGGTGGCCCAGTCGTCGGCGTTCCAGAGGCTGGAGTAGATCCTCATGGCCTGACTCTTTGGGAATGCAACCCCTCTCGTCTCCAGATTCCTGAATACCCTTATGGGCGTCCCGTCCACCATGAATCTGCGCATGCATTTACCAAAGTTAGCATCTTTTCTCATATCAGATAAGTGATAATTAAAAAGCGCTAGTTTTGTTGGCTTACATAATTTGTTGGGGATTCCAGATAACAGAGTAGGTGTGGAAATCCTTGGTGGGATCGAACCAGAGCTTGAACTGCATCTCCCGATTGCCCTTCCCCTGCGTGAACACGTTGGTGTGCAACGTGTAAGGGTCGCCGCTAAGGTTCCCAAGGAACTCGAAATCGATCTCATCATGTGTCGGCCCCTGAGACGATAGCTGCAGACGAAGCAGTAGACACCATCAGGCATCAGTTCAATGAATTCCGAGCTCTTAATGGAGCTAACGGCGTGAGAATGTTACTTACATAGTAGGCGGTGACGGTGCCTGCGGAATTGCCGGGGACAAGCTTGAGCTGCATGTCAATCTTGCCGAAGAGATACTCGCTCTTGGACTGGAAGCCGGAGCCTGAAGCCTTGTCCAGAGAAAGAGTCAACAGCTGCCCGTTATTGAGTATTTTTGCGCGACCGTCGCCCCAAGTAATGTCGAAGTCATTGTTGAAGCTTCCTGCGGCGGCGGCGGCGGCGGAGAGCGTAGCAACAAGCAAAGCGCACGCAAATATAGGAAGCAGAAGCGAATTGGCCATTGAAGAGGTAGTCATCATGAAGCTTCAATTAGAAGGCGGAGGAGGGGTTGCAAATCAAATAAGGAGCTGGGGGCGGGGCTGGTTAATTTGGATGAAGAGGTCGGAAGTGAGGGTGAAGGGCCTTTATAGGAGTCTAAAACGCGCTGTGAGGACATTGGAGACTTGCTAGCTGTTAGTGTACTTAAACAAAGCGTACAGTCAGCAAATTAGTTTAAGCTCTCTATTCTTGTAATCCTCTAATATCGTGACACGTGTAAAGCAACTCCTAGCTATCTATTTAAGGACCTACTCTGTAACCTGTACACTCAGGAAAATACATATTATTACTTTGCCTTTTACTGTTCATCGTCTTCTCAAGATGTCTTCTTGCTGTTAAGGAGAGTTTAGAGTTTCCACATGGTATCAAGAGCCTTCCGGTTCTTCTTCGCACTTATCTTGTCACCGGCATGTGTTAGCTGGCAGCAGTCTGGATGCAGTACGCGGGGTGGATGAAATAAGTAAAACACGCTATCCTGTGGCTATATTATGGTTGTATGGTATTGCTATAAATAATAAAAGGCTCTGCCAATTAATAACTAAGAATAATAATAAGAAAAAAATTTACGGCCTCATTAATTGTAATAAAATACAAAAATCACTTCTTTTTCAGAGTTAAAAAAATGGAAATATATAATTAAAAATAATTATCTTATTCTCTTATAAGGATTATAGAAGTTGAGCATCAACAATAGGATAATTGATGGAGCTGAATATTAGTATACAAAAAATAATAGTATGATGGTAACAATCGAGCGAAGATAGTGATGAGTAGTTATATTATTGTTGATCACCGAGAAATATAATAAACGTATTTGAAGGTTAGTGATATTTTTTGTTTATCTTTTTGAGTTAAAAATAAGCTTCACACTTTAAATGTTAAACTTCATGCAGTTACCTGCCAATTATCATTTAAAGCCAACTTCTAATCATACGCAATAATAATGATGATTATATCACCAACAGATAATCTCAACTATCTTTGAAGCATAAACTAAAGACATTTGATCATTTTCAAAAATAATTGATGCATGTCAGTCTTATTTGAACTCGTTGCTTGAAACTGTGTTCAACCCTCTTTGAAGTTTGAAGGATTGATTAAGGGTTGTACATATAATTTTGATCAAGTGTTCTAGTAAAGTTCAAATAACTTCAAACTGGCTAAAATACGTCAAAGTTTATTCAAATATTAATAAATTGATTCATTTGAGTTGTTCAACTATATATGCAGATGTTTGAGCTAATCTTACTTGTTCATAGGTATTACTTGGTGTGGGTTGCATATAAAGCTACAAAAGGATGAGTTATGGAAAAACAAGTTATAAAATTTGAGGCTAATGACTTTACTTCTTAGACTAAGTGATATCCCTTTGAGCCATTCTTCAAAGCTTCTAGAATAAAATTCTTTGATCCCTAAATTCTTCAATTATTTTTATTTTAGGTTAATGATCGACTTTACTGCTTAAACTAAGTGATATTCCTTTGAGCCATTCTTCAAAGCTCCTAGAATAAAATTCTTTGGTCCCTAAATTCTTCAATTAATATTATGTAATGCTAATGATAAAAAGAATGATGAGAACTCCATTGTGCTTAACATATGATGGAAGAAAACAACCCTCAGGATCACATGATTTATTTTAGTGAATGGCTTAAATTTTTAAGAGTTTTCATATGATGTTGATTTTGAAAGGATGGCATGAAGTAGCATTCTTTTTAACCACTACTTCGATGGGGATAAGAATTTTAAAATTGCAATATTTGAAAATGCTTTTATGAAATGCACTAACAAAGATAATTTATAGAAGCTTCTATTTTGCTTTTTTGTTGATGGTTTTCATGTATTCATGACATTTATAGTGTGGCCATCACTAAATTGGTTCTCATGGTCAAATATGATGATGGATATTTTAGATGCCCTTGGAGTAAGATGTCTTGGGAGACAATTTTATGAGGGTTTAAGAGGGATAATGTGCACTATATATGGAGCATATGTAGTGGGGAAGATTGCCTTTGACTAGTGCACTATGATTGTATTTGCATTATTGCCATATTATTGGACTTATCTAACCTTGGGAAACATATGTGTGGAGTTCCTTTGGAATGGAATGCTAAGGATGTTGAGTTGAAAGACTAACAAAGTTCTCACAAGCAAAATATTTTTTTCATAGCTATGAATAAAGACAGAAGTGTTTTTTTCATAATATAAGAATATAAAGAACTTATGAGGAGATGTATACAAGGTGCTAAAATTTTCTCTTCCTTATTTTAAATTTGGAAGTTTTTAATCTCAAGCTGCAATTTAAAGTTAATAAGAAGGATTTCTATTTGGCCTATTATTCATATTCTCACTTAGTCTTTCATAATTAAAATTAGAAGAAATCAAGCACGACTAATTATGATAAGAGAGTAAGAGTGATAGTGGATTTGCAACTATCTACAAGTAATTTCCTCCCATCTCAATACGAGAGGATAAAGTAGCATTTTGGCATCGTATGAGGTTGACAACTCAGAGCAAAAAGAAATAGGAGTGGGCATTCAAAATGAAGAGTGATTTAAATAGTCAAATACTCTAACAACATGATTAGATAGTAAGGTAAGAAATATTTTTCTTCATTTAAAGTGTGAGAAATTATTTCATTAAACTAGCTTTAGTTTCAAATTTTTAGCATATTGATTATGTATATTTCCTAATAAGGGAGAAAATAAAATGTTTTTCAAGAACCAGTGGTCGAGGCATAATTTTGTTGAATAAAATATTTGATTAGTAATGCAGAACAATAATTCTAATGTTCAATGAAATAACAAGGAATGAATCTTTCAAGTAGTGTGAATATTCTATAATGTATACCATTAGGAAAGATGGTAAGTTAAGATGGTAAGTTTCTAAAGCCATGGCATGCATGATGCAAAGTTCATGTATTTTTCTATTGAATCGAAATAATGTTTATTAGATAATATATGAGACCTTAATGTCAGCAAAATCCATGAAGGTGCCCCATGATAGAAAACTGTCAAGCAAAGATGAAACCATTCTACAAGTGCTTCTCTAAGTTATTTGAATAGCGAAGTTATTTTGACTATTGACAAGTATCATTTTCATCATAATTTTCTTGCTACATAGGAGTTTCCAAATGCTGTCTTAAGAAAAATCATCTATTAATTTAATAACTAGTAATCAAAATTAAAATAGTTTTTAATATATTTTGGTTGATGAGCCATTTACTTTTTATTTAGAACGATAATTTTAACTATATGCAATACAACAAATGATATGTATAATTTTAAAAATGAATCTATTGGAAGTTATATCTGATCACATGTTGATTTCTTTCACAAAAATATTTATCCATGCATTTATATTAGAATGTTATTTTACCATTATATTTGGTGTATACATTTATTTCTAATGTATAAATCAATTTATAGAAGTGTAGTGTTATAATTGCAATGATTGTACTATCTCATAAAAAATTTGTTTGATCATCTTTATTTTTTTTATTATATTTAGCGTTTATGTTTCTTTCAATAGAACTTAAAATGTCATTAAAAATATTTATCTTATAAGCACCTTATTTGACCGTATTCGAATAATTAAAACTATTCTATGTTCGACTCTTCCATCAATCACGTCAAATTATATTTTATGAAAATGTTGTACGTAGGTTTGATTAAGTGTTCGAATAAATGCAATTTAGTTTATAATTTTTTTGAATAAAAACATTATTGATCGTGTTTAACGAATTAGTCGACCCTATCTTCTATCATTTCATTGATCGTTAAATTATCATCAAGAAAGGGTCTAATATAGGTTTGATTAAGTGTTTAAGTGTTGACTATTGTATATATTTTTTAATAATATATTTTAAGCACCTTATTTGATCTTGTTCAAATAAAAATCTACCATGTGTTCAACCCTTTCATCCATTATAAGATTATCTTCGATTGAAGGATCAAATATATGTTTGATTAAGTATTTGACTAAATGTTAATTTTTTAAAAAAAAAACATAGTTTAGGCACTTTGTTTGAACATATTCAAATATAAGTTACTCTACACTGATTATGTCATCGATCTTATCGCATTATCTTCAATAAAAAGGTCAAAAATAGTTTCAATAATAATTTAACATGATTGATGAAAGGGTCAGACATAGGGTTTGAATAAGTTTCAACTTTTTTATAGATCTTGTTAATAATATCTTAAACTTCTTACTCGAACAAGATTGAACACTCTATAGAATATATGCTCTATTATTTTATCAATCAATATCAAATTATCTTTGATGAAATGGTCAAACATAATTTTGCTTGTGTTCAAATATGTTTTAACTATTTTATAAGTTTTAAGACTAATGTATCAACTGTATATGAACTTTATTCGATGCTTATTCAAATTAATATTAAAATTGTTATATATTAAATTTAATTATAACTAAATTTTAATTATTCAAATTATAATTAAATTAAATATATAAATATGATTGCATCATCATATTATTTAATTCAAGATAATATAATTCTATCCTTTTTTACTTTTTTTTTTTATTATAAACTCAATATCTTCTTTGAAACAAACAAGAATTCAACAAGAGACTAAGGTTTCATTTGGGATAGTTTTATTTTTGTTTTCTAAAATAATATTTTAGTTAAAAAAAATTTAAATAAAAATTTTTAGCTTAAAATTTTTTTGACTAAAAATCTTCTTTAAAAAGCACGAAAAAAGTCCTCTCGAATGAGGGAAATTATTGAATTCGGACACCGAACACAGCTTACTATCCAGAGACGAATCAGGTGCAACCACGTTATCCAGTAT
Source organism: Dendrobium nobile (assembly GCA_022539455.1). NCBI lineage: Eukaryota > Viridiplantae > Streptophyta > Magnoliopsida > Asparagales > Orchidaceae > Dendrobium > Dendrobium nobile. Next base: position 5,718,091 of record CM039723.1, on the reverse strand, counting down.
CGAGCTTGGTATTGAAAAGTACCGAGCTTGACATTGAGCAGTACCGGGCTCGATACCAAATAGGTGGCGATGTGACACATTTTCATTGGGCTTTAAATGACGTCCGGTGTCGGTGTCCGAATCCAATAACTCAGAATGAAGCCAAAGCTGAAGACTCAAGTAATTCAGGATATGGAGGAAAAATAATGAGGGAGGAAGACGTCGGCTGAAGTAAATACCAATAAAAATGTATGCATTTGCAAAGAAAACACAAAGTTTACAATTTCATAAGTGTTGCGTCCTGAAAAATTCGAGGCGGTAAAGAGTGATAAAGTTTAACGTCTTAGTGTTGTACGAAGATCCAGCACACAAGCAGAAAAAGGAGAGGGAGTAGCATTTATAAGAGACACCAGAATTTTTACGTGGAAACCCCTAAAAAGGGGGAAAAACCACGAGGCCTAGCCCAGTTTGAATGAATCCACTAGTGCTTGCAATTGATTACAAATGAGGCCCATCCTTAGGAGGAAGGCCTTGGCTCGAAGTAACAAATACACATCATATAAAATGCATTGCATGGTGGAAGTAGGAAGAATCAATGTTGATATGTTTGTTTGGGGAAGCAAAATCATAGTCGACGAGCGATGTAGATCGGAAGAACCATATTCGGCGAGTGACGGAGGTCGGAAGGATCGTAGTCTGTGAGCGAAATAGGTCAGAAGGACCGTTGTATTGCGATGGAGGTCGGGAGGATCGTAGTCACCGGGTGACGGAGGTCGGAAGGACCGTTGTCGGCAAACAACGGAGGTCAGAAGGATCGTAGTCGGTGGGTGACGAAGGTCGAGGGGACCATAGTTAGCAGGCGACAAAGGTCGGGAGGAGCATAGTCGGCGAGGAATGTAGTCGGCAGACGACGGAGGTTCGAAGGACCATAGTCTGCAATCGACGGAGATTGGAAGGACTGTAGTTGGATGACAGTGGTTGGGAGGACTGTAGTTGGCGGACTAGCGGAAGTCCTGCGGTGTTCGACAGACTGGCGGAATTCCGATGGCGAACGGCAAACTATGAAAGTCTGACGATGGTTGGCGGGCGGACGGATGTCCGGCAGAAGTCGGTGAATTGGAGGAAGTTCGGCGGCGGACGGAGGATGGGTGGAAGTCCGATGGCGATCGGCGAACTGGTGTAAGTCTGGCGGCAGTAGACGGACTGGCAGAAGTCCGTCAGTGGTCAACGGTTGGGATGAAGTCCAGTTGCGGTCGGCGAACTGGTGGAAGTCCGGCGGCGGTCGACGAACTAGCAGAAGTCTGTCGGTGGTCAACGGTTGGGATGAAGTCCAGTTGCGGTCGGTGAATTGGTGGAAGTCCGACGGCGTTCGACGAACTGGCAAAAGTCCGTCGGTGGTCGGAGAATGGGTGGAAGTCCGGCGGTGGTCGGCAGGTACTCTGGTGGTGGCCGATAGGAACCCCGGCGGTGGTCGGCAGGTACCCGGTGGTGGCCGACAGGAATCCCGGCGGTGGTCGGCAGGAACTCCGGCGGTGGTCGATGGCAAGAGAGCTCTCAAATTCCTCCCTTTTTTCTCTTCTTCTCCCTCTTCCTCCTTCCCTTCATGTGAAGAATGAGGGCCTATTTATAGTTTTTTGAGAGTGACATGGCTAGTAAATATGTGGAGGATCAAGGGCAAAATGGGAGTGTTTGAATGGACGGCCGATATTGATCCCCTTGATCATGGAGTGTTTATTGGCCAATTGGATGCCTTAACGATTTCAGAATTAAATGATCTTGGGCTCGTCGGATTCGTCTTGTCGAGCCGCTCGATTTGACTACTATAAGCATGACACATTTGAAAAATGTTTGGTAATCCAAATTATGATTTGAACACTTCAATAGTGCTTCATCCCCTTTATTTGGACCCATTTGGGCTCGGATTGAGTCGAATTTGGTGTCGATGGGTTTGTCTTTCTGAGACGTTCAGTTTGACTATAAGTTTGCTGAAATCGGAACTCAGATGGTCTTTGATTTAATTTCGGAAGCTTTCAACTCAATTTTGCTTTGAGATTCGTGCCTGATCAAGATAATTTTTTACCGATATATCAATAAGCACAATATGTATTAATTACTTCAGAAAAAAAAAATTACAAATTTGAAATAATCAGGAAAAATAAAACTAAAGAAGAAATCATCATATCTTCTTACAAATTAAAGAATAAAAGAATTAATTATCATACAAATATTTATTTCTTCCTAAACTTGGCAGATTTCAATTAATGGTGCACTCAGTCGGCAAGCCTTGGGGGAATCGCTTGCGATCCGCACAGTAATTATAGATCATGTAATTATTCTGAACCCACAGCATCCTGTTCTGGCTCGTCACATCCATCCGGTATTCCATCCACGCTCCAGCCCCTCCGCCACCCATCTTCCTAGCTGCAGGGCATCTTGATCCGCCGGCAACCCACACGCAGGCGTCGGCATTGAAACCACGGTAAGAAGCTGTAAATGGCGCGTTGTTCCAATCCGTTTTGACGAGCCCTCCACGGGTGGCCCAATCGTCAGCGTTCCAGAGGCTGGAGTAGATCCTCATGGCCTGACTCTTTGGGAACGCCACCCCTTTCGTCTCCAGATTTCTGAATACCCTTATTGGCGTCCCGTCCACCATGAATCTGCTCGTGCATTTCTCAAAGTTAGCATCTTTTCTCTTATTTGATGAGCGATTATTAAAAGCTCTGGTTTTTTGTTTTTTTGGAAGTGGCGACAACTTACATAATTTGTTGGGGATTCCAGATAACAGAGTAGGTGTGGAAATCCTTGGTGGGATCGAACCAGAGCTTGAACTGCATCTCTCGATTGCCCTTCCCCTGCGTGAACACGTTGGTGTGCAACGTGTAAGGGTCGCCACTAAGGTTCCCAAGGAACTCGAAATCGATCTCATCATGTGTCGGCCCCTGAGACGATAGCTGCAAACGAAGCACTAGACACCATCAGTTCAATGAATTCGGAGCTCTTAATGGAGCTAACGGCGTGAGAATGTTACTTACATAGTAGGCGGTGACGGTGCCGGCGGAATTGCCGGGGACGAGCTTGAGCTGCATGTCAATCTTGCCGAAGAGGTACTCACTCTTGGACTGGAAGCCGGAGCCTGAAGCCTTGTCGAGGGAAAGAGTCAGCAGCTGCCCGTTATTGAGGACCTTGGCACGGCCGTCGCCCCAAGTGATGTCGAAATCATTGTTGAAGTTCCCTGCGAAGGCGGTGGAGACCATGACGGCAAGCAGAGAGCAGGCCAATATAGGAAGAAGCAGTGCATTGGCCATTGCGGGTCTGCAAACAAAGGACGGAGAGGAGTTATGAATTTGGGCGTGGATATGGAAACTGAGGGCGAAGGACTTATATAGGAGGCCGAGAACATCTAAGAAGAAAACGCGGAGGGAAGAGGTAGGAATTAGATGGGCGACTTCCTAGCTAGCTTTCTCGCTCTTTTATTCTCACTAGTTCTTAGCTGGCCGCAGTCTGGAGATGGGTCAACGCATTGGTGAATTAAGCAGCTAAGGGTATCCAATGGCTATATTGTAATTATACCATTATATTATAAATAATAAAACACGCTCTTTTGCATTAATATCAAATTTATATGTTATATGATTTTTTTTATTAGATATAAATTCATATTATTTTTTAACTATTAATTGTTTATTATTTTAGCTGTTGCTTCATGGCTAATTGATTAGTCATTAAGAAAATAATAGTAGCAGAATTTGATCAATTGAGAGGTAAATTTTGAGCTATCATATGGAAGTCTAAACTAATTAATATTTTTTTTTTTTTTGAAATGGGAAATCTACCTGCTGCCACTCCAAAAGAAGTGTTTGGCAGCATAATTAATTCATATGCGAAATCCAACGAGGCAACCCACCGATATCGGGCTACTCAATACATTTAACTATACTTTTATTTGAATTGATTAGTAACATACCCATATTTTATATCAAAATAAAAGCTTTTTTTTTTTAACTTTAGAGGTTTTTAATTTGTGGGTGATCTTTATTTAGTCTAGAAATATATTATTAAGATTTAGTTTGAGATAAGATTTTTTTAATATTTTATTTTTCATATAGTGATTATTATTTTTATTTTATTAAAAAATATTTTTATATTAAAAAATTATTTTGAAATTAACATTTAGCATATTTTTTTATAATAATTTTATAATCATATTTATAAAAGATTATAGTTCTTTCAAATATATCTTAAATCTTTTCGTTTGACAGCGAATTTTGCACGATTTTTGTAATGATTGGATGCCAGTTTTTGACTTATTTCAATTTAATTGTCATGCACCGTAGGATAGAATACTGAAGCATTCAAAAGAAAAGGCTCCTTTTTTTTTGAATTTTTTTTTCAAAAGAAAAGGCTCCTGAATTGACTCTTATTTTAGTTTAGGGTTCTCTCTTCTCTACTTTTAAATTAAATTAAAATATTAAGATTATTAAAAAAAGATATTAAAAATTAGATGATAAATTGTGAAATATGGAGGCATTTAAATAGATATAAAAAAAGACAAATGCACTAAAATTGGTACATGATCATATCAATATATGGAATATGATTAGTTTTATTAAATGTGCTCCTTAATAGCTTAAACAAAACTCAAATAAGGTTTGTTTTAAATTATAAGGATCAAAACATCTTATAAGAATGAACTCCTCCAGTTAATTACATCTCAAATGAAGGAATTCAAGAACACTCTCAATTAAGATTATTGACTATTAGATAATTTTCTTATTATTTTTTAAAGTAGCTTTTTAGTATAAAAATTTTTAATTCAAAATAATTTTCAACTAAAAAATTATTTTAAAAACAGTAAAAATATATATTCCAAATGAAGCCTAAGTCATAAGATCATTTCGTCACAGTAAACAATAAAATTTGAGCGCTCTCTAAATTAAAAAAAAAAATGAGCATTTCAGGATATTCTAAATTTACTATGGAAATTCATTGTGTATGATTTTTTTTCAACTAAATAATTAAAAAATTAAAATCTCTATATTTCTTTTATTTTACCCTCCAAATACTTCAATCAAACAATCTCCGGGCTTCTTTGCATGAGTTGAAGAAGGCAAAAGTTCTGAAAGAATCAATGACATAACAAAAATTACTAGCCTTCAAGTCAAATCTTTTTAAACAAAATTAGGGGTGGAATCAGCTTTTCACTTTAGGGTGAGCAAAATTTTTATATAAATGAACTAATATTTAAAAAATAAAATAAAAGAGAACGTAATTCAAAACAAAATTTTGTTTTTTACTACGATGGATAAATTGAAAATTATTACAAGTCAAAATAGGATACTAAACAGGAAAATGGGGTTGTCAAACGTCAAACCCGGTTTTACTAGCTTTCTCAAGATCATAACTCAGATTGCAAGCAATTGGAGGCTTGGAGCTGGGCACGGATTGCAGGCGCTGGGGAACGACCAAACGAGATTTGTAGCTGTGGCTTTAATCATTTGAACTCAAAAATGTTTCCTGCGTTAGAGTTGGACTTGGCTGGCAGGAGTTGCCGACTTGGTAAACGTTTGCAGCTACGGACCGAAAAATTATTACCGTTGTGCGGTCTTTTTCTCCTTTTGATGGGCAAATTAAGATTACATGTGGAAAAATAACTTAAATATCACTACTTAAACAATTTTATTAATATTTAGAGGGTGGGGATTGCCCACCATCACATAAGCAGAGGTCCGCACCTGAATACAACCAATCTAATTTATCATATAAATGCACAATACATCCTCTCAGTAAACCACCACGCAAAAATCTCATTAAGCACCACTTCCACAACAATACACACCAAATAATCAGAAACCTCCACACAATAGAACATTTACTCACCAACTTAATTAGCAGAACATTCAGTTGGAAGCCCCTGGGGAAACCTCTTCACATCACTGCAGTAATTGTAAACCATATAGTTCTTCTGCACCCATCTCAGCCTATTCAAGCTCTCACCATCCAGCTCCTGGTTCATCCAACCCTTGGAGTTACAGGACGAATTGCCGTCGCCTTCGACGCATCCGTCGGGATTGAAGCTCCTGAAAGAGGCAACGAAAGGCGCCTGAGTCCAATCTGTCTTCACTAGCCCTCCTCTTGTCGCCCAATCCTCAGCATCCCAAAGACTGGCATATAGTTTCATAGGCTGGTTCTTTGGGAAAGGCACGCCCTTTGTAGCCTCCAGGTTCTTGAATTCTCTGATTGGGATCCCATCCACATAGAATCTGAAATGTTTGTGTATGTAACTTTGTAAAAAAAGATTACTCTTTGTTTAGGGGATGAAGTAAAGTAAGGAAAGCTTACACAATGTGGATTGGATTCCATAAGATGGAATAGGTGTGGAAGTCTTTGGTGGGATCAAACCAGAGATAGAACTGAACCTCTCTGTTGCCCTTGCCTTGGCTGAACAGATTGGTGTGCAATATGTAAGGGTCGCCGCTGAGGTTGCCGAGGAACTCGAAATCGACCTCATCATGTGTTGGTCCTTGGGAAGACAACTGCACTCAAACAAAATTAAATTATACTAAGTAATGAGACAGTGATGAAGTCATAAAATTTTTTTTTTTTTGAACCAGGTATTCACCACCCGCTGTCACTTTCGAAAGTACGCTTGGCTAATCCTCGGCTTAGCCTAATTGTTGGCGGTGTGACTAATCCTCGGCTGACCTAGAATAGGTGTGTCAGTTTTTGACACGATCCAAAATCCGACCCGGAAAAATCCGGCTTAGGGTCAACCCGGACCCGAAACACGGGTCGGGTTCGGGTTGACCCTGCAACCCGAAATTGACATGAGAACTCATATTTGACCCAAAAACCCGAGATTGATCCGTTTTTTACCCAAAAATTGAAGGTTCACCCGATTTTTTACCCGAAAACTAGCAATTTTGGGTCAACCCTGGTTCATTCGTGTCGGGTCGGGTTCTGATATGAAAACCTGACCCGTTTTTAAAAACGGGACGGGTTCAGGTGTCTCGAATAGTGCCGGGTCAATTTCAGGTTCGACCCGAACCCAACCCGTTGACCCGAACCCAACCCGTTGACCCGAATTGACACCTCTAACCTAGAAGAGGCACCCACCCAGAAACCTCCTAGCCCGCTCTTGATTGCGCCCCACTTAAGAGGCGTTGCCGCTCAAAGGGAATCGATCATGGGTTGGAGGTTTCCAATCGTACTCGTCCACCAACCAAGCTAAGCAACGGTGGGTCAATTTTTTTTTAACTAGAGCATAAATTGATTGTCTCCTAGCTATTTTTTTACTTTTAATGTTGGTTCCGTTCCGTTTAAGATAGTTTTTTTACTAAATTTTATAGCTGTATCTCTTAAGAAAATTTTTTAAAAGCACAAATAAATTAGTTTCTAATATCTATCTTAGTTTAGGATTTTTTTTTACTGCTTTCTAAATTAATATTTTAGTTCAATTTTTTTTTAAAGTAATGAAAAAAAAAACTTAAAAAAAGCTGTTCCAAACGAAGCCTAAGCCAAGCTTATATATGACTGATCTGGTCACCCTAAGAAAGCCGCCTAGCTTAAACATCAGATTGCCTAAAGTAATTTATCTAATTGACAAAAATTATTGAGATTAAGTAATATGTGACACGCCTGATAAATAATTTGTTTTATAAACCTGACGAGAAACCTAATTAAATATATAATATCTAATTAGTTTTATGATATTTATTTTTCTCAAATAGCCATTATTAAAAAAAATTATTTTTATTTTTCTACTGCTACCCTAATTTCTAATTAATGTGTATAACAAATTTACTTTTTTTTTTTTTTTATGTATAACAAATTTACTTATTTATTAATGTATAGATGTTTTCGTTACTTTAATAACTATTAATTAATAAAAAGATAATCAACCTAAGCACCGATTAACTATCATATTGGCAATTTCTTTTGTAATTAGCTAAACTAATTAGACTTTTTTTTTCCCAAAGGGACTATTTCATTTGAAGTAAAGTGGGTGAAAAGCATTCGAAATGCAAGGATTTTAAAAATATTTATTTTTTATTGGATAAAAAATAAATGCAATATAAAATTCAGTGGGCTTTCTTTTCGCTCCCTAGTTTATTTTTTATGAATTAAAAGCTTTGTCAGTTTTCATCTTTGTCAGCCGCCATCACCTGCCGATGTCAGTCGCCAACAACCACCGACCAACTTGTTGTTGGCTTCGATCACCGGCCGATGTCGACCATCGCCGCCGCCAAATTCATTGATTTCTGCCAGTACTCTCAGCCACCGATCATAATCATTTTTGGAATTTACATTATATTCATTTTTGGAATTTACATTATATTCATTTTAATTCAAACAAGAAAAACAATTTCAAATACAATACATTCTTTTTTCAGCCTGATTAATTGATTAAATTTTAATTAAAAATTTCAATAATAGAATAATTAACTGTACATGCAATCAATTCCTAATTATTTTAATCAATTTATTTATTAAGAGATTAATTTAAAACTAATTAATTTCTGTTTCTCTAATAAAAAAAACTTTGATCAGCTGAACTTACCTTCGACTATCTTCTCCAAGTAGGCCACCAAACAGTTGAGTTTTGTAGCACTTATGATTCAACAATTGATTCGCTTTGACTCTGACTGTTTCTTAATTTCTTTTATTCTAATTGAATTATATTATAGATTATACATTTCATTTTAATTTGATAATTACATATGTTAACTAAATGACTTTTCATTTTAATTTAAATTAATTATTATAATTATCTTTTCTTCCTGTCTTTAAAAGATGAAAAATATATATCACATTTTAATTTATATTTTTCTAAAATCCTGGAAAAGAAAATTCTGCATGAGCAAAACAACTTATTAATTCTCCATGACTTTCTTAAATAGTTACTTCTATTTTCTTATTTTTTGAAAATAATCATTATATTTCTAAAAATATTCAAAATAAATTTTAGATTTTTCCATTTTTTAAAAAAATTAAAATTACTAAATAATTAATAAAAATAATACTTACTTATATCAAACATATTTTTATTTTATATTAGAATATAAATAAGACAAAAAAAATCCAAGCAACTTAATCTTAACTATATATTTATTAGGAGTGTCAAAACGGTTCAACGGGTCATATTTGGGTTCTACTAGAAGTTGATCCAACGTGAATCCAATAAACTCAATTCTAACCTACAGGTAAAAAAGTTAAAACCAAATCCGATCCGCTAGCAATCCGAACTCGACCCAATAACTAAGGTTAATTAGAAAAATATTTTTTATTAGCTTAAATTTTAAATTTTAAGTTAATTGAAAAAAAATAAAAAAAATTATACCAATAAATAAAAAAAATGTGTCAAAATCAAGTTATAGGGTCAACCTGAACCTGACCTGTTTAATAAACAAATAGATTGCATGACACAAACCCCATCTGTTTATTTAACGGATCAATCAGAACCCAATTTTTCCAGGTGGACTTCGATCGGTTAACAGTTCGGGTTAACAGGTTGGGTCATGTATTGGCGCCCATTATTTAATAAATAAGTTAAGGAAAACAGGCATACGTAGTAAGCCGTGACAGTTCCGGCAGAGTTGCCGGCGACGAGCTTTATCTGCGTATCAATCTTGCCAAAGAGATACTCGTTCTTAGACTGGAAGCCAGAGCCAGAGCTTTTGTCAAGCGAAAGAGAAAGAAGCTGGCCATTGTTAAGAATTTTTCCACGGCCATCACCCCAACTGATATCCACATCCTGATCGAAGTTTCCTGCGTTTACTAAACTTGCAAAGCCGGCCATGAAAGAAAAAAGAAGAAAGAAACTTAATGAAAAACATAGAGAAGAAGATGAAGCCATGATCGAGCTCGTTGGAAAAACTTTGGGTAGAACTGAAAAGTCTCAAAGCTTATGGTTTGTGTGGTCAAGTAGATCAGGCGGCTCGGGGGTTTTATAGACTGTGGAGATGGAGAAGAAAGGAGGATTAGGATATTAAGAGTTTGAGAGAAAAAATGGAAGATGAAAATGGGTAGGAATAACAGCTGTGTTTCTAGACTTATGGTATGAAGTGGCAGCTGGTGTTTATTGGTTTTCTTTTGACTGGTTGTGAATAGGAAGTTATTTTTTTTTTTAATATTGATTTATTTTATGTGAGAAAATAAATTTATGATTTTTGGAAAAAATTTAGACTTTAAATTTAATATTAATGACTAAATGATGGATTAATATACCTTATGATAATTCAAAATATGTTTTTTATTTTTATTTTAATGAAATAAATGAGCACAATTAAAGGCTTTTTAAATGATAATTTTGATGTAGTATTGTAGTCAGGTGTTTTTTTTTTTGGGAAATATTGAATAATTAAAGGTGAGATGATATTTTTACACTCTTGTTTATTACAGGAATTTTAATGTATGATCAAGGAATAAAATATTATTATAAATTTATAATAAAAATGTAAAAGTTACTTTTTGATAAATTTAATGTTTGCAATATTAAAAATAAGCTAGGTAAGAAAATAATTCTCATAACTATTAAAATGTAATATATTAAATTAATGAACTATATTTTTAAAGTTTAAAAGATCTTTCCTTTTCTGTATATTTTTAAATCATGTAATAAGAATTTTTTTGGATAATTTCAATGTTTTTTATATAAGATTTGTATAATTTATAATTAATGAATTCGTTAAGTTTTTTTTAATAATTAATAATTTGAATTTATTTTCTTCAAGAAATAACTTCTCTTTTAAAATGGATCCTTTCACAATTTGTTAGCGTTGAAGGTCAAAAAGAAAACGGTTTATTTTTTTATAAGACTGTATTAAAGTTTATTATATATATATATATATATATATATATATATATATATATAGATATATGGGTTTTATTTATTTCAATAGAAGAAAAAAACTTACAAAGCAAGGCCAAAAAGAGGCCATCACAAAAGATAAAACACAGCCAAAACAAAAAATTACATTAAACAATAGATTGCAAAGCAATCTGAAATAAAAGGAAACATAAAAGCCCCAAAGGCATCCAGACTCAGATATGTCACCTAGTTGTCAGGCTTGGACCATCCTTGGAGATAGAGAAGTAACATCCAGAATCAAATACACACAAAGCCACTAAAAAATGAGCAAAAGGCCACCAAAACCTAGTAGATAATCAACCAGCAAGGTTGCTAAACAAGCCAAGGCCATCCAAGGTGCGAGCAGAAACCTGCCTCATCATTAAAGTTTTTCTTCCTTAATCCACCAAATCATGCTCCCTATTAGAGTTTTAATATAGAGAGGGGTTTTGTTAACAATTTTAAAAATCAAATTGAATTGACAATTAAATAGTTTAAATCGTGAACTTATGTACCGATCAATTTGATTCAATAGTCTTTTTTTACAAAAAATTATTAAAAACAATAACAAAATAGTGATCAAAAGCTATCTCAAATGATACTTAAACCAAAAAAATATATTGATTTTCAAATAGAAGAGTTTTAGGCTTTATTTGTGATACCTTTTTTAATACTTTCTAAAACAACTTTCTAATAATGTATTAGAAAATTGTTTTAGAAAGCAATGAGAAAGCTGTCACAAATAAAATCTTAATGAATATGATTACAAAATAAACTGATCAATCCTATATTTCATCATTAAATTGATGGAAAAGAATGAAAATTAGATCAAAATAAGTTTGAAAAAAAATTATTAGATTTACTTCAAGATTAATGCGATATAAATTATTCATCATACAATATTTACTCTATTTTATGATATTAAATTATTAGGGTTAATTTGTATTTTTAATATAAAAATGTTTGAACATAGAATTATATAAGTTATTTAGGATGAATGTTTTCTATTTATAAAGTTTCTTTTTTTTTTGTCATATCCTTGAATTATTATTGGATTATTTAAGTCATTATATTATTCTACCTAACAGAGAATTTCAAGCTAATAATTCATGGTTGATTAACAGTATTTTATCATAATTAATGTATTTTTCTACTTGATTTGCTACTAAAGCTAATATTCGTTTTCTTAACAGAATAAATTAATGTTGTTAGAAAGAATATTTATGTTTTGATAACTCCATCTAAACCGAAAAGGAATTGATAAAATATTCATTTGATGACAATCTTGCTGAGCGACTGACTCAGCTTCTTCATGGACATATTCTATTTAATCATTTCATCCTCATTATAGTTTTTTTTTTTTTTGGGTTTGTTAGTACATAACTCTAATGGAGCAAATCATTAATTAATTAATTTGATTTTGCATGAGAATTCATATAAAATAGACATATATAGTGGATCATATATATTCTTTTTTTTTTAAGAAAATTGAATAAAAGTGATGAATTTTTGAGATATTGATGCAACACATTAAGAGGAGCTCCAAAAATATTTAGGGGATTTACATACATACCACTTTATTTCGTGGTATTTATATATCTAACATTCAAAACATTAATTTTAAATGCCTACCACCCATAGAATAAATATGGGTGTATGGAGTGAAATACTAAAGTTTAGAGGGTGATATGAGTGATAGGAAATATATATATAAATAATATGTTTGATATTAAAGTTGTATATGCGTGGTAGACATGTAATATTAATGATGCAGCTCACGTTAATACCGACCTCTGCAGGACATCTTACCTGCATAACAAACTCTGGTGTTTGTCATTATCTATTTTTCTATTACTGCTTACCTCACTACCGTCCTCTTTTATAGTTTGCTTAACTAATTTTAGTATTGGGAGATAGAGAAAGGTTACTTATAGCAGATACTGAGAGATGTATACAGTTTTTGCTTATTATCAAATATACGAACACCGAAAACTACACTGTCCTGTAGTTTCTTATATCCTTTCCTTGCTAACGATTCCTTCCAGGTCTTTGTCCGATCCAGCAGGGTTCTATCATCTGGTATCAGAGCTTGCTACTGGAAGGAAGAGGATGACCGATCGTGGCAAAGAACCAGCACCCGAGGAGGCTCGGAGCTTAGACACTTTGTGGGTAAACCAATCCAATATCGTCCGTCAGCTGGATGAATTGGCCGCCGAGATACAGAGGCTGTCCATTGAAATGCGCCGCGAGTTTAATCTCATACGGGCAAGACAACAGCCGTAGCAGAATGAACCCCCAATCAATCGCACAGTGCAGCGAAGAGGGGTAGTATTTGGCCGGCAAAACCACCGAGATGCAGGGGTCGTGCAGGAGTCTTCGGACTCAGGGGAGGAGTCGCCAATGTATCCGGGAGCAGAAGCACTTGAATCTGGAGATGAGGATGGAGGCCGACCATACCATATGGAACATCCGAGACACCGCCGACCTACTCATTATCAGCAACGCCAAGGTGAATTTAAGGTGAAGCTTGACATCCCGTTTTTTGATAGTCATTTGCACATCGAGGATTACCTTGATTGGGTAAAGGCTGTGGAGAATTTTTTTGATTATATGGAGATTGAGCCCGACAAGCAGGTGAAATATGTGGCTTGTCGTTTGCGAGGGGGTGCCAGTGCTTAGTGGTCGCAGGTTTTACAAACACGGCAAAGAGAAGGCAAAGGTCAGGTTCGGAACTGGAATCGAATGAAGCAATTATTGAGAGCTCAGTTCTTTCCTACGGATTTTGAGCAAATCTTATACATGCGGTATCAGCATTGTGTACAAGGCTCACGTTCGGTGAGCGAGTATACCGAGGAATTTAATCGACTAAGTGCCAGAAACAACTTAAATGAATCGGCCAATCAGTTCGTGCCTCGTTATATTGGCGGGCTAAAGGAGAGCATCCAAGACAAGCTGCAATTGAATTCAGTGTGGTCTTTGTCTCAAGCAATCAATTTTGCCTTGAAGGCAGAGATGCAACAATCTAGGCAAGTGAAAACGCCATTCACTAGGAGGCATTGGACAGAACCGACACCGGGGTCCAACAAAGCTTCACCGCAATCTGGAAAAACTCCTCAACCTGTGGCTAATTCCTCCCCAACCCCAGCCAGTTCCAGTTTGGATCATAAGCCACCGGCCAGACTGAAACAACAAGGTAAGGAAAATCAATATGCTAGACCGTCTACGCGAAAATGCTTTCGTTGTTTCCATCCCGGTCACAAATCAAATGAATGTCCCCAAAGACAACAAGCACACTATGCGGGAGGAGAAGAAGAAAGTGAACCAGTGGATGCGGACATTGACGGAGAAGCAGAAATAGATGATCTGGTAGCTGACGACGGGGAGCCCACTAAGGGAAAACACGCGATTACCGTTGGAATTTCCGACGGATATTTTTGCGCCGGTAAGCACGGTGCAGTTAACGGCATATTATTGCGCCGAAAACTCTACGGCGGAATTTCCGGCGCAAATGTCGCCGGAAAGTTTCCAGTGTCGTTTGCGCCGGTCTATTCGTCGGAATAAAGGAACATCTCATTATTTCCGTCGCACTTTACGGCGGAAATTTACCTGCACAATTACCGGCGGGTATTGCGCCGGGTTATTTAAACTCAACGAAATAAAACCGGCGCATGTTGCACCGAAAAATCTCCGGCGTCATATCCGCCTGAAAATCCGCCGGCGAAAACCCTATTTCCGAACCCGAGCCCCTCTGGCTCGTCATTTCTTTCCTTCCGTTCTCTCACCTCGCCCGTCGCTCGCCGTCTCCCTCCGTTCGCTCACCCGTAGATCGCCGTCACTCGCCCGGAGATCACGTCGTCGGCGGTTGAGGAGTTTGCCGACGAGTCTCGTAGCTTTTGTGGTCGCTTCACCGCCGACGATCGTTCATCTTCGCCGACGGAAGGTTTTCTTTTTTTTTTTCTTTTTGATGAAATTTTTTCCTATTTTAGTTGGATTACATAGATTTAGCCATGAATTTCTTTTTTGCTTTAGCCATTGATGTTCTTACCATACATTTGCAAGAGGATGTACCCTATTGTATGCTTTTTGCTTTAGCCATGGATGTTCTTAGCATACATTTCCAAAATAGATGAAGATTTAATTTTCTACAAGCACTAGAAAAGAAAGGATTTACATATGTTACGGAGAGTTATTTTTTTATTATGTTCATGTAAAAATATATGATAAAGTTCAAAGAGAAGTGCTATGGAGAGTTAATTTTAAAAAAACAAAGGATTTACATATGCTCTGGAGAAGTGCTTTGGGCGATCAAGTCATTAATAAGAAAACATGTTTTAGATATATCGGGTATTTTGTTCAAAGTGATAGTGAAATAAATGGGGATGTTATTAGTAGAATTCAAGTTGGTTGGTTAAAGTGGAGGAATACATCAAACCTGTTGTGTGATAGAAAATGACCACTCAAACTTAAGAGAAAATTCTATAAATGATGGTAAGACCTGCAATGCTTTATGTCATATAATGTTGGCCATTAGAAGAGAAGTAAAAAATTAAGTTGAGTATTGTAGAGATGAGGATGCTCAAGTGGCTGAGTGTCTTTACTCTTAGAGACAATGCTAAATGGCGACAATGCTTCAGGCCTATTGTGTGATAGTGGAGGAATGCTTCAGGCCTATTGTGTGATTGATAGAAAAGTATTGCAGAGATGAGGATGCTCATGTTCATGAATGAGTGTCTTTACTCTTAGAGACAATGCTTTTCTACAAGCATCGTATCTTTTTACATATCTATATAATCAGCTTTAGATCTACGTAAGCGCGATAATCCATTACTTATTTGCTCTTATATGTAGGTTATGGATATTAGAAATCAAAGAAGTTGGATGTATAACCGATTATCTTAAGGTCGGAAGACAATAACAGATGAATTCATTAATGGGGTGAACTTTTTCATTCAGCAAGCGAAGCGACTACCCAGCTTTATATCAGAAGGAAAGTTTCGATGTACTGAGGGGACCACCTAATCTCAGCTTGCTACATAGCCTCAGCCTGATACACAGCCTCAGCCTGCTACACAGCCTCAGCCTGCTACACAGCCTTTACCCACTCTTGGAGCCAGTAGCCCTCAGTTTTACTCAGCAGACCCCCGATTTCCTTCACCAGATCCCGGGCAGAGTACTCCTTTCTGCCCATACTACACACCCCCACCATTGTGGATTGGAGAGGATTTATGGGCTGAGTTGAATGCAGCTTGGGGCAGCAAAGAGTACATTAGGAGGAGGGATCAAAATCGACAGAATAGAGCTTCTGATGTTGGGGGCTTGGGTAGTTCACTTCATATAGGAGGCTACGTTCAACATACTGAGCACAGGCGTCGTTTGGTAATGAATTTTAAATATTGTTTAGAATTGCTCTTTAATTTGTATTAATAAATTTCTCTTAATTGTAACAGAAAGAGACGCTTGGTAGAGAACCAACTCCTGTGGAATTGCATAGTCGCACTCATAAGTGACAGGAGGATCAACAATGGATTGATGAGAGAGCTAGAAAAGCCCATGTAAGTATATATTTATATGTGTTTAATAATTTTTATTTTTATTTTTATTATATATATTAATACTCTACTTTCATAGGAGGAATATACACGGCTTCGAGAGACTCATGTCGCAGCAGGTGAGGGCTCTTCTGGCGGCTCTGTGGAGTTTTCTGAGTATCGCATCTGGTCACAGGCCGTCGGAGGAATGCAGTATGGGAGAGTTTATGGTTTAGGTGCGCAAGCTTAGGCATACGAGGGGATGATCTCCTCTATTGCATACAGCTTCGCATCCACTTCTCACGACTCCTTGCAAGCTCAACAAATAAGTGCCCTACAAGCTGAGCTAGAACAAGTAAGGAAATCACAAGCTGATTGGCAAGCTCAGTTGCAAGCACAGGTTCAAATGCAAATGCAGGAGCAACAGAAGTAGTTGTTAGATGAAATGCATAGAATGAAGGAGCAGATGAGTGGAAAAGAGACAGCTCCAGCTGAGGAGGAGTCCACGGATTCAGAGTAGTTTAGTTTATTTTATGAACTTGTTTATTTTCTTTGAATTTGTAATATTGAACAATATGTGATGTTTTTAGTTGGTTGTTAGCATTGAACAGTTTCTTTTAATGAATATTTATGTTTTTGTGCATCTTTGAATTGCTATAAACTGTTCTGGATATGTTATAAACTGTTGTGGATAGATATTTGTATAGGTTTGCATGTGTGAAAATCTGATTGTTGGCTGGGAAGATAATTTTTTTTGTCATTGCTACAGGTTTCCGGCGGATTTTGTGCCGGTAATGCGACGGAAACGACGATACAACGAACCGTATCGAGCGTACCGGCGTCGTTTCGTACGACAGAAATTACTGGCGCAGTTTGCAGCGTATTAGCCGCCGGCGATTCACGACGCAGATTTTGCGCTGTAAACAGCCCGAAGGTTATTTACGGCGTTTTATCCGCCGGTAATTACCAGCGCACACATACGACGCAAATTACCGGCGCATATGTCGCCGGAATGAGCGGTCGAATTGTCGACGACCGCCATCATTTTTTTCGCCGGTATTACGTCGGAACGTGCGCCGGAAAGTTTTTCGGCGCATTTTTTGCGCCGGAAGACATTTATCGACGCGCCCCAAACCGGCGCAGATGATTCCGCCGGAACGTGCGCCGGAAACTTATAATTCTGACGAAAATATTGTATTTGCGGCGGATAATTTCCGCCGGTAATGACGGGTTTTCCCGTAGTGGCCGTTGGTGTGCATTCTAGAGAAATTATTATTGGCTCCCAGACAAAGTGTTCCTTCTCAACGCCATGCCCTCTTTCGGACAAGGTGTACCATAAACGGCAAAGTGTGCGACCTTTTGATCGATAGCGGATGTACCGAAAATGTGATATCCTGCTCAGTGATTCAAAGTTTATAATTGAAGACTTTCAAAAATCCTAGTCCGTACAAAATTACATGGGTCAAGAAAGGTATGGAGATTGGGGTTACTGAGTCATGCAGAGTCACTTTTTCCATTGGGAAGCAATATGTTTGCGAGGTGGTGTGTGACGTCTTGGAGATGGACGTCTGTCACCTTATATTGGGAAGACCGTGGCAGTTCGATAACGCGGCTGTCTATGATTGTCAGGCTAACGTCTATTCCTTCGAATTGAAAGGTCGCCGTCTTAGACTATTGCCTAACTCCGAGGACAACAAGTCCTTACAGACGCGGGCAACAAAACAGCCTGCAATGCACCTAGTCTCAGGGTCCACATTGCTTCATTGCTGGCGTGAGCCCGCCCCCTTGTTTGCTCTATTGCTGACAGAACCTAACCTCTGCTCAAGTCCACAGACCATGCATAGTGACCTCCAACACCTTCTGCAGCAATTTAAAGATCTTACACCTAAAGAATTACCGACAGAACTTCCTCCTCTCCGCAACATTCAGCATCATATAGACCTTGTCCCAGGTGCAAGCCTCCCCAACATGCCACACTATAGACTTAACCTGAAGGAACAGCAAATTCTTCAGGATTTGATTGACAAGCTGCTCGAAAAACAATTCATACAAGTGAGCATGAGTCCCTGCGCGGTGCCGGCATTGTTAGTTCCAAAGAAGGACGGGAGTTGGCGGATGTGTGTAGACAGTCGGGCCATTAATAAGATCACCATAAAGTATAGATTTCATGTGCCTCGCATCGAAGAATTGCTGGACCACTTATCTGGATCGTCCATTTTCTCAAAGTTAGACTTGCGCAGTGGCTACCATCAGATCCGCATACGTCGCGGGGACGAGTGGAAGACGGCGTTTAAAACGCCCCAAGGTCTGTATGAATGGAAGGTCATGCCGTTCGGGCTTTGCAACGCCCCCTCCACCTTCATGAGGATGATGAATGAAGTGTTGAAACCATTTCTAGGGAAGTTCTGTAGTTTATTTTGACGACATATTGGTCTTTAGCACCACCCTGGCAACTTCATTTGACTCATCTGACAACTCTGTTTGATGTTCTAAGGTAGCAAAAGTTGTTTCTTAATCTCTCAAAGTGTGAACTTGAAGTTTCCACTGTATCGTTCCTTGGCTTCATAGTTTCTGGAGAAGGCATTAGAATGGATCCTCGGAAGATAGCAGCCATCACGGATTGGCCTATTCCCCAATCATTTACGGAGGTGTGTAGCTTCCATGGCCTGGCGAACTTCTATCGTAAGTTCATCAAAAACTTTAGCATTGTTATGGCGCCTGTGACGGATTGTCTCAAATCCAAGATTTTTGCGTGGACTGAAGAACAACAAAACAGTTTTGATGAGATTAAAAGAGCTCTTTGCTCAGCTCCTGTTCTAGCCTTGCCTAGCTTCGAAAAGTTGTTCACCGTCGACACAGATGCATCGTCCACAGGAGTTGGCGCTGTACTCTCACAATCAGATAAACCTATAGCCTTTTTTAGTGAGAAATTGTGTCCGGCTCGTCAAAAATGGACGGCTTATGAAGAAGAACTTTATGCTATTATTCGAGCATTGAAGCAGTGGGAACAATATCTCCTCCACCAAGAGTTTATACTCTACAGTGATAATAAGGCCCTCTCATACATAAACAGTCAAAAGACAGTTAACCGTATGCATGCCAGGTGGCTGATGTTCTTACAAAGGTTCACTTTCACTATTAAACACAAGCCAGGTGTTGCCAACCGTGTGGCTGATGCCCTCAGCAGGAAGCGTCTTTTGTTGATACAATTGCAAACTCAAATCACAGGGTTGGAATGCTTAAAAGACTTATATGCGGATGATCAAGATTTTGGTGAAATCTGGGCACAATGCCAAGCACAGCAACAGGTGGAAGAATACTCCATTCGCCATGGCTATCTTTTTAAATGAAACCTGCTTTGCATTCCGGTTTCATCTTAGCGCCAACAGTTGGTGAGGGAAACGCATGCGGGAGCACTTGCAGCACACGTAGGCAGGGACAACACCCTTCGCCAACTTCAGGCAAGATTTTTTTGGCCACGGCTGCGACGAGATGTATTTCGTCTCGTAGAAAGTTGCCCGGTCTGTCAAAATTACAATGGGGGAGCTCAAAATACAGGTCTCTACATACTGTTACCAGTCCCAGATTCAATTTGGGAGGACCTCAGCTTAGATTTCGTTTTGGGGCTGCCACGGACCAAGCGAGGGAATGACTCCATCATGGTGGTCGTCGACAGATTCTCCAAAATGGCGCATTTTGTCTCTTGTAAGAAAACTTCTAATGCCTTAAGCATTGCTCACCTTTTTTTTGATGAAGTTGTTCGGTTGCACGGGCTTCCGAGGAGCCTCACCTCAGATCGTGATGTCAAATTTATAAGCCACTTTTGGCGTGATCTTTGGAAGAGGTTGGGGACCGAACTACGACTCAGCTCAGCATATCATCCTCAATCTGACGGCCATACGGAGGTTGTCAACCGCACTTTGGGCAGCATGCTACGTTGTTTAGTCCAGGAGCATCCGCGACAATGGGAGGATGTATTGAGTAAGGCCGAATTCGCTTATAACTCCATGACGAATCGGTCCACAGGTAAAAATCCTTTTAGTATTGTTTATACTAAACCACCTAATATTGCTCTCGACATCTCCATCCTACCGAAGTGCAAATCGTCATCTGCTGCCACCTTTACCGATAATTACAAAGAGATGCTTACTGATGTCCGTCAGCAAATTATTAGCTCCAATCAGCGTTATAAGAATGCAGCCGATGTTCACCGCAGGCAGCGACTGTTCAAGGTCGGGGATTTAGTGATGGTTCGTCTAAGGCGGGAACGATTCCCCGCAGGGACTTACTCTAAGCTCTCCCGCCGCAAGATAGGTCCCATTCCTATCATAGCCAAAATCAACGATAACGCTTACACTGTAGCGTTGACTGCTGATTGCAATACGTCCCCGACTTTTAATGTCTCCGACATTTGGGCATATGCACCACCAGACGACGGCATGATATCAGCCAGCTCCTCGGAGTCGAGCTCTTCCGAACCCGGCGAGGACTGATGCAGCTCACGTTAATACCGACCTCTGCAGAACATCTTACCTGCATAACAAACTCTAGCGTTTGTCATTGTCTATTTTTCTATTACTGCTTACCTCACTACCGTGCTCTTTTATAGTTTGCTTAACTAATTTTAGTATTGGGAGATAGAGAAAGGTTACTTATAGCAGATACTGAGAGATGTATATGTGGACCTCCGAAAGAGCACCGCGCGAACGGGTCAATTGGAAGGGCAGATTGGATCGTGCATACGACTAACCATTGAGGATAGAGGCTTTCACCAACACATCTCCAATGGGTAGCAATATACACGACCTAGTCACGGGTTTCCCCCACCCGAAAAAGTTCGAATGGGGTTTAGTAGATTGTGGGAACCAAGTTTCCCACGGGCGCAAGCCCCCGTGGTTAATTACATCCCAGGCCGGAGCCCGAGAAAACTCTCGATTAAGGATCATGCATTATCTCTTCCTAAAGTGGGATCAGCACGAAGGGGTAGACTAGGAAATCCTACTCGAAAAGGGAGAAAGGTCCCAAAGGGCTGAATCAGACATGCATGGTTCATACCAGCACTCGGAGGCTCTAGGGTACTAAACAGAAACTAGAGAAAATAAATCAAGCATTCGATCACATGCGTGAGAGAAGAGATATAGGTGGCGTCATCCTGTGACGCAGATAAGTAGGATTTAGAGTCCCTGGAAAGAAGGGACCTACCTACTATTTTAAGCTTACTACGAGACCGAATGTAGTTACCTCGAATCCTAAATCTAAGTTGGGCTTAGTGCTCTACGAAACACTAAGACCCGTGTCCTAGCTAATGTAGTGCAAAACCTGGACTTATCCCGGGCCTGGATTGGGGGAGCCAGCTAACCACCTAATCGATTCAAAACCATGCTGTCAAGTCAATTATGAAAGATGGGTGGGTAGTACAGTTATTGGAAATAGGACCGACATCTAGAGGATTTCCTAAGTGGTCCTGGACTTATGTAGGTTAGATGCTCCTAACTAATGCAGTTAAATTTTAATTAATTAGTTACTAATGCAATGCATGCTAGTTGAATTGTCAGCTCATGAATGCTTTGGATTTTAAAAACAGGCTTAATATAAAATAATTTTTAGAAAAGACTGGGTCTCCCTAGGTCCGGCACTTCATCCTCATAGGCCAGATTATCCGGACTCTACCCGCAGGCAGGGAGATGTCTTATAAGAAGGGGAGAGAAGATGCAGTAATATGCATGCGACCCCGGACGATTCCGGCAGTTCCCTAGGTTCGTTAGATTTCTATGTTATTTATAACTTAAAATTTTAGAAATTAGTTACGAGTATAAAAATTTTATAGTCCTTAGAAGAGCCTACGAAATCCAGGCGAAAACAAAAACGACATGCAAGAAAGAAACCTAGAAAAAGCAGGTAATTCTACTGCGCAATCAGGTAAACACATCAATATAAATCCAAAATTAATCAACTAAATGGCCATAGGCAAATTGCCCTTATTACACCCCAGATATGCATAAAATAAAGTGGCCGGGCACCACTGCCAACAACCCGGATTTCTAAGCCTATGACAGACGCCAACAACTTTGAGTGGGATATTGGGTCTTCAAATCTTTAGTCCTCTGGATATCTTCTCCTCAGACTTCTTGGATCTCTCCTCCTCGGACTCCTTGAATCTCCTCCTTGGACTCCTTGGCTCCGTCGTGGCTTGAATATCCAAACGAAGAGACAATTCCCCCAGTATAGGGGGGTATTACCTTTTCTCTTTGGATATCTAAAGCCATCCAACTCAGTCTTCCAAATGGAAGAAGACTCTCCCCTTTAGGGATGCCTTCTTCTTTTGGAGTCTGAGTTGGATAAGAATATCCCGACTCATAGTTGCTTTCACAACTCTTAACAATTATTACATACAAATTACATTAATTGAAAAAACAGTAAATCTAAGAATCCCTGCAAGGTTATCCTAGTAAAAATCATCCCAAGCAGTTTATATGGAAATAAAATGCTAACACCATTGACCCTGTGCCAAGCCATGCTCGTAATTTTTGAGGGCTAAGCAGCTCCATCTGTGCAGTTATAATTATTAATTTTAGCCCTCATTTTTATTTAGGGGGAGCTGAGCAAGCACCTGCATAAAACATTGTTAGGAATCATAATAATGCTCCCCCATTTTATTAGCATTGAACATGGCCACCTGCACGGAAGAACAGTATATATATATATGGCGTTCCTAACCTAGGGGTAAATCTAGCGCTCATCACATCACAGAGTACAGAAAAAGTAAGCAAACACAGCAATTCAATTTTCAGACAGCATGCAATGAAAACCACGGAAAGCTCCGGCACACAGCAGAAAAATAAAACCCAGCGGCCTAACCTAGGTCTAGAAGTGGTGCCCTAGCAAACAATTCTATGTGTGTGTAAGGCTAGTGTGGTTTGGATAGATCCTAAGCAGGGTAGTTAGTTGAAGTTATCTAGAGTTCAAGTATGTTGAAAGTCAGAAAAGGATATTTTAATTGAAATTCAAATATTAGTGAATTAGGTCCATTTTAATTATTTCAGTTTGTTGATCAATTTTAATAGCTTAGGATATTCATATTTGAGGTTTAAATTGCATTAGTCAATGTTGGAAAGTTCTAGGTCCTCCTAGGAACTAAGCTAAGGGTCCAAAAAGTCACTATGGAAAAAAGGCTAAGTTCAGGTATTCTACCACCTTAGGAAAATACTAGACCTTAATACGAGTAGTTAGACAGGTAGTACACTGAAATCGGAGTTTTCTAGGCAAAGTTATGAATTTCTAAAGATCGGGGTATTTATGGAAATTTCTAAATTAATTAGAAGAAGGCCCTATTTTGCAATTTTGGCCCAAATCAGCCCCAAACTGAGTCGAATCACTCCCAAAAGTCAGGGATGACCTGAGAAAGTAATCCCCTAGGGTTTGGAGAAGATTTGGGATTTTTAATAATTTTTTAATGATTTATTAGGGGCAAAAAGGTAATTTCCACCTATGGTCAAATTAGGGGTCAACCTAAAGTCAAATTAGGGAGCCCTATTTATCTAAAGTCAAGGGTCGGGTTCTGGTCAGTTTGAGATATTATGGGTAATTTTCTGACCTAAAATGTATTTATTATATTTTCCGGAAAGTCTCGGGGTCTTATTTAGCAGATTAATTAGGGTTGGTTAATTAAGAGCTCTAAAAGCTCCTAAAAAAAAATTCCAGAAAATTATAGAGTGTTTATGATGTCACTAAGTTCAAGTGTTGGAGTTTTAGTGTCAATCCGGGATCTATCCTAGCTCCTAGAAAACTTCTAAGTTTGCTAGACATGTCCTTAATTTTTGTCCTTAAGGTGTCACTACGTTGTAGGAGTTTAAAAGTGATGCTTAGTCTAACCCTTCAGGTAATGAATGCATGGGAGTACAAAAATGAAATAAACACACCATGTCCTTAGATCTAGGAGAGCCTAGGCTAAGTGCTCGTGGTGCAATCCTATACATGCATTCTACAAGAATAAAAAGCCAGACACCTAAAGAACGGATTAGTGAATGATTGGGACTCAACCATTCACTAACCCACTCCCCCATGATTGCTATTCATATATAGAATCCAAGTTTAAAATTTCATGAAACAGCGGGTCTCCCAAAATTAGGATTTATGTATAAGTAGTTTTAAAATAGTTTTAAAGTACTTAAATACATATATATAAATTTTGGAAATTAAGATAATTAAAAATAAGTCAAATTATAGTAAATAGGTATATGGGAGACCCACTGATTACCCTAACGAAGTCTCAAGCGATTTGAAAATAGTTTGTATCCTGAAAATAGTTGTTATATTAATATGTAAATATCAAAGTCCCCAAATAATTGAATCGAAACAGGAATCTATTCATACAGCCAAAATCAGAGGCTGGAAATGGCTTCAAAACATAAAGCTCGCTCTTCTGAAAAGAACGAGGGGTTACACGTCAAAATCCGACTTAAAACGACGAAGATACGAATTTTACAAGTTCAAATACAATAAAATAATATTTTAAAATAGTGTAGTTTTGCTGTTTTTGAAATAACAGAAAATACAGACAAAATTTTCACCTGAAAATAGTTTCAAAATAAGCAGAATTCAGAGTACATACAAAACAAGATGCTGTGCGTCGACAGCGGATTTAAAACGACAAAGTTATGTAATTTCGAAGTTTAAAGGCAATAAATAAATAATTTTAAAATAGGACAGCTGGCTGTTTTGAAAATAACTGTGCACAGACCCAAAAATTTCAAATAAAACCAATTCCAGAAAGTGCAGAATCTAAATACGTTCAAAACAAGACGTGGTGCGTTAAAAACGGAGCGAAAACGAGAGAGATATGAAATTTTGAAGTTTAAAGGGCATTAAAGGCCATTTTTTTTTAAGATAATTTTGAAAGGAATAAAAAAAAAATAATAATGATAATAATAATAATGATGATAATAATAATAAAACATAATTATAATAACATTAAAACAGTAAAACACTAATCTCGATAATAATATAATATAATATTAATAATAATAATAAAATAATAATACAAATAAATTAAAAATAAAAGTTATTTTTACTGTTTTATTAATAATTAAAAATATACTCATTATTTTTATAAAAAAAAAATTTTTCTAGTGTAGAGAATGAAAATACGAACAAAACGAGGTATTGTGCGCAAAAATCGGACGAAAAATGAATTTTCTACGAATTTTTAAAGCTTTCTGGATTAAAATATACTTAAAACATAATTTAAAACAATTTTTTATATATAAGCCGGCGGCGGGACACGTGGCGAGGTCAGATTGGTCCGCGGGATTGCGGCCAATCATTGAATGGCGGCGCAATGATTGCGCCGCCTTCCCATGATTGCGGCAATGATGCCGCAATCACGGCTCACTCATCCACGTAGGACGGGAGCCGGGAGCAGTCCGATCTCGCGCCTATCCAAACGGACGGCTGAGATCCAGGCGAACCGCGATCCAGGCGCCCAAGCGGACCGCGCGGCTGGACGGACCCGCGGTCCCTCTCGATCAGAACCGCCGATCCGAAGATCAACGGTCTGATCTACGGGATGTATATGCATGCGATCAACCGAAGCCCTAAACGGTTAATCGTCTCGTTCTCTCGATTCGCTCGATGGTTTTCCATGAAATTTTAACCACAGATAATAGACATGAAGAGCATCATTGGGGAATATTTTTCGGGATTTAATATGCAAGATATAAAATCCTATTTAGATCTAAGTGCACAAACTAGGGTTTGAGATTATACCGAAAATACTCGATAGAATCGAGGGATCTCTGGCTTGTTGCACTTGTAGACTGTCCACGCTCCTATTTGTAGAAGAAACCTCGTCTCGAAACGTCCTGGATCGGTCGGGATTCGTCCTAGAAGGGAAATAGCCTCGATTCGCCGGATTTCTCACCGCCGGCGAGCCTAGGACACCAGAATTTGATGGAAGAAAGTGGAGGAAGTATGTGGGAGCACTCTCGCCGAATCTCAGAGCCTGAGGTGGTCTCTAGCTCAAGCAAGAGCAAAAAGATCCTAATTTTGACCTAATTTTTGCTATTTAAGGGGCAAGGGCTCAAGATCTGCGGCCAAGATCGAAACCCTAAGTGATTAGGAGGGAAATTAGGTCGGTTTAGGCCGTGGTTTTGATTTCAAAACGAAGGGATTTGATTTTGGCATTAAATGGACATTAAATTCCATGAAAATAGGTGATTATGGCCTATTAATGGCCAAATTTGACTAAGCCAATGCTTGACTTAATCAAATCAGTCAATTAGGTCAATAGGGCATGAGGATTGAGCCATGAAATGGATTCGATTCGATTTGGATTCGAATTGGGCTCAAAAAGGGCTAAATGGGTCAATTTTGACCCATTAAGACTTGGGTTGACCAAGTCAAATATTGACTTGGTCAACTCAGTCTATCATGCCCATGGTTTGACAAAATCGAGGTCAACAAACGGACCCCCAACAGGAGTGGCGAACAACTGGTGAACCGCTCGTGTTGGCGTTGACCGACTAAGCCACAGAAAGATAGAGTGAAAAGTATGAGTGACAGAATATCAGAAAAATTATGGAAAAAGAAGGAGACTCTCCTCCTGGCCTTGCCCCGTAGTGGGGGCAGAGCCTAGGAAAGGTGAAAAAGAAGCAGCAGTGCACAAGTCAAGAATCACCAAAATGGTGAACTGGTAGCATGGTCTTCTCATGGTCTTACCCTGTGGTAGGGGCAGAGTCAAGAGAAGGACTAAAGGTAAAGATCACCTAAAAAGATGAAAACGAGGTAAGGGGATTCTCCTATAGCCTTGCCCTATAGCGAGGGCAGAGCAGAAACGAGAATCAAAAGTAAAGATAACCTCAATGGTGAAAAAGGTAAAGGGATCCTCCTTTGGCCTTACCCCGTAGCAAGGGTAGAGCTAAGAGAAGGACCAAAAGTAAGATAGCAAAAGCATACCAACTATCTGTCTGACTATATCGAATCAACATAATAGAAGGTGAAAGGGTCCCATATCCTCCTGCCTATTTCAGGATAGTGGATTGGGGTGACTCAGTATTTGCCTGACAAAATCGGGTCAGCAAACAAAGGAATCACAACGCCTGGTGTCTGCCTAATCGGAACAAGACACTCAGAAAAAGGGGTGGCGAGGAGTTCCTAGCAGGTGCTCTGCTAGGCCCTCTCTACCAAGTAAGTCGATGTCCACTCGGCGCATATGCCTGCAGTAGGACAAAAGAAAAAGAAAACCTCTGCCCGGTGTATGTGCCTGCAGTAGGGTTTCTATTTGGCGCATATGCCAAAAGAAGTGTAACGGAAGAACACTCAACACAATCATCTGACGCATATGCCAGCAATGATGTGGAGAGGAAAGAGTCACCTCTGCTCGGTGTATGTCCCTGTAGCAGAGTCCCTACCCGGCGCATATGCCTGTAGTAGGATAAAGAAAAAGTACTCAACATAATCACCCGGCGCATATGCCTGCGATGATATGAGGAGGAAAAAGTGTTGAGGAAAGCCTCCCAGGGACTCTGTCGGGCTCTCTCAACAAGAAAAACCTAATATCCACCAGGCGCATATGCCTGCACTAGGATAGAAGGAAAAGAAAGGTCACATCCGCCCGGTGTATGTGCCTGTGGCAGAGTCTCTACTTGGCGCATATGCCTAGAGTAGAATAAAGACAAAACACTCAACACAATCATCTGGCGCATATGTCAGCAATGATGTGAAGAGGAAAGGGTGGTGAGGAATGCCTCCCAGGGACTCTGTCGGGCTCTCTCAACTAGAAACCTAATATCCACCCGGCGCATATGCCGGCACTAGGGTAAAAAGGTAACGAAAGGTCACCTCTGCCCGGTGTATGTGCCTGTGGCAGAGTCTCTACTTGGCGCATATGCCTAGAGTAGAATAAAGACAAAATCCTCAACACCATCATCTGGCGCATATGCCAGCAATGATGTGAAGAGGAAAGGGTGGTGAGGAATGCCTCCCAGGGACTCTGTCGGGCTCTCTCAACTAGAAACCTAATATCCTCCCGGCGCATATGTCGGCACTAGGATAAAAAGGTAACGAAAGGTCACCTCTGCCCGGTGTATGTGCCTGTGGCAGAGTCTCTACTTGGCGCATATGCCTGCAGTAGAATAAAGACAAAATCCTCAACACCATCATCTGGCGCATATGCCAGCAATGATGTGAAGAGGAAAGGGTGGTGAGGAATGCCTCCCAGGGACTCTGTCGGGCTCTCTCAACTAGAAACCTAATATCCTCCCGGCGCATATGTCGGCACTAGGATAAAAAGGTAACGAAAGATCACATCTGCCCGGTGTATGTGCCTGTGGCAGAGTCTCTACTTGGCGCATATGCCTGCAGTAGAATAAAGACAAAATCCTCAACACCATCATCTGGCGCATATGCCAGCAATGATGTGAAGAGGAAAGGGTGGTGAGGAATGCCTCTCAGGGACTCTGTCGGGCTCTCTCAACTAGAAACCTAATATCCTCCCGGCGCATATGTCGGCACTAGGATAAAAAGGTAACGAAAGGTCACCTCTGCCCGGTGTATGTGCCTGTGGCAGAGTCTCTACTTGGCGCATATGCCTGCAGTAGAATAAAGATAAAATCCTCAACACCATCATCTGGCGCATATGCCAGCAATGATGTGAAGAGGAAAGGGTGGTGAGGAATGCCTCCCAGGGACTCTGTCGGGCTCTCTCAACTAGAAACCTAATATCCTCCCGGCGCATATGTCGGCACTAGGATAAAAAGGTCACGAAAGGAAAGGTATATGTAAAAAATTTAAAGGGTAGAGTTACCTAAGGAATCTCAAGCTAGCGCTCTGGTAACCACATGGTAGAGGACAAATCGTCGTGGCCATGAGTATCCAAATGCCGTCGAGATCTCTTAAAGAGCCCTAACCCTACACAAAGGGGAGGAAGACATCAGTGTGATGTCTCCCAAACAAAGCTGGAAGAGATACACCCTCAGTAGAGTGTGTAAAAGGGGTAACCTCATTCCAACGAAGCCAAAGGAACTGAAGTAGCGAGGGGGCACCTCTACTACAGCAAGTAGGACTAAGTCTGGTAAAAACACTCCTCAAAGGAGCTACAGTGGCAGACCCACACTAAGTGGTGGGGACCCTGTAAGAAGTAGAAGTGGTATCAAAACATCCAAGGGACCTCTCCGGCAGCTAGGAGTGGGGTCTCAATGGGAAAACAAGTGGTAAAAATATCTGAAAGGGCTGACTCTCTACTAGAGGATCAAAGCTCAAGGAGTAGGTGATGACAACATCTAAGGCATGATGCTTTGTATCACCGAGTAGGAGAAAAAGAGTCAAAGTAGTGAATGGAGTACCCTCTCTACTGAGGGCAACGACTCTGAGTAAGTAAAACCTCACAGTGGTAACACTCACACAAACTAGTGGGACCCTGTGGGAAGTGAAAGTGACATCAACTCATTCATAGGACTAATCTGGCAACTGAGCCTAGCACATGAATGGTAAAATGGGTCACGACAACAGTAGTAGAACTGATCTTCTGCTAAAAGATCAAAGTTCCCAAAGTGGTGATGTTAGTATCCGGGGCAAGGTATACTACACCACAAGGAGGGAAACAACTCTAGGTTGTGAAGGAGACACACCTACTACCTGAGGATAGTAATCATGTATAGAAGTGAAGTATCATCAGAAGGGTCACAGTGGTAGCACCTACCCTGACTGGGTAGGACCCTGTGAGAAGTGAACACAACCAAGCAACATCCGTAGGGCTACTCTAGCAGCTAAGAGTAGGGAACGAATGCTAAAGTACGCTGGTGAAGGAAACCAAGGAGTCGGTCTTCCAATGGTAAACCGGAGCTCCTGAAACTGTGGTGCTAACACCTAAAAACAGATGTACTACATCACAGCTTAAGAAAATAACTCTGAGGTGACAAGGGAGCACACCTGACACCTAATCTGATAATCATGAGTAAGATCTATGATTATCATAATACCACAGCGGTAACACCTACCATAATCAGGTAGGACCCTGTGCGAAGTGAGGGTAACACTGCCACATTCATAGGACTACTCTGGCAGCTCAAAGTAGTTCATGAACGGGAGGTAGACTGCCAAAAGAGGGCAGCAGGGGGCGATCCTTTCTCAGAAAGACCTAAGCCCAAAAAGTAGTGATGATTACATCTCAAAACACAATGTACTACATCACTAACGAAGAAATACATTTAAAATCATATAAGTTCATCGACCAACTAAGTGGGAACTCAACCTTGAAGAGATCGTCAAAGTACTCTCAAGGGAGGAGAAAGAGAAATTTTTGGGGAATTTGAGCTCTTAGGGAGTTTTACCGGGTTCCTCCTATGATAAGGGCAACCGGGTTTTTGTTCCTCTACGAGCTTCCCTCTTTTTATCACACGATTTTTTTTTTTTTTTTTTTAATCCAGGTCACATTCAAATCATCTGAATGAGCTGGCGAGCACAATCATATCGAAATAACAAAGATCAACATCAAGATAGAGGATCAACACTACCACACCTGACTAGCATAGGATGGTGCGGACCCAGTATCGTACCTCCAAAAGAGTCTAAACTAATGACTCATGCATCCCTGATCACATTCAACCCATATGAATGAACCGGGTGCTACATCTATCAGATCAAGACTGATAGGAAGAAGAGAATCTCATAGGGATAGAGGATCAATATCACCCCACCTAACTAACATAGATGGATATGGACCCAATCTCCTCTCTCAAAAGAGTGTAATCTAAAAAGACTGTGACATTCCCGATCAAATTCAACTCATGTGAATAGACTGGGGGCTTCAACTATCAGAGCGGGGCTGATAGGAAGAAGAGAATCTCATTCTAGTAGAGGATCAACATCACCAATCCTAACAAAAACAGGAGGGTGTGGACCCAGTATCACATCTCTCAATGGTCTAAATCAGTGATTTAGACATCCCCTATCACATTCATCTCAAATGAATGGACTGAGGCCTTCAACTATCAGAGCAGGACTGATAGGAAGAAGCCATTCACTTTTTAATAAAGGATCAACATCACCGATCCTAACAAGTATAGGAGGGTGTGGACCCAGTCAAAAGTGATAAGTGAGCACATATTTCAAAGGAGTTTAGTACTTAACTCCCTCTAATTTTAAAAGGAACCTCAATTTAAATTTACTAACTCAGATCAAGCTCCATACTAGCTAAATCGTGACATCTCACTTATATGAATATTTTCCTCTCTTGAATTGAAATCTAATCCAAAAAGGAATTTAAATTAGACAAAGAAATTTAATTTTCTTTATTTCTTGTATGAGAATACACTTTCACATCTTATAGGATATCAATGTATAATGATGATTTCAAAATCATAATTTTCAGAATCAAGTATCAAAAATATCGAAAGGATATAGATTTTCTGAGATTTAGAGATTTACTAGAAAGTGAAGCCATTTACTTATAACTTTTGGGCTCTTTGAGCCACTTTATGAACTTTCATGTGCTTTGCACAAATTTCAATCACTTGATACACTTTGTGTATCTTTCACCTTTGGCGCTTTGCGCATCTTTTCAATTTTTTGTAACTGGCTTCCTTTTCCAAATCCCTAAAAGAAAACTGTTTCTCAGTTGTAAGATCATCTTCCAAGTACAAGAGAAGAAGACTTACTTCTCTTGGACAAGGAAGAATGATCTACAAAACAAATCCTATCCTCTGATAAGAATGAATATCATGATTAAGAAAATTATGAAGTTTTATGCATCAATATACTATAGTTATCTATGAGATAGAGAATCACAAGATAATAAAGAAAATTTTCACTTCTAAATCCAATTTCAATTTGAAAAAGATTTTAGTTCAAAAGAAGAAATCTCTCCACCCCTAAGGTGAGATAGAGAGATCATACTCTTTCATGAGTCATCGCTACAAAGCTAGTAGAACTAAAAGAAGTGAGAGAGTCATCATAATTGCAAATCATCATTTTTTTATTAATTAATCATCAAAATAAGGGAGAACGAGGTCCTCCAGCCCAAGTGCTGGAAGGGGGCCTGTCTTCCCTTTTGAGGTTACAATCATTTTTTTTTTTTTTTTTTTAAACATATTTTTCTAGTACAGATAAAAGTAAAAAGAAAATGTGCTAACGAAGAAGCTGGAGTGGCAACTGTCAATTTGGCATTGGGAGGCCTCATCTCAACTGCCTCTAAACTCTGTACAGTTTGCTCAATCATCTGCTAAGTCTCCTTGGAGAGTGCTAGCTGCCACTCTCCCTCAGAACTGTGGAGTAATCTACCACTACTGCCCTGATTGTAACTCTGACCGTCACTGTGGCTGGAACTGTGGCTAGGACTAGAGATCATCTGAACTGTCTGAGTAGCCTTATCTGAAGGCTGTACCGAATTACTGTCCTGGAGATGGATCTTCCCAGTGGCCATCTGAGTCTGTAAGTGTAAGACTGTGGTGTCTGTAGCTACTGCTCTCGGAGACCCTCCTGCCTCGGGGTCTTCCCGCTCATCCTGGTCCTCGGGCTCTCTCTGCTCATCCGAGTGACCTCGACGGGTAGTCTCACAAACCTGGTGTACTGGTATATCCTCATCTGACTCATCCTCGAATGAGTCATCCTCTGAAAAGATCCGACGAAGTGCCTCTATGTAGGGACTCATAGGGGAAGTGATCCTATGAGTACTGGGAGCTAAAGGTGTCTCAACTCGATCCGGTGACCCAACAGGAGTAACTACTGCATCCTCATCACAAGTCATCGGGACAGCCTCGGACCCGGGAGAAACTGTCAAATCCATCTGACCAACTGCCTCATCTGGCTGCTGCACTACCTCTGCCAACTGTACTGTCTCATATGGTCGTGCTGCCTCGACTAACTGTATTGACTGTACTAGCCCGACTGGGCGTACTGTCTCCACTAACTGTACTGGCTCAGCAAGGGTGTCCGCCTGTCGACGTCTCCAAACACACCTACTGCGACGGGGCTCTACACAGGTAACTGGCTGCTCTGGAGCTACTACCTCTGAACTGACCTGAGGCTGGGCAGGCCTCCGCTGCTGTCTCCGTCCTCGACGACGTGGGCGCCGTCCTGCAGCAGAAGTAACCGCCGGGGGTCTGACTACTGGAACTGTATCTGCAGGCTGCTGAGCTGTCTGTCCCCTCTGCCAACTGTAAAGCCTCCTAGCAGTCTGTCCTCGCAACTGAAAGGTGGCCCGAGAAATCTGACGGAGTATCTTCTGCCGATCGACAGGACCCCTACTACCTGCTAGGCGGACGATGTTTCGAATCCTCTGGGTGAGGGCTCGAACACCAGCGTCCCTAGGGATCCTAGCACGGGGTAGGGTAGTGGTAACAGGAGAAGCCACCGCAATGCGGGCAACGTCCTCCTCGTCCCCACTATGTGTCAACGGGGAAAAGCGTCCTCCCTGAACTGCCTCTATCTCGGGAGCCACTACAACCTCTGGAACTGGCACAACTGCAACTCGTCGTGGCCTCCGCTGCCTGGGAGCCACTGTCCTCTCAACTAGCTCCTGGTGAGCTATAGCATCAGCCATCTGCTGCCTCTCTGCCTCTGACGCAGCTAGACGGAGCCTCCTATTCCTATTCCTCCGGGCCCTTCTCCCAAGGCCGGAGGTGGAGGTGGAAGGAACATCTGAACCCACTGCCGGAGGGGCAGGGGGGACAGGAACAACGGGAAGTGTCGGGGTCTGCCCAACAACCTCGGGGTGAGAAAGTCGGGCGAAAACAGAAACCCGACCAGTGGAAGGCGAAGGCACCTCGGTCTGGGCACCCCTCTTCCTGGTGGAAGTGGGAGGGGGAACCCGAACACGAGGTACGTCCGCTGGAACAACGGGAGTAACAGTAGCAGCAGACTGCCGGCGCTGAGGGGCCGGAGCAACCTGTGCTGCAGGAGCGGCAGGCACTGGACGCCGGACCGCTGGTCGAACGGGGGGAACTACAGCAGGCTGCCGGCGCTGAGGGGCTGGGGCAACCTGTGCAGCAGGAGCGACAGGCACTGGACGCCTGACCGCTGGAACAGGAAGTGGCCTAGGCACTGGTCGCCTAGCCACAGGGCGCACTGGCTGCGCAAGTACAGGAACGGGACGAGCAGGTGCCCGGGCTGTCCGCCGAGCAGCTGGTCGTCCGAAAGGGCGCATGGCTGCGCGTCCTCTCCTTTGAGGAGGAGAGAATGCAGCAGCCTCCGCCGGAGTCGGCCCGCCAAGGGTGACGAAAGCCGAGTCAGTGAAGGAACCAAAAGTGATTCCTCCAGCTGGCGGACTAGCGAGCAGGGACTCAGGGAGAGTCACCCGCGCGTCCGAACCGAAAGCAAAGGTAACAGACGGAACAAAAGAAGCCATGGCACTGCTGCCAAGAAAAGAAAGTGAAAAGAATTAGTTAAAATTGAAATCACAAAAGAGTGAAGGATTTGATTGAGATTTGATGAAGATAGATAGGAATTGATAAAGGGTAGAATAGCCTGCTAGGCTGGAAAGGAGAAGAGTAGGGAGAACCCTAGCTAAAGGGGAGAAACCCTAACTAAGAAAAGACCCTAACTAAGAGTGGGACGGACCTAATCTAAGGAGTACCAATCCCGGAGTACACACAAGAAAAGATAATATATAATCCAAAGATGGAGAGAGAAACTGGTCCCACCGTGGTCGCCAGAAACCTGTGGACCTCCGAAAGAGCACCGCTCGTGGGGTACGAACGCAGAGGGTACGGCCGCACCATCCCGTAGGACAAAACGATCGTAGGCCTCTACACTCGACACGAATGGGTCGATGGAAGGGCAGATTGGATCGTGCATACGACTAACCATTGGGGATAGAGGCTTTCACCAACACATCCCCGATGGGTAGTAATATACACGACCTAGTCACGGGTTTCCCCCACCAAAAAAAGTTTGAATGGGGTTTAGTAGATTGTGGGAATCAAGTTTCCCACGGGCGCAAGCCCCCGTGGTTAATTACATCCCAGGCCGGAGCCTGAGAAAACTCTCGATTAAGGATCATACATTATCCTCTCTTAAAGTGGGATTGGCACATGGGTATAGACTAGGAAATCCTATCCAAGAGGAAGAAGGGCCCGAAGGGCTGAATCAGACATGCGTGGTTCATACCAACATTCGGAGGCTCTAGGGTACTAAAGAGAAACTGGAGAAAGAAAGACAAGCAATCGTTCACATGCGTGAGAGAAGGATGGAGGTGGCGTCATCCTGTGACGCGGATAAGTAGGATTTATGGTCCCTGAAAGAAGGAACCTACCTACTATTTAAGGCATACTACGAGACCGAATGTAGTAACCTCGAATCCTAGATCTAGGTTAGGCTTAGTGTTCGACGAGTAACACTAAGGCCCGTGTCCTAACTAATGCAATGCCAAATCTGGACTTAACCCGGCCTGGATGGGGGAGCCAGCTAACCACCTAATCGATTCAAAACCATGTTGTCCAGTCAATTATGAAAGATGGGTAGGTAGTACAGTTATTGGGAATAGGACCGACATCTAGAGGATTTCCTGAGTGGTCCTGGACTTATGTGGGTTGGATGCTCCTAGCTAATGCAATTAAATTTTAATTAGTTGGTTACTAATGCAATGCATGCTAGTTGAATTGTCAGCTCATGAATGCTATGGATCTTTAAAAACAGGCTTATAGAAAATAAATTTTTTTTTAAAAGACTGAGTCTCCCTAGGTCCGGCACTTCATCCTCATAGGCCAGATTATCCGGACTCTACCCGCAGGCAGGGAGATGTCTTATAGCAAGGAAAGAAGAAATGCAGTAATATGCATGCGACCCCGGACGGTTCCGGCAGTTTCCTAGGTTCGTTAGATTTCTATGTTATTTATAACTTAAAATTTTAGAAATTAGTTACGAGTATAAAAATTTTATAGTCCTTAGAAGAGCCTACGAAATCCAGGCGAAAAACAAAAGCGACATGCAAGAAAAGAAACCTAGGAAAAGCAAGTATTTCTACTGCGCAATCAGGTAAACACATCAATATAAATCAAACTAATCAAGTAAATGTCCATAGGCCAACTGCCCTTTAATTAAAACCCAGGGTATGCAGAAAAGTAAAGTGGCCGGGCACCACTGCCAACAACCCGGGTTTCTAAGCCTATGACAGACGCCAACAACTTTGAGTGGGATATTGGGTCTTCAAATCTTTAGTCTTCTGGATATCTTCTCCTTGGACTTCTTGGATCTCTCCTCCTTGGACTCCTTGGATCTCTCCTCCTTGGACTCCTTGGATCTGTCGTGGCTTGAATATCCAAACGAAGAGACAATTCCCCCTTTAAGGGGGGTATTGCCTTTTCTCTTTGGATATCTAAAGCCATCCAACTCAGTCTTCCAAATGGAAGAAGACTCTCCCCTTTAGGGATGCCTTCTTCTTTTGGAGTCTGAGTTGGATAAGAATATCCCGACTCATAGTTGCTTTCACAACTCTTAACAATTATTACATACAAATTACATTAATTGAAAAACAGTAAATCTAAGAATCCCTGCAAGGTTATCCTAGTAAAAATCATCCCAAGCAGTTTATATGGAAATAAAATGCTAACACCATTGACCCTGTGCCAAGCCATGCTCTTAATTTTGAGGGCTAAGCAGCTCCACCTGTGCAGTTATAATTAATTTAGCCCTCATTTTATTTAGGGGGAGCTGAGCAAGCACCTGCATAAAATATTATTAGAAATCATGATATTGCTCCCCCCTTTTATTAGCTTGAGCATGGCCACCTGCACGGAAGAACAATATATATATGGCGCTCCTAACTTATGGGTAAGTCTAGCGTTCACATCCAGAGTGCAGAAAAAGTAAGCAAACACTCCAATCATTTTTCAAACAGCATGCAATGAAATCCACGAAAGCTCCGGCACACAGCAGAAAAAATAAAACACAGCGGCCTAACCTAAATCTAGAAGTGGTGCCCTAGCAAACAATTCTATGTGTGTGTAAGGCTAGTGTGGTTAGGATAGATCCTAAGTGGGGTAATTAGTTAAAATTGTCTAAAGTTCAGGTTTGTTGTAGGCCAGAAAAGGAATTTTTTTGTTGAAATTCAAATCTTAGCGAATTAGGGTCCATTTTAATTATTTCAGTTTGTTGATCAATTTTAATAGCTTAGAATATTCATATTTGAGGCTTAAATTGCATTAGTCAATGTTGGAAAGTTCTAGGTCCTCCTAGGAACTAAGCTAAGGGTCCAAAAAGTCACTATGGGAAATAGGCTAGCTATGGGATTCCTACCACCTTAGGAAAATACTAGACCTGAATACGAGTAGTTAGACAGGTAGTACACTGAAATCGGAGTTCTCTAAGCAAAGTTATGAATTTCTAAAGATCGGGGTATTTATGGAAATTTCTAAATTAATAAAGAGAAGGCCCTATTTTGCAATTTTGGCCCAAATCAGCCCCAAACTGAGTCGAATCACCCTCAAAAGTCAGGGATGACCTGAGAAAGTGATCCCCTAGGGTTTGGAGAAGATTTGGGATTTTTAATAATTTTTAATAATTTATTAGGGGCAAAAAGGTAATTTCAACCTAAGATCAAATTAGGGGTCAACCTGAAGTCAAACTAGGGAGCCCTATTTATCTAAGGTCAAGGGTCAGGCTCTGGTCAGTTTGAGGTATTATAGGTAATTATCTGACCTAAAATGTATTTATTATATTTTCGGAAGGTCTCAGGGCCTTAATTAGCAGATTAATTAGGGTTGGTTAATTAAGGGCTCTAAAAGCTCCTAAAAATTCCTAGAAAATTCAGTGATGTTTTAGATGTCACTAAGTTTAAGTGTTGCAGTTTTCATGTTGTTCTGGGGTCTATCCTAATCCCTAGAAAACTTCTACGTTCGCTAGACAGGTCCTTAATTATTGTCCTTAGGGTGTCACTACGTTGTATAGGTTTAAAGTGCTGTTTTGTCTAACCCTCAAGGTAATAAATGCATGGGAGTACAAAAATGAAATAAACACGCCATGTCCTTAGATCTAGGAGAGCCTAAGCTAAGTGCTCGTGGTGCGATCCTACACATGCATACTACGACAAAACAAGAAAAGGAAAGACATCTAATGAAGGGATTAGTGAATGATTAGGAACCAATCACCCACTAACCCACTCCCCCATGATTGCTCTTCATATCTAGAACCCATGTCCAAAATTTCATGAAATAGCGGGTCTCCCAAAATTAGGATTTATGTATAAGTAGTTTTTAAAATAGTTTAAAAGTACTTATGGATATAAGGATATTTTTGGAAAAATAAAATAATTGAAAATAATTCAATTAATAATACATAAACATAGGGAAACCCACTGACTATCCTAACGAAGTCTCAAGCGATTTGAAAGTAGTTTGTATCCTGAAAGTAGTTGTTATATTAATATAGAAATATCAAAGTACTCAAATAATTGCATCGAAATAGGAATCTATTCATACAGCCAAAATCAGAGGTTGGAAATGATCTCAAAACATAAAGCTCGTCTTTCTGAAAAGAACGAGAGGTTACACGTCAAAATCCGACTTAAAATGGCGAAGATACGAAATTTACAAGTTCAAATACAATAAAATAATATTTTAAAATAGTGTAGTTTTGCTGTTTTTGAAATAACAGAAAGTACAGACAAAATTTTCATCTGAAAATAGTTTTAAAATATACAGAATTTAGAGTACATACAAAACAAGGTGCTGTGCGTCGACAGCGGATTTAAAACGACAAAGTTATGTAATTTCGAAGTTAAAATACGATAATTAAATATTTTCAAACATTGCTATTTTACTGTTTTGAAACTAATTGCACACAGACCCACAATTTTCAAATAAAACCAATTCCAGAAAGTGCAGAATTTAAATACGTTCAAAACAAGACGCTGTGCGCAAAAATCCGATTTGAAACGGGAAAGTTATTAATTTTCGAAGTTTAAAGGGCATTAAGGCCTATTTTTAAAATAATTTTAAAAATAAATAATAATAATAGCACTAATAATAATGATAATAATAATAAAAATAATAATAATAAGAATAATAATAATAATAGAAATGATATAATAAGCTAAACTAACATTTTTAAAACAATACTAATATAATAAAACAATTAAATAATAATAATGCAATAATAATTATATTAAACATTAAATAATAAAAAAAAGGGAATTTTACTGTTTTAAATTAATTAAAAAAAAAATATTTCTTAATTTTGAATGAAAATAATTTTAAATAAAAGAGGATAAAAATCCGAGCAATTCGGTATATTATACGTAAAAAACGGAGCGAAAACGAATTTTTGGTGATTTTTTTGAAGAAAAATAGGTTTAAAAAGCATTAAAATAAATATATATTATTTTAAACCCGGCGGGCGCCACGTGGCAACGGCGGATAGGCTCCGCGGTTTCGGCCGATGATTGCGCCGCCGCAATCATTGTCCAATGATTGGCAATCATTGACGGCGGCGCCGGGGTCCACTCGAGACTCACTTAAGTGAGTCAGCGCAGATCACAGCCGCTGATTCCGCGCGGCGCGAAATCAATGGCCCTGATCGAGCCGGATCGCGGGGCCAAACGCCGGACCGAAGGATCGGTCGGATGGGTGCGACGGAACGACCGAACGCAGACCGTTGATCATGAGATCAACGGTCTGTACTCCGCACCATAAGGGTTAGGGCGAACCGAGAGCTCTAAAACAATAATCGTCGTTTTCTCTCGATTGGCTTAACGAAATTAAACAAAATTTTAGATATAGGATCTAGCAGCGAAGAGCATTCATGGGGGATAAATTTTGAGTTCTAAAACGCACTTTATGAAAAGCTATTTAACCCTAAGTGTCTCTAACTAGGGTTTGCGATATACCTCAATACAGTTTTTGCTTATTATCAAATATACGAACACCGAAAACTACACTATCCTGTAGTTTCTTCTATCCTTTCCTTGCTAACGATTCCTTCCAGGTCTTTGTCCGATCCAGCAGGATTCTATCAATTAATATTTTGGGTGTTAGTTCTGTAAATAACATACAATAAAGTGGTATGTATGTAAATCCCCCATATTTATTTATTTATTTTTAAATCCCCCATATTTAATGTTTGTGTGGTTACTGCCATGTGAAGTTGTAATTGTTGCACGCCAAAGACTTAATGTTTTCGCGGCAGTTCATAGTGGTGGTATGTACACCGCTGCTATAGATAGATATATGCAGTGGTTTTCATCGCTACTAAATTTAATTATAAAAAATTAATATTTTTTGCAGCATTAAATATGATTGTAATGTGATTAACATTAGTAGTTTAGATATTATGATTGTAATATGTTAACATTAGTAGTAGTTAACAATGATATCATATGAAGTTTATTGATGTATTAGGTGGAATTAAGAGGTCAAGAAGTTTGGTTATGTATGGGCCATACAAGGCTCAGGCGAGCAATAACCTCCTTACAAGCCTTTTATTCCAAAGGTCAAAACACAACAAACCCCTCCCCTCCACCCTCTCTTCGATCCACATCCATCTAATAATTCACAAGCCTTAGGAAAGTTCTAAGTCTCACACTCTCTCATCCACCTAACAGTCCTAACTTTAAAAATGACCCCAAATCTTAACCTCTACAGCCAGGGAAACTATTAGGTTTGGACATCAAGCCTAAAAATAAGTCCGGATATCCACTTAAAGTTTGTCATGTGGACTGTACTTTGATTGTGTTGTTGACTGCGCTTTTACTGTGTTTTGACTGCGCTTTCACTGCACTTTGACTGTGCTTTAACTGCACTTTTTGATTGTGCTTTGAATGCACTTTACCTCCACTTTACCTGTGCTTTTGGCGCGCTTGACTTAAAATTCCGCGGACACGTGTGTACATTCAACATGTCAAAATTTTATTGGAGTCCGGACATATCTCTACGTCCAGTGTCCGAACCTAATAATTTTCCCTACAACCAAGATTGACCACTCCAACCTTTGACGTTGTTTTTCATCTTTGGTCGATCTGCAAGGCATCAAATTAACTCTCTTTTCAAGCCTAACAACGAAAACCAACATTTTTCTTCACCACATTTTGATCTCTCTTTGTCACCACCGCTGCAAATGTCTTACGCTTCATGCACCCATCCTCTCACTATTTCAAATCAAGGGCTAGACCTCTTCAATTTACTAGCCCGATGGTAAAATCCATTAACCCTTTGTTGAGCCATTTTATTTTATTAGTTATTCATCGAATTTGATTATATCAATTAATCAGGTTACACTGTTATCTCATATCTCAATTCCATCAGTCGAACTTGATGGGAGGTCATCCCCCCTGGGTGCGCTTGGGAGTTTCGAGAAGAAGCCCTTAAATTTTTTTTATTTATTTTTTATGTAACAACAAGATTGTGGAGTGCACCGAGACGCTATCGGCTCCCTCTAGGACAAAAGCGAGGAGGAGCCATGGAGAGCGCCACGATGGTGCAGATACGGTGTTGTAGTGTTGAGGACCTACTGTGGGATAGAGATCCTAAAGCCGAGGGTTTTTGTGTCCAACGTCGAGGTGCTTCTGGTCCAATGTTGTGGTGTTGTGAGTGGGCTGAGTTAGTTTTTATTTTTCTTTTTATATTGCATGAGCTACAACAGAATGGTGGTTATACTATGTGTATATAAAAAGGATGTGATGTGTGTGAAAGAGTGTAAGGAGAGACAAAGATTGATGCAATTCCTCTCAATTTCATTGTGAATTTCTTGGAGTGATGTAGGATCATTGTTTTTCCTGCTTTGGGTTTTTCACATAAATTATGGTGTTTTATCTTCTCTGTTTTTTTTTTCTTTCCAATTTGTTTACTCCCAACAACTGACATTAAAGCAATATTCTTTGGTTCAAGTGGGAATAATAGTTGATGAAATAAGATACAACATTGAGAAATTTAATGGTTCAAATTTTGCTTTCAGGAATATGCAAATTGAAGATCGGCTATATCAAAAGAAATTATTTTTGTCACTCGATGGAAATAACAAAGAAATCAAAATTAATGACTACGAAGGAATAGGCAGTACTTTATCGAATTGCCTTAGGTTTGACTTGACGTAACTTTCCTCCTCTATTTTTTTCAACATTGTTAATGAGAAGACTACTATTAATCTCCTGACTGCACTAAGAAAGATTTATAAAAAGGCTTAAACCCTTTACAAAGTTTTCAAATAAAGAAATTATTCAATATGATGATGGCAAATAGTATGGTTGAATGTTTGAATAATTTAAACACAATAAAAAGTCAGTCATGTGGCGTTAAGTTTGAAAATATGGTTAGGGCTTTGTTGTGTCTATCTTCATTGCCAAATATTCGGGATGGCAATAGTGCTGAATGAAAATGTTTGTAGGAAAGTAGGAGTTGAAACTTCAAATTCTGCCATGAATTCTGAAACCAATGGAAGGCATTAAGATAGAATTCAAGACTGAGGAAGATCTAAATCTAAGAGAGGAAAATCTAAATCAAGAAATAGGACATTTGAGTGCTGGAAGCATGGAAAGAAA
Source organism: Dendrobium nobile (assembly GCA_022539455.1). NCBI lineage: Eukaryota > Viridiplantae > Streptophyta > Magnoliopsida > Asparagales > Orchidaceae > Dendrobium > Dendrobium nobile. The sequence continues at coordinate 5,675,277 of CM039723.1, read as the reverse complement.
GGTCACTTTAAAAAGGATTGCAATGTTATAAAGAAATCGGGTGGTGGTGGTCAAAATAAAAAGTAATTCTATAAAATTTATGTAGAAGAATTTCATAGTGATTCTCTAATTTTGTCGGTAGAAAATTCTGAATTTTGGATCGTAGATTTAGGTGATTTATTTCATACAAGTTCAAAGAAATGAGGTGTTAAAAACTTACAAATCAAGATGATCTTGTGAATGTATATCTTGGAGACAACAAGCTCTGTAGTATGATAGTGAAGGTGTTGATATCAGGTTGTTAGATGGATTGATAAATCTAGAAACAAAAATATTTAGCCATGTTCCATGTCACTTAATTATTTTTTATTTAGGTTTAAATAGAAAGTAAATATACACATGAAGAGGAGGAGATGACATAGCCAATGACAAGATGGGATCAGAGATGGTCCTTCATGAGGAGAGGGGAATGGTGGAGATCATTGCGGATAAAGGTGGTGCAGGGAGACAAAATTAAGCTCAAACAACTAGGGTCAAACAATGTTTTTGATGATGGAGATGAAGAAGTGCATATGATTGGGCTTGAGCAAGAAAAGGGGTTTAGTGGGTCATTGACAAATGATAATGGTTGGAGAAAGTTGCCCACTATGTAGATGAAAAAGAGTGTCTGGAACGGCCTTTGAGAGCACATACATGGTTTGCATATCCGTCAATTTATTGATTTTGAAATGTAGGAAAAATGATGACTTTGTGCTATTTATGTAACCTCAAAATTTTACTTTTCATTCTTTTTTCTTTGAATGAAACACTAAATAGAAAGTCCCATGCATGCTTACCAATGGAATAGAACACCTATAAAGCATCACCCATAACATCCCCTATGGAATTCATGGTTTAGTTACTGAGTGGGAGTTGATAGTGTTGAGAATTAAATATATTTTAAAGTTTAATAATTTGATCAATAAGAAAATCCCAACCTATATAACCTTTAATGATATCTAAGAAATATAAAAAGATATGGTAGATGTGGAAATATGTGATAGCTAAAAAATGAATGGTAGAGATTAGTTTGATGTTTATAATGTGTGGTGTAGATGACTTCTTTATATGCATACATGCCTGTTATCTCAAGGTTTATGCATGAAGTGCAGTACAGTTTCAAAGAAAGAAAAAAAGAAAAAGAAATAAAAGAAGCAAATCTTCTAAAGAAAGATTTTATTTTTGCATAAACTTGAGAATTATGTAAATCTACATTAAAATAGTATCAAAGTGTGAGAAAACTCTTCCTCAAATTCAACATTGCAGCATATCTACACGAGGAGGTCTAAATGTGGCACTGAAAAAATAGACCTATAAGAGTTCAGATGCACCCATACGTGCTGCTAAATGTTTTTTGTCAAAATTGATTTGGCTCAACAAATTTGAGATTGAGTTAGAATCAATCAAAACCATTTACCAAGCCGGCAAAGCTATGGACCATGCTAGCAAGCAAGTTGGTTAGAGCCATTGACTAGCACTAACTGTTGGGGAAGTAAAACATGCAATGAACACAAACAAGAAGAAAAAATGTAACATAAAGAAAGAACACCGGGATTTAATGTGGAAAATTCGAAATTGGAAAAAACCACGGAGCTACACTACATCAAGAAATTCACTATGAAAGATTTAGGAGAAATAATATAGATCTCTCTTCTCTCTCATTCTCTCATTGTCTCTTTTCTTGTCAGGAATGCAACCCTTAATGAGAAGGAAAATTGTCAGCCAGTCTCGTAGCTGATATAACATAAACCTTAGCCTTGATTGACATTCCATACTAAGGGTTTGTTTGGGACGACTACAACGCTTAACAAAATTGGTTATGAAATTGTTGTGGAGATCATAACTTGTTATATAGTTACAGAAAATAACTTTCTACCACATAAATTTCTAAAGCATTGAGAAAGCGATAAAAAATTAATAGTCAAATGAAATTGTGAATTAAAATAGTCAAAAAGCTATTCCAAACAAACCCTAAATGACTAGAATCAAGTTTTGCTTTGATTAGCAATGGAATGGTCATGGGTGAAGAGCCTCAAACCTCTATACATCCAGCTGCATACTCTCTCTGGCAACCTCTCTTTTTTTGGTTTTTTGATCAATATCACATGCAATGCGTCCTCTCTCTTCAACCCAAATAAGCCCTCCCAAAGGAACAATTATTAGGTCCGGACATCGGACGACGTAGCTCTACATCCAGAGGCCAATAACATGTTGCCACGTGCTCTGACTCTTTACCGCGCGGCCTGACGACCCGACCCGGACCGGAACCCGGTATTGCTATGTTCGGGTATTGCTAGGTATTGCTTGACAATAATTAAAAATACCGCTCTATCAAGACCAATACCTAGCAAAACCGGGGTATTGCTTGGTATTGCTAGGTATTGGTCTTGACATAATGGTATTTCTCGTTATTTCCAAGCAATATCGAGCAATACCCGGTCTGCACAAATCAGCCAATACATAGCAATCCCAGGTCCGGTCCGGTCCGGGTTGGGTCGTCGGGCCGCGCGGTAAAGAGTAAGAGCATGTTGCATCATTTTACTGGCATCCGAACATAGAGCTATGTCAGGACACCGTACCTAATAAAAATTCCTCCCAATTAAAGACTCCCATTTAATATCTTTGTACTACACCCCTCCTAAATTAGTGTGCAGGAGGCAACCTAATTGCCCAAACCCAATTCTTGCTTGTGTTAAGTACTTTAATATTAATATAGGCAATTTTCTAGATAAATTTGTTTTAACTTGTTCTTCAATTGTACAATATTCCTCTGGCTAAGTAAAATGGGTCATCTTAACCTACATTATAACAGGTAATGAACATTAGATTTTACAAAATTCTTTGATGAGTTGCTCATATGTTGAACATGTAAAAATACCTCTTTTCTAATTGACGATCAAGTCCAGGTGGTTCATGTCATAAATGATTCATTGATTTTCATGACGCAACAATATTCAAATAATATGGAACTATTTGAACGTATATAAATTACGATATTTAGATTTTTTTTTTTGGAAAAGCTTAGAATAATTTGAACAAATTCAAATTGATTTCTAAAAAAATACACAAATGTGGCAGTTGTGTGCTCATAGCATTTTTGTCGCCGGTCCAATACTCTGGCAAGACATTCAAATTAAATTTCTAAGTTATAATATTATCATGTCTATATAAGAAAATAAAAAAAAAATGTCTATATCCAGCATGGTCGAGTAAATGAAAAGAATAGAGGTGGCAAAATGGTTTTCAGGACGGGTTTAAAATGACCAGTTACTATTTGAGAAGACCTTATTTTGAAAATGGGTCAAAAATCCTAACCTGGACCGGACCCGGCCGACACGCAGACTCGTGAGCTGACAGTGGGACGCGATACGAGCGCGGACTGCGGGGCACACGAGCGAGGGCTATAGGGGTTGAGCGCGGGGGGCTGGGGGTGAGTGTGGGTTGGGGGTCGAGCGGGGGGTTGGGCACGAGCGAGACAGGCCACAACATGGCTGCGATCGAGCACAGGGGTCTGGGGACAATCGAGTTAGGTCCCAAAGGTCGAGTGCAGCTACACGAGGGGAGGGGGTGTGTGGAACACGGGCTAGGGGCGGGATCCGGGTCAATTCAGAATCAAATGGGTTGACTCAAACCTGAAATTTTTCGGGTCTAGTCTAGATCGGGTTTTGGGTCTAGTCAAATATTGACACCTAGGAAAGAATATCACTTTGAAGAGAGAGAGAGAGAGAGAGAGAGAGAGAGAGAGAGAGAGAGAGAGAGAGAGAGAGATGGTCTTAAATAATTGAACAATCATTGGCTTACCAACATGTAGACAAGGGTTCTGCTGGAAGAAAGTAGAAGAAAGCAATCGATGCCTTCCATAATTCATACTACGTACCTAAAAACGACAATATTACAACATAACATGCATAACGATAAGCACTATTATGAACAAGGCATATAATAAATACTAGAAATTTTGGTAGGAGGTCAAATTACGAAGCCAGCTCCTCAAAAACTGACTTCTATGATTAATTCCCAAAAAAAAATAGGACATCTTCCAGCAATGTTTAAATTTCGTTTTCAGATTTGCTAATGCCGATTGTCGAGTTGTCGTCCACTTGTTAGCAGCAATCTCATTTATTTTCTTCTGTTTTATTTGAGACCTAGGGTTCTTTTGAGGGGTCTATTTATAGATTTTCTGGAGTGGCATGGCCTGTAAATAGGGAACTTTTATTACGTCCTCTGACCGGACGTAGCTCTATATTCGGTCAAAGGATTGTTACACGGTTTTTGCTGGGTATTTGGTCGGTATTGCTAGGTATTCTTTGGTAATAACGAGGAATATTGCTCTGTGAAGATCAATACCGAGTAAAACCGAGCAATACCGAGCAATCTCAAAAAATACGGAGTTTTTCTAGAAAAAACTCCGTATTTTTTGAGATTACTCGATATTGCTCGGTATTACTCGGTATTGTTCGGTATTACTCGGTATTTTATCTTCACATAACGGTATTTCTCGTTATTGTTGGTATTGCTCGATATTTCTCATTTTGTGCCTGCGATCTTAGTGCCGGCCGAACATAGCTCTACGTACGTTCACCGGACCAAATAAAAGTAAATACGGAGTTTTTCTAGAAAAAACTCCGTATTTTTTGAGATTACTCGATATTGCTCGGTATTACTCGGTATTGTTCGGTATTACTCGGTATTTTGTCTTCACATAACGGTATTTCTCGTTATTGTTGGTATTGCTCGATATTTCTCATTTTGTGCCTGCGATCTTAGTGCCGGCCGAACATAGCTCTACGTACGTTCACCGGACCAAATAAAAGTTCGTAAATAGGTGAGAGATTAGGGGTAAATGTGGAGTGGTTCAATGGACGGCCGATATTGAATCCCTTGATCATAGACCGTTCGTCAGACATTTGAAGGTCTTAATGTTGTCGGAATTCAGCGATCTTGGTCTCGTTGGATTTGTCTCATCGAGCCGCTCGATTCGACTATAAGCTTGTTATGTTTGGAAACCGTTTGGTAATCCAAAATGTGGTTTGAACCTTCCAACAGCGCTACGGGTCCTTGATTTGGACCCATTTGGGCTTGGATTGGGTTGAATTTGGTGTCGTTGGGTTCGTATTTCTGAGATGCTTAGTTAGACACTTAGACTATAAGTTTGCTGAAATCGGAGTTGAGATGGTCTCCGAATTAATTTTGAAAGTTTCCAACTGATTTTGCATCGAGATTCGTGCCCGATCAAGATAATTTTTTATAGGACGTATCAAGTATAATTTTAAATAATAATAATTAAGTAAATGAATAGTATAATTAGTGCAAAAAATAATTATCTAATTTAACTTAATTGAATAATTCTAATATATTAGTAATTAAATATAATATAATTGGCTTAATTAATACAACTTAAAATATATTTCACTAAATATGTAATTAATAGTGTAAATAATAATTAATAAGTAAGTTAAATTTAATAATTTTGATAATCATACAATTTATATTCTTAATTATCATAAATCTTGAAATATATTGCCAAACATCTTCTTAAGATTTAACAGGATTTAACATTTATATTATCAAACACTTTTCAGTATTTACTAAATCCCACTAAAATTAATCCAATCCGATACCAAACACCCCCTTAGTTTTAATCTCCTGTCATTGTTTCTTATCCAAAACCATAGATTGATTATAGTTAATCCGTTCAGTTTCTTGATATTGTTCCAGTAGCTCTTTTATAAAAGATTTGGTTCAGTAGTCGAATCAGTTCGTATGATTCTCTGCATGCCATTGCATGAACTAAGTACCAATAATTAGTTGATTGAGTTGGAATTGGATCGTTCAAACTTTTTTTATTCCAAACTACATTAAATAACTTAAGATTTTTAGGCCAGCAATAGATGTAGACCAAAAAGACATTCTTTATGAAGGCCTCAGCACTTCTTTTGGCTTGCTTGATGAATGCAGAAGCTGCACCCAGATCTGCTTTGATATTTTTCTCTTGAATTTTGAAACATCTATAGGAGTACGTTAATACAACAATCTAAAGATTTTCATGTCAATCTGCTAAGTAAAACCAAGTTGAAGTTTCATAGATTCAAGATGCCAAACCACAAATAATTCCCTTCAAAAGGGACTCTTAAGGTAGCTTTATCTTATAAATAGAGAGCTATCTCCTCTCTTGTATAGAGATTTTGAGATTTGGATAAGCTTAGAAAAAGAATTGTCAAGCTATTCTAAGTTCTTCTGTTTCTTGGATTTCTCCATGTGCTGATGGCTTTCTTCTCCTCCTCCATCCAACGTCAAGTGGTTTAAACAACTATTATTGGCAGCAGAATAAGATGTTTCTTTATAACTTTCTATGGCATTTCTCCCATACAATTTATGCTCTGTAATGCAATTCAAACATAAAGGAATGGCAGATATAAGCAGCAAACATTTCGAGCTTACAAAAACACAAATCACACAAACATTCCCGGCTTGAATACAGATCAAATAAACTATAAGAAACTGCAAATATTTGTTTGGAATTTGCGGTTTACTCAAATTACGAAAAGTAATAAATGTTGTTCTATAGCAAATGTCTGAATATTTCAACGTTAAGAAAAAACATCTAATCCCCAAAAGAAAACTATATATGCGGCATGGCTGCTACACACAATTCCAGGATCTTAAGTGTTATGCGAGAAATATCAGCTCGGATTGACAGTTAAGAAATTGGTCAGAAATCTTTCTAGTTTTCCTCCCTGACCGCCCAGCCCGCGGCCCAACCGTGCCCTGAATCCCTGTCAAGAAAAGCCTGGGGGCTGTCGTTCTTCTTCCACCCATCAAGGCACCTGCAGCCAACCTGTTCCAGAATTCCTGGTTCTTGGCCCATAAATCAGCAATTACACAGAGCAAGATGCGGAAAATGGTGATTAATGAACTACAAAAGGAAATACGACAGCTTCAACAAAGGTTAGCAAGATTGGAACAACAAAACTAGTGGAAGAATGTCAAGAAGAGGCAAGAAGACAATTATCTGAACCACGCTAGGTGAGGATTACGGGGTGATGGAGGAATTGGGATTGATCTACCTGATTTTGACCAGATGAATTCTTTCTACAAAGATGTGTTTGACCGGCCATACCATGTCTTTCTTCACACCTTCGATCAAGTCCAGTTTCGAAGGATTTAAAAATTTGTTATCGAAATCATCGCTTCCATTCTATAATGAGCTTGTGTATGACGTGTATAATGACGACATGTTCTTGGGAGTACATGGTGTTGAAAAGCCTGTGTATGATGATGATAAGAGCAAGATGAATGCTCAGTTGGAACAATTCCTTCATCATTTTCTGAATAAGCTGACAACAAATATGTTGTTCTCAGTATACTTGCAATCAATGTAGATGGACATTACTCAATCCCACTTTGAAGAAATGAGCAAGTGAAATATTGTGTCATGGAATTTGATAATTGCAGGCTACAATCAAAATGGATTGGACCTTGAATCTTTTTTCTTCTTCTCTATAATGTTGAAAGAAACACAAATGTTTCCAAATGATTTCACCATCACAAGTGTTTCATATGCTTGTGCTAATCTTGAGATATTGAAGATGGGTAGACAAATTAACATCAGGTGGACCTGTTCAAACTGCTTCAGCCAATCAAACGCACCTCCTTATTATTGCCAACCTATCATCTTACTAAGAGCGTGAAGTTCCTTCTACCATGGTAGACTGATGCTGGTGCTATTGCTCTAGCTATTTTATTTCCAGTAAACTTCAGTCCTTAAATTAGCTACATAGAATTAGATAGTTGGCTTTTTATGTTTTCACGAGGACTATTGCATTTTAAGTAGCCTACAAGTGTTACAAATAAGAGGTTGTTTCATATAAAAGGGGAGATGATGAATACAATTTCAGTTTTAGCTTTGTATTTGTTTCTATTTATGTATCCTGAATTATATTCAAGTGGTGGATCCCTCCAAAAAACAGTTCTTGAAGTTGTGTTCAACTTCAGTCACCGGATCGTCGATGACTCATCGTGAAGCCCCTCTAGTCCGGAGTCACATCCCACATCTTTCTACCTCTTCTTTTTATTGAATTATTACACAATCATAACTTCTTAATTGAGTTCTATCACATTTTGCATCATGGGATCTAATTAATCATAGTGATTTATCCTTAATTATAAAAAATCTTAATTATACATTATCAAAATAAACTTTAATTTGCATTAAGTCTATTGCATGTACGCCCTCCCTTTCAAAGAAACTCGTATAATTGCTCCACCACAAGTATTCTAAACTTCGAAATTATTATTCTTATAAAATTAAATACTAAGGATTTATTTAGGACGGTTTTCTTAATATTTTGTAAAGATGCTTTAGAAAAAATGATATTTTAAAATTGCTGTAAAAAGTAGCTTCCTTGTAAGAATTTTTTTTTAATAGTAAAAAAACAGTAGCCGAATAAAAATTATCGTTATGATCTGAAAATCAAAACAATAAAAAAAACTGTCCCAAATGAAGTCTAAGGTTTCGTTTGGGACGGCTTTTTTATTGCTTTCTAAAACGGAGTTTTAGTACAAAATTTTTTAAAGTAATAAAAAAGCCGTCCCAAACGAAGCCGAAGGGGTTGTTTGGCAACTACTAGTAAATCTTAGGTATGTTAAATACAAAATACTGTTTGGCAATATAGTTGTTAAATCCTATGAAGCTGTTTGACAATGTAATCCAATATTTAAGATGAGTGATTCATTTAAAAATTAAATTAATTTTTTGTTAAATATAAGTTACTAATTAATTTCAATTTTAATTATCGTCAATAAATGATAAATAATGTAATTAGTAACTTGCTTAGTTATCAAATAATTTAATTAGTAATTATAGTAATAATTATCAAACTACTTAATTATTTAAATGTTAATTTAATAAGTATTTCATATTTATTTATATTAAAATTATCTAATTAATTAATACTTTTTTTAAATAACTATTTATGGAACTAGTACTCCTACTAATGATTTAATTAATTATTTAAGTATTGTTTAATTATTAAATTTAATTATTAATTAATGATTTCATTATTTATTAATTAATTTACAATATCAATTTTTCAAATTTTCAAATTTTAAACCCTAAGCTAATTATTTTAATTTTAATTACTAAATATACTTCTAATTATTTAATTAAGCTTAATTAGATTATTTAATTACACTACTAATTAATTATGCTAAATTATATTAATTGGATGAAGGCCCTAGGCTTTTCATCTCTATTTCTTCATAGTTGTTGCATGTTTTTTTTCCTCATCACCATTTCTTCATTTTTTGCTTCGGCCCCGCGGCCCTCATGTGCTTCGCTTGAAGCAGGGCGTTGGAAGAGTCCCTAAATAAGCTTATTTGCCTCCTTCGACTACATCACGTGTTGAGCTCGTTTCCTACGAAGGTAACCATCTTCGCCTCCTCCTTCAAGACGTGAGCTTGCTCGCTCACTCGCTCGCAGAGGAAGAACTTTGCAAATCTGTAAATCCCATTAAATCCGTCGAATAACGGGATTTAGTAAATTGTAGATTTATGACGTAAATCTACAAATCCAGGATTTACAATCGATTCGGATTTACCAGATACTCTCAAACCGTTTGGCAATATTTACTACAAATCCGACGTAAATCCCGCTACCAAACAACCCCTAAGAGTTTCCAATTGGCAGATCTGAAACTCTAAAAACCTAAAAGAAACTATTCCAACTTAAAGCCATAATGGCATGACCTAATCTTTGCTATTTGAAATCATAGACAACTATTTTCAACATATATACAATTCAAGGAGAGGGTGATCAGCATCGATCAACACATGTTCTTTGTTTTTTGTTTTTTTTTTCCTCCCATTTCTTAACTATATATGGCGTCCAGTCCAGTTTGGAAGCAATGAAAAAACTTATCACTATCGCCTTAAATAATGTGACAGTCCATAAATTCACATTTACTCCTTGTCTGAATACAGCTAAGCCTGAAACAAAAACAAAAGGCCTGCATTAAAATACTTAGCCAAGAACGGGCGATCGAGCTTTTAAGGCAACACCCGTAGTCGATTAAATGGCAAGTGAGCGTGCATTAAAATACTCCAAAACGACAAAATTTGGCCCTACCTCAAACCTTCTGTTGCAGCTAATCAGTGTTCAGTAGGATCACTGTTGAGATGAATTTTAAAAATCATTTTATTTATTTTAATAATAATTCATTGATTATTCTAATAAATGAATTTTCTTCGCAGCTCTCTTTTAAGAGAGATTATTCTGTGTGGATAACGGATGGTGAGAACCGTTCCGTTTTGTCTATGTGAATAATAGAATCAGCGCATGAATAGTAAACTGCGCTTTTACAGTTCATAGAGACAACCGGAATGGTTCTTCTTGTCCGGTGTCTGCACAGAATAATTTCTCCTTTTGAGGGTTTAGATTATTTCCAGTTACATTGACAATTCAAGAGTTAAATATTATGTTAGGCTTTATTTTGGGCAGCTCAGTTTTCATTTTGGATAATTTTTTAATATTTTGTAAAGCAATTTTTTAGTATAAATTTTTTTTAAAGTGGTCATAAGCTATTTCAACGGAGCCGACTGCTTTCTAAAACAACTTTCTAGTATAAAAAATTTTAATTTTAAAAAATTGTCATATTAAAAAGTTACTTTATAAATCAGTAAGAAAACTATCTCGTACTAAATATAAGTTTTTATATGGAATAGTTTTTCAACTACTTTCGTAGTAAGAAAAGTTGTCAGTAAAAAAAAAATAAGTATTCCGAAAACAGTTTTCCTAATGCTATTCTAAACTTTAGAGTTTTGCCTTTAAAAAGGTAAACTCAAAATCATTTTAGAAAATATGGATGAGAAAGGAGTTTTTAATAGCAAAAATTGAAAAAAAAAAAAAAAAAAAGCTTTTCGATTTTTCAGTTTTTATTTTTAAAAGCAATCCACAGCTTCAATAATATTACTTAAAATTTTGTTTTTTAAAAAGCTAATCCAAATAAAATTTTAAATTTCATTCGGAATAATTTTCTTACTATGTTCTAAAACAACTTTCTAATATTAAAATTTTTAGTAAAAATTATTTTAAAAGATAATAAGAAAGCTATCGCAAAGGAAGCCTTCATCCAATATATTTTAGGCAATTAAAATAATTATTTTTAAAATCTAATAATAAAGAAATAAGTGGATTCAATAATATCCATTCAAAATAAATTGAATTGCAGCAATTGGGAAACTTTCTGTTCCATTAGCCCTACAATAATTGGAGAATTGGTGTCCATACCAAGAAAGGGTATATAAGTAAATCAAATATATGTGAGATGAAATTTAATCTAAAGCAATTTGTTAAATATATAATTGATTTTTAGGTGAGCTTAGATTCATCAATTTATGAGGATTTATATGCAAAAATCACATAATTCTTATATATATAATATCTAAATTAGTAAATTTTATATTTATTTATAAAATATTTTAATATTTAAAACATATCAAAATACATACTTAAAGAAGTTGTATTTTATAGGAAAAAAGTTAATTGCAATGATAATTTTTATGTCATTTAAAATTTTATGCGTTTAAAATTTGGAAGGTATTTTATATTTTATCAAACCTGTAACATAATATTTAATAAAAAAACTCAGGAGAGATAAATGATACATAAAATATTAAAATTCATTTAATTGTTATCAAGCATTACCTCATATTTTTATCATTAAAATATATTAAAATTTACAGATTTTTTTCGTGATGTTAAGATTATTCTCAAAATTGAGTTTGTCTTTAATTTGCTAGTTTTATGAACATGCCATTCTGATCGAGCACGAATCTTGAGGCAAAATCATATGGGAAACTTTCAAAATTAAATCAAGGGGCATCCGAACTCCAATTTTGCAAACTTATAGTCGAACTGAACGTCTCGAAAATACAAACCAACAACACAAAATTTGAACCAATTTGAGCCCAAATGGGTCCAAATCGAAGACCCAGAGCGCATTTGAAAGGTTCCACCCATAAATTGGACGACCAAACGAATTTCAAACGTGTCATGCTTATAGTCGAATTGAGCGGCTTGACGAGACACATCCAACAAGTCCAAGATTGTCGAATTCTTATATTATTAAGATGCTCAAATACATGATAAACGGTCTAAGAAGAAGGGAGTTGATATCAGTTGTCCATTCAAAATACCCCCAATATGTCCCTGATCCTCTCCCTATTTACTAGTCATGCCACTTATAAAAAAATTATAAATAAATCCTTCATTGTTCGTTGAGGGGGAGGAAAGAAGGAAGAGAAGGGAGGAGAAGACAAAGAATGAAGAGAATCTGAGATCTCTCTTGCCACCAAGCTCCTCCTCGATCATTGCCCGACCACCAATTGTAATTGGTCTTACGCCAGACCACTAATTACTATCGGACTTACGCACAGCCACTGATTGTTGGCAGATTTCCTCGTGATCATCGTTGTCATACTACAGTCTTTACGACCTCCCTTGCACATCAACTACAGACTCTCTAACATCCGCCTCCCTCTACTTATGATCTTTTTGACATACGTCACCCGCCAACTACGTTCTTTCTAATCTCAGTCGCCATATAACAGTCTTTCTAACTATTGTCGCCCACTGACCACGGCACTTCCGACCTCGAGCTCCGTCGCCAGACAACAATTTTTCTGATCTTTGTCGCTCACCGACTACGATCCTTCCGACCTACATCACCAGAAAACAACCTTTCTAATCACCGTCGCCTAACGATTATGGTCCTTACGACATCCGTTACTAGACAACGGTCATTCTGACCATCGTCACCCGCCGACTACAATCCTTCCAATCTCTATCGCCTTTCAATGGTCTTTCTGACCATTGTCGCTCGCCGACCACTGTTGTCCGACTATAGACCTTCTGACCTACATCACTCGCTAACTATGGTCGTGCTAAACAAACAGACATGTTAACATTGATTCTTCCAACCCACATCATGTAATACACTCTACATAATGTATATTTACTACATCAAGCCAAGGACTTCCCCTAAGGAAGGACCTCATTAGTAATGAACTGCAAACACTAGTGGATTCATTCAAACTAGGTCGGGCTCCATATTTATTCCTCTTATTAGGGTTTTCCACATCGAAACTTGTATCTCTTATAAACCTACACCCCTACTATTTATTTATTTGTGTGCTAGATCTTCGTACAAATCTAGGATGTTAAACTTTATATTTTTCTACCACCACGAATATTCCAGGACGCAACAGAAATAATTTTCAATTTTTTCATGCTTTAAATAAAAAAAAGTGGGTGGATTATTTTTACTCTATAAATGTTTTATATATAAAAATATATATATTTGTACAGGTATATAATTAGATTATTATTATTTTATTTTTATTAAATAATTAAAATTTTATATGTAGCACATATATTTAAATTTAATTATTATTAAAAAGTAATGAATTAAGAAAATTATGAAATATTTTTTCCTCAAAATACAACAATCAATAAATCAATTTTTTACCTGTTATAATGATCATAAAATTGATTTATCATGTATGTTCATTCAAATTTGGATCCTCATTTATAACCTAGGATATGTTTGGGATATCTTTATTGCTAGTTTCCTTTTCAAAAAAAAATAACAATAATTTTGTTTGGCTACTATTTTTTCATTGCTTTTAAAAAAAATTATATTGAAAAGCTATTTTTTTTTGTAACCATAGTACTTTAGTTATTTTTCTCACAATAACTTCATAATTAACTTTATAAAATAATGTAGCCATCTTAAATAAACCCTTAGCCTAAAAAATAAAATTTTGGAAGATTAACATAAATATAACTCAGTCCTTATGTATAATATCTTTTGACATGCCCCAAAATCTAAAACAAAAGAAATATATTTCTTTTACATTTAATTTAAATATTTTTTAAACATCAACCAGAGCTGAATATTTTCATATAAATAGTGAAACATAAATGACGGAAAATATAAATACATTTATTAATTTTTTACAATTTGATACAACAACAACAACAATCACAATAACATCAAGCCTTTATCCCACTATGTGGGGTTCTCTAAGAGTAAAGACACTCATCCACATGAGCATCTTCATCTCTGCTACACTTAACTTAATATTATGCTTCTCTTTTAATGTCCAACATTTTGCACTATAAAGTATTGCAGGGACACTTTACTATCACACAACATTTTGCACTAATATTGTCTCAACACCATCTTATAAAAATTTCCCTTAAATTTGAGAGACACTTTACTATCACACAACAAGCCTAATGCATTCCTCCACTTCAATCATCCAACTTGAATTCTACTAATAATATCTCAGTTATTTCACTACCACTCAGAACAATAGACCCAATATATCTAAAGCATGTACTATTATTAATAACTTGATCGACCAAAGTCATAATCCCCCCATAAGATATATTAATAATAAAATTACATTTCATATATTCAGTTTTATATCTACTCAAATGAAAGCCTTTAGACTCTGCGGGTGACCTCCATAATTCAAGTTTACCTTCAACTCCCTCTCTCTAGTCTTATCAACAAGAAGAATATCATTAGCAAAAAACATACACCAGGGTACAACCTCTTAAAAATGTCTAGTGAGAACATCCATGACTAAGAAAAAAAAGATAAGGGCTTAAGCTTGATCCTTGATGTAATCCAACTGAAATAGGAAAATACTTGAACTCTTGCATGCATATCCTTAATGACTTGAATATAAGCATTATTAACCCCTTTCTGTTTTAGACCTCTCCATATCACTTATCGTGAATATTTTCTCCAAATCAATAAATATCATATGTAGATCCTCCTTATTCTCTCTATACTTTTCCATCAAATTTCTTAATAAATGTATAGCTTATATAGTAGACCTACAATGCATGAATCCAATTTGATTTTAAAAAACATTAGTATCACGTCGCAACCTATGTTCCATAACTCTCTCCTATAGTTTTAAAGTATGACACATTAATTTAATTCCTCTATAATTTGTATAATCTTGTACAATCTTGTGCATTGTCTTTATTCATAAAAATAGAAATCAGCAAACTCATTCTTTACTCATATGACATCTTTTTAGTCTTCTAAATAATATTAAAAAAATTTAGTAAGACAATAAATTTTTTCATCTCCTTAGCGTTTCCACACCTCTAGTGGAGCTCTAGAATTTTTCAAATCCATAAGCTCTCTCTAAGTTCAACTGTTCAAGGCAAGATTCAAGCTTCCAAGCCCCCTTATTTCATGTGGAGAATTAATAGACTTCTATTGATAATTTTTTTAAATAATTTTTTTTTTAATTTTAGACAAAATTCTAAAAAATAATTCTTATAGAGTGCCCATATTGATTAAATATATATATTTTAACATTTAAGTGCCTTAAAAATATAATTAAAAATAATTATTTTTAAGATTTTTAAACCATACATGTAATATTAATTATTTATCTTCTATTTTGGATATTAAAATATATTCCATATAAAATTAAATTTCAAAACAAAAATTTAATGGAAATAAATTTTATATTAAATTTTGACTTTTTTTTTTTCATTAATACCCAACAACTACCACATAATACCGTTAAATGCTGGCGTTGCTCTTATACTATTCTCGTCACCCTCCTTCAGCATTCTTTCTCCGCCATCAAGACCTGCTAATCCTGTTCTAAAATTTGCTGAGGATATTAAATTAAAATTTTGTCATGTACAGATTTTAAAGTTATTGATTTTATCTTTTAAAAATCATATATAATATTAAATTAATTTACTCTTTATATGTTATATCTATCTTAAAATAAATTTTAGATTACTTCTGATGCCTTGCAGCAGATAGCTTAAGATTGTTATATTTATTAGTTTTTTTTTTAATAATTACCAGCAACACAAAAAAATTCCACTCTGTCGCAGCTCGCCATTTTTAAATCTCTGTCTTGGGCCATGAAATCCCATATCACAAGAACACTAATGGCGGAGAACGAAAGCCCGAACGAAGCAGGGGCACCGCTCCACCAGCCTTCTTCAACGAAATCCACCGCCGGAGTCCTTCTCCGGCCAACTGTCGCCATCTTTTTAGTGGCACTCACTACAACCCTCTCCCTCACTTGCCTCCTCATTCGTCTATACGCTAAAAACTGCCGGCGGCACGGCGCCGCCAGCTCTTCCAACGGCATGCCAACGTATGGCACGGGAGCCGCCGTGCAGCGAACCTCCGGCGTTGACCGGACAGTGATCGAGTCTCTACCGTTTTTCCGGTTCGGTTCACTTCAAGGGGAGAAGGAAGGAGCAGAGTGCGCCGTATGCCTCGCCCGGTTCGAGGCCGCGGAACTCCTCCGCCTTCTTCCGAAATGTCGACACGCCTTCCACGTTGACTGCGTCGACGCCTGGCTTGAGTCGCATTCCACGTGTCCATTATGTCGGTCTCGCGTCAACCCTGAAGACGTCTTGCTCCTCTGCGGCGGCGCCGACGACCGACCGCCTCCGCCGCCCGAGAGGCGGATTTCTGACCGGAAGTCGTCGGAGGAGGAGGGTTCTTCCTGTACTTCCGTTCTTCCGGTGACAGGGGAGAGGCAGAGGAAGGATGGATCGCTTCTACCGTCGAGCCACCGTGTGATTTTCCCTGGTGGAGAGGGAATGCGAGAGCGGTGGAGCGATTTGCGGCCGGAGGATCTGATGTTTCTGCGATTGGAAGGTAGAAGCGGAGAAGTAAGAGAAAGAGGCAGCAGGATCGGGTCGAGAAGGAGCGAGTCGGCGCTGATTTTGGAGAGGCCGCCGGAGGAGGAGAGAACGATGCAGAAATGGGTTGGCTTTGCGGCTATGAGGACGGCGAGGTGGCCGGGAGGAGGTCAGCATAGCGGTGGCTAGCTTTGTAACTGATCTTGGGCGATCGGGAAGATGATTTAAGCTGGTGGCGGGTATCAGCTTGTGTACTGTGTAGGAGATCCTTGCCCCACTACAGTGTCAGCTAGCTTCCTCTGCCATTGATAATTACAGTATGCTAATGCTCCTAATATCTGCTAATGTAATTATTAAGCCAATAAGGGATTTCGAACTTTGTCAGGGACTGACTTGGGCTTCGAGCGTTGTGCTGTCGAAAGGGAATTTCCTGATTTTGTGGGGGTTAATGAGTGGTTTAAGTTTTAATAATTATTTGCACAGTTCATCTTCATTTGTTGGATGTCAAATAAAAGATTTTGAAATTTTCTCCTATGTGATAGGAGTGACTTTAACTTTAATTAATTGACTCAAAAATTAAAAAAAAAAATCTTTAATTATTTTAATTGATCTTATCGTCTATGATTACTTTTAATTTGTTCTTCAGCTTTCAAAGATTAAGATGCAATGAAAGGTTAATATTAATGTTGCATCTTGTAACATTCGCGATGATAGAGAGATATAAAACTTAACATCTTAGTTTTGAATGCAAATCCAACACACACAGACAGATGGAAGAGAGGGGTGTAGTATTCATAAGAGACATCAAAATTTATACGTGAAAAATCCTGAAAAGAGAGAAAAATTACAGGTTCTTGCCTAGTTGAAATGGTTCCACAAGTATTCGTGATTAATTACAAATGATGTCCTTCCCTTGAGGGAAGGCTTTGGCTCAATGTACCAAATACACGTTATATATAATTCATTACATGACAGCTGTTCTTAAGATAATACTAGCATGTTTGTTTGGTTAGTAAGACCGTGGTCAGGGGATGAAAGTTAGAGGGACCGTAGTCGGCAAGTGATAGAGGTCAAAAGAATCGTAGTCATGAGGTGACGATGGTCAAAGGTCAAAAGAATTGTAGTCAAGCGACAATGATCGGAGGGGTCGACGTAATTGGCAAGCAATAGAGTTCGAAAGGACTGTAGTGGGTCGACGGTGGTCGGTAAGATTGTAGTTGACATGTGATAGTGAACGGAAAGACTATAGTCGGCAGGCAACGTTCGTCAGAAGGATCGTTGTCAGTGGGAGATTGAGGTCAGAAGAACCATTGTTGAACGACATCAACTCGTCCCTAAACTCAAGATCAAGGAGAAGATAATATACTTAAGAGATTTTCAAACTTCTGAAGATTGATCCCATTGATGTATATTGAATAGCAGAGAATTTTCCATCAATTTCTAGCAATAGCTAGAGATTCAATATTAATTAGCCATTAGGTAGATGTCTGAAAATGTTTGATTATTGGGAAAAGATCCGACATCAATTAAAGAATAGTCGAGAGTCAAATGATGGTCAGTGGTCGGAGTCCCACGATGGTCATCAGTCAAGAAGAGATCCGGCTAGTGGTGCAAGTTTGATAAAGCAAGAGAGATCTTTCATTTTTCTTATGTTACCCCTCCTTCTGAAAAATTAGGGATCTATTTATATTTTTTTTAGTGGAATGGCTAGTAAATAATGAGAAGATCAATGATAGCTTGGGATTGTTTCAATTGACAGTTGATATCAACTCCCTCGATCATGGATCATTTATCGAGCATTTGTGTATCTTAATGATTCCATAATTCAGTAATCTTGGGCTCGTTGGATTCGTCTCGTCGAGTCGCTCGATTCGACTACAAGTGTCACATTTGGATATCATTGGTTCATCTAACTAATATTTTTATGTTTTTAAATAGGTTTCAGGCCCTCAATTTGGACCCATTTGGGTTCAGATTGTACCTATTTTAGTGTCGTTGGTTCGTCTCTTCGAGACATTTAGTTTAACTAGGATTGTCAATTTCTGGTCACGGGTCAGGTTCGGGTCAAACTCAAAATTGACCCGGCACTATTCGAGTCAACCCGAACCAACCCATTTTTGCAAATGGGTCAGGTTTTCAGACCCGAACCCGGCCCGCTTAGGGTCCCGATCCACTCAGCACTATTTGAGTCAGATTTTTGAGTTGTGTCAAGTATTGACACCCCTAAGTTTAACTATAAATTTGTTGAAATCGTAGTTCAGATCATTCCAAATTTAATTTTGAAAAATTTTTATTAACATTTGCATCAAGATTCGTTCCGTCAAGAAAATTTTTGATTACATATCGATTAAGAATAAATATTGTCAATCTCTAAAATTCTATCTAGAAAAAAAATTATCTTAATTATAAAAAGATATTACAAAATAATCAAACATTATAAAAAATTAGTTTGAACAAAAACAAATCTCCATGCACATCTGAATATAAAGCTTCTAAAATTAAATTCATCATCATTCAAATTCTAATTTTAAAAAATTTATAGGCAAACTAATCGATTGAAAGAATAAGATACAAGGACCAAGGCTTTATTATATGCAAAAATTTGATTCAAAATTATTCGGCCGAAAGAATGAGTTTTAAATTCATTTTGAGATTGTGTCATATAATTTTTTTACCTTAAAATAAATTTAAAATTTTAAGCCTCATTCTATTTAGCATTTGGTGAGAAAAAATTGCATTTCCTACCTTCAGTGCAGCTTATAATAGCAGAGGTTCAAAAATCATGCCTATGATTAAGCCTCAAAGTACAACAAGAAATCCCAATACTTTTTTTTTTTTTTTGTGAAATTTTATTTATTCGAGCCCCAAGGAGATTTCCTCGTTTAACACAATGCAACGAAGTCATATCTTGTGAGAGGGCCAACTCAAATTTGAGCTTACACCATGAGCTTAAGCTCCACTTATAGTTTTTTTTTTTTTTGTTTTTTTGCGGGGGGGGGGGGGGGGGGGGGGGGGGGGGGGGGGGCAAACAAGTCAAGTCTAGTTTGAATCCCGAGCTTGAACTCAAGCCAAGCTCAAAAGCAGAAACGCTTCTCCTTCCGGTTTCTGTCGAGCCGCTCGACGAGTAATCAAGCCTAGCACGGTGAGGATCGAACTCAAGCTCGATAATCAAATGAGCTTGAAATTCTGCTCGAGCTTCCAATGAGCTTGAAATTTTGCTCGAGCTCAAGCTCGAGCTGGCTCATGAGTCGGCTTAACTCGGTTAAACCCCTTGGGGGAATATTTAAGCAAATTAAGTCAAGCTCATACACAAATCATATAGGGGAAAATTGTTTCCCTGAGCTCTGTCAAGGCTCTTTTCGTGGTTTATCATCGTTGTGGATTTCTGAGGATGAAATTAAAGCTATTGCTGTGCCTTTTCAATTCGCTTTGGTTTGTTTTTTTTTCCCAGACGTCGTCCGTCTCTAGACGTTATTCGCAAATTTTTTTCATGCTGAAACTTAATTCTGATTTCTCTTTTACGATGTTGGATCAGACGCATGTGCTAGTTAAAATTTCCAATGACCTAGACTATAGCCGTGTTTTCTATCATCGTTCTTATCTTGTGAATAACTGTTTCATGAAGCTCACTAAATGGTCTCTGCTCCTCTACATTGGATGTGAATCTCCGGTAATATCAATCCGGGTTTCCTTTCCTAATCTGAGACCTCATCTTTACTCTCCTCGTATCCTATACGCCTTAGGTTCTATATTTGGTACTCCCTTGATGGTTGATTCTACCACTTCGATAGAAGCTAGGCCTTCCCTTGCCCGTGTGTTGGTGGAGCTGGACATTACTAAAACTTATCTTTCCCAAATTTGGCTCGAGCTAGAGGTTTCTAGGTATATTCAGAATGTGCAATTTGAGATTTTCCTGATTTTTGTGTCTTGTAAGCGTCTGGGCCACCTTAGAGGTCACTGTGCTTCGGCTCCTCTGTCTAATTCTAATATGCTTCTAGCTTGGAATGTTAAGAGTCATGCTTTGGGTGTGTCCTCTTTGGCTGTTAATGAGGTGATGATTGGGGAGGATCCGAACCCTTCGGTTAACCTGATTTTAGGGACTATTGGCTGTGAGGCTGTTACTGTGGCTTTGGCTGAGGATCCTGCTGCTTCGGGTGAGGGTGTTTTGATTGAGTCCCCTGGGGTTGATTTTGATTCTCCTGGTAGGCCTATTTCTAATGTGGTGCATATGGATCATGTGGTGGATGAGTCTGTTCCGGCCATCCATGGCCAGCATTTATGTGTTAGTGAACTTGGGGGTGGTAATTGTGACGTTAACCCGCAACCTATTATTTCATGTGCTACTTCTATGCCTGCCCTGTGTGGCTTGGTTTCAGCTGAGGTTCCTTATGTGCTTGCTGAGAAATATGATTCCTCTGTTTTGATATCAAAGAGTATTGCCCCCATTATCTATTCCCCTCTGATGCCTGCTGTTATAGTTCTTGGCTCCTTTGTTGATGTTCCAGTTAATTTAATATCGCGTGAAGCTTTGATGTATCATGTGGGGGACAATTTGGGGGAGAATGTGAGATTGTAAATTGATTGGCTTCATTGTTCGTTTGATTCCTCTTCGGAGTCTAGTGGGGATGAAGAACCTGGAGATGATTTTGCCTTGCAACATGATAGACCTGTTGTTTGTGTCGCCTCTCATGGGAGGGGCAGACGTGGTAGAAAATAAGTTTGGGAATGTGGTGGTGATTTTTGGCTCACTTGTTGGTTTCGTACATGGTTTGCTCGTGTCTGGTGTTGCTGTTTGGTTGGATTGGTTGGAAGGCTTATTGTCTCATTTGGGCTGTGGTTGTGGACTGCATTGGTTGCTAGGCTCTTTGGTTTATTTTTCCTTTCTTTGCTTGTCGTTTACAGGATCTTCGTTTCATTTTTGTGGCTTCGATTTATGGTTTGTGGGCAATGATGTGGCTAGGGTTCGCTTGTCTTAAGTCATAGCTCGTGGCAACCTTTGGTGGTGTGTTTTTTGCTTGCTTCGAATGTCTACTCTCTTACTCCAAACTGGATGGCTTGTGTCTGACTTTGAATTGGTTGGAAGCCTCTGCCAATGTTGAGCCTGATGGATTTAATCCCCCATCCTTTTGTACCTCTATAGCTTTTCTCGTTCTGCTTCTTAGCTTGTTGTAACCCCTTTTTTAGTTGCAAAATTTTTTTTGTTAAAATAATAATAATAATAATATAGGGGAAACTTCAAATTGAAGACTTCTTGATTGATAGTTAAACCCCCCAACCAATAGATGAAATGGCATGCGTATTATAAACTACAATTATAATAGATTTGATTAAAAAAAGTTGTTCTCATATTAATTTTTAAAAATAAAAAATATATATACATAATTAAACAGAACTATAATTATTTTCTGAAAAATAAAATTATTTGGGACCCTTGATTAAGTCAATATTTCCGTCCACTTTTTGAGGTTTTTAATGTTTTATTTATGCCTTTTTTTGTCTATTTCGCTTAATGGACAAAAAATTTAGATTAATTTATATTTTTCATTAATATAAAATCATAAGCTATCTCCAACAGGGCTTTCGAGTTTGAAACCTCCCCCACTACAAGTCAATCTAAAATAGCACATCATATTTCCGTATACTTCACCAGTACTTATCCTAATTTAAATAATTAATTAATTATTATTCATCTAATCATAAACAATTTTTTTTTAATTTCTCAAATATTAAAAAAAAAGGTAAATTTCAAAATATTCATTTGACTATTTATATATAACTAATTTAGCTTCGTTTGGAACGACTTTCTTATTACTTCGTAAAACAACAGTTTAGTATCAAAATTTTAATTTTGTACTAGAAAGTCGCGTGACGAAGCAGTAAGAAAGCCGTCCTAAATAAAGGATTTGTTTGGGACTGCTTTCTTACTGCTTCTTAAAGTAAATTTTTAGTACAAACATTTTAATTTTTTTATTAGAAAGCTGCTTTAAGAAGCAATAAGAAAACATTCCTGAATGAAGCTGAAGTCTTAGTCACATTCTAATTTAATCCTTTGAATATATAAAATTGATTTAAAATGTTAGAAGATTAATATTGCAAAAGCATTAATTGAAGAAATATGAAGCATGAAGCAACAATTGGCCAATTAAACAGCTAATAATGTATTAAAATACCAAAATGCAGCAGATCGTAAGTTTGATTCAACTGCTTGATGCAACAATCATGACATTGATTCACGCTTCGTTTGGGGCAATTTTTTTGCTGCTTTCTTAAGCAGCTTTAAAGTATAAAATTTTCTTGAATTAGAAAATTTTATACTAAAAAGTCATTTTATAAAGCAGTAAGAAAGTTGTCACAAACGAAGCCTAAAATTTGTTAAGAATTATCTCGACAAAATTATGTATTGGGTACTTAAATGATTTAATCAAATTATATATTATGAAATTGGTTAAAAACACTGCAAGGAAATAAGAAAATGAAATGAAATGAACAAATTTATTACTATCAAAAGAATTAAAAAAAAAATCATTTCTTTGCTAAAATCTGAAGAACAAGAATTGAAATGAAGGAGGTGCTGATTATATTATTCTACACAATTTTCTTAAAAATATATATGTTTTTACTCTATTACATGAACATCCAAAATTCTTTAAAAAACAGCCTAAGATGCATCAAATATAAAAATAGGCTTCTGATTTTTCATGTCTATAGGAGCTAAATAAAGCCTTCTTACATATGTAGAAGAACAATGGACCTTTCAAAGTTATGAATAATAGAACACTCTGTTTGGGACATTTTTTTAAATTTTGTTGTTTTATTTTTCAGATAACTATCATCATTTTATTTAGCTATATTATTTTTTTATTGTCTTCTCAATGATTTTTCAAATGTTTTTTTCCAACCAAATAGATAAATTATTTTTCTCACCGTAATTTTACAATCAATTTTGTAAAACATGGTTGTTCTTATCCCAAACAGACCTTAATCTTATAAATCAAAACCTATAAAATAGTTTTTCCAATCATAATTTGATGCGGTCCATCTTAGTAATTGTCTACTTTAGGAGTATTATACCTATGTTGTACTTAGTTTATAGTATTTTCTAGAGATTTCTATTGGTATATTATATATATAATAGCTTGGGAAGAAAGGAGGATATGAAATCTATTTTTGGAATGCATTTTTTGTTGCTTTGCTCTTGTGAGTTGTTGGTATTACATTTTTCAATGATTTCTCCTCATATCAGTTGGTATTAAAGCAAGAGCTTTTGAGAGACCAAGAATGATGGAAGCTACTACATCAACCTTTGACGGCGATTGGGGTTTGAATGCTTTGGGAAGACCATGAATAAAGAAAGTTATATCAATCCTTGACGACGTAGATCAAGATTTGCATGCTTTGTGGTCAATGCAAGAAAGCGTCACAAAGCCGACAACTATACCAACAATTCGATACACACCGCTTGGCAACCATATTAGAAAATAACTTCAAAAGTTCACTCCTCAACGTCGGAGGAGAAATCAACCAGAAACCATACTGATTGTTCTAATCCACACCATCAGCATGACCTATGCCGGTCTTCCGTCCGCCGTCTCGCATCTACACGCCAATCTTCCGTCATACAATAAATCATCAACAATCAGCAACCTTGCAAATATCAATCTGTTCTTTCCAACAGCAAAAATGCCTTATTTTCAACCCTGTATTCAACATTGCATCCGACCAACAACAATTTTCTTCCAGCATTTCCTAGACAAAATTTTAAGAAGAATCATGGGCAAAGTTTAAATTATACGAAGGAGCAAAATTTCACAAAATTTTAAAAAGAATCAAACTAGCCAAATTATAGAATTAGCCAAATAATTTGACTAATTTGCTTCTTTTTAAATTTTTATGAAATTTTGCTCCATATAATTTAAACTTTGCCCATGATTCTTTCTAAAATTTTGCCTTTCCTTTAGCCAACAACAGTAGAATTCGACCAACCTTCTTCCTTCGGCCAAAAGGAAGCTGGACATTCATCTTCACTGTATATTCTCCACACACCATTTACTTTCGATCGATAGCAGCGACCCTCAATTGGCCAATGGTCCATCTATTTTTTGCAGTCCAATATCAGCCGCAGTTCCATCATTCCATCTGCAATATCAAGAATATGGATATTACAGTCTGTCATCCGTACATTTTCTGCACAATCAACTACAAAAATATATTTTCAAGAACATTAGTGCTGTTTTCAAGACCTTATTCTCTTGAGTTGTTTAAACCTTTCTCTTCTCCCATGATTCTCTACTCACACGTGAATTCTTGAAACAATGGGAGTATGATGCAGTGCATATTAATAATTGTGCATCGTATAGCTGCATCTATCCATTGTATATAAATAAAAGATAATGCTAAACTAAAGAGGAAGGTAACCCTTAAGCTCTCTGTTTTCTCGCAAAAGAGTTTCTGTATTACGACTTTCAGTCAGGTGGCATCTGTAATATCTCGTTCCCTTACTGTTCCTCTCTGAATTGGATTTTCCTCCCAGAATCGTCCAGGACGAAGTTGGATCGTCCGGGACGATCGGTGCAGGTTGTGTAGAAAAATCCTGTTTGGCTGTATAGTTCGTCTGGACGAAATCAGGATCGTCTGGACGAAAATAAGTCAGTGAACCCTTCGCCAGGGACGATGTGTGATTTTTCGTCTGGACGAAATTCTTCTCTTCATGGATCGTCCGGGACGAAGCTCGATCGTCCAGGACGATCAGTCTGGATATATATAGAAATGAGATATTTTGAAGAGAGAGAAATATCTGAGGAGAGAGAAAGAGAAAAGGAAAAAGAGAAAAGCTGGTTTTCGGAGACCGCGGAGCGCTTTTCGTCCGACGCTGCTGTTGGGAAAAGTGAAGATCTCGTGGTAAGGACTCCGAACCCTGTTTCTGTTTTCAAAGATGTTGTGTTTTGATCGAATTGTGATCTGTTTTGTGTTTTCGTAGTCGACTTTTCGACATGATTTTGACTTGACACAACTTTCACCGCACAACTTTTAGAGTGTTATAGATATGATTATTCTACACGATTTGACTGTATTCTACGAATTTTCTTCCGGTTGGAATTGGTTCTACGTGATTTTAATCGAATAGAAAATTATCAAGATGTTTTCGGACTTGGTTTCTATAGAATAAAAGTCTTGCATTGATGTTATAGATATTCTATTGTAATTTGGTAGAATTTGGAAATCGTGTCTTTTTGCAGGATTTTTGTGTAATTTGACCGACTGCCGTTACGCTGCCCGATTTTCGTATGATTTCCGAATTGTCTGAGATTGATAGATTGAATTGATATGAATATGATTATTGATATGATTGCTTTAATATTGACTATTGAATTGCTTATTGATTGAATTGACTATTGATACTGGAACCCAAGTGGAACCTGGTTGAACGTTGGTGAAGATTGATATTGACCTGTACAGGATGGTGGGCCGACGGGCTTTCCTTTAAACCATTGATCATTGATATAACGATTGGGAGTTATAAGGAGTTTATATGCCGACGGGCGGCCGACGGGCAAAAAGAGTGACGACTCTTATTGATAGACCAACGTACGGACTACAACAGCAACGGATTCTACAACAGCAACATGACCAGTTGATTTTACTTGTCCAGTATATAGTATTGAATTGCATGTTCACTGTATTGATTTACGGATTTATTGCTTTATCGATTTCTGCCTTATTGATTGATCGGATTTACTGTATCGTACGATTTCATTGATTTCATTGATTGATTACCGAGCATTGATTACTGAGCATTGATATGGATATTGATAGATATAGATACTGCATTGATAGCATGGACATGGACATCGTATGGATTCATTGTATTGCCGCCTAGATTTTGTAGATTCACTGTTGCTGCTGTTCTACACCGTATTGACTGTTGTATAGATTTCTTGTCAGACTGGATTGAAGTTTATCGTATTGCTTTCCTCGATTGATTTCATTAAATGGATCGTATTGATTTGACCGTATTGATTTGATTGACGGATATTGATTGATTGCATTGATTTATCGAATTGCCTGCCGCTGCATTGACTGGTTTTATTGACTATGGATTTCCACTGCATAGTATTGATGATCATTGATTCATGGATTTCCGGATTGCATAGACTCATTGACCATTGACTGATTCAGATTGATAGATTGACATGCATATTGATAGCATCGCCGTGCTTTGATTTCAGTTATAGGTATTAGGTGACCTGCTGGGCTTTGTAAAGCTCATTATATGTGGTTGATATTTTCAGGTCAGGGCTCGGGAGCAGGAGATAGGAATTGATCCAGATCGACAGGTTTTAGTTTCTTTTGATCGATAGATGATTCTTTTGTACTCAGGACAGGATAGATTTCTCTACTTGTATTGATAGTTTAGTTCCTGAGTATTGTATATGATGTTTTGAGATGTGAATCGACTTGAATATTGATGTTTGAATTTTATAGATGTTTGATAGATTGCTTACTGAAGGTTTATAGATAACTCTGGTAAATTGTTGTGAAATTGATTGACATTCTTTCCAAGTTAGATCTTGGGGCGTGACAGCATCATCCCTGGTGTAGAGTCAGGCTTGTTTTGTTCTCTGAGATTCCGACCCACGCCCTGTTCCTGATGCAAGGTGGCTCTCTAGTCCTTCTCCAGGGATCGGTGTCATACTGTGTACATTATGTATATATTGTATTTGCACTCACAGTTTAAATGATTCTTCTCTTCTGGACTCCACACAGAATAATTTCTCCACATGATACTAATTATCACATCGTCAATCTTTTCAACTTATAACTGATATAATCTAAAATAAAATTTAAGATAATAAAATTGAAATCTTTAATGATGCCTCCACCGTAAAAATCCTAAATTTGTCTTAGTGGTCCTCACGGCCACCCTCCTCTCCCCCAAAAAGATAAGATTCGAATATGCTGACCAATAGTGCGGGGAGATTTTTCTCTGCTAGGGTTTTGCCGCCATTGGTTTTGCTCTCTTCCCGCCGTCCCGCCGGGGGCCCCTCCCCCATGGCCAGCTCCATTTTTCCGCCTCTTCCATCTTCCTCCTCTCTTGTCACCACTCCTGCTGTTGTCTCTCCATTAGATTGGAAGAATCTTCTTGCGACGGCCCCTCAAGTCTCCACTGAGTTTTCACACTCACTAGCCTTCGTCCCAACACAAAACTTCACTGCACAGTTCACCTGTGACCAGTTTCAAGCTGGAGCCCCTGAGTGGTCGCTATCCCTGGTTGGATACTCGGTGGGGAAAAGACCTTTCTATGAAGCACTTCTAACCACAATCAAAAAGACCTGGCAACTCAAAGGTGATTTTTCTCTGCTTACCATGGATACATGTTTCTTCCTCTTGAAATTTACTGCAGTAGAAGACTATGAGCTTGCATGGTCTGGAGGCCCGTGGTTTTTCTTTGGCAAGCCTTTCATACTGCAAAAATGGAGTCTAGACTTTGTGCCAAAACATGAAAAGTTCCCGTCGATACCTCTCTGGATCAAGATCATGAACTGTCCGCTATCTTGCTGGACGCTCGAAGTTATCTCTAAACTTTCTAGCTTCGTCGGTATTCCCCTTGCTGTTGACGCTCTCATGGCTGCAAAAACTCACCTTACCTTTGCGAGAGTCTGTGTGCAAGTTACTAGCTCCTCTCACCTCCCGGATGAAATTTTCTATTCTGTTGATGGCAAAGTTTCTCCCCTTCGTATTCTTTATGATTGGAAACCTGAGAAATGTTCTCAATGTGGATCCATAATGCACCCACCGTCCCTTTGCCCAAAAGATCCCATTATTCCACCAACCAACATACAAAGGACTAGAGGCAGAAGCTCAAGCCGTAAGCCTCGGTTCACTCCTCCTTGCCTCATCATTCCAAAGCCTCCACAAACAACCAAAGCCAATGCCATTCTTCCTGAACCACCTTTGCTCACAAATCTTCCTCTCGGAAATCTCATTCTGAACCTTAATTCCCCTTCTAGTGAGCCTTCTGATAACCCTCCATCTTCTCCACCAAAACGCTCCTCCCCACCACCAAAAGACCCACCCACATTTAAAACCAAAAACCAATTCGATGCTCTTTCTGACTCGGAGAGCACAGAACAACTACCTCCTAATTCTCCTGCCCTGATTTCTAAACCAAACCTCTCTAATCCTAACCACAGTAGCCCTCCTCACACATCCCCTAGAAACCACCAACCCAACATTCCTAACTGCAATGACATACCCTCCACATCATCCACCTCTACCTCAGATACCATCAAAACCCAACATAATACTCAGCAAAACCAAAAGCAAACCAGAGGCAAGCCCAAAAAGGCCTCTACCCCCAAAGTATAAATGTTAATGTTCCTTCCTAATATTGCAGCTTGGAATATTCGTGGGTTCAACAGCCCTGACAAAGTTTTATGCTGCAAAAACTTAGCCCAAAAACATAACCTTGACATCCTCTTCATCCTTGAAACTAAGATCTCCCTTTCCTCCCTCTCCAGTCACTGGTTCCAAGCTAACCACAGAATTTTCCCTATGGAGAACTCTTGCCACAACTTTCATCTTGCTAATCCAGGCCGTATCTGGATTAAGTGGAATGCCAATTCTGTTAACTTCATTCCTGAACTCACCACCAACCAGCTTATTCATGGAGCTATTACGCTGGCCTCTAAACCTGTTTGTGCTATTACCTCTGTTTACGCCAGTAACTCTCACACCGAAAGGCAATTGTTATGGGACAATATTCAGAATATTTTGAGCACTATGGCCACTCCTTGGGCCATCATTGGCGACTTTAATTGTTGTAGATGCTCTAATGAGAAGGCTGGGGGTATTCAGCTCAACAACTCTAAACTTGGGGAGTTCAATAAGTTATTTTTAACTCTGGCCTCCACGACCTCTCCTCTATCGGCCATTACTTCACTTGGCATAATCAGCAACCGGGTAACCCCATACATACTAAGTTGGACAGAGTTCTTATTAATGATGCGTGGCTGAATGTTTTTCCCTCCTCCTACTATCTTGTGGGGGATCCCAATTGCTCTGACCACTCCCCTCTCATTTTAGCTAATATTCTTAATGGGAGGAAAGGGCACCGGTTCTTATATAAGAACTACTCCTCTAAGCTGGAATTTTGGGATTGTCTGATCCAAGCCTTCTCTCAAGCCAACAACAGCAGCCCTCTGTGCTCCTTCTACAACAAACTCAAAAACCTCAAGAATCTCATTAAGCATAAAAACTGGACCAATTCCTCTGCTATAGAGATTGATTCTCTTACTGATCTCCAAAATCAAGTTCTCACTAATCTCCAAGGGAATCCTATTGACCAAACCCTGAATGCTGCTCTTAATAGCATTAATGCTAAACTCTCTTACTACCATAGCACCCTTACTAATTGGATGTCTCAAAGAGCAAAGGTTAGGTGGCTAACCAATGATGAAGATGACTTAAAATTCCTTTTTTCCAAGATCAACATATCTTCCAACCACAACAGAATTAAAGAAATTGGCACAGATTCTGGGTCTGTTTCTTCCCACAAAGACATCTCCAATGCTTTCATCAACCACTTTTCTAAGCTCTTCAATACCCAAAATTCTCCTTCCCCCAATTTCACTTATCATGATATTCCTGCTAGCACCACTATTCCACCTCACCTTTTGACCCTTCTCACTGCCCCTGTTACTATGGAGGAGATCAAAGCTATTATTTTCTCTGGCAAAGCTAATTCTACCCCGGGTCCAGATGGGTTCCCGTTTGAGTTTTATAAATCCTCCTGGAATATCATCAGATACCCTCTCTGTAAGGCTATCCTTTCCTTCTTCTCCACTAGTTTCATGCCCAATCAAGTGAAAGCCACGGCTATTGCTTTAATCCCTAAGCAACCTCTTGCTAGCACCATCCAAGACTACTGTCCCATTTCCTTATGCAATGTGGTTTATAAGGTTATTGCAAAGACATTGCCAATAGGATGAAAGAGGTTTTGCCCATCATTATCCACCCTAGCCAAGGTGGCTTCATTAAAAACAAAATCATCACTGACAACATTCTTCTTGCCAATGAGATCTTGAGAAACTTTAACACTAAAGCTAAGAATAAGTACTTTTGTGCCAAATTCGACATTAGGAAAGCCTTTGGCACAGTCTCTAGAGATTTTCTTCTTAATAGGCTGTTGGTCAAAGGTTTTCCTGATACCTTCATTTCTTGGATTAAAGCATGTATTTCTGAGGTGCAATTTTCGGTTTGTATCAATGGAGCTCTTGAAGGATACTTTATCTCTTCTTCTGGGCTAAGGCAAGGCTGCCCGTTATCACCCTACCTGTTTAGTGTTGTTATGGATGGTATTTCTTCTTTACTAGATAAAGCTTCTAAACAACACAAGTTTGCTGGCATCACCTCGGGTGACTGTTCTATCACCCACCTTATGTTTGTTGATGACCTTTTGCTCTTCGGGGAGCTAACAGCATAAATGCTCACACTCTCAATGACATTCTTGATAATTTTGCATCTATTGCTGGTTTACACGTTAATGCCCAAAAGAGTAGCATCCTTATTTCTAAGGGAGCCTTGCAAGCTGAGCAAATTTGTGACATTCTTCATATTCAGCAATCCTTTAACCCCCTTAAATATCTTAGGCTTCCCATTTTTTACAAGAAGCTGAATGCTTCTGACTTCCAACCCCTGATCCATAATATTAGTTCCTCTCTTGCGGGTTGGAAAGCCCAAACTTTATCTTTTGCCGGCCATATCCAATTCCTAAAATTTACCATTTGCAACACTTTGGCCTATTGGATTAGGGGTTCTATAATACCTAAAGGTTGCTGTAAATTGATTAACCGTCTTTGCTCCAGATTTTTATACTTTGGGGATACTAGCCTGAAAAAACTACACACCATCTCTTGGAAGATCACCTGCTTACCGAAACATTTTGGGGGTTTGGGTATTCCCTTCATTGATTGCCTTCAACATAATTTTGCTTGCTCGATTATTTGGAGGTTTTTGAACAGTACCAACCCTCTTTTTGACTGGTGGAGAGCTTGTTATAAGTCTTTATGGAACTTGTGGAATGGTAAAGGTTCTGTTTATTGGAATTTAATTTGCTCCACAGCTAATACTGTTAAGCATTGCCTTAACCTTTTTGTCCACCATAATAGCAATCTGTCTTTTCTTTGGGACCCATGGTGTAATGGCAAATCTGTTGCTGATTTACTGATTACAAATTATGAGCTGAAGGACTTCTCATTTTTATCGAACTAGAAGATTTCTAATGTTATTTGTGATTTGTTGTGGAATCTTCCTAGATGCCTTGATTCTCCTACTATCCTGCTATTTCTGCCATTCACATTAATGAGGCTGTGGAAAGTCAACTTTGGTTGGGTTGTCATAAGCCTAAATTTCATAATTTTCAAGACATTTTATATGGGAATTTGGCTAAGATTCGCTGGCACAAACTTGTTTGGCATAAGAAAGGGGCTTTACGGTTTTCTAGTTTTACCTGGATGGCTTCTAAGGGTGGCCTGAAAATTGCAGACGTTTTAGCTCATCGTGGGATCATTACTGGTACTAAATTCTATTTTTGTTATGCTGAGAATGAAACTGTGTCCCACCTCTTTTTCGAATGCAATTTTACCTTTAACATCATCAAAGATGTTCTTCCTTGGCTGGGTAATCATCTTATGCGTCCCAATCTTTACCAAGCTTTAGATAGTGTGCTGGATCAAAGGCTTAATTCTATTCATACCAGTTATTATTTGCTATCTGGATGCGCTGCTGTGTATTTTATTTGGAGAACCCGCAATGACAGACTTTTTGGTGGCATTTTTGGCTGTCAAGCCAGGGTATCAAAGAAAATTGCTCTTGCTGTTCTCAGGAAGACTGCTAATTGGAATTACAAATAGTGCATTCGCTAATGGATACGGGTTTTTTGTTGTTGTTCAATGGAAGCCGGTTTTTGCAAGGACGATGATGATAGCTGCTTTGCAGCAGCCCTTAGGATGGTCTTATTGGCAACCAAGGGCTTGGCATGGTGCAGTCCCTTCGAGCTTTTGACCCTTTCGTGTTCACCACTTTATGCCAAGTGAGTCCTTTTGCTCTTTTTAGCATTCTTACTTTCCAATTGTAATTTTATTTTTGCTGTTTTATTGTCTTTGGTTCACTTTTTGTTGTTGTGAACCAAAACCAAAGGTTTCCTTTTTTCTTACGTACATGTAATTTTATTTTATCAATGAATCGGGCTTTGCCCCTAAATTTCCCAAAAAAAAAGATAAGCTGACCATCTTGGATTCGCCAAACCATATAAGTGCAATAGGCTTACTTTTTTTTCAAGTTAAAGATTTTTTTTGTCAGTTAAGATAAATTCACTTATACGAAGTTTTAAATTCAAAACTTTTTAGTTGGTGGTGGAAACTATTAACCGAGATGAGTTGCGTGCAGTAAGCTCAATGGCTGATGTCCTTATCGCCATAAGCCCAAAGACTTATAATTTTTCAGAAGACCAAATCAGCAACAGATCCCCGCAGCCACTTATTATAAACCAACGCCACACTTGACAGATTTTCCAATCGAAAAGATCTGTTCTTTCTCCCTATAACTCTTCCTCCTTTCTTCTTTCGGTGTTCTCATAGAAGCGCTTTCAGTGAACTTCTCCAGCTCATCAAATGGGCACATCTTCGGGTAATTCTAAAACCTGTTTCAATGATTTTTGATTCAATGGAATTTCTCTTTACTCTATATGATCAACTGCTAATATTTCTTTATGTTATAAAGAAGAAGATATCAGAGCGCAATTGCTCGTCGACATCGATCTGCCATCTACGCCTCCGTCCGTGCCGGGAGCCGTGAAGATGAGCGTTCGGAGCCTCTGCAAGGCGTCTGAGAAGTCCGGCGAGCAGATACTTAAAGGAGTGAGTTTGGAGCTGGCATTAGGGCAGGTGGTGGGGATCATTGGACCGAGCGGCAGCGGGAAGTCAACGCTCCTTCGAGCTCTTAACCGCCTATGGGAACCTACGGCAGGCGCCGTCTTTCTTGACGGTGCCGACATTCGCAGCCTTGACGTGCTTGCCCTGCGCCGCCGCGTCGGCATGCTGTTCCAGCTCCCTGCTCTCTTCGAAGGTAAACAAACATAGTCCATGGAGACAAATTTTTTGTTTTTAGATCTTACTTAAATGTATCAAATATAATTGAGATGGTTCCTTCCACTATTACATAAATTTTATTAATCCACTTAATGAAATATTTGATGCATGAATTTTTCCAGAAAAAAGAACAACATGAGCAAAAAAATAATCAAATCATTAAGATAAACTCACACAGAGGGGCCGAACCCCTTTGAGCCCAAGAGGGCAATTTCCGCTCTAAAAAAAATTATTATACAATTCTTTAGATAATTTATCATTCCTCAATTTATTTTTTAGTCTTTATTATAAAGATTTTTAGGCAATTATCCCTTAAAAATTTTAAAATACTATGATCTTTAAGCAATTGCCTCCAATATAATTAAACATATTATGTAGATGTGTTATTGTTAGGGAACGAAGAACAATAGTTTTCTAACAATGACACAAAATACATGTCAAACCCCGCTTGGGAGGAGCTGTTCCCTTTGACCCCCGACATATCTGCCAACAGTTATTTATAAGTTCCCCTGAAAATTATGACTTGTTCTACCCCTGCTCACACATACAAATCATATACGCAAATTTCGAATTCAAAACCTCTTAAATGATAGTCAAAACTCTCAATCAACAAATCAAAATGAATTATTTTGTTTATGTTCTATTGATTACTCAAATGAAGTTTGTCGTTGATATTAACACTAATGATTATCACATAATATAAATAAATAAATGATTAACAGTTTTTGAACGAATTCTCAAGACTTTTTAATTATATTAATAATCAAACACTTTAAGTTAGGCTTCATGCTATTAAGGTAAAAAAAATATAGTGCGCTCACCGGAGGTGAGTTTAGGCTTGCGATTAAAAGGACGAGGCGGCGGTACCGCGAAGTACACACACGAGAGGGGAAGGAGGTATTTCGTGGGGCCCACAAGTCCCATCACTGCAGTGAGTGGCGGAATAAATCCGGGGAGTACGGAACACCGCAAGTTGTTGGAAACGGTTCAACCGGTGGAGGTCGTATCTCGTCCATGTTGCCGCCGCTCCCAGAAATGGCCGAATCCACACGACTTCATCTGGCCCATCGGAACCTTTTTCCCGGTTCAGTCGCCCGGTCTTCATCAAGTTCCCAGACAGCTCGGTTCTGCCGCCGAACCGCTGAGAACCGAACAGTGGGGTGAACCGGTGAAGCGCACCACGTAATCGTTTCTCTAGTTCCACGCAATTGTTTAGGCGCTTTTATTTGATTCGGTTGACCGGATGCAAGAAACATCGGATTGTAGGTAAAAAAATGCCTGTACCGAGGTGAAAAAACTCGGTACACCTCGGTACAGGCATTTTTTTGCCTACGACCGGATGTTCCTCTGCATCCGGTCGGAGGACGTAATAACGGCTCATTATTTAGGGGATTTTCATGCATATGACATAATTTTTTTATATATATATATATCATATTTAAATATTAATATTTATTTATATAATGTTTTAATGACTTAATTAATTCAAATTTTATATGTTTAAATTTAGAAAAATTAATTATACACCAGCACAAATCAACTACATCGGATAAAGACTGCATATTTAAATTAAAAAAATTTAAAATTAAATTGAAAATCAGATAAATATATTTCAGTAACATTAAAAATAATTCGATCCAATTCCAAATGAACCCGAATCAAATACTTGAAGTATATTTACAAACTCAAATGATCTCCAAATCTTTTATTATTATATAATTATTTAATATTTTATTCATCATTTAAAAACTATAGCATATATAGCAACAATTTCTTTTATTTTTATAAAAATAACCCTCAATCACTCTCATTCATAGTAGTAGTGTAATACCACTCTAATACAGAAAAGCATGATAAAATCTCAGCTCATTTTTTTGTTTTTATAAAATTTTCAATCATCTAGGCTTTGTTTTGTTTGAGGCAGTTTTTTTTTTTTTTTTTTTTTGAAATATTTTTTTTATTTTATATTAAAAAATTGCTTCAATAATCAATAAAAAAGCTGTAGAAAACGAAACCTTAATTGTGATAAAATTCATAAATTTATTACATTTCAATATTATGAACAGTTAGCACTCAATTGGATGATAATGAAGCAGGTACTGTAGCAGACAATGTGAGATATGGTCCAGAGCTAAGGGGGAAGAAGCTGAGTGACATTGAGGTTGGGAACCTTCTGAGCATGGCAGATATAGATCCCTCCCTCTCATCAAAACCTGCTTCAGATCTCTCAGTGGGTCAAGCTCAAAGAGTTGCCCTTGCCCGCACTCTTGCAAATAATCCCGAGGTACAACCACTACAGGGAATTCAGGAATTATCGGCTGTTTTTTCCGACGGTTTTTTCTGTCGGTTTCTTTAACAATGGCTTAAAGATCTGAACTTGTATGATTTGGAGTTTTGATTATTTTTTGGTGAATTTAGGTGCTACTATTGGATGAGCCAACTAGTGCATTGGATCCAATATCAACGCAAAACATTGAGGAGGCAATAGTGCGACTGAAAAAAACGAAGGGAATGACAGTGGTAATTGTGTCTCATAGTGTGAAGCAGGTTCAGAGAATTGCTGATGTTGTTTGTTTATTGGTTGCTGGTGAGGTGGTTGAAGTGCTCTCTCCTTCCCTGCTCTCTCAAGCTCGCCATCCCATGGCTCGTCGTTTCCTGGAGCTCAGTGGCTAATTTTCCTTTTCTTTTTAGCTCCCTCTCTCTCTCTCTCATACACTCATTGCTTGTTAAGGGTTAAAAATTCCTTCGTTCACACAATTTTAAGTATCAATTACTTTATTTATGGAGATACGGAGGAGGGTATTTACACTGAGAAACTTTTCTATGGTTAAAATTTAAGTGCTTAGTTTGGGCAAATTTTACAAGGACTGCAGTTATTAATCTCTTCAATAGCAGTACCATAGATCAGTACTTTTATTATTTATATTTGTCACCAGATCAAGGCATAATGAAGTGGTTAACTTTCAAAATTAAATTCATTGTCATCCAAAATTAAATTTCAACAAATTTATAGTCAAACTGAACATCTTGAAGAGACGAACCCAACGACACCAAAATCGGTTCAATCTGAGCCCAAATGAGTCCAAATTGGGGGTCAAAACAAATTTAGAATATTCAAATCTAATAGCATAAATTAGATGACCAACTAATACCCAAATATGAATTTTTTTGGTATAAAAATATTTTATACTAAAAAAACTGCTTTATAAAACAATAAGAAAGTCACCTGAATTCCTTTTGGACAACTTTCTTAATGTTTTCTCAAATAGCTTGTAAATACAAAAAAAAATCAAAAATCAAAAATTTTGTATACTAAAAAAAACTATTTTAAAAAATATTAAAAAAGTGATCCCAAATGAACCTAAATCTGAATTTACAGAGCACTGTGAACTATGAAGCATCATTCTTTCCATTACAAAAACTGAATGTTTCTGAAACTAAACAAAAGTAAAATGCATTGAATTGAAGTGTATGTTCCATAGGCATAATAATAACATATTCATTCAATTAAATATACTTTTTCTCATATAGAAGAAGCAACTGGAAAGGTATTAGACCGAAATCTTCTTTTAAGGAAATCAGAAAGGACTCCCGGCTCTGTCTTGGAGTATTATAGCGAGCAGCCTACTTATTATTAACATTCTTTCCTGCTGGTTGTGGAGGCAACATTGGCAAAACCCATGATGGTGCTGAGTTGAGCCACAGAGCGTCACCATCATCTTTATGCTTGAAATCGGGATAGGTTGGTTTTAGCTGCATATTGCAAAGAAAAAGCATACAAAAAAAACAAGCAATATCAGTTATTTTTGTAGTGGCAATAGAAAACCACAATGAAAACAGGTCTAGAACAGTAATGGTTACCTTTGATGATCTATTATCCCACCATTGCTTCGGATTTTCGACAAGTCTCTTCCACAGATCATCTGGTTAAATAAGGTCAAAATCAAATGTTGAATAAAAGAATGAAATTTCTTCAAGAAAGTTTTCAAATACTAGGAGTGGTGAGTTGTAGATAGGGGTGTCAAAAGTTGGAAAAATTATTATGTCCGGACAGCGTACCGAGGGTACCGAGTGGTACCGCGGTCGGTACCGAGCGCGGTACCGAGCACCCAGTGATGTGGAGCTTTTTTATTGGTCTCTGGACATGTTTGTTGTCCGGACGCAATAATCACTCCAAAAGTTGACACGAACCGGACCCGACCCGAAAAAATTCGGGTTCAGATCAACCCATTTGTAAAACGGGTCGGGTCCGGGTTCATATTTTTGACCCGTATGAAAAACAGGTCGGGTTTAGGTTGACCCGAAAACCCGCGGGTCGACCACGGTTAACTCGCGACCTTGACCTAGCGTGACCCTCGTCTCCGCCTAGCCAGTCACCACAGAGGCACAGACTGCATGTCGGACTCGTGACCTTGACCTAGCTTGACCCTCCTTCGGCCAACCCGCATAGCCCCAGCCTCCTCCGACCTACAGCAGGACCCGCACCTACGAACGGTTGAACAAGTCGTGTTGCTTGCTCCGCCAGTCCGCAAGACTCCGCCTCACTTGCGGATGCATTTGCCCAGGTCCAGGCCCTACGTGGTAACGCAGCATGAGCGTGACTCAACAATTCATGTTCGCGGGTTGGGTAGGGTCAACCCCGCAACCCGCACGAGTCAGATCCAGGTTGTATATTCTGACCCGTCTAACTAAACGGGTCGGGATCGAGTCAACCCATTAATGCCGAACCCAAGTTGTAGACCCAAATTGACACCCCTAGTTGTAGAAAAAACAGGGTAGATGTCGGGGTATTGAATTAGCAAAATGTCAATAAGATGACTGCTGATTGGACAAATAAAAATAAAGACTGGGCGATGATTTGGCAGGGATTCATATTAACATAAGATACGGATCAATTTCATCAACTAAAAGGAAAAACAGTAGCAATTCCAATAAACTGGATCAAGATCAAGCTACAGACTACATATTAACAAATTAACAATAGCTACATCCACCTTTCAACGAGTGCTGTCCGCAACTCCAATGATTCAGAGGCATTTTGTTGTTATGAAAAATTACATGACCATGAGTGCAGCAACAAACAGGAGCAAACTATCCCACGCAACCTTAAAATTACAAAACTAAATCATAACATAAAAAAGGTTTCAATGGTGCCTGCAGGAGCATCCTTAAAAAATAATTTAGAAGATAAGGATAAGAATATTATGACTTATAACTCTCTTTAGCATGACATTTCACAAAAGAAGCGAGAGTTGAATTTGAATTCCTGGTAGAACTAACTAAGCAGGATGATTTCTTAGGCTTCGTTTGACAGAATTAAAGTCATAATAGTCTCATAGAGAAGTACGAGTTACTCTGCAAGTGCGTGTCCCATAAGAGGTGCAAATGCAGTAACACTTTCCTTACAGCATGTTCCCCTTGAGAAATTATTCTGTGGAGGCCGGATTCAACTCTACGTTCAGAGACGAATCCGTTGCAACCACATCAGCGGTACCGAGCCGCGGTACAGCGAAGAGGTGGCGTGGCGCATTCTGGTTGGTCTCCGGACGACGTGCGGCATCCGCACAATAATTTTTCATTCCCCTCACATTTTAAAAAGTGCAATATACCAAGTTATTGAATTGGAAGCTGCTGAAAAATAGTCCTCAATGAAGATTGAAGACTTTAATCTTACAATCACAGCATTTTATGCCGTTGTTTCATTTTGGCCAGAATGTAATATTTCAATATAGATTCGGGGCTTCGATATACCTTGGCAAGCACTTTTAGCAAATTTGCTTTTTGTAACTTTTGTCGTGCTACCACTGTCACTAAACGCCAACCCTTCAAGTCTTGGAACCACCCAACTAGGTGCAGTGTTTAGCCATAACCCGTTCCCTGTCTCCTTGTGTTTGAAATCTGGATTCTTGGTACTTAACTGCAGTATAGTAGATGCCAAATAATAATAAGATAATAAAATAACTCCTGCTAAAAATAAAAAAGTAAAAAAGAAAAAGGATTCTTGTCAGAACAATCAAGCCAATAAATAATACAAAAAATTAATCACCAGTCCCTTCTGCTTCCCTTCCCGATTGTCCAACCATTTTTCAGGATCAATAACCAATTCATCCCACAATCTCTTGACATTATCAGACGACTTCGTGTCACCTATATATAAGATACAAAGTGCTTATTTTAGATTATGCGCATGCAAAGACATTACAGGTCAATCTCTATGACAGACCAAGGCTAGCTTCTAGAATACCACTGAAACGTGCGGGTACAAGAGAAAGTGTTCATTGTATGTTTTAACACTAGGAGCAACTAGCAGAAAAGAAATGAGAGCAAGATTGGCAAAATGCAAATCATAGCTCAATGAAACCTAACATGTAATGCAAAGAAATAACAAAAAGATAATAGTTGTCTAAGCAATATAAGATGTAAAGCAACATAAAGCATTGTGGAGTCTGAGTCATCCACTAAATCTGATAACTGCAATGGCGTGGTTAAAAACTACCATAACTTTTGCCATACAGGAAGAATATGCCATCATGTCCTCAATTTATGGCCCCAAAAGATGGATCGCTGCAAAAACCAACTATGATAG
The DNA here is from genome assembly GCA_022539455.1 of Dendrobium nobile. NCBI lineage: Eukaryota > Viridiplantae > Streptophyta > Magnoliopsida > Asparagales > Orchidaceae > Dendrobium > Dendrobium nobile. The sequence continues at coordinate 5,634,821 of CM039723.1, read as the reverse complement.
TATAATAAACTTTCTGGTTCAATCAAGTTTCAGGAAATCGCTAATTCTCTCTACCAACAACTTCGCTTCTTTCTCGGGTGAATTGGCAAAAATATCCCTAGTTTACTTTTCTTCCCTCCTTTCAATATTGGCACCTTTCTCTCTTTGAATCTCCCAACCCGCATAACTAAAATTTAGGCGGAACAAATGTCATTGCTACAATCACCATGGCTCAGCAACACCGACCTCCACCCCCTTGGTCTGCACACAAAACAAAAACCTACCCAAAAAAAAAGAGATGAAACTTCAACTCCAGGAAAGTAAGTTCATCTTCTAAAATAACATGAACATTGTGTTCACCCACTACCCACCAACCCAACCTGACCTCGGACCCATTACACTCCTCACAGTTGCTAATTGCCGCTCTTTGGCTTTAACCTAAAGACCCAAACCTCAAAAGGGCAAGCAAAAGCCGACAGGAGATGACAAGACCAAGATGTGAGATTAGCTTTATTTCAATACTTAGGTTTTGAACGTTCAATGAATCAAAAAGTCAGTAAGGTGGACCAAAATAGAGGGTTCTTTAAATCGCAAGGGCAATAATAATTTACCTAGGAACTACTCGACAACGCATTCACAATAATATAATGAACTTTCAAGAAAAAAAGAGCACCTAGTAAACTATGTTTGATTGGATATCCACATATGTGCCAAACATATGATATACTAGCCAAAATGACTTTTTAAGTCGTCGAGATGATTGTGAAACCTAAATAGAATGCCTTTTGTATTGTACAATCAGCAATGACACTAATAGTTAGAAGTTATACAAAGTGAAAGATAAAATTTTAATTAGCAAAAAATACAACATTTAATAGGACTGATTGGGAAGAACTTAAAAGCTGATTGGTTGAAAGGACAATAATGATAATGATGAGTCATGACTATGAATGTATCATCCACAGTCATAAGCAACCTTGAATCAATAGTCATAATGAGATATATTTAAAAAATTCTCCCTGATCCCTACTCTCAATTTCCTTCGATGTTCCTAGTTGTTGGACTTCTCCTGTAGCATAAAAATTGCAATAGTTGCTGTTAGACGAGACTTGAAACTGCCCAGTCACTTTTTGTTAAAAATAGAAAGTAATGTACAAAAACATAGAAGAGGACTTGATTGTAGTTATTATGTCAATGAAGGAGCCAAAGTTCAATATCTATAGGCAAAGCAAGACAAGCCTACCGGGGCCGATAAAGGGACTAGGTAGAAAGAAAAAAAAATCTCATTACAAAATATTACATAGAATCAATATGTTCAAATCGAATTATAAAATAAAAAAAAAGTGACAAGAAGAAGTGATCTTCATATTCTGTTATTGGAAGTATTGACAGAAATCAATAGCATGTTATTGATAAAACTAAGAATTGACACTTGAAACTTGATCATGCACATGAGGTTAGCTTACAAGAATTTGGTAAGAAAAATCTTCTTTGTAAAGATTAGATAGACCCATTGGGGTTTTGAAGACAACAAACGCACTCCAATACTAAGAGAACAAAACCCATTCATGATAAGAAAATCCTTGAATATTTTCGTATCATTTGTGCAATACTTAAATGTTCAATCAAAATTGGAAAGAGAATAATCTGAAGAAAAATTGCGGAGAAGCTATTGCTATAACATGATTATCTGATTAATCATAGTCTCCAAGGTTTAAAATTGCGTAACTGCGCCTCGAGGCGGTTTTCGTCCGTGAGGCGAGGCGTAAGCCTCGAGGCGGTCTGAGGCGTAAGCCTCACGAACACAGAATTGCGTAAATGAAAAATTAAGGGTTTTAGCAGGAAAATAATAGCAATAGTGGAAAATAAGAAAGTAGATGCAATAAAATCAAGTCCCAAAGTACAAAATCACAAAATATTAGTTTAACAAAACTCCCAAAATACAAAAAACATATAAAATGAAATCATATGCCATCACTAAATGGGTCTTCAAGTGAATCTTCTTCGCCAATTGTATCTATGAATGTCATGTCGTCATCATCATCAATATGACTCACTTTTCTCTTCCCTGTTCAATAAAAGAAAAGATCATTAGCATATTACCTGTATTGCATTTTCAAAAAAGAACCTCCCAATGTTCATGCAAACCTGTCGCCGACCCTCTCTAGTACCAACTGCAGGCATCATCTCTGCTTCTCCTCTATCTGCTCCTGGAGTAGTCATGTACTGATCCATAGGACCCCGTGCACCTCTATTATGTATAGTGGAGGAAGGGCCCTTTCCACTCTCGCTCCCAAAATAAGCACCTTGGTCGACCCTTTCATCAAATTGCTGCTGTTGTAAGTGTTTGACAGTGGTAGTTTTCTTCATGTAAGCACTTATTTCTTCCTTCACATTGTCCGGCACTTTTGCACAAGGTGCTACGTTCTTGTGAGAGCATGATAAGTGCTCCTTCATGCGGGTTACTCCGCCCTTCACAACTTTCTCACAAAAGTTGCACTTTAAATAGACATAGCTCTTCTCTCCGCCGCCAATGTTAACTTGTACACTATACTTCCAAGAAGGATCCCTCCGCAATGACGTATTCGTCTTTTCTTTACCTCTAACCATATCTCCTAAAGCAAAAAATCAAATACATTCAAAAAAAAATAAAAAAAAACTAAACCCTAATTTCTCTTAAACTTGCAAAATATATCCCTAAACTTAATAAAAATACCTAAAATCCAATGTGGAGTACTCCTAGAGGGTGGCCGGAAGTTTCCACTTCGCCGGAGAGGGGCGGCGCCGGCGGGAGGAGCGGCGGGAAGCAAGGCCGACGGCGTGCGTAAGCTGTTTTCGCGATCTGGAGCGTGCGGGAGGGAGAAAAAATTGGGTTTGGCTGAAGGAGACGGGTGAAAGAGATAAAAAGACCTCATTTTAAGTGAGTGGACCCTACCCAGAATTGCGTACGCCTCACAAGGAATTGCGCAATTGCGCCTCTGAGGCGCGCCTCAGCCCCTGTGAGGCGTACGCCTCTTGCAAGACCAAAATTGCGTAGGCTATGAGGCGTTTTTGGGAGGAATTGCGCAAAGGCGCGCCTCAAGGCGCGCCTCTCATTGCGCAATTTTAAACAGAGATAGTCTCCACAATCATCTGATTGAAGAATTAAAAAAAAAATGCTAAAAGAATTAAAGGTTGTCGTTTCATGTCATTCAAGTGCATATTTCTATCTACCGCCGGCCTCGGTCCACTTGACTATATGCGAACAAGCTTGAAATTCAAATGAATGCTAGCTATGGAAGGGCAAGTTCAAATTGAGTGTCAGTTGGGCTATTGATGTGAAACGTACATGCGATGGAGGAGTTACTTTAAGAAATTAAAGAGATCAATTGAAACTTAATAACCCAAAATAAAATTATCGTTTATAATAAAAGAGTGATCATTAGAATTCGTGGTTTTAACTTGCTTAGGCAAAGATGAGCAAATTTCGGAAACCAAACAATTTAAGAAAACGCAAAGTTCAAATGGTAAAACTACGACGGTGAACAAAAATCCACAATTTAATAATAAGATCTTTCACCTTTGGAGCCCATACGCTCAACTAATCTAGGCTTTAGCGGAAGAAGCGTCTCCACATTAGAACCGAGGTCACTCCGAGGAAGAAGGAACCTTAGATCGTCGTTCTTGGATAGGTAGCCACAACCCACGAACAACTTCTTGGGCAACAAGTCTTCAACATGGGAGAACGATTCCCAGCCGTCGGGCCTTTAATGGTTGCTCCCAGAGTGGATGGGACAGCAGCAAACTACCATGGGAATCTCGGGACAGCAGTTTTGACAGCAGGAACAGCCGTTGGGAGGCCTTCTTATTGCTGTGGATGCAATGGCAAGGCTGGAATTTTCTGGCTGCAGGCTTAGGAGGTAGGTAACCCACTATTTTCAGGAGTTGGGAAGGATTAAATGGGGGGAAGAAGCCAACGCATGAGTCCAGGGAGGTTTCAGCCAGCAGCAAGGAAGAATTTTCAATGGGAAATAAATTCCAGCATTGACAGATAGGCAAGACGTGGGGGAAAAAGGGGAGAAGAGCAGTTTCACATTTCAGATTTTTGAAATCTGAAATTACCATTTAGGAAATCTGGAATTAACCATTTGAGAGGAGACATTAAAGAGGTATTTAAGTGGTGGTGAGGTGGCGATTAGAGAGAGAAGCAAGGGGATGAGGTGGCCGGCCATATGGGAGAGAGAGAGGTTTGGAATTAAATAGGTGGGGACCACAATTAATTGATCAAAATCTGAAATTTAAATTTCAGATTTTAATTATATCATGTAACTCCCTAATTTAAATAAAATTAGGAGGGAATTTGAATTTCAAAAGAGTGTAACTCCCTTAATTAATTCCCCAAATTAATTGACTCAATTAATAAGGTAATTATGGAAAATTCAAATGTGCAAGGGGAAAAACCAAAGGGGCCGGTGGTATGGAAGGTGGCGGCTAGATTGGCCGGCGGGTGGCCGGCCGGTGGTGGTTGTTTTTCTGGCCGGCCGGTGGTGGTTGGCCGGCGGCTGCAGAATTTCTGGCCGGCGAAAACAGGGGAAAACACAAGGTGGCCGGCGGCTTTGCTGCTTGGATTGGACGGCGGCAAGGGCAAGGGAAAAAAGGAGATGGAATTTTATGGGGATTGGATGATTACGAATCCACTAACCTCAAGTGTCTTCTCCTAGAGTTTCTGCAAGATTACTAGCACGAAAACTAGAACTCACAAAGAGATCTAGTCTTCTCCGGCGAACTCACTAAGAGATCGGGGAGGGTGAAGAACTCACTAAGAGAACTTCATGCACTCACAAAGAGAACAAAGCATGGAAAATTTTCATTTCATCAAAAACTATCTATTACAAGAGAAGGACCATATAAATAGGCCTCACAATGATAAATAAAAAGCAAAAGACTAAAATGCCCCTTGGGCTACAATAGCGACCAAATACCCATAAAGGCAAAAACGGAAAAAACATAAAATAAAAATAAACTACTACATAAAATAATGAAAATACAACTCATGCTCGTAACCATCGATCTCCGGCGTCGAAAATGCTGACGATGTCCTCATCATTCTCCCCAGGTGGGAGAAAACTCGACCCCGTCGAGTAGATATCTATGGAGCCCTCGTAAAACTCTAGGAGATCTGGGTCTAGGCTCTGTAGCTCGTCCCTGTCAATCCAAGTATCCTCTATCTCCGGTGTCCCTTTCCAAGGAACTCGGTATCTTTGGCACCCACTTTCCTTTGGGGAAATGACCTCATCATCTAGTATTGCTTCAACCTTCTCCGCTATAGGTAAGTAGGGTAAGTTGGGGAGTGGAGCTAGGCTGGGGGGATCTCACCAGGTGGGGTCACACAAAGCTAATTTAAGGAGTGGATGTTGGGGTTAAGATTCGGGTCCTTCAAAGGCTAACAGGTCTTCTATATTAAATGTAGGATTCATGTTAAAGCCTCAAGAGAGGTCCAGTACGTAGGCAGTACTATTAACCTTTGAGATTTCCTTAAAATGTTCGGTGTTTCGAGCATGCAGCTTCCGTACCATCACAAAGTCTCCAACTTTGAATTCTTTGGACCATCTTTTGTTATCAACAATAATTTTAGGCTGGATGTTATTTTGTTCAATTTTCCTTTTAATTTCGATGAGTAACTCCTGAAGGTGAAATGCAGATGCAAATGCAAGAGATCGGGTGTGCAAGATGAATGACAAGACTCATGAGCTTACAAAAGTTTAAAACAACAGACAAAATAGGAAGACAACAGATTACAGCACTCACACAACATACTAACTCACACGAACACAGCTAGAGAAGTGGACAAGTCACAAAAGAGTGGTTTTAAAGTGTTCGATCTAATGGAACGGGTGTAGGGGGAGCAATGAAGACATCCTTAGCTAAAAGGGCATCTCCATAGGGCATCTTAGCTCGGGTCACAGACAGTCTCCCAGGGGTAGTAAGGTGATTTAGTAAGGTCGGCCAACTAGGAGAGGGAAGGTTCTTAACAGGGAAAGACAAGGATGTAGCGGGCACAATGTAAGAATCAGGAGTATGATAGGACGAGGGGTCATCACTCTCTACCATAATAACATAGCCCAAAGAATCACCAGCAGGTATGGGACTCAAAAGTCGGGGTATCGTGTCCAGAGTAGATGTGGGTTCAACATGAAAGTGTGGGTTAATATTTTCATTCCAGTCGGTAGGCGGAGTGATGTGGTAAGCCCAATCAGGAAGGACAAACTCTTTCAAAGGTAAATCCATAGGGGCAACTCCAAAAATAGGCTCTAACAAGTCAAAAGATGACTTTTGGTACAAATTAGGCTCGAAAACTTTCAGACTCAAATCATTGTCTTCCAAAGTAAAATCAGGTTTGGTTTCAATCCTAAGATCCGTAGGTTCTGTTTCACTTGAATCATGTGACAAATTCGATTGACTTACATTCAACTTGAGATTAGCTAAGTCGCCATCAGAACTATCCACAGTTAAATCAGAGTTATCCGAATTCATCTCAGTAATTAAATTATAATCTTCCAATTTTAATTTCATTGTGTTCATGGTCAGATCAATCTCTTTCGGGATCACATCAATATCGTCCAGGCAGACCTTATCCAAAGGGATATCGTTAATGATATTAGTCTCAAGAGGGGCTAAGGTCTCGAGGTTAAAAGGTTCTGGTCCTCCTACATCAGGGTTTAAGTCCGGCAGGGGGTCTAATTCAATCACTTCAGTTTCATCCTCAAAGTAGCCCTCGTTATCATTAATATCATTAGCATCCACAAAATGGATGCACTCAGTTTTAAGTTCAGAGGACTTTTTCTTGTTAATTACACTTGCAGGATCAATGATTGGGGAGGTTAAAGGTTGACTGGGATGACTAAGAGTTGGTCCAAGTGGGGAGCCACAAGAGTTAGGTCTAACAGAAGGTCCAGTAGAGGGTCGGCCACCATGGTTAGGTGAAGACCTATAGGGTGGGGCAGCAACTCTGATGTTACTAACAGATGGGTGACCATAAGTAGGGGAAAGGTATTTTAATCCAAGTTCTCGTCTCATGTTTTTCCAATCAGAGGTAGGGTATTCGCCACGAAACTCTTTATGATCTTCTAACCTCATCCAAAATTGGAGAGCATTACCGCTCAAGTGTGACCTAGCAATGCTAAACTGGCGAGAATTAGGGATTTCATGCTATTCAAAATAGTCCTCTAATTGTCTAACCCATTCTCTAAAGTAGTAAGGGTCCAAGGAACCATCAAAGGTGGGTAGACGGTAAGGTGGCTCAAAGCGAGGTCGTTGTGGCTTAAACTTGGGTCTGGGTTGAAAAGCAGAGTGAGACACATAGTTCGAGTGGGGATAATCAACGGGTTTCTCTGTTATAATTCTAGTCATATTGCCCACTAGGTTAACGATGTCATCTAAACTCTTTTGAAGTCTTATCGGGTCCATTGAAAAGTGTTAAGTGATTCTTAATGAAGAATGGGTGTAAGGGACAACTCTTTCCCAAGAGAAAACACCATTATGAGTGGTTGTATGGTGCAGGAAGAACTCAGGACAGCCAGCTACAAGACTGATTTAAGTGATCTAGGCAAGTAGGTTGGGCTCTGGAACGTGGACCACAAGTGGATACTACCTAGAACTCTTCCAAACGGATGCTAATAGGTGCAGGAATATAGCTAAGTGAAGTTTAAAGAAGAATGGGCGCCTGATACATCACTTAGACACCAAATTAGGCTCACTTAGACTCACTATTGGGTGTGGCAAATGTTTGGACAGCAGATCACAACATGACATAAAGCTTTCTAAGTGTTGTAGCAAGGTTCCGGGGCGTGGACAGCACCTAAGTAGTGACTCTAGGTTCGCTAACGGACACCTAACAGCTGCAGGAAACAACGGACAGCAAACTAAAGTAGAGTCCGTCGCTTCCCAAACACCTTAGGTAGAACCTAGAGTGGAGACAGTACAAAACAGCACAACAAACTCTCCAAACTGAAGTGTACAGATGCTGGAATTGAAGGGACAGCAGCTCCAAACACAAATTCAAAGTCCTGAGTAGACAGGAACACTATGGGCTCAATGGCAGCAGTTAGATACTAGCTAAGACAGACTAAATGTCAATGACTGTATGCAGGAATTTTGAAAACAGCAGGAAAAACAGTGAAAAGATCTTAACGACGCAATGATATGCATGCAAAATTTAACTTGAAATGAAGGTTATGCCCTAGGATGTTTTTCTAATCATGTCGTGCATGCCTACCATGCTCTGATACCAAGATGATGTGAAACGTACATGCGATGGAGGAGTTACTTTAAGAAATTAAAGAGATCAATTGAAACTTAATAACCCAAAATAAAATTATCGTTTATAATAAAAGAGTGATCATTAGAATTCGTGGTTTTAACTTGCTTAGGCAAAGATGAGCAAATTTCGGAAACCAAACAATTTAAGAAAACGCAAAGTTCAAATGGTAAAACTACGACGGTGAACAAAAATCCACAATTTAATAATAAGATATTTCACCTTTGGAGCCCATACGCTCAACTAATCTAGGCTTTAGCGGAAGAAGCGTCTCCACATTAGAACCGAGGTCACTCCGAGGAAGAAGGAACCTTAGATCGTCGTTCTTGGATAGGTAGCCACAACCCACGAACAACTTCTTGGGCAACAAGTCTTCAACATGGGAGAACGATTCCCAGCCGTCGGGCCTTTAATGGTTGCTCCCAGAGTGGATGGGACAGCAGCAAACTACCATGGGAATCTCGGGACAGCAGTTTTGACAGCAGGAACAGCCGTTGGGAGGCCTTCTTATTGCTGTGGATGCAATGGCAAGGCTGGAATTTTCTGGCTGCAGGCTTAGGAGGTAGGTAACCCACTATTTTCAGGAGTTGGGAAGGATTAAATGGGGGGAAGAAGCCAACGCATGAGTCCAGGGAGGTTTTAGCCAGCAGCAAGGAAGAATTTCCAATGGGAAACAAATTCCAGCATTGACAGATAGGCAAGACGTGGGGGAAAAAGGGGAGAAGAGCAGTTTCACATTTCAGATTTTTGAAATCTGAAATTACCATTTAGGAAATCTGGAATTAACCATTTGAGAGGAGACATTAAAGAGGTATTTAAGTGGTGGTGAGGTGGCGATTAGAGAGAGAAGCAAGGGGATGAGGTGGCCGGCCATATGGGAGAGAGAGAGGTTTGGAATTAAATAGGTGGGGACCACAATTAATTGATCAAAATCTGAAATTTAAATTTCAGATTTTAATTATATCATGTAACTCCCTAATTTAAATAAAATTAGGAGGGAATTTGAATTTCAAAAGAGTGTAACTCCCTTAATTAATTCCCCAAATTAATTGACTCAATTAATAAGGTAATTATGGAAAATTCAAATGTGCAAGGGGAAAAACCAAAGGGGCCGGTGGTATGGAAGGTGGCGGCTAGATTGGCCGGCGGGTGGCCGGCCGGTGGTGGTTGTTTTTCTGGCCGGCCGGTGGTGGTTGGCCGGCGGCTGCAGAATTTCTGGCCGGCGAAAACAGGGGAAAACACAAGGTGGCCGGCGGCTTTGCTGCTTGGATTGGACGGCGGCAAGGGCAAGGGAAAAAAGGAGATGGAATTTTATGGGGATTGGATGATTACGAATCCACTAACCTCAAGTGTCTTCTCCTAGAGTTTCTGCAAGATTACTAGCACGAAAACTAGAACTCACAAAGAGATCTAGTCTTCTCCGGCGAACTCACTAAGAGATCGGGGAGGGTGAAGAACTCACTAAGAGAACTTCATGCACTCACAAAGAGAACAAAGCATGGAAAATTTTCATTTCATCAAAAACTATCTATTACAAGAGAAGGACCATATAAATAGGCCTCACAATGATAAATAAAAAGCAAAAGACTAAAATGCCCCTTGGGCTACAATAGCGACCAAATACCCATAAGGGCAAAAACGGAAAAAACATAAAATAAAAATAAACTACTACATAAAATAATGAAAATACAACTCATGCTCGTAACCATCGATCTCCGGCGTCGAAAATGCTGACGATGTCCTCATCAGCTATGCTCTTCAGCTTTAATGATGTCAGCAACATATTCATAGATATAAAAGTTCCATATCAATTTCACCTATTTCCAATTCAATCAGGATGTCATTGGAAGCATACAATAGAGAACAAATTGACCTCTAGCTGTAGTTTATATGAAAATCATCATGCAATACTTAGCATGAAAAGCAGAAAAAGGATCTTATAATCCATACAAAATATTTGCACACAAGTCAACAGATTATTCAAGAAATAATTATGATATTTGATCAACAAATATTTCATATTCAGTTATTAGTTTTCAATCACCAATTCAAGTGGAATACAATTAAATTTAACTGAATGGTGATTAAATAAATATATATATTCCGTAAGGAAGATGGATGACAGTTAGCTTTATTGATCTTAGTGGAAAAGAATAAATATTTCTCTGTTCAAGATAATGCCGGAAGATGCAATTCAGCTTTTGAAGGATAGGCGGTTCTAGTAAGTTGGGAAGGATATAATGGTCAAGCAAAGCACGTCGCCACGATCTTCAGCACAATGTAAGGCAACTGTCCGTATAAAAAAAAAAAAAGAGGATGAACGAGGGCACGCTCTCAGATGCTTGTTTTGCCGTGAAGATTTGGTCTCTCCGACGCTCTCGTCTTTGCTCGACGATCTTCTGCCCTCGGCTCTCGGCAAATCAAAACAGCAAATTAGCCTTGTCAATTGCACCCCTACTGCCGGTCTTCTACTCACAAGCAACCTGTCGATCTGCTCTTCTCCAAGAGACAAAGCCTCGAACCTTCCTCCTCCGTCGCCGGCTCTCTCCCCCACCTGCAAACAAGGCCGAACTCAAGACCTTTATGCGAGTGGCCTCAGTCCGACTTTTGCCAGTGCGTAAGGACCAGCTCTCCTTCCCTATTTCTGATCCCAGTATCAAGTTGATTTCTCCGTGGAAGAGAAGTACCAATTGCATTTGCTGTTTATGCACAGCATTAATATTATTATATATTATATAAATATTATATGAGTTATATCATATAACATTTATATAATAATATATGAATACTTGTATTTATATAAAAATAAAAATAAACTACACGTCATCAATCAACAATCGAAGGAAGTCCCGGGGTTGATACGGTCCTCCGAAGCCTTTGGCAGTCGAGCTAATCCGGCCGAGGGAGCACAGACACTACCTTCCAAACTCCTCGCCGTTGATTCATTCCGGCCGAGTCGAGCCAAAGGGCAAATGCCCACCCCAACCTCCCGGCATCGGGGAGGGGACGCCGAAAGGCTGCCGGATTTTTGAGGGGACTAAATATTTTTTTAAAAAAAAATTAAAATAAATTGCTTAAATTAGTAGGTCGCCCATATTAGAAGACTTGAAGATTTTTTTTGTTTGGGATTGATTCGCTCTCCCATACTCCTCGCCGTTGATTTGATCCGGCCGAGTCGAGCACTCCCTTACCTCCCGGCATCGGGGAGGGGACGCCGGGAGGCTGCCGAAATTTTCTCAAAAATCCATGACTTAACCAAATTTTTGAAATACAAATTTTGACAATCTCCAGCAACCAAATCATTGCCAATCAAAGCTTTTGAAGACCAAATCTCCTCGCCGTTGATTCGCTCCGGTCGAGTCGAGTACTCCCTTACCTCCCGGCATCGGGGAGGGGACACCGGGAGGCTGCCGAAATTTACTCAAAAATTATGGACTTGTGCGATTTTTTTTTTTTCGGAAAATTTGGATTGCTCAATTAATTAACTGATATATTAATTGATTGATTTAAAAAAAAATTCCAAAGTCAAACTATAATTCGATTAATGGATTAACTTATTATTGTCTTTCATTAAGACTCTCATAGTTGGAAAATACCTCCTCCAAAGGGTTGCTGTTATAAAATCTACAATAAAGGGAGTAGTATGAAATATAACATACATATACAAGCATTAGTTCAAGACAAATGCAAACACGGGATAGTTGCCTGTCAAAGTGGTGATATAATGATTAAAATCAAAACTTCAACTTTCAAATTTCAATTAACTGATTTGAAACTCATAATAAAACTTAAATCAATTCTCTAAAAATTCATATGATTGAATTTAAATTAAATTTGAAATCTAATTTAAAGATAACTTGAAAATTGATTAACTCGAACAAATTCTTTAAATAATTAAATAATTAATAAAACCTAGTCGAGATAATTAATCTAAGAGCTTAAACTAAACTTAAAACTTAAGTCAGAAAAACTAAATTAACTAAATGTTAATGAAAATTATAACAGCAAACTTAAATCAGTGGAACTTAAAGATTAAGTTTAAAACTCAAATCCTTAATTGGGTATCTTAGTCTATAGGACTAAGTTGTAAGACCCACCATTTGGGCTACTTCTAAGCGAAGCAGTAAGACCGGCTTGTTAGGGAACTTTTAAAACGAACGACCCTAAAACCAAAACTCAAATCCTTAATTGGGCATCTTAGTCTATATGACTAAGTTGTAAGACCCACCATTTGGGCTACTTCTAAGCGAAGCAGTAAGACCCGCTTGTTAGGGAACTTTTAAAACGAACGACCCTAAAACCAAAACTCAAATCCTTAATTGGGCCTCTTAGCCTATAGGACTAAGTTGTAAGACCCGCCATTTGGGCTACTTCTAAGTGAAGCAGTAAGACCCGCGTATTAGGGAACTTTTAAGTGAATGAACCTAAACCAAAATAATTAAACCACTCGGGCCACTTAGCTTATAGGGCTAGGTCGTAAGACCCATCAGTAGACAACTTCTAAGGAAGCCATAAGACCTACCCAATCAAAAAATTCTTCGGGCCACCTCTAAAATAGGCCATAAGTCCCATTATCAGGGCAACTTCTAAGGAAGTTATAAGCCCCTGCCTAAATCAAATCACACGGGCAACTCCTAATTGGAGCTGTAAGCCCCAAACTAAACAAATTAATGGGCAACTTCTAAGGAAGCCATAAGCCCCAACCCAAATTAAACTAAACTAAAATTCATACATCTCCAATTCAGTCTACTCGGGATCCCTAAGAGGAGGCAACCCATGTCTGCTAATCAGATTCCCTGGACACTACAACTAATGGTTGTTAGTGTTGGTAGACTGAACCCACGGTATGCCCGGGATGACGGAACCATGGGATCTTGATCGGGTGTACCTTCATTCCCCCCATAACTAAATTTAAATATCTATTGCACATTCTCACACTTCTTGTATGAAGCTAAAGTGTATTTCATCCTTAATCGAGAGTGCTCTTCTAATGCATTAGAAGGGGTAATTAACTATGAGGGCTTGCGCTCATAGGAGGTAGAACCCAGATCTAAATAAACTCTGACACTACTATCAGGGGAAATCTGGTTAATTATTAAACTCAATCTACATCCGGAAAAATTAAAGAGAACCCCTAAGTTCGTGAGAGCGGGATTCATATTCATATCTTTAATTTAAAAAGATGATTTTTCTGGAGCGATCACAATATTCTCTTAATTAAAATAAATGATAAGTAAAATGCAGTAAAATTAGGAGAAAAAATAAGTCCACATGGAAAATAATTTGGGTGGTAATTCTAGCTCTCAAATTCTGGAGAAACTTATCTCATCAAACGAGTTAGATTTGACTGGTGAAATTATGAGCATGGTTTATGAAATTGATTGCGGCACATTTCCTTTGTTGAATAGTCCTTAATTCTTGCATCATCAAGTAATTTTCGTCCTAGGAAGGGGCGTTAATTGTCTAATTATAATTCCACGCTCCCCCTTAAGATGGGAATTGATCATTTCTAGCATGGAAAAGATAATGCTGAATCCGATTTCATTTAGAGGTTTAGTAAGGACATCTGTTGTTTAATATTTTGTCAGAGTGAAGATAACTTTGATAATATCTTATTTAATTTTCTTCTTATGAAGTGCCTATCAATCTCAATGTGCTCAGTTCTATCACGATGAACATGATAGTTAACAATACTAATTAGAGCTTGGTTAACAAACATCATTCTAATTTGTTCTTTCATGAGGATATTTAAATTTTCAAAAACTTTTGCGCAACATTCATTCATAAAAATCATGAGCTATGGCCCTGAATTCAACTTCAACGCTATTTCTAGCAACAACTGCCTACATTTTATTTCTCCAAAAAACTAGATTTCCTTATAGGAATCAGCAAAAGTCAGATTCAGATTTACGATCAATTATAGATCTAATCCAATCAATAATCAATATTAGTGAAGATTTTAATAATTCTTCTCCTGAATGTGAGTTTTGAGTGGAATAAAAGGTTGCCAGATGACAAATTTCACACCAAAATAAAGAATGAATAATTTTTTTAAAATGCATAAAATTTAAATGACCAAGAAAAAGATGTCATAACATGTCAAATTCAAAAAATTGGAGAGGAAAAAACTTAATTTTATTATACAAAATTATCCCTAATTATAGATCTATACAAGATGTCTTAATAATGAAACAAATAACTATAGAATCATGCATAATTGCCTTAATATAATCCTTCTTAAATCAACCACCAAAATATGGAAGGAGATCAGCGTGATCCAGGTGAGCCTCCCACAGATTCCCATCCTAACCATGGGATCAAGTGTCAGAGACGGTTGGGATTTAACAGCGATCGACATGATCCAAGTGATCCTCCCACGGATTATCATCTTGGTTGTGGGATCAAATATCAAGGGACGACTGAGATTTTAATACTCCCCCTCAAGATGGGGAATACAGATCTATCATTCTCAGCTTGGTAATTAGTCGCAAAAAGGTAGAGCTAGTATGTCCCTTGGTGCACCATAGAGGCCTCCATTTGGTCAAAACTTTAGGGAGGAATTAACTTTAGATATTGCGACAATGGCAAGTGATAGGGATGAAGGCTATATCAATCAAGCATGTAATATGCGGGGCAGCAATGAAGGCTATGTTGAATAATAGCCCTTAAGATATTGAAAATGGAAATAAAGGCCGGTAGTGGGACAACATGAAAAGTGGATTAAATATCCTTTAAGTTCGTCTCTCTTGATTCTCAAGGGAGGCTGACAATGAAGGCACGAGAGTAAAAAAGAAAAAAAAAATATTTTTTTGGGTTGTGGCAAGCTTCAAGGATAAGAGCATAAACATAAGTCTCAAGCGACTCATCACTTAACACGTAGATCTCGTTCCAGGTCATCCGAAACCACCTGAACAGACTCTATTCGATAGGCCAGTACAGGTGCACGAAGGCCTCTTATACCTATGGTATGATCGTGTAGGTCTTACACCCTTGCTTGTCCCTGCCCCCGCATGAGAGAGAACTCTCAGCTCTTTCCAAACACACACAGGAGGAGGTCCTACGCTCTCTTCTGCTCGGTCGACTCTGGACATCGCACGCAAGAGGAGCACTACCGCTCCATCTCTCCTCGGTCTTGGATGCATGAAGGTCCTCAAAATTTCGACAATGAAGGCCGGTGGTGAGAACCAATATTCCACAAAATTCTGACAATGAAGGCTGGCGGAAGGACCAGTATTCCTCAAAATTCATGTAATGAAGGACGGTGGAAGGTCCAATATTCCTCAATAATGAAGGGCGGTGGAAGGTCCAATATTCTTCAAATTCCGACAATGAAGGCCGGTGGTGGGAACCTACATTTCTTAGAATTCCAGCAAAGAAGGCCGATGGTGGGATGCATTCTTCATATTTTCGACAATGAAGGCTGGTTTCTCCTCTCCGGTTCCTTCGATTCAAGGCTCTGATACCATGTTAAATTTAGAGAATTTGGAGAGGGAAAAGGCTTAATTTTATAATATAAAATTATCCCTATTTATAGATTTATACAAGATGTCTTAATAAAGAAATAAATAACTATAGAATCATGCATAATTGCCTTAATATAATCCTTCCTAAATCAGCCACCCAAATATGGAAGGAGATCGGCGTGATCCAGATGAGCCTCCCACGGATTCCCATCCTAATCGTGGGATCAAGTGTAAGGGACGGATGGGATTAAACAGCGATCGACATGATCCAATTGAGCCTCCTACAAATTCTCATCCTAGCCGTGGGATCAAGTGTCAAGGGACGACTGAGATTTTAACATAACACAACTGCAATCTCGTTAAGACAAGATACATAATGAGCATATTATTTTCTTTGACATTAAGGCAAAGGAAAATTCACAATGTGTATGAGAAAATTTATAAACATAGTTTATATTCGTGGTAATTTTGCTGATAAATTCTTTAAAAAATCTACATGTGCTCCAGTAATTAAAAATTATTTAATCAATCTAAAATTATTTCTAATACTAGTTAGTGCTCCATCATACATATTTTTAATAACTTCAACATATCTTTGACAAAAAACTTTCTTAATGCACACCAAATTAATTTTCATGGTTCTTGCTCATACATATTCTCAAAATCAATTAAAACTAACCATTTGCTCACCTTTTCTACTTTTCTATTAATGCTATTAATGCAAAAAAAATGTGCAAATGAATAAATGATTAAGAAACTGTAACACTTGGATAATTGCTTCTCGAGTCAAGAAATGAATATTTCTCTTCCATTCATGTTTACATTACAAGCAAACATTACCTTATTCTAACCAAAAGAGCACACATACCATCACTCCAAAAATATGTATGTACTTAAAAGAAGTAAACTAAAAGAGGCGTGAGAAATATTTGAACACAAAAAAAGCAAAAAATATATCAAATAAATAATTGCATAAAAGACAATAGAGGATAACCTTCAGAGGATTGTGTGTCTGGACGGGCAGGGTCCGCTTCAACTAGTAGAGAATATATAAAAGCAAAAGACAATATACAATTAGGATATTAGCCAAAATCCAAGTGAGAGATAACGAGCTATAAATAGAAATAATTTAGGGGTTTAATCTGCCAGGCATAGTTAAATAATCATTTGCTTTTGAATCAGCATAATATTTAAAGGAAACCAAATAAATAAATAGACAAAGGTGCAATCAATAATGTGAATAAAATTTAAACTCAAGTGCAAGAAAAACAGTCAAAAGACTTGGAATACCTGAATAAGAAGTAGATACCTCATCCTGCATCTGTATGTATCCACCTCTTCTTGGTGAACAAGCATCCTTGACAAAGTTTAGGCTATGAGCTATAAGCTAAAAAATCATAGCCTGCATGTTAGTTTCACAACAATAACATGTAAAATTCAACATAAGACAACAAATTGAATTTAGCATAAAAAGCATAATCGCAATATAGGAATGATAAACACCTGGAAAATTATATAAATTCATTACCTCCAACAATGCTTATTTTTTCCTACAAAAAAATAAGTATTTGCAATTTGGCCTGGCTAATATTTGCTAAGATTTAACCTAGCATTCCACATTATTACTGTACGAAGAACCAAGTAAAGAAGAAAAACAACATTCACAGTTTACATATTATTTTAAAGTTTGAGTTATTGAAAGTACATAAAGATGATAACATTGTTTAAACAGCGCTGGTTGTCTAAAACAAATGAGATTAATTATCATGAATATTTCTCCAAAAATTCAATTATATAAGTTAACTTGAGTGTGATTGACACTACATAAATTATTCAAAACATATTGCTAGTCAAAGTTCAAAATTCTTGCAGTAATAACAACTTATCATATTCATTCAATTAATAAATACCATAAATCATTCAATAAGGCTGATTAAATCACCTATGCTAAACCAAAATGAAAAAATAAAAAAAGCACATGACAGCAATATCATGGCTCAATAGCATGGTTTAAAAATACGTTTGAGGCGTACGCCTCAAGGCGCACCTCGATTCGAGGCGCAGCATGGACGCCGCGAGGCTTAAGCCTCGGTGGTGTGGCCAAGACTTGCAATTTTCTTCATTGAGGCGTACGCTTTGAGGCATAATGCCTCAAGGCAGTTTGAGGTGCTACCTCGATCAATTTTATTTTATTTTTTTAGTTATTAAGAGTCGAGAGCGCTTATTAGACTTAGGGCTTCGTTAGTTTGAAACATTTGTTCCAATCTTTGCACCCCTTCTACAGCTCGCAGTGAAGGAAACGCTCTCTCGGCTTCATGTGCACCGCTTCGGCCTCTCCTGCTTCAGCCTTGACTGGTTCGGCCTCGACTACTTCGGCCTCGCTTCATGTCAAGACGAGTTCTTGGTGACGAGGTAACGATCAATCTTCCTTTTTGAGCACGTGTAGGCTTTGACAGCTTTGTGAGAAGCAATAATGAAATTGAAGACATGCATTTCTCACATGAAGCATTTATTTAGATGTTAGATAAGCTTAATTTATATTTATTAAAGTTTAACAATTTCATCTTACTCTATTGTTTTTTCTAGTTTAAGCCAAGACGGAAGTAGTCAGTCGGTCACCATAGATAATATTTTTCATAGTTTCTTAAGCAATGAGATATAAATTGTATTTGCTATAGCTTTCTTCTTTGCGAATACACAATTTTTAGCTATCATGGCTCTTTAATTGCAATGACATATTTTTTAATGAATTTTACCATAAATAATTCTTTTTCATATGAATCCTATTTGCTATAACTTTCAAAAAAAAATTTATATGATTGAATTGTCTTCATATCAAGATCTTTTCTTAAATTTATATGATTGAATTGTATGAAGGCATCATTTAGACGGGCTAAATTTGGGTTGATGGAGAAAAGAGTGATTTTTGCGGGTTTTTTTTTTTATTTTGTGTTCCAATAATATTTATCTTTAAACAAGTCATTCTGTTCATAATTTACTTAATATTTTATCATTTTATGAGTTATTTATAATTTTTTTAGTATTTTATTTTTTTTGTTTTGAGGCTTACACCTCGATACGCCTCAAGGCGTACGCCTCGCCTCACTAAGGCAAAATGTCTTAATTATCGATATCGCCTTTTAAAACCTTGCTCAATAGCATAACTTTTTTATTAATAACTATATTGAAATCATGTCAAGTACCAAGATGAAAATCAAGCCGATGACAACATGGACACTCGACACTTTGATGTTTTCTAGTGTGGGATTTGCCAATTAAGAACAACCACATTGGCATCTCTTATTTCACAACAACCATCATAGTTTTGAAAATGACATGACTCTACTCTAAGGCTATCATTTGGAAACACATCATTCAAAAAATGTTGGGGAAGTAAAATTCAAGAAAAAAAAATCTTAAAATAGCTTGATTAGACACCTAAAATCTAAGATGTCAACAAGTGGGAAAACGACGAAAATCCCTAAACCCTGTAACTTATATCCTACAATGCATAGACACATACATGGCAACATGGATATGACACGAAACGGACACGGGACACGTTAATTATTGAAAATATAGTACATGGATATAGGTTGGACACGGTATTATAATTTTTATATCTTAAAGATAATGTATAAAAATTGAATAAGAAGAATAATAAGAATAATTGAAAAATAATAAGTCATTTAACAAGGATACGTGTTTAAAATAATTAATATTAAAATGTCGAGAGTCGAGGATGAATATCATGTCAGACATTGAGAAGAGAGATGACAATGTTGTCCAGAACTGGACATCAATGTTGTGCAATGGGCATCCAGCTTTGATGTATGGACAACATTGGCCCTCGATGTCAAGATGACGTCGATCGTTGATGCTGAGATGATGTTGGACAAAGATGGAATGACGAGATGGTGAGGGAGCTTTTTTTTAATAGCGGGGGCGTGCAAAAATTAATGATGTCGAGCATTAATATCAAGACATCATCATACTTTAATGTTAAGATGGTTTTGACAGCGTTAGAGAGATGATATTGTGCGTTGTTGTGAAACCCTAAATGTAAATCGCTAAATAGAAATGAAAAACGAGAATTTCATGGAATGGGATATTGCGTACGGGCGATTAATTTGGAACTATCGAGAGAAATTAAGAAATTTAGTTTTTATTTTTTAATAAATAAAAATTTTGATGTATAAGAAATTATATATTTTTTAATTCATAAATTATTTAAGACACGTGTGGATAATTTTTTTAATTATTTTTTAATCAGACACATCTTCGGCGTGCCCTACATGTGCCGCAGGAGTGTTAGACGTATGTCATGTCCGATATGTGTAGAACACTGCAAACCTATTTGAGGAGAAGTATTGGTGCATCATAGCTTATATCACAAGAGAAATGTTTGCAACGTGAAGTCAATCCAACAGTTCAAATTCAAGCTAATCATGCAAATAACAGCCAAATAAAGGTACACCTTGATATTTTCTTTAGTATCCTCATGCGTAAAAGCTACATTGTCTCTAGTAAGCTGCCCAGATACATATATGAGATCATTTTTCTTCAAATGGCATGCAGCAATTTCAGCCAAATCTCCTCGGAAAATTATGGGGATCCTGAAACAAGTTTGCAAATTAGAAGATATAAAATGCCATTACGCGCATTTATGAATGATGCTAAAAACAAAGAAATGAAAATGACAAAACAACATACATAATATTAAAAAAATCCGAGATGCTTAGTGGCATTAATATGAGACTTTGGAAAAGATTTAGTTCCATGGCATAACAGTTGATGACAGAGTTTCTAGATTTTCTATCAGGATGATAACACATAACCGTCCCAAAGACATTTGCTTTCGGCTAAATACACCTTAAGAAGACTAGGTTGAACATACAATTTCAACATAACATGCGCTTATGGAACTCCAATTACTTTTAGTTAGTAAATGTGCTAGCACAGCCATAGCACGAAAAATATCCTAAATATGAGGGCCGAGTCATTTATCTTTCTTGTGATCGGTCGTTAAATTATTAGTAGCAACACTTCCTCAAAAAAAAAAAACAATATTTTAGCTTCTGCTCTCAATAAATATGTTGACAAGTTCTAGCCTTTCTCAGTTTCAAGCGCTTACCAAAACCGCGAGGTGTCCTTCGGCATCTCCATGTTCTCATTAACAATAATGGAGGCACAGGCGTAAATTCCATCGGAATGCTGCTGTAGCTTGACGCCGGTATCAATGGTGCCCACAAGGTGGACGGAGTTAGCTACCTTAGCCTGAAAGGGAATCAAGCTCGGCCGCGGTAGCTCCGACGTATTTTTCACAGTCGTTTGCTCAAGTGGGATGTCGACCTTGGCCTTAGCCGGAGGTTTCGAGCTCTTCTGATACGCTCTTACTACCCTCTCGGTAGAGAAGGTGAGAGATTGCAGGGCGGAAGCGGACTGAATAATAACCCATTTCTTAGGATTGGAGGAGGAGAGGAATCCGGCTAGTGATCTTGAGAGATTCATGCAGACGAGGGAAATACTAAACCCTAGAACTTCCCTCGAGCTGTTTGTTTCCCTGCTCTCAAACTTTAATTTAAAAAAAATACTTAGGGTTGTTTTGTTGTCTAATTTTTTAAATTAAAAAATAAACATTTAATAAAATATTTAATTATTTATAAATAATTTGAAAGTTTGGAAAGGTTGCGTTTCTTCTTCATATCACATTAGAAGCTCCTCAAAAAATTATACTCTCCTTAACAATATATTAATCAAATAATTTAAATGAGCCTTACATGCAAAAATATTTTAACTTGAACATAATCCTTTGATAGTGAGGATAATATAACTATGAATTTCATAATTTTATTTTCAAAAATTTTATAATATTTTTTTTTGAAATATAATAGCATTTATATAGCAAAAAATATTGATGCACAACTTTAAACTAATATTCTCATCATATTATTATTTAATTAAATATTCATTAAAATAATTTTTGGCTTGAATATCTCGTATAATCCCTCAGATTTGCTAAGAGTCTCTTCATCATTCCCTTTCCTTCTCAAAAATCATGGCCACTAGGTGTTATTGTCCCATATGAATTTCGACCCCTATGCTTGCCGATGGTATGATAGCTCTATTGCTTTTGCGCCAATAGGTTTATTGTCATATTTATGCCAAATTGAGGTTTAGATTTCATTTCCTCCTTCAATTAGGCGATTGAATCCTCTTTCTCTGTTTGAAGGATAATTTATGTCTCTACCCCATTTAGTTACACTTGTTCTAGCTTACTGCTACTCTATTATCAAAATTGTTCAGAGCTGCTCTTAACCACTATTGATTTCAATCAGTGGTAGTGTTTCCCTTACACATTTCTCTCTCAATCAATGGTTAACTTTCTTATCTTCTTATAAAGGTAAACTAGCCCATTTGATCTCCAACTATGTGTTGAAGAACTTGTTATTTATTTATTTTTTTTTAGTGGGGGAATTCAAAACTGGTAGATATCCTCTTTAATCAATTGAGAAGAAACCTCAACATTTGCAAGTTATTGGAGACTTCCTAGTATCTTTGTTTAATCTCCAAATATTTTAAATTTCTTTCGGATTGAGAACTGCACATGTTTATAAAAATAACAATTTTATTGAAGGCTACTCTATAGGATTGTGACTATGATTATGCCAATGAAATTTTCCTTGTTACTATTTGGATTGCTTTCTCATAATGAAGGACCCACTTATTTGACAAGTCTATACTTTACTCATTAAACTCTATTTTTTTAAAATGAATTGTTTGGATATTTAAATAGCTTTAGTATCATGACCTATTATTTGTTAGAGTCCTTTTTGAGATTGATGTTTTTCAAAGCTGTTTAGAATTCATTTAGATTGGATTCATGAGAGAGGTTTTGGCAAAACGCGGTGATTGAGAAGAGACCAAACTGCTGTTCTCCTTGCTAAAGATTTAGACATGATATTTAAATTTTAGAAAGCAAATCAAGGGGGTTTTCTGGTGCAGCGCCCCCGGAATAATGTATTAGTTAGATCATAGACTCATTAAGTTTTGTTTCAAATAATGTATTTTTAGAGAGCTCTTGATCCCTTAAGGAACTGTAACCGTTTTATTTTCATTAACGAGTAGGCCCCTCCAGGCTGTGGGTTTTCTGGTGCAGCGCCCCGGGAATAAATTTTGGTTGTAAGGATATTTTTGGAATTCAAATTAATAAATAAAATGATGAATTCTCTTTATTATTTATCTTTGTATTTTGTTCATTGTTTCCTAACAATAGCACCTATATACAATGTGTTTAATTATGCTAAGGGGCAATTGCCTAAAGACCATAACATTTTAAAACTTTTAGAGAGAGCAATTGCAGTATGCAATCATTAACTCTACCATAGATAAAACCTCCTCAAACATTGAACTAAAGTATGCAATCACTCCATTGGCATGTAATGATGCTTTTGAATGAAAAATGGAGCACAACGAATCTGTCGTTTTACTTCTTAGTTCTCTTTAATTTCTTCTTTCAACCTCATAGCATGTGTGATTGTTTTGTTTTGGTCATTTGTTGTCACCTTTTGTAATTTTATGAATGAAGGAAAAAAAAAAAAAAGAGTCAAGCACAGTGTGCTTTGTATCTGTTCTTAACTACAAAAGAAATTATAGTGCATCACACATGTTGAAGTACAATCAATGCCATTCAAAACTTCAAAATTTAGGAACTAATTAGTATATAAAGTGAAGAGATGATGTTTGCAGAACATCTGGAATGAGCAATTTTGAGAAATCTCATATTCAATGACTTGACAGATCATTTTTACAATAAAATTTAACTCATTTATGTGGATTTAAGCCCCAAGGTCTTCCTTGTCTTGCCCACAAATAGATCCTTCGATTTAATCAACCCTGGAACCCATCCAAAAAGCGTGCCAAAGGGATACTGAGCAACTGCCTCTTTTCTTCCTAAGGAAACCAATGCAATGGGCGGTGAAGGAGTATATGTCTCAAGCTTCTTATCAGGAGCTCCCCTCATCAATAGTTGCAGGTTTTTGGCCACCACTAAAGCATGCTTTTCTGCAACGAATCCTTGCTTGAGCTCCTGTCAAAGTATGCGGAGCATATGAGATATGGAAACAGAGCATTGCGCAAGTAAACATGGCGAAGAAGCCCAAAAATTAATATGCTAAGGGGGATGTTTGGTATCGAATTTGTCCGTCTTTTTTAGTAGGATTTAGCGTAAATCCAGCCAAACGCAATCCGCTCCATTGTAAATCCGGCAAATCCGTAAATCCATGATTTACAGATTTACGGCATAAATCAGGTAAATCCGTCTAAATCATAATCCCATTCCTATTCGGATTTAACGAGTTACAGAACTTCTTCCCGCGGCGCCCGTGTAATATGTTGCCAAACAACTCCTTTGGATTTACAGGATTTAAAATTTGTCATACAAAACACTTTTTAGGATTTACGAGTCTAGGATTTCCTAAATCCGGATATACGGGATTCAGTAAATCCTACTAAAATTGAATTCAATCCTATAACAAACACCTCCTAAGACTTTTCTTGAGTCTACAATATTGTTTTTCATGAAAACAATTCTCGAATTTTCAAATTGTATGTGCCTTAAAGAAAGAATTTGGGAAAGAAATACTTACATGTATGTCAGTAATGTCTCCAATGGCAAAAATGTTATTGCGACCTCTCACTCTCAAGTTCGCATCAACCATTAACCGCCCCTTCTTATCCAAGGACTGCTTCAAGATAGAATCATGTAGCCATGATGAAGCCACCGGCTTGCCCACACAAACAAAATGGCAATCAGCAGAGATGGTTTCTCCATCTGATGTCACATAAACTCCTTCTCCTTCTGATATGGACTGTAGATCAACCGTTTGTTCCAAAATCACTTCCACTTTCTTTTTAATTAACCAATTGAATGTCTTTCTTGATGCTTTTGGGCCTACGAATTCTATTAACCTAGGCCCTTTATGAACAATGGTCACTTTCTTCTCTGGAAAATCAACAGCAATCTCTCCGGCAAGCTCAACGCCAGTTGGACCACCACCAATGATTAAAATGGAGTTCGAGGCCTTAATCTTTTCATAATCTGTTAATCAATTACAAAATTGCATTACGAAAAGACAAATATTAGCATTATAAAACTAGAAGCTTGAAATTTAAATAGAATGTCATGAACTTTTTGCTATGTGCCTTCGTGAGAGTAAACTTTATCTGCTAGATTAGGTGATAAGACAATTACAAAACTTTATTATATAATGAGTGAGTGATCATTATATAAAAAAATTGGGGATTGGATAAAATTCCCAAGTTTGCTTTCATAACCAATTAAGTTTAGTAAAATTAAAATTGGGAAGGAATTATATACATACCTTGCTGAAAATGCTTTAGTCTATCCTTCCTGTTTACTTTGGTAGAACCTGCGTGTCCAGTTGCTACCACAAGATAATCGAATGGAAATGCTTGGCCATCATCTGTTTGTACATGATGATTAGTTACATTGGTTGCATGTGATGTGATGATTGTAGCATTTGTTAGGTACTCAGAGTGCTTGATCAACGTTCTTTCTGCAAAAGATGGTTCTATCATTGACCTCAACTGTGCCCATGGTATCTCCAAGTATTCCTTGCTTTAATACAAATAGATTAAAAAATCAGAAAGGAACATGAGGGTGAATTAATATACACACCAAGGAATAGAATCTCAGAGTGATGTTGCTTTAAAACATATATTACTAAAAGAATAGTAGAGATGCTCACTTTTTTCTTAAGTCAAGATGATATCACAAAATATTAAGACGTGGATCATAATTTTTGCCCTACAATAAAAACAAGTTGTGCAGACTTAATCGAAGTATTCAATATTTGTGATTATTTCACTAAGTGATAATTTTATTATATATTTTGGCTGCCTTAGAATGTCTCTTCATAAAGAGGATATGTTTTATGTAGCACAAAATTTTGGTATTATAATCATCCACAATCATGATGTATAGTCTTGAAATGGTGATTGCGAAGATTGAGCGGTCGAAGTAGCAAAAGGAACAACATTCTCATTAAATAAGACATGTTGAGAGAAAAAAACCTGATGTTACATGGATCAAAACATTTGTTTCCTTTTTGTAAGAAGGTATGACTGAGAAATACAGAAATGGTCGATTTGTGAGCTAATTTATCAGCCAAATAAGGTCGAAGCATGGAAAACATTAGCATAAAAATTTTTTGAGAAGAGTATAATGAGGTTGTTTCTAATATAGTTCATATGATGACTTATTTTTGGTGATTTGTGAGGGTAGACGATTGATTAGATATACTACATTTAGTAATGCTTCAACCCCAAAATGAGATGAAAGTTTTGAATCAAAGAAAAGTGATAGGGACATCAGCAGCGATTTCGACACATGTACCTCCAGGAGATGCCGGAGATCGACGGCCACGATCATGATCTGTATTTTCATCATTTTATGTAGTAATTTATTTTTATTTCATGTTTTTCCGTTTTTGCCCTTATGGGTATTTGGTAGTTATTGTAGCCCAAGGGGCATTTTAGTACTTTACTTTCTTTGTCATTTTGAGGCATATTTATATGGCCCTTTTCTCATGTAATAGTTTTAGTTTTTTGATGAATGAAAATTTTGACATTTCATGTTCTCTTTGTGAGTGCAAAACCTCCATGATCTCTTAGTGAGTTCGTAGGAGAAGCTAGATCTCTTTGTGAGTTCTAGGTTCTAGTGTTCTTCCATTTTTCTTCTTTGAATTTTCTTGATCTCGTCGTCATCACGGTAGTTCGGGTGAAAGCATTTGTGGAAGATTGTAATTCACTCTTTGGATCCCTAGATTTTCCCTACTTCTTCCCCTCCTTTGCTCTTTATCGACGCCCCCTCCCTGGATTGCCCAGGCCGCTGGCCTGCAGCCCCAAACCGCCGGCCAGCAGCCACCGGCAAGCCCCAATCCGCCAGCCATCAGCCGCCGGCCAGCCCACCAGCCCGCCGGCCACCTTTCCCCCTTCCTGCCGCCGCCTCCTTCCCCTCCTATGAACTTCAAAACTGAAATTCAAATGATTATGAGCCATTAATTGTTTCCTAAAATTGCTCCCTAACTTACGCCATCAACTTAATTGATTTACAATTTCAAATTTGAAATTCAAATTGATTAAATTGATTCCCCTCATAATTGGAAGCTTCCTCTCCTTAAGAAAACTGAATTTCATTTCAGATTTTATTTAAATTCAATTAGTGGTCCCCACCTCATCAAACCGAAACCCCCTCTCCCTTCTAGCTTGGCCAGCCACTCCTCCCTCTCTCTCTCCCCTATTAATTTTCTTAATTGCACCTTTCTAATTTCCCGTACGTTACTCCTCACAAAATGAATTGAATTCCTGATTGGAATTCCGGAATTGAGTGCTTCCAAGTGGCTGTAGACTCCTCGTCAATTGTTGTTCAACCCGTCTCCCTCAATTCTCTTCTCAGGCAGATCTCATTCCCTTGGTTGTCCAATCCCAATTGCTCCTTCTAGCCTATCCTCTCACATCCAAATCCTGGAATGTCCGTTCAATGGCTGCCATTAGCTATTCTCACTATTGGACAGTTTGTTCATTTCCAACACAGAATTCTCACATCCAGATTTTCAGATTTTGTGAGCTGAGATAAATCCAGATTTATTTCAGTTTTTGCAAGGAACAATTTCAGATTTTGGAGAGGAGATCCTCTCCGTAACGAAGCCGGCGTCCCCGTTCTACATCAGTTCGGCCATCATCCTCCACCACTCCGGCCACCTATCCAAGAACGACGATCTTAGGCTTCTTCTTCCTCGGAGTGACCTCGGTTCTAATGTGGAGACTCTTCTTCCGCTAAAGCCTAGACTAGTTGAGCGTATGGGCTCCAAAGGTGACAGTTCTCATTGTTAAATCATGGATTCTTGTTTATTGTCGTAGCGTACAATTATTCTTTGCATTTTCTCGAATTGTTTGGTTAATCGACTTCACTCCTTTGTGCCTAAGCAAGTTAAAAACTGAGAACTCCACTGATCAATCGTTGTTATAAGAAATAAATTTATTGTGGGAATACTTTGTTAATTCGCTCTCTTTAATTTCTTAAAGTAACTCCATGATCGACACTGTTTCACATCAAAAAGTGTTCTAATAGTTTCAATAAGATGGCATGCTTTTGCTTAGTAAACCTATTTTGCTTAGGGGTATAGGGATATTTAAAGAATAATGCTCCTAATGGAGAGCAAGCTTTGAAAGGTTTTATTGGTATATTCTCAATCGTCATCTATGCGGAGAAATTTAATGAAAGTTTGAAATTGTTTTACCACCACAATTTAAAATTGAACAAATTTGGAAATTATTTCATTTCAAGGAGCATCGTATAGAGCCAGCAAAATCGGATGTAATCATCTATGAAATAATATAATATTTGAAATCATGTAAAGGAGTTGGGGAAGGTCCCAACAATAGCTTTATATGTATGAGATGTAGAGGGTTTAAAAGACAACATATGACTCTTAAAATTTTGACACGAATTAGATGACTACAGTGGAAAAGAAATACATATATAGGAGTTTCTTTTGACTAAAGTAGTAGAGTGATGAAGAAGACGGGTGATTGAGGTGGCGATGCTAGAGGTTAAGAACTAATCGTAGAGAGATTAAAATAAAGTTGGCCAATGTAATCTTGCTGGAAGGAAGATGGCGAACTGCATAAAGACAATCAACACATGGCCCCTCAAGGAGAGGTTGGTTGGTCTTCAAGTCCATGATAAGGTAAACATTGTAATGGTCAAAAAGAGATGGGGGCCTCCTAGCGTGTTGACTCCCCTTCGAGTCTCATACTAACCACTAATTCCTAATATTTGCAATCATTCGATAACCATAATTTATGTAGAAAAACTCAAAAATAAGAAGAAAAAAAATCATGGAGCCACAGCACACTAAGAAATTCACCATGAAAATTGAGAGAAATCTCTCTAATTTATGTATCCAACAAGATATTATAGTGCCGCAGTACCATACAACTATTAGGGGGGAAAAATTAGGGGGCAAAGCCCCGAACCCTAAGCAGGGAGAGTGCTGACCCCTACAACCCCCTATAAGTTTGACCGAGGTTTAAGACAACAATACAACCCAATTTATTGACAAAAACTTATTCCACACAAAACTAACACTTACTCTCTCTGATTGTGCTCGAAGCTGGTGCTTTGTTCCAATTTGTTTGTGGTGGCTCTTGCTCAAATAAATTTGCATAATTTTTGCCTATCCCAACACAATGCTGCAACATTATGCTCCCATGGCTAGATTATGAATGGAGTTCTATTGAAAATACAATTAATTGAGTGTTCACAGCTCGTGCATACCAGTTAATCTATGAACATCAAGTTTATTAGATGTGTTACATCATCAAAAATTGCTTTGATCGAGCATAAATCTCGAGGCATATTCAAGTTGGAAATTTTCAAAATTAAATTTGGCATCATCTGTATTCCAATTTCAGAAAACTTATAGTCAAACTAAACAGCTCAAAGAGACAAACCAAACACACCAAAATCGGTCCAACCCAAGCCCAAATGGGTCCAAATCGGGGGCTCATACCACATTTGGAAGGGTCAAAATATTATTTGAATGACAAAATGATATCCAAATATGACATACTTATAGTAAAATTGAGCAGCTCGGCGAGACGAATCCAACGAGCACAAGATCATTGAATTCTGACATCGTTAGGGCACTTAAACAGTTGAAAAACTCTCTATGATCGGGAGAATCAATACGAGCCATCTGATGGAGCACTCCGAACCTACCCCGGATCTTCTCTATATTTACGGAGTGTGCCACTCATGAAAATCTATAAATATACCTCAACTCTCTACATGAATAGGACCATGGGCTAAAGATTGGAGAGAGCTCTAAAGCTTCAAGAGTTCATACACCATCACCGGGGAACCCACATCGCCGGCAGTCAGACCACCGTCGGACTTCCACCCGGCCGCCGACCTCCGCCGGACTTCAACCCGACTGTCGTCGGACCGACCGTCGTTGAACCACCTCCCATCCGCCGACCGTCACCGGACCAACGCCCGGGCAGGAATCTATAAAACAATGAATCCATAAATCAATACAGTAAACATGCAATTCAATACCATATACTGGACAAGTAAAATCAACTGGCTATATTGCTGTTGTAGAATCCATATTGCTATTGTAGATCCATACGTTGGTTTCAATCAATAAGAGTCGTCACTCTTTTCGCCCGTCGGCTGCCCGTCGGCATATCTATAAAACTCCTTATGACTCCCAATCGTTATATCAATGATCAATGGTTTAAAGGAAAGCCCGTCGGCCCACCATCCTGTACAGGTCAATATCAATCTCCAACCAACGTTCAACCAGGTTCCACTTGGGATCCAGTATCAATAGTCAATTTAAGAATTCAATTCAATAATCAATAATCGATGCAATAAGCAATATTAAATCAATCCAGTACAATCATATCAATAGTCATACACATCTCAATTCAATCTATCAATTCCAGAAAATTCAGAAATCATAGGAAAATCGGGCAGCGTAACGACAGTCGGTCAAATTTACACAAAAAATCCTGCAAAAAGCACAATTTCCAAATTACATTAGAATATCAATGACATCAATACAAGACTATTGTCCTATAGAAACCAAATCAAATCAAGTCCTGATATTTTTCTATTCAATAAAAATCGCGTAGAATCAATTCCGACCGGTAAAATTGTCGTAGAAAATACTCAAATCGTGTGTAATAATCATATCTATAACATACCAAAAGTTGTGCGGTGAAAGTTGTGTCAAATCAAAATCAGAACAAAATTTCGACTACGAAAACACAAAACAGATCACAACTCGGTCAAAACTCAATATCTTTGAAAACAGAAATAGGGTTCGGAGTCCTTACCACGAGATCTTCACTTTTCCCAACAACGACGTCGGACGAAAAGCGCTCCGCGGCCTCCAAAACTAGGTTTTCCTCTTTTCCCTTCTCTTTCTCTCTCCTCAAATCAGATATTTTGATTTTTAAATGATTTTCTCTCTCATCAAAACGAGCTGATTTTCTTATATCATTAAGCTGATCGGCCCGGCCGATCGCCAAATCGTCCCGGGATGATCAGATCAAAAAGATCGTCCTGGACGGTTCCCAGGACTATTCTCAGGACGATATTTTCTACAGTGCAGATCGGCCTGGACGATCTCACTATCGTCCTGGACGATCCTGAGAGGAAAATTCAAATCAGAGAGGAACAGTAAGGGAACGAGGTCTCACAATCTCCCCACCTTAGAAAAATGTCGTCCCGACATTTCCCTACAGGTACGAGACAAAAACAACGCAAAACAAATCGATCCAAATCAAAACTCGTCGAAATTCATACAAACACACAATGCAATCAATCACATGTCAATGTGCATGATCAAATGTCAATATCAATCGGTTAGTCAAATCAATCTTACCAGTAGAACTTTCTGTGCGTTGTTGATCTATATGATGCTGTAGACTGTAAACACGTGGCACCACTGGAGGAAGTGCAAGAGGTCGTGGCGCAACTGTCTCTCTCTGATCTCTGACAGCTCTATCATCCATCCGGTTCCCTGATCTCTCACTGTAAGCCCTCGAGCCAACAGTCCTCTGCTGTCCTGTACCCGTGCCAGAATCAGTCCGTCCACCCAGTCCTTTCTGAGGACAATCTGCTGCTCTGTGCCCTTGCTGTCCACAGTGAAAGCACTGCCCCGTCAACAGGTAGCATCGACCTGCATGTCGTCTACCACAGTGAATACATGCTCCAGAACTACCAGACGATACTACCGATGCAGATCGCGATACAGATCCCGATGCAGATCCTCTCGAACTATCATATCTGCTTTTCTTCTCTCTATCTCTATCTCTATCTCTACCAGAATCATCTCGCCGTACCTCATCCCTCCTCCTCCTGGTATCCTCGTACCTCGATACCGGTGTCGCCAAGTCAATTTCTATCAATCGGGCCCGTTCCACCAGCTCAGAAAACTCTTGTATCCGGAAGGGTACTAGTGGATGCCTTAGTTCTCTGTTCAATCCGTGCAGAAATCGATAACACTTTTCCTCGGCAGTAGGAATCAAATGAGCAGCGTACCTCGCAAGCGCAGTAAACTCGGCCTCGTACTGCATCACTGACTTGCGGCCTTGCTCCAATCTCATAAAAGCTTCCTGCATCTGTCGCTGAGCTGACGGTGGTACAAACCACATCTTGAACACTGCAGTGAACTCATCCCAGGTGATCTCAGCATTGGTCTTCCCCTGGAATTTCTCTCTTTGCTGTCCAATCCACCATCTCTCCGCTTCACCCTCAAACAGGAACACAGCTAAGGGTACTTTTCGATTTCCCGGACACTGCATGCTATCAAAAATCTTTTCCACCCTCAGGATCCAATCCTCAGCAGCCTGGGGTCCCACACCTCCCTTAAACAACGGAGGCTTCAGCTTATGAAACATCTGCATATGTCTATCCACTTCTTCCTCTTTGCTACCACTCATTTTGCTCTGAGCATCCCCCATTACATGTGCAATCGCAGTAGCCAACTGCATCATACTCTCTGAAGGTACTGGGGCTGCGCTGTGTTGCTCATTCGGTACACTGGATTCTGCCGGATGATACATAGCTTTTCACCTGCACAATTCAGAACAGATAATACGAACATGCAATGATGTATGCCAATGAAGCTCTTAAAGCTACCCAATCTACCCAATTATCAATTCAATCCTACAACTCTGGTAACAATCCATTCTTCCAATAGCCTGGCTCTGATACCAAAAACTCTGTCACGCCCCAAGATCTAACTTGGAAAGAATGTCAATCAATTTCTCAAACAATTTACCAGAGTTATCTAAAAAATCTTCAAGTAACAGTCTATCAAACATCTATGAAATTTAAAACATCAATATACAAGTCGATTCATATCTCAAAAGGGTCATGTACAATACTCAGGAACTACACTATAATCACCAGTTCTGAAATCTATCATGAGTACAAAAGAATCATCAAAATCATCAAAAGACAAAAACCTGAAGATTCGGTTCAATTCCTATCTTCCGCTCCCTTGCCCTGACCTGAAAATATCAACCACATATAATGAGCTTTACAAAGCCCAGCAGGTCACCTAATACCTATAACTGAGATCAAAGCACGGCGATGCTATCAATATGCATGTCAGTCAATCAAATCTATATCAGTCAATGGTCAATGAATCTGTGCAATACGGAAATCTATAGTCAATAAAACCAGTCAATGCAGCAGCAGGCAAATCAATAAATCAAGCTCGATCAATTCACGTCAATCTCGAAGAAATCCGTATACAGAAGAAAATCAGTCAATCCGTCAAATCAATCAATCCGTTAAATCATTCGTGTCGAATCAATCGATCAAATCAAACCAAAGCAAAATCAATCGGAAAAGCGATATGATAAATCTCAATCTATCCTAACAGTGAATCCATGCGGCAGTCAATACGGTGCAGAAACAATAACATCAGTAAATCTATATGCGAGATCAATAAATCCATAGGTAGTAGTAACAATGAATCTATAAGCAGAAATCAATGAATCTATAGGCAACAGTGTCAATGATTCTATACTATTCATGTCCATGCTATCAATGCAATATCTATATCCATCCATTTCTATATCAATGCTCAATGTCGATGCACATCAATCAATCAGTGAAATCAATGAAATCGTACGATCTAGTAAATCCAATCAAAGTCGATAAAGCAGGAATCTATAAAACAATGAATCCATAAATCAATACAGTAAACATGCAATTCAATACCATATACTGGACAAGTAAAATCAACTGGCTATATTGCTGTTGTAGAATCCATATTGCTATTGTAGATCCATACGTTGGTTTCAATCAATAAGAGTCGTCACTCTTTTCGCCCGTCGGCTGCCCGTCGGCATATCTATAAAACTCCTTATGACTCCCAATCGTTATATCAATGATCAATGGTTTAAAGGAAAGCCCGTCGGCCCACCATCCTGTACAGGTCAATATCAATCTCCAACCAACGTTCAACCAGGTTCCACTTGGGATCCAGTATCAATAGTCAATTTAAGAATTCAATTCAATAATCAATAATCGATGCAATAAGCAATATTAAATCAATCCAGCACAATCATATCAATAGTCATACACATCTCAATTCAATCTATCAATTCCAGAAAATTCAGAAATCATAGGAAAATCGGGCAGCGTAACGACAGTCGGTCAAATTTACACAAAAAATCCTGCAAAAAGCACAATTTCCAAATTACATTAGAATATCAATGACATCAATACAAGACTATTGTCCTATAGAAACCAAATCAAATCAAGTCCTGATATTTTTCTATTCAATAAAAATCGCGTAGAATCAATTCCGACCGGTAAAATTGTCGTAGAAAATACTCAAATCGTGTGTAATAATCATATCTATAACATACCAAAAGTTGTGCGGTGAAAGTTGTGTCAAATCAAAATCAGAACAAAATTTCGACTACGAAAACACAAAACAGATCACAACTCGGTCAAAACTCAATATCTTTGAAAACAGAAATAGGGTTCGGAGTCCTTACCACGAGATCTTCACTTTTCCCAACAGCGACGTCGGACGAAAAGCGCTCTGCGGCCTCCAAAACAAGGTTTTCCTCTTTTCCCTTCTCTTTCTCTCTCCTCAAATCAGATATTTTGATTTTTAAATGATTTTCTCTCTCATCAAAACGAGCTGATTTTCTTATATCATTAAGCTGATCGGCCCGGCCGATCGCCAAATCGTCCCGGGACGATCAGATCAAAAAGATCGTCCTGGACGGTTCCCAGGACTATTCTCAGGACGATATTTTCTACAGTGCAGATCGGCCTGGACGATCTCACTATCGTCCTGGACGATCTCACTATCGTCCTGGACGATCCTGAGAGGAAAATCCAAATCAGAGAGGAACAGTAAGGGAACAATGTAATATCAAAATCTGCTCCAGTATCGTCCAGGACGATCTGGGATCGTCCTGGGACGATCAGTGAAAATTCAGCTCCAGATTTTGCCCAGTTTTGCTCCAGGTGATTTTCTGCATGCATCGGCCAGGCCGATTGGAGACATCGGCCAGGCCGATCGGCACTGTAGAAAATATCGTCCCTGCAATAGCCCTGAAGGGAGACCAGGCCGATCTTTTTGGTCAGATCGTCCCGGGACGATGCTGCGATCGGCCGGGCCGATCTGTGTAGTATAAGGCTGATTTCAGTCGTTTTGAAGAGAGAGAAAAATCAGAAAATAAAAATTAAATATCTGAGGAGAGAGAAAGTCGTGGGATTTTGGAGAAAAGTGGATTTTCGGACGACGCGGAGCCGTTTTCGATCGAAGTGACTGTTGAGGAATTTGCTGTGCTCGAGGTAAGGCACATTCTACCTTTCTCAATTTTCAGTTCCGTCGTGTTTGGCGGTATATTCTGTCCGGGTTTTGTTTCCGTTAGCGAATTTCGTCCGTATCTTTTGATCGGTTCAGTTTTTACCGCGTAACTTTCTGTATATCGTTGCCGTGCCGGGTGTGCACGTTTTGACTATATTTTGAAGATTTTCGTCCGGGTATTTTTGTTTCGACTGTGTTTTTAGTCGACCGGATTTTTCTGTGAAATTGGAATTTATCTGTGCAGTAGAATAAAAGTTCTGAAATGTTGATATCTGTAGTCTGTGCGAATTCGGTAAATTTTCTTTGCAGGAATTTTTGTGTAAATTCCGTATACTGCCGTTGTGCTGCCCGATTTTTGGGTAATTTCTGAATTGTCCGGATTTCTTCTGAATTGAAATGCTATGTGTATAAGCTATAAAAAGGGAGTTATAAGGGGCCTGAATCCTATGAGATTCAGTCAGTGAAACGGGAAATCTGAAATGAGCTCAATCTGAAATCTGATATCTGTTTTGTTCCGGATCCGATGAATTCTGTTTTGGTGCTATAAGCACATCTGTTTTGGTGCCGTGAGCACAAAGGGAGACATAAGGGGCCTGAATCCTATGAGATTCAGTCAGTGTCTGGGAAGGGAGGCATAAGGGGCCGGAATCCGTAGAGATTCCGTCAGTGTCAGGGCATTTAGCTATATGTATCTGTACTACTTTCTGTATCTGTTCTGTTCTGTACGAAATTGTGATTATGATATGATATGATCCGTACGATTCTGATTTCTGTTTCTGACTCTGTTGATTTGTTCTGTTCTGATACGCTCTGTACGATCTGTACAGTTCTGCTTGATTTGATATCTGTCCGATTCCGTTCTGATTTCTGTACGGATTTGTCTGCTGTGTTGGTTTTGAGTTTCTGAGAATTTAGATTGGTGGTTTGTTGCTTTGCTGAGCTGTTGAGCTCACCCTTGCTTTCTGGTGGTTTTCAGGTTCTGGGAAGGGCAAGGAGGTCCAGGATTAGATTTCGGAGTCTGATCAGATTAGGTACTTTTGTACTTTTGATTTTTGTACAGTCATGGCTTTCCTGTTCTGTCTTTCTTTCTGTTGAAAGCCATGTACTGTTCTGTAGATGATTATTTTGAGGAAATGAAAAGATAGATGTTTTGTTCCGCTGCATTTGATGTTTTTAGTAGCTCTGTTGTTCTGTGTGTTTCTGTTGAGTTAAGAATTTGGAAGATCAGTTCAGTAACCTAATCCAAAGCCAGATCCTGGTTAGCTATTTCCTCCGTCGCGATCCGGCGCGGGCGGGATCCGTCTCGTCTCGGGTCGGGTCGTGACAAGCTTTTGTGGTATCAGAGCACTGGTTTTGGAAACAGGTTGGATTGTAAAACAGAGCTCTAGGAAGTGATCAGTGCGTCTGTCTGGGAGGTAGTTTTGGGTCGTTTGGCTTTTTATTGTGTTATTTTGTGTTGTTTTGTGATAGTTTTCCGGATTTTCTGGATTTTTCTGTATGGATCAGCCAGACCCAGACATGACAGACGGTCAGAGTGACGATCAGGCAGCACCAGTGGGGAGTACAGCCCCAGTGGTCGGTGCTGATACGCTTTCACAGTTTGCTTCACTTGTTGCTCAGATGATGAGCGAGACTCAGAGCAGAGCTTCGACTGTTAGATCTGAGGACATTGATCGACACCTGCAGTTATTTCTGAGGTTGAAACCTCCGAGGTTTGAGGGCGCTGTTGAGCCCAGAGCAGCCGAGGAGTGGCTGAGGAGATTGGAGAAGACTTTTGACGGGATGCAGTGTCCTGCAGACAGGAAAGTTCCGTTAGCTGTTTTTCTGTTGGACGGAGAGGCTGAGCACTGGTGGGATGGCCAGCAAGCAGCCAGATTTCAGGGCAGACTGAACTCCTTGATCACTTGGGAGGAGTTCACTGAGGTATTCAGAGATTG
The DNA here is from genome assembly GCA_022539455.1 of Dendrobium nobile. Classification (NCBI taxonomy): domain Eukaryota; kingdom Viridiplantae; phylum Streptophyta; class Magnoliopsida; order Asparagales; family Orchidaceae; genus Dendrobium; species Dendrobium nobile. Next base: position 5,597,701 of record CM039723.1, on the reverse strand, counting down.
GTTTGTTCCCCCTTCTGCACGACAGCAGATGCAGGAGAGTTTTCTGAGACTTGTTCAGGGGAGCAAGACGGTGATGCAGTACGAGGCTGAGTTTACTGCATTAGCCAGGTACGCTCCGCAGTTGGTTAGCACGTCTGCTGAGAGGTGCTACAGATTTCTGAGAGGCTTACGAGACACTTTGAGGCAGCCTCTGATACCGTTCCGGATTACTGATTTCTCTGAGCTTGTGGAGCGAGCTCGTCTGATTGAGAATGACATGACGGCTACTCAGCAGCGGTGGACTGCGAGTAGGAAGAGGTTTGGAGGAGAGACATCTGGCAGTGGTTCCTCTGGGAAGAGGAGATTTGTTCCTGGATCTGGATCTGGAGATTCCAGGAAGAGCGGAGGGTCGTCTGGTACTGCTACCAGTACGACTAGTTCTGGATCTGTCAGTTCGGCACCTGTGTGCCAGAGTTGTGGACGACGACACCATGGCCAGTGCTACAGGATAGCTGGTCTTTGTTTCAGATGTGGTCAGTCAGGACATAGGATTGCAGAATGTCCACAGATGGGATATGAGCAGCGATCTGAGAGCTTTGTCAGACCTGTTGGTTCAGCAGCAGGAAGACCGAGGACTGTTCCTCCACGCCCTGAGGGATTTGCTGGTAGAGGTAGTGGTTCTAGTTCTGCACCACGGAGACCACCTACGATTCAGAGGGAGCAGAGTAGTTCTGTTGCTTCAGCTCCTGTTCCAGTTCAGCCACGAGTTTACAGTTTGAGTCAGCAGGAGGCTCGTGACGCTCCGGATGTTGTGACAGGTACGATTTACATTTCTGATCAGCCCTGTCGTGTTTTGTTTGACTCTGGAGCGAGTCATTCTTTTCTGTCCGAGCATTGTTTTGAGATTTTACATTTGGATTCGATGGTTTTACCGGTTTCTTTGTCTGTGATTTTACCGGCTGGGAATCCATTGATTGCTCGACAGTTTTGTTTGTGTGAGATCGAGATTTCTGGCAAGAAGTGGAAATCGAGTTTGATTCGATTGCCGATTTCTTCGTATGATGTGATTCTGGGCATGGATTGGCTGAGTCAGTATGAGGCCCAGATTGACTGTCTGAAGAAGCAAGTGAGTTTGCTTGTGGCTGGAGAGAGAGTTGTATTTCAAGGATTACGTGGTATTCTCTCCAGTCTGGTTTCTGCATTGGAGGTAAGCAGGATGTGGAAGAAAGGATGCCCAGTATTTTTGGCTTCGGTGCGGGATCTGAACCTAGAAGTTGGTTCTGTTTCTGAGATCCCTGTGGTACGGGAGTTTGCTGATGTTTTTCCTGAGGAGTTGGTTGGTTTACCTCCGGATAGAGATGTGGAGTTCTCTATCGATGTTTTTCCGGGTACCGCTCCGATATCGAAAGCTCCGTACAGGATGGCACCGAAAGAACTTTCTGAGTTGAAAGTTCAGCTTCAGGAGTTGGTTGACAGAGGGTTTGTACGTCCTAGTGTTTCGCCCTGGGGAGCACCTGTTCTGTTTGTGAAGAAGAAGGACGGTACACTCCGTATGTGTATTGATTACAGAGATTTGAACAAGGTCACGATCAAGAACAAGTATCCTTTGCCTCGGATTGACGACTTGTTTGATCAGCTTTCCGGATCTTCGGTATTTTCGAAGATTGATTTGAGATCCGGATATTATCAGGTGAAGGTGAAGGAAGCTGATGTGGTGAAGACTGCTTTCAGTACTCGGTACGGGCACTACGAGTTTTTGGTTATGCCTTTTGGGGTAACCAATGCGCCTGCGATTTTCATGGATCTAATGAACCGAGTATTCAGGGAGTATTTGGATCAGTTTGTGATCGTCTTCATTGACGATATTCTGGTATATTCTGCATCTGAGGATGAGCACGCCAGACATTTGAGGATTGTGTTGGAGACTTTGAGGAGGCATCAGTTGTATGCCAAGTTCTCCAAGTGTGAATTCTGGCTGAAGAGCATTTCATTTCTGGGGCATGTGGTTAGCGGAGAAGGCATTTCTGTAGATCCCCAGAAGATTCAGGCTGTTGCTGATTGGCCAAGGCCGACTACGGTATTTGAGGTACGTAGTTTCTTGGGCATGGCCGGGTATTATAGGAAGTTTGTGAAAGGATTTTCACAGATTTCGACTCCTCTGACGAGACTGACTCAGAAGTCAGTACCTTTTGTTTGGACACCGGAGTGTGAAGCTAGTTTTCAGAGATTGAAGGATTGTCTGACTTCAGCTCCAGTGTTGGCACTTCCGTCAGGTACGGAGGGTTTTCAGGTGTTCAGTGATGCTTCACTGAAAGGACTGGGTTGTGTTCTGATGCAGCATGGTCAGGTAATTGCTTATGCTTCGAGACAGTTAAAACCACATGAGAAGAATTACCCGACGCATGATCTGGAGTTAGCTGCAGTTGTTTTTGCTTTGAAGATTTGGCGTCATTACCTGTATGGCGTCAGATGTGAGATCTTTACTGATCATAAGAGCCTGAAGTACATTTTTACTCAGAAGGATCTGAATCTGAGACAGAGGAGGTGGCTCGAGTTGATCAAGGACTACGATTTGACTATTCAGTATCAGCCTGGGAAGGCGAATGTGGTAGCGGACGCTCTGAGCAGGAAGTCTTCTGGATTCTCAGGTATTCAGCTTACCTGTGATGACTTTCTGATTCGTGATTTGGAGAAATTGCAGTTGGAGGTGATTTCCTCCAGTGATTTGGAGTTGGCTCAGATGAGTATTCAGTCTTCTTTGGAAGCACGGATTCAAGAAGCCCAGAAGTCAGATTCTGATTATTCGAAGTTGATAGCTCAGATTGGATCTGGTAAGACTCCTGAACTTCGAATTTCTGATTCTGGTGTTATTTTCTGTAAGAACAGGTTGTGGGTACCTGTGTCTGGAGACTTGAGGCAGGAGATTCTGTACGAATCTCATCATTCTGGCTACACTGTTCATCCAGGCAGTGGTAAGATGTACGCTGACATGAAGCTTTTGTTTTGGTGGCCTGGGATGAAGAAGGATGTGGCAGAGTTTGTGTCGAGATGCGAAGCCTGTCAGTTGGTGAAGGCAGAGCATCAGCGACCAGGTGGACTGTTGCAGTCGTTGCCTATCCCTGAGTGGAAATGGGAGGAGGTAACGATGGATTTTGCGATGGGTTTTCCTCGATCTAGACAAGGACATGATGCCATTTGGGTGGTTGTAGATCGATTGACCAAGTCAGCACATTTTCTTCCGATCAGACAGACGGATTCAGTTGATCGCTTGGCACAGATTTATGGGAAGGAGATAGTCAGATTGCACGGTGTGCCTCGTGTGATCGTATCTGATCGAGATGGACGTTTTACTTCCAGACTTTGGAAAGGCATTCAGCAAGGTTTGGGTACGAAACTGCATTTCAGTACAGCCTTTCATCCTCAGACCGACGGACAGTCTGAGAGGACGATTCAGGTACTGGAAGATCTGTTGAGACTTTGTGTTCTGGACTTTAGCGGAAGTTGGGAAGATCATATTCCGCTGATTGAGTTTGCTTATAACAACAGTTTTCAGTCCAGTATCGGTATGGCACCGTACGAGGCTTTGTATGGCAGGAAGTGTCGTACTCCTTTGACTCCGACCTCCTTCGGAGATAGACAGGCTTTGGGGGCCACTTTTGCTGATGAAACTGCTCAGAAGATCAATTTGATAAGAGAAAGATTGAAAGCCGCTCAAGATCGACAGCAGAAGTATTACAATCAGAAGCACAGATTTGTTGAATTTCAGGTCGGTGACTTTGTGTATGTCAAAGTCAGCCCGATGAAAGGTGTGAGCAGATTTGGTCAAGTAAGCAAGCTTAGTCCAAGGTATGTTGGACCTTTTGAAGTTTTGGAAAGAATTGGAAAAGCTGCTTACAAGTTATTACTCTCTGAATCTATGCCGGATGTGCATAATGTGTTTCATGTATCCACTCTGAGGAAGTGGGTTTCAGACTCTGGGAAGAAGTTGTCAGCTGATGAGGTGGAGATTCAGGAGAATCTGGCGTACAAGGAAGAGCCAGAGCTTATTTTGGCGTACGACGTCCGAAAGTTAAGGAATAAAGAGATTCCGATGGTTAAAGTCCAGTGGAAGCACCGGACTGCACGGGAAGCAACTTGGGAGAAGGAGTCTGATATGAGACGGTCGTACCCGTACTTGTTTTGACTGAGTTTGGACTGGATAATGTCGAGGACGACATTTTTCTGAGTTGGGGAGATTGTAATATCAAAATCTGCTCCAGTATCGTCCAGGACGATCTGGGATCGTCCTGGGACGATCAGTGAAAATTCAGCTCCAGATTTTGCCCAGTTTTGCTCCAGGTGATTTTCTGCATGCATCGGCCAGGCCGATTGGAGACATCGGCCAGGCCGATCGGCACTGTAGAAAATATCGTCCCTGCAATAGCCCTGAAGGGAGACCAGGCCGATCTTTTTGGTCAGATCGTCCCGGGACGATGCTGCGATCGGCCGGGCCGATCTGTGTAGTATAAGGCTGATTTCAGTCGTTTTGAAGAGAGAGAAAAATCAGAAAATAAAAATTAAATATCTGAGGAGAGAGAAAGTCGTGGGATTTTGGAGAAAAGTGGATTTTCGGACGACGCGGAGCCGTTTTCGATCGAAGTGACTGTTGAGGAATTTGCTGTGCTCGAGGTAAGGCACATTCTACCTTTCTCAATTTTCAGTTCCGTCGTGTTTGGCGGTATATTCTGTCCGGGTTTTGTTTCCGTTAGCGAATTTCGTCCGTATCTTTTGATCGGTTCAGTTTTTACCGCGTAACTTTCTGTATATCGTTGCCGTGCCGGGTGTGCACGTTTTGACTATATTTTGAAGATTTTCGTCCGGGTATTTTTGTTTCGACTGTGTTTTTAGTCGACCGGATTTTTCTGTGAAATTGGAATTTATCTGTGCAGTAGAATAAAAGTTCTGAAATGTTGATATCTGTAGTCTGTGCGAATTCGGTAAATTTTCTTTGCAGGAATTTTTGTGTAAATTCCGTATACTGCCGTTGTGCTGCCCGATTTTTGGGTAATTTCTGAATTGTCCGGATTTCTTCTGAATTGAAATGCTATGTGTATAAGCTATAAAAAGGGAGTTATAAGGGGCCTGAATCCTATGAGATTCAGTCAGTGAAACGGGAAATCTGAAATGAGCTCAATCTGAAATCTGATATCTGTTTTGTTCCGGATCCGATGAATTCTGTTTTGGTGCTATAAGCACATCTGTTTTGGTGCCGTGAGCACAAAGGGAGACATAAGGGGCCTGAATCCTATGAGATTCAGTCAGTGTCTGGGAAGGGAGGCATAAGGGGCCGGAATCCGTAGAGATTCCGTCAGTGTCAGGGCATTTAGCTATATGTATCTGTACTACTTTCTGTATCTGTTCTGTTCTGTACGAAATTGTGATTATGATATGATATGATCCGTACGATTCTGATTTCTGTTTCTGACTCTGTTGATTTGTTCTGTTCTGATACGCTCTGTACGATCTGTACAGTTCTGCTTGATTTGATATCTGTCCGATTCCGTTCTGATTTCTGTACGGATTTGTCTGCTGTGTTGGTTTTGAGTTTCTGAGAATTTAGATTGGTGGTTTGTTGCTTTGCTGAGCTGTTGAGCTCACCCTTGCTTTCTGGTGGTTTTCAGGTTCTGGGAAGGGCAAGGAGGTCCAGGATTAGATTTCGGAGTCTGATCAGATTAGGTACTTTTGTACTTTTGATTTTTGTACAGTCATGGCTTTCCTGTTCTGTCTTTCTTTCTGTTGAAAGCCATGTACTGTTCTGTAGATGATTATTTTGAGGAAATGAAAAGATAGATGTTTTGTTCCGCTGCATTTGATGTTTTTAGTAGCTCTGTTGTTCTGTGTGTTTCTGTTGAGTTAAGAATTTGGAAGATCAGTTCAGTAACCTAATCCAAAGCCAGATCCTGGTTAGCTATTTCCTCCGTCGCGATCCGGCGCGGGCGGGATCCGTCTCGTCTCGGGTCGGGTCGTGACAAACAAGGTCTCACATAACCATCCTTGGGCCACCGCCTGGCCGCCGACCACCGCCGAACTTCCACTCGGCCGCCGACCGCCGCCAGATTTCAACCCGACCGTAGTCGGACCACTTCCAGTCCGCCGACCTTCGCCGAACTTCCACTTGACTGCCGATCGCCGCCGGACTTTAGTACAACCTTCATCGGGCCACTACCTGGCCGCCGACCGCTGCCGAACTTCCACTCGGTCGCCGAACGCCGCCAAACTTCAACCCCAATCGTTTTCGGACCACTGCCAGTTTGCCGACCGTTGTTGGACTTCCACCCGGCCGCCGACCTCCACCGAACTTTAGCACAACCATCGTCGGGCCACCGCCTGGCCACAGACTGCCGCTAGACTTCAACTCGACCATCGTCGGACCACTGCCAGTCCGCCGACCACTGCCAAACTTTAGCACAACCGTCGTCGGACCACCACCTGGCCGCCGACCGCAGCAGAACTTCCACTTGGACATCGACAGTCGCCGGATTTCCATCCGGCCGTCGATCGCCATTGGACTTTAGCCTGACCATTATCGGACCTCCACTTGAAGGCCGATCGTCACCGAACTTCAGCCCGACCGTCGTCAGGCCACCACCCGGCGGCCGACTGCCGTCGAACTTCCACCCGAACGCCGCCGGACTTCCACCTGGCTGTCGATCACCGCCAGACTTTAGCCTGGCCGTCGTCAGACTAGCACTCGGTTGCGACCGCCGCCAGATTTCAGCCCGACTGTCGTCAGACCACCACCCAGTCACCAACTGTTGCCGGACTTCCACTTGGCCGCCGACTATCATCGGATTTCTACCCAAAATTGGACTTATGCCCGTCGCCAGACTTTCGCCCATCGCCGACTTCCGCCCGTCGCCAAACTTTTGTTGGACTTTTACCCGACGCCAAACATATTCCCATCACTTGAATTTCAACCTCTATCGTCTGCCGACTACAGTCCTTCCGACCTCCTCCATTGACTACAGTCCTTCTGACCTCCTTCATCGACTACGATCCCTCCGACCATCGTCACCAGACTACAGTCCTTCCAACCTTCGTCACCCGCTGACGATGGTCCTTCCGACCCCCTCTGCCAAGTATGGCCCTTCCTACCTCATCTACCGACTACGATCCTTCTGACCTCCTCCGTCGACTAAGGTCCTTCCAACCTCCTCTGTCGACTACAGTCCCTCTGACCATCATCACCAAACTCTAGTCCTTCCGACATCCTCCACTGAGTACGGTTCTTCCGACCTCCTCTGCCGACAACGGTCTTTCTAACCTCCTCTGACTACGGTCCTTCCGACCTCCTTCGTCAATTATGGTCCTTTTGACATCCTTCGTCGACTATGGTCCCTCCGACCACCGTCACCAGACTACGGTCCTTCCGACCTTTGTCGCCCGCCGAGTATGGTCCTTCCGACCTCCTTCGCTGAGTACAATCCTTCTGATCTCCTCCGCCGCGTACACTCCTTCCGACCTGCTCCACCGACTACGATCCTTTCGACCTCCTCTGTCGACTTTGGTCCTTATGACCCCAGTTGTCAGACAATGATCTTCCTGACCTCCGTCGCCCGCCGACTACGATCCTTCCAACCTTCGTTTCCTGCCAACGATGGTCCCGACAACCAAATGAACAAATCGATGTTTGTTCTTCCAATTTCCAACGTATAATGCACTCTATATGATGTATATTTGCTACATCAAACCAAAGCCTTCCCCCCAACGAAGGGCCTAATTTGTAATTGATTGCAAACACTAGTGGATTCATTCAAACTGGGCCAGACCCTATGATGTTTCATTCTTTTCAGGGGTTTCCATGTAAAAACTCTTATGTCTCGTATGAACGCTACACCCTCTCTTTTATCTAATTCCATGTTGGATCTTCGTACAAAGCTAAGATGTTAAACAATATATTTCTCTATCACCACAAATATTCCAGGACGCAACAAGATGCATACCACATAGCAAAGGATGCAAGATAGTACCATTTAACGCCACAATTCACACAAATGGCTCTCCCTCGCAAACAACAAATTTCAATCAAAGATGTTCCAAAAGTAAGGAGAAAATGATAAAACGATCAATTGGCTTGAGAGCGATCGACCTCTACTATTAAATAACACGCCGGAAAGCCCAAAACTAAAATCCTAGAATCAAACGTTGTACAAACGAAGAAATAAGGGGAAAACAATCAATATATGAGTTTCAAAAATAAAGAAAAAGATACATACGAGTCAATAAGAGTTACTTCGCTCCGCGACTGCAGCGTCTTCGCGATGATGCCTCCGGCAATCCCACCACCCACAACGACCACCCTCTTCGACGTCTCAACTCCACTCACGGCCATAGTGCCGTGCTAATCCAAATCAACTCGACTCACAGAGAAATTAAATAAAAAGAAAAGCCGAATCAGAGAGAAGACGAGGTGAACCTGAGAGGGATTCCGAAATGGGAGGGATGACAACTTGCAACCGGGAAGAACTTGCAACCGGGAAGAGCAAGCCCTCAGGAATCGCGATTGGTTCGCAGCACCATCTATACGATTTTCTTAAAAATATTTATAGAAGTTTATTTTTTTGTCCTTCCAAACGAGTGGGAATAGTCGTAAATATATATGAGGATGAAATTTGGCCGTGAACAAGTGCGCGCATGGCTGGCGAACCGCGTGAGTCGGATTAACAAAATTGGTCTAAGTTTAGCCTAACAATAGGGGAGTCCATTTTTTACCCGACCTGAAATCAGATCCGGGTCCAATCCAAAAAAATTCGGATTCAGATCGACCCATTTATGAAATTCAAGGATTTTTTTTACATACTTTGAATAAAAGGTGGCATTTGAGAAGCCACAATATAGCTTAGCAAAGAGATTTAAGCTTCGCTTCGGCAACTTTCTTACTGCTTCTTAAAATAATTTTTCAATAAAAAAATTAAATAAAAATTTATTTTAAGAAACAGAAAAAAGTGGACCCAAATCAAGCCTTTGGATCTACATGGAGCAATTTTTTTATTATTTTGCTTTTCATATATATACTATAAAGCTATGAAGGGGTGGATGTAGCGTGGGGACGCTGGGGGTACGTCCCCCACTGAGTCAGCCACTTTGATAATATATCATATAATTAATTTCATTTATTTATGCATTAATTACATAATAAACCAAATATATATATTTTTTTTGTTTTTTTTTTTGCTTTTTTCATCCTAATGTATTAACTATCTTGCTGCGCCAGGATGTATTCCACTCCCGCTATCCTCTCACACGCCAACGGATGGAAGCAGACGAGACTAGAGAGAAGCCCGAAGTCCAAACGCTAGTCGCTCTCTTCATGCCCGAACAGCCGAACGCCGCCCACTCGTCGGTCGACGGTCACGCCCAGTCCAGTTGCTACTCAAATGAACACTTAGACTTTATTTGAAACATTTTATCAATTGTTTTCTTGATAACAAAAAGTTTCCATATATGTATTCTCCTACTTCGGCGAGTTCTTAGGGAGACTGATGAGTCCTTTTTGTGCTAGGATAAAGTTGGCTTTACTTGAACCAAGATGGCTTGGCTTGAGCCGGGTTTTTGGATATGGTAGCTAAAGCTAAAAACGAACTATGTAGCTAAAGATGACTACACAAGAATCTAAAGAACACTAAACAGCAAATGTAACTTTCTACTACCGAAAAAACAAGAAAAACTGAAAGAAAGAAAAAAATGGATCATAATAACTAACAATCACACATAATAAAGTAAGTTCATTGGCACTCAAAAGTCCTAAAAAAAGCAGGATAATAATTAACAAAGAACATGAAAGATGAGAATGTTTTGAAGAACTTAAGAAATGAACAATTTATAGAAATCACATATTTGTATACGATGACAGACTATTTTGATGATCACATAAATGCAGATAACAAACTTTACATAGCTGAAATGTAACTAGCAACACTCAATTGATGATAGTGACAAAGTAGGCGCCAAAGCCTAGCTTGGACATCTGAAAAACAATAGCGATGAAAGCAGAAGACAGGAAGACAAAACATAAACATTTTAACTAAAAATACAAGCACATAAAAGTATTTAGAACTCCAGAGCAACTATGACGATTCCTTTACGCGGATTTAAGCCCCAAGGCCTTTCTTGTCTTGCCCACAAACAGATCCTTCGATTTGATCTTCCCTGGCAAACAACCAGAGAGTGTTGCAAAAGGAAACTGAGCAACTCCCTCCTTTCTTCCTAATGAAACTAACGCAATTGGTGGGGAAGCCTTATATGTCGCAAGTTTCTTCTCAGGAGCCCCCTTAATCAATAACTGCAGGTTCTTGGCCGCCACTGAAGCGTGACCCTCCGCAAGGAAACCTTGCTTGATCTCCTGTGGAGGTAATGGAAGAGCGTATCAGATATGGAAGAAGAGGCATTGCAGAATAGTTAAAATGGAAAAATTTCACAAGAAATACTTACAGGGACATCAGTAATGTCTCCAACAGCAAAAATGTTATCTCTGCCTTTCACTCTTAAGTTTGCATCTACCATTAACTGACCCTTATTATCCAATGACTGCTTCAAGATAGAATCATGCAGCCATGATGAAGCCACTGGCTTGCCCACACAAACAAAATGACAATCAGCAGAGATCTTCTCTCCGCCTGATGTCACATAAACTCCACTTTCTGACAAAGACTCCAGGTCAACTGTTTGTCCCAAAATCACTTCCACCTTCTTTTTAACCAACCAATTGAATGTCTTTCTGGATGCTTTTGGGCCTATGAACTCCATTAACCTTGACCCTTTATGGACAAGGGTCACCTTCTTCTCCGGAAAATCAACTGCTATCTCTCCAGCGAGCTCAACACCAGTTGGACCACCGCCAATGATTAAAATGGAATTTGATGACTTAATCTTCTCATAATCTATAAATTAATTTAAAAAATTCAAATAAGAAGATAGCAATAATTTTAGCATGCTATAAAACAATGACATTGCAGCAAGAAAAATACAACAACATAGAAATGAAACTTAAATATAATGGAAATTACTAAATTTTTGTATGCATTTATGAGACTGGAGTTAACTACATCTATTAGGCCAAAAAAGAAGGCAATTACAATACTCCTTTACATGAGGATGAGGATAACGGCATAGAAGGTAGTGGTGACTACGTATTAAGTCAAAGAACAAGACAATGGTAAGGCTCATCAAAATCAGAACAGCTGCAGATAGAAGGAAAGCTATTCTCTCTAAAATTTTAAAAACATTTTGAAAAGAGAAGACTAACTACTGCAAGAAGAACACATGCAAGCAATGAAACTTGTCAGGAAAAAATGGTAAGAAATTAGTCCTACATAGTATTATATTCGGAGAAATTGGAAGACTCTGGGTATGCAATTTGTCATATTCTCCATTGTTAAATTCAGTAGAAGACCCCAGGTACTATTTATTTGAAGTGGCACACAAAAGTACTAATATAGATGCCAACTATCACCCGGAACTTTTAGATTGAAATACAAGTGGTTTTGGTGATACCTGCCCTCATGGTACAGCTGTTTTCAAATGTTTGAAACTTGTATTTGTTCAAAAAAAACCTATTTTTATTAATTCCTTTCAAGCACGTTATTGATCAGATCCTTGACTTATTAAATCCCAACATTCATAGGATTTAATGGATTTAAGGATTTCTAGTTCTCACAAATCTTAGATCATGAAGCAAACAGCCAAGATTAATTTCAAGATTTACCAAGATTTAATAGTTACCATAACAAACAATTTTCAGGTTTGAACCATCTCAAGCTTTACTAAATCTGGATTTTCAAGAGAATCCTGATTGTAACCAAACAATCCCTTAAAATTGGTATTGGAAGGGTGGGTAAACTCAAAGACTATTAAATCCATTTGACTAAATATAACCATAAGAAAAATAAATGAATAAGTTCAAATAAGTAAAGCAAAGAGATTTGAGTGGAACTCCATGTTGCTTCCATGTCTAATAATGCATATTTAAATTAAAACTAAAAAAGGAGTTCGAGATACATGCCTTGCTGAAAATGGCTGAGTCTATCCTTTCTGTTTACTTTATTAGAACCCGGGTGGCCAGTAGCCACGACAAGATAATCGTATGGAAATGTTCGACCATCTGCTGTCTGGACCTCATGATTAGTTACATTCGTTGCATGTGATGAGACGATTGTAACACCAGTTAAGTACTCAGAGTGCTTTATCAACGTTCTTTCTGCAAATGATGGTTCTACCATTGACCTCAACTGTGCCCATGGTATCTCAAGGTATTCTTTGCTGTAATACGAATAGACGAAAACAAAAATCAGAAAGAAGCAGGAAGGGGAAAGTAATATATACATCATGGAATACAATTTCATAATGATTTTGCTATGAAACATAAAAAACACAGAACATAGTGCAGATTCAGAGACAAATAAGTGGGTTTACAAAAGAAGCATATATCACACTAACAAATTAACAATCAAAAGTTGGGTTTACAAAAGAAGGGAAAAGATCCATACGGGTCGATAAGGGTTACTTCGTTCTGTGACGACTGCAGGATCTTCGCGATGAAGCCTCCGCCGATCCCGCCGCCCACAACAACCACCCTCTTCGACTTCTCCGCTCCACCTTCGGCCATGACGCTGTGCTAATCCAAATCAACTCGATTCAGATACAAATAAGGGAGACGGAGAGCAAACTAAGAAGAAGCCGCTTTGAGCTCGAAAGAGATTGCAGAACGGGTGAGAGAACGACTGTGACTTATTTTGCCGATGGCTATATTTATACAATTATACGCGGACGTTCTTAAGAAAAAAAAGTAAAAGTGGATGCCAGCTAATTATTGCCAAATTTTTTAATTAATCTTGCATATATTAAATTTTTTAAAATAAATTTTATTTATTCATCATTTAAAATTGTTCTTATAAATACTAAAATTTTATATATTTAATTATTTATATACCGAATATTTAATTATTTAGTTTTATTTCCATAATATTTTAGTATATAAATAACATAAATATATACTTAAAATATATTTTATTTTAAATAAGTTAATCATAATTATATTTTTATGTTATTTAAATATTATAGAATTAAATGTAAACTTTTTTATTAATCATATAAATAAATAAAAAATTATGAAGGATTTACATCCACAACACTCAAAATTATAGGATTTACATATTTGATGTATCAATTTAATAATTTTAAAAAATTAGCACAAACATCATCCTCTTCATGGGCAAAGATCACACATCTCCCCACGACCCATTTGTAATTTATTGTTCAAACTTAAAATTGAATTTTCTTTTTCTTGAAAAAAAGGAAAAACTTTAAAATAAGATTATAAATATTAATAGTTATAAGATTATTATCAATAATACCAACAATGATAATATTTTACAACAAAATATTATTATTATTATTTTTAAATAACTATTTAAAGTATTAACAACAAAAAATCTTGCTATTATAAACAAATATGAAAAAAAAAATCATTTTGAATAATTATCATTATTTTTAAAATATTAAAATTTGCACAAAGTCTCTCAAAAACAATATTATTTTCACTCTTATTCCCAAAGAGACCTTGTTACTGTCAATGGAAGCTTCATCCCAATTCCCAGCAGGAAAGGAGGGGGATGAGAATCGAAGCCCCTTCCCAACGAGACATTGTCGTGAACTTTTGGTGCTCGATAAGATCTATTGCGACTTTCTGCTCATGATCATAGATTCATTAACTTCATTAATAGAGCATTTTATTATGCAAATATTAAATAAATAATCATACAATTTAAATTTATTTAAATGAACATATATCATTAAGGGTGTCAATATTTGACACGACCTGAAAATCATATTCAAATTTGACCCAAAAATTTTGGGTTAGCGTCAACCCGTTTCGCAAACGGTTCGGGTTCGGGTTCCCAGATTAGACATGTTTGAAAAACGAGTTATGTTCGGGTAGACCCGGAATCCGATGGGTCAACCCGGAAACCCATTTGAAATGAGCTGACCGTGCTACCCGGGTTTACTCAGTGTCTGCCAGCCCATCGCGTCCTAGGCTGCCCGCGCATCGAATCTGAGCTGCCCACACCCGCTTACGCGTCGTGTCCGAGTCCGAGCTTCCCTGTCGCATGTTGCATCGACCGCCATGCCATCCCGCCGTTGATGAGAGCCCCGCAGTCCGTAATCCCGCCATTGTCATCCAGCCATGTCTGGTCGGGTCAACCCGATAACTAGATGGGTCGGGTTCGGGTCTGAACTTTCAACCTGTTTACATAACCAGGCTTTGAACCCGTGTCAATTCTAGGTTCAACCCAAATCTGACCCGAAACCGACCCAAAACTCAATTTTGACACCCCCATTAATATCATATTTGTATTTTTCTTCCGGGGAATTTGGAGGGGTGTGAACAAAATATGGGAAATGAAAGTTGGTCATATCCGTTGCCCGCCGAACCGCGTGATTTGGATGATTTGATTGGTTTTTGCACCCAAAATAAAATTGGTCAAGTCTTAGCCTACCGCTTTCGTGCTTAGAATAGCTTCAATTTGGAATTTTAGATGTCAAATTGCACGGTCCAAGACGGTTTGACCCGTAACAATGCTCCCTACTGCTTCGCGGCATCCGTTACTTCTCCTTATTTATTTGAAAAACCGTGCGAAGACTTGGGAGATTGTGTATTTTTTAAAATTTTGTATTATTTGTAAGACATTTGCATGACATTTTATTACGAAAGAAAAAAAAATGGTTATGACTCAAAAAAAAATTTATAATAAAATGAAAAAATAATAATGAGAAATTAAAAGAAAATAATAAAGAATTATTTAACATAAAAAATAGATATTTATCTTTAAAAATTTTTAATAATTTTGTATTAAAATACTAAATGCTAATATAATTAAGTATATTTTTTATTAATATTTTTTAAACAAGTCGGCTTGCAAAGTATCGAGTCAAGTCAGGGCTGACTCAAGTTTGATTAGCTTATGGAGCTCGGTTCACGAACCATTTAGTAAGTCGAGCCCGAGTCGTCTCATGAGTTGGCTTGACTCATATACACCTAGGATGAGCATTTTTGTGTACTAAAAAATAGCCTTGAGGTACATTCAACAGGTTGAAATGGAGAGTTTTCCTTCCTTTTATGATCTTAATAAAGCCTTCGAACATTTGAGATTGGACTGTTACAAACTGCACTCCGATTTAGATGCTCTCCCTATGACTGTGAATCATGTGCCCACCCATGCTTATGTTGGTGTTGTTGTTCTAGACCTCCTGACTTGTTGGCTGTCAATGATGCTAATAATGTCTCTAATTTAAGCCCCATTAATGAATTTTCACCTTTGATTATCGTTCTTAAAGTTGTAAATTTTGAGTGCTTGGCTGACAAGGAAACTCCCCTTACGCAAAATCATATTCCTATTTTCGAGAATCCTAACGTTGCATTGAATTTAGTTTTTGTAGCTTCTGATGAGATTCAGATAATTTCAAATGCTATATCTCTTTCTGTTGTTGATGTTCTTAATAAGGAGCATATGGATAACATTGATGCTCATGCTAGGAAGCAGAGTCTTGTGGTTGATGACTCGAAGGAACTTGGTCTTAGTTTGTCTCATGTTATGTTAGATGTTGTGAACATGGGGATTTGTGATGTTAATACAATGGTGTTGAATGATTCCTCTTGCTAAATGGATGTTGCATATATATGATAGTTTTCCTTTGGATTCTGTGGTTCATGTTCTGCCTCCTTCTCCTCTCCTTGTGGGGGTTGGGGATGACTTGGATGAGCCTGAGAATGAGTTCAATGAGATGTTTAATTTGAAGGTGGGTCGCATAGTTCAAAAAGCTTTTTCTTTTGGGGTGGCAAACGTCGTAGAAGAAAACCTAAAAGAAAGTAAATATGGTTGCTTTGTTCTTGTCTGCTGTTGTTGGCCCTCCTCTTTCTTTTTATTGGTGTGATTTGTTGGTTGGGGGGTTCTGTGTGCTTCTTTTACTTTTTTGTTGGGAGTTATTTTTTTGGTGGTGACATTAATGTGGTGGATTTCGATTGTGCTGTTGGGTTTGGTATGCCTGGATAATTGAGTTGGCGGTTGGGTGGGGTGCCATTTTTGTTCTCTAGGGCATGTGATTTCCTTGATGCTCTTCTTGGCGGGATTGATGTTCATCTTGCTTGGGTTGTTGTTTTGCTTGGAACCTCATTGGATTTTACTTCTTCAAGATGGCCTCTTTGGGTGGTTCTCTTGGTGGTTGTCTTTTTTATTTGTCTTCTTTTCTTTTGCTTATCTTTATATTAGGCTGAATCATCAGCTCATGATTTTGTTTTAATTGATGTTTTTTTAGAGGTATGCCGATTCATTAATATTTGTAATCTCTCTTTTTTATTAACACGTAGGCCCATACTAGTATGTTTTATCCAAAAAAAAGAAAAGCATTGAGGCAATAGAGATTATTGAATGAGAATTTTTTGGCCTAAAGGTATTTCTTTCATGCCACAAAGATGGAGAGGGTGACTTAACTCAGAGAGCGTTAATATCATTTGCAAATGAGGAGAGTAAGAGCTTTTGACTTAACTTATTTGAATCTTCTACATCAAATTTAGTTGATTAATAGATATTTCGTTTATGCAAATTAATTCATAAAATTTATGAATCCATTTTGGATGGCTGTAGTTTTTTATAGATGTAATTGTAAAGCTGCTGTGAAGAAAGTAATATTTTAAAAAAAATATTGTAAAATACAACTTCCTAATACAAAAATTGTTTAAAGTTTTGAAAAATCATCGAGCAAATAAAAATTATGATTATGATCTAAAAAAAAAAAAAGAAAGAAAGTTATCCCATACAAAGATTTAAAATTGTTTTCGATCTATGAACATATTTGTGAAGTTGTTTTCTCCACACAATTTTATAATCAACTTTATAAAACGCTACAACCATCCCAAACAGACATTTAGGCTTCGTTTGGGACGGCTTTTTTACTGCTTTTTAAAATGGAGTTTTAGTACAAAATTTTTTATTTTTGTGGTAAAACTCCGTTTTAGAAAGCAATAAAAAAGCCGTCCCAAACGAAGCCTTAGTCTTTCAGCAATCTATAAATCAATTGCAAAATTACCAACGATAACATAGCAATGCTATTTAGCATAGTATAAAAATATTAACATATTATGCAAATTACAGCTTAAATATAATGGCACTGACTTATTATTATATGCAAACAAGACAATTAGAACAATCCAATATATGAAGCAAACAACAGAGAAGACAGAAGTGAGTGAATCAAATAAGTCAAAGAACAAGATTGGAAATATAATACATCATCATATGTCAGAAGCAGATTAGAGGAAAGATGAATGTCTTAAAAGTTAAAATTATCTATACATTTTGAAAAAGAGTAAACCAACTTTACTTTAAGAAGTATGCATGCGATTGATGAATGCTGCCAAGAAAAAAAAACGCCAAGAATCAGACAGAACATTGTAGCATATTATGACACGTTGAAACAGTCGAGCTGTAATAAACTCACTGTAATAAACTCATTTTTTAAACGCCAAGTCTGTTGTGTACCGTGGTTGTGTACTGTTGTGATGCGGCCCATTCTATTCGTCTCCGAACAGTCTGATGAACACATGTTATAATTTCTCTCATTTGAGACAGTTTTTTTACTGTTTTTTAAAACAGTTATCTAGTACAAATTCTTTTAAAGAAAATTGCTCTAGAAATCTGTAAGAAAGCTGTCCGAAATAAACCTTAAGGATTTATAAGAAAGCTATCACAAACAAAACCTAAGTTTCTGAAAAACTACAACGACTACTTATTTGATGCAACCAATTATTTTAATTGAAAAGTAGGTCTTTTTTTTTGTATTTTCTGACCTTAAAATACAAATATATATTTTCAAATATTTGTGACATTATATCTTTTCAAGAAAATCATGACTCCGGAAATCTAAAATATCTGTTTATTGTTATTATTTTTATTAAAATGCATCACAATGAAAAATCAAAGGGGGGCTCTTCTCATTTTGTTCAAGAATGCTTAGGTAATTAAGATCTTCTCCAATGAAATTTGTTTCAACTCTGTGCCAAAAAGTCTTAGGTTTCGTTTGGAACAACTTCTTTGTTGCTTTCTAATATAGTTTTTTAGCACAAATATTTTTTAAATTAGAAATTTTTGTGCTAAAAAATAATTTTATTAAGTAACAAAAAAGCCGTCCTTCACCTTAGACAAAAATCCATTCCTAGGGAAATTGATGTTAATATCAAATTTGACATCCACATCAAGCTACAAACCCACCCTATGAAGAAGTGAAAAAAATCATGGTGAGGTACTCCGATTAGAAGTGTTCTTCAAAAATAACTTTTTAAATGCAAAAAAAAAAAAAAAAAGTGAAAATCTATCTTCTAAACACACATTATTTTCTTATTATAAAAATATTTAAAAAATTATTCTAAATGGAGCCTATATCTTCACGAACACAGCATAATTATCTTAAGGGTTAAGTGACCAGCAAATCAATTGGAATACAGCTAACAAGATATCTATAGGAAATTGTAAATTATTGAAAAAGCAGTAACACCAAATGCTATACATATTGATTAATAAAAAATCTCAGATGCCTCCACTTGGCTAGAACCTTTAATAAATGTCTATTCTTTACAGATGTTCGATTTTTCAAAAAGATTTGATAATCACAATATTCAGCAGCACTATACAGCTCTGATTGATAGATTATGAATGGAGTAGTCAATATATTGCCAGAAGAAGGCATAAACAACAAGTTTTTCAGATATGCATCATAAAGGATTGATGATACTATATATAAATTTTAAAAGGAAGCTCAATAGGGCATTGGGGTGTAAATTAACAGGAGTAAAGGCTATACCGTACGTTTTTTTAGGATATCTTTGTAAATACTAGCTGGTTACATTCTTTTATTCTCTATATATATCACCGTGTAATCACCACTTTATGATATACAAAATCTACTTTCTATTATCTGCTCTGTCTTGTGTCCTTCATCTTCTTTCTTATTCTATTATGGTATCAGAGTCAAGTTGGCTCTATGGCTGATCAAGAATATGCCATTTCTCCCACCTCCGCCCCTCTCTCTACCTCTGGCGACACCTCCAATTACACGGCACCAGCTCCCCTGAAGTTCTTGATATCCAATCTAAAGACACTTGTTCCCAATTCCCTGTCTTCTGAAAACTATCACGTTTGGCGCATTCAAATCTTGCAACATTTCTCTGCAAATGGGTTCGCCGGATTTCTCACCGGAGCGGCTCCTTGTCCTTACGACAACTCCAGCGACGCCTTCTTCAAATGGAGTCTGATTGACTGAAATCTGATCTCCTGCCATTCTTCCATACGTCTTGACCGCCTCCACCGCTCATGACGTCTGGCAGATTCTGGAAAAGCGAATGCAACCCAATATTCGTTCTCGAGTCATCCAACTCAAGAACGAACTTCATAACATCAAGATGAACAACTCTACAATGCAGCAATACCTAATGCAGATCAAGAATCTGGTCGACAATATTGCTGTCTCGGGATCCCAGATTGACACTGAGGACATTCTCATCTACATCCTGAACGGGCTCCCCTCCAGCTACAACTCTTTCAAGACCTCTATTCGTACATCTCTGCATCCTATAGATCTCGACACTCTCTACTCTTTGCTATGCATCGAAGAAACGCACAGCAGCGTGAACACCAAAAAGATGTCGTGGCAAATCTAGATAATCCAGCCTTCTATACAAATCGGGCGGTTTCGAACAGAGGTAATGGCTCCAATCGCAACTTCAAGAACCGGAAATACGACAATCAAAACACTTCCGATCTATCCTCCTCCTCCCGTCCGAACCAATCTCCCACAAGAACAGAACGCCCAACGTGCCAGATTTGTGGCAAACAAGGCCATATTGCCTTGAATTGTTGGCACAGGAACAATCCCAAATACGCACCTAAATCTCCCAATCCGCGAGCTCTTCTTTCCCATCAAGCTCCGACTTCTACAAAGGACTGGATTCTTGACTCCGGTGCATCCAGCCATCTGACCTCCAATTTTAGTAATCTTCAAAATGGATCTATCTACCCAGGTCCGGACACTATCTCCACAGCGAACGGAGCATCTCTTCCTATTCAGCACTCCGGCCAAGGGCTTCTTCCTCTTTCGGACTCGGCTCGTAAGCTTTATTTACGCAATTTAATTATGTTCCGGAGCTTACTCATAATCTCATTTCAATTTCTGCATTAACCAAAGATAACAATGTCTCTATTTCCTTCGACGCTAACGGATTGTCATTAAGGATGGTCAGTATCACCGCCCTCTTCTTCTTGGTCAAATGCGTAACGGACTCTACTGCTTGCGGAACATCACCACGGCTCATCCTACCGCTCTTCTTGCTCGGCAGCCCTCAACTCCTCTCTGGCACACGAGACTCGGTCACCCTTACACCGGGGTCCTCACCAGGCTTCGTCACCTGCTACCGTTTTCTGAAATTGATGCTACCCCTTTTCATTATAATTCTTGTAGTGTGGCTAAATGCCATAAACTTCCGTTTAATAAAAGAACCATGAATCTTTGCATGCTTTTCAGTTGATTCACTCTGATGTTTGGGGCCCGGCCCCTATACAATCTTTAAATGGTTTTAACTACTACGTTATTTTCGTTGACGACTTCTCAAAATTTACATGGCTTTATCTTATGCATTCAAAAAATGAAACATTTTCAAATTTTAGTCATTTCTGCTCTCTTGTTAAAAACATATTCAATGCCACACCTAAGGTCTTCAGATCCGACGGCGGCTGCGAATTCAGCAGTACTAAGTTCAAATCATTCATAGCATCCCACGGTATCATTCATCAAACCAGTTGCCCTCACACCCTCGAGCAAAACGGGCTTGCCGAACGGAAACATCGCCACCTCCTTGTAATATCAGTTCTGCTCCAGGTTCGTCCGGGACGAAGTTGGATCGTCCGGGACGATCGGTACAGGTTATGCAGAAAATCAGTTTTGGTTGTATGATTCGTCGGGACGAAATTTGGATCGTCTGGACGAAAATTCTCCCGAGGACCTGTCGCCGGGGACGATGATGAAAATTTCGTCTGGACGAGGATTTTCCAGAGCACACATCGTCCGGGACGAAGTGCGATCGTCCAGGACGATCTGAGCATTTCTTAAGGGAAATGAGATATTTTGAAGAGAGAGAAAAAGAAAAATAAAATATCAGATTTTGATCCGAGGAGAGAGGAAGAAAAAGAGAAAAAGGAAAAGTTGATTTCGGGAAGCCGCGGGTCCGTTTTCGTTCGTCGAGACTGTTGAGGATTTTGCTGTACGCAAGGTAAGGCACATTCCGCCTTTCTCAATTTTCAGAACCGTCGAGTTTGGCGGTATTTTCTGTCCGGATTTCGTTTCCGTTACCGATTTTCGTCCGTAACTTTTGATTGATTCAGTTTTTACCGCGTAACTTTCTGTATATTGTTGAAGTGCCGAGTGTGCAGTTTTTGGTTATTTTCCGAAGATTTTTGTCCGGGTATTTTTGATTCGGCAGCGTTTTCAGTTGATTTCATTTTTCTGTGAATCCGTAAATTCTCTATGCAGTAGAATAAATGTTCTGGAATATGATTATCTATGTTCTGTGCGAATTTGGTAAATTTTCTTTGCAGGAAATTTTGTGTAAATTCCGTCTAATGCCGTTGTGCTGCCCGATTTTTGTCTGATTTCTGATTTGCCCGGATTTCTTCTGAATTGAAATGCTATCTGTATGTGCTATAAAAAGGGAGTTATAAGGGGCCTGGATCCTATGAGATTCAGTAAGTGTCAGGGAAATCTGAAATGAGCTCAAATCTGAAAATCTGATATCTGTTCTGTTCCGGATCCGATGAATTCTGTTCTGGTGCTGTAAGCACATCTGTTCTGGTGCCGTAAGCACATCTGTTCTGGTGCCGTGAGCACAAAGGGAGCTATAAGGGGCCTGAATCCAAAGAGATTCAGTCAGTGTCAGGGAATTTAGCTATTAAATATATATCTGTTCTGTTGATATCTGATTTCCGTATCTGTTCTGTAAGCAATTCTGCTTCTGATTTCTGTAAGCAATTATGATTCTGAGATGATATGATCTGCAATTCTGATTTCTGATTTTGTTAATGTGATATGTCTGATTCTGTCATGTTTCTGATACGATTTCTGTTCCGTACAACTCTGTGAATTCTAACTCTGACTTTCTGATTTCTGTATAATTCTGACTCTGTTGATTTATTATGTTCTGTTTGTACTCTGAATCCGTACGACTCTGATTCTGATTTGATATCTGTTCGTATCTGTTCTGATTCTATTCTGTTTCTTTCTGATATGTCCGGTTTGACAATCTGTACGATTCTATTCCGATTTCTGATCTGATTTCTGTCTGATGAGTTTGGTTTTGAATTCTGAAAGTTTTGATTGGAGGTTTGTTGCTTTGCTGAGCTGTTGAGCTCACTCTTGTTTTCTGGTGGTTTTCAGGTTCTGGGAAAGGGAAGGAAGTCCAGGAGTAGATTTCTGAGTCTGATTCGTATAGGTATTTGTTGTACCTTTTGATTTTTGTACAGTCATGGCTTTTCTGTTCTGTCTTTCTTTCTGTTCAAAAGCCATGCACTGTATTTGTAGATGATTGTATTTGAGGAAAAGACAAGATAGATGTTTTGTTCCGCTGTATTTGGTGATTTATAGTAGCTCTGTTGTTCTGTGTTTGTCTGGCCGTTTTGAGAATTATTTGGAAGATTCAGTTCCGAAACCAATTCCCAAACCAGATCCTGGTTAGTTTGTTTAGGCTGGTTGCGATCCGGTTTGGGCGGGATCCGTCCCCGTCGAATCGGGTCGTGACAAAGCCTTTTGAGTGGTATCAGAGCACTGGTTTGGAAACTGGTTGGATTGTAAGACAGAGCTATAGGAAGTGATCAGTGAGTCTGTCTAGGGGTAGTTTTGGGTCGTTTGGCTTTTTATTGTGTTGTTTTCGTGTTGTTTTTGTGATAGTTTTCCGGATTTTCTGGATTTTTCTGTATGGATCAGCCAGACCCAGACATGACAGACGGGCAGAGTGCCAGTCAGGCAGCACCCGTGGGGAGTACAGCCCCAGTGGCCGGTGCTGATACACTTGCTCAGTTTGCTACACTTGTTGCTCAGATGATGAGCGAGACTCAGAGCAGAGCTGTTACTGTCAGATCAGAGGATATTGATAGACATTTACAGTTATTTTTGAGGTTGAAACCTCCGAGATTTGAGGGCGCTGTTGAGCCCAAAGCAGCCGAGGAGTGGCTGAGGAGATTGGAAAAGACTTTTGATGGGATGCAGTGTCCAGCGGATAGGAAAGTTCCGTTGGCAGTTTTTCTGTTGGATGGAGAGGCTGAGCACTGGTGGGAAGGCCAGCAGGCGGCCAGATTTCAGGGTAGGCTGAACTCTTTGATCACTTGGGACGAGTTCACTGAGGTATTTCGAGACTGGTTTGTTCCCCCTTCTGCACGACAGCAGATGCAGGAGAGTTTTCTGAGACTGGTTCAGGGGAGCAAGACGGTGATGCAGTACGAGGCTGAGTTTACTGCACTAGCCAGGTATGCTCCGCAGCTAGTGAGCACTTCTGCTGAGAGGTGCTACAGATTTCTGAGGGGATTGCGAGATAGTCTGAGGCAACCCCTGGTGCCTTTTCACATTTCTGATTTCGCTGAGCTTGTGGAGCGAGCTCGTCTGATTGAGAATGATCTGATGGCTACTCAGCAGCGGTGGACTGCGAGTAGGAAGAGATTTGGCGGTGAAGCTTCTGGCAGTGGTTCCTCTGGGAAGAGGAGATTTGTGATTGGTTCTGGATCCGGAGTCAACAGATCTGACTCCAGGAGGAGTGGAGAATCGTCTGGTACTGCTACCAGTACGACGAGTTCAGGATCTGTCAGTGGGGCACCTGTGTGCCAGAGTTGTGGACGGCGACATCATGGCCAGTGCTATAGGATGGCTGGTCTGTGTTTCAGATGTGGTCAGCCTGGACATAGGATTGCAGAGTGTCCACAGGCTGGATTTGATCGACGTTCTGAGTTCCGACCTGAGGGCTCTGTTAGACCTACCGGTTCTGCAGCAGGAAGACCGAGGACTGTTCCTCCTCGCCCTGAGGGATTTTCTGGAAGAGGTGGTAGTACTAGTTCTGGACCACGGAGACCACCTACGGTTCAGAGGGAGCAGAGTAGTTCTGTTGCTTCAGCTCCTGCTCCAGTTCAGCCACGAGTTTACAGCCTGAGTCAGCAGGAGGCTCGTGATGCTCCGGATGTTGTGACAGGTACGATTTATATTTCTGATCAGCCCTGTCGTGTTTTGTTTGACTCTGGAGCTAGTCACTCTTTTCTGTCCGAGCGCTGTTTTGAGCTTTTGCGTTTGGATTCTGTTTTGTTGCCGATTTCTCTTTCTGTGATTTTACCGGCTGGAAGTAATTTGATTGCCCGCAAGTTTTGTTTTTGTGAGATTGACATTGCTGGCAAGAAGTGGAAGTCAAGCCTGATTTTGTTACCGATTTCTTCGTATGACGTAATTTTGGGCATGGATTGGCTGAGTCTGTATGAGGCTCAGATTGATTGTCTGAAGAAGCAAGTGAGTTTGCTTGTGGCTGGAGAGAGAGTTGTATTTCAGGGATTACGAGGTGTTCTCTCCAGTCTGATTTCTGCGTTGGAGGTGAGCAAAATGTGGAAGAAGGGTTACCCAGTGTTTTTGGCTTCGGTGCGGGATCTGAATCTGGAGGTTGATTCTGTTTCTGAGATCCCAGTGGTACGGGAGTTTGCCGATGTTTTTCCTGAGGAGTTGGTTGGTTTACCTCCGGATAGAGAGGTGGAGTTCTCTATCGATGTTTTTTCGGGTACAGCTCCTATATCAAAAGCTCCGTACAGAATGGCACCGAAAGAACTTTCTGAGTTGAAAGTTCAGCTTCAGGAGCTAGTTGACAGAGGTTTTGTCCGTCCTAGTGTTTCGCCTTGGGGAGCACCTGTTTTGTTCGTAAAGAAGAAGGACGGGACACTCCGTATGTGTGTTGATTACAGAGATTTGAACAAGGTCACTATCAAGAATAAGTATCCTTTGCCTCGGATCGACGACTTGTTTGATCAGCTTTCCGGATCTTCAGTATTTTCGAAGATTGATTTGCGATCCGGATACTATCAGGTGAAGGTGAAGGAATCTGATGTGGTGAAGACTGCTTTCAGTACTCGGTACGGGCACTACGAGTTTTTAGTTATGCCTTTTGGGGTAACCAATGCGCCTGCTATTTTCATGGATCTGATGAACCGAGTATTCAGGGAGTTTCTGGATCAGTTCGTGATCGTCTTTATTGATGATATTTTGGTGTATTCTGCTTCTGAGGATGAGCATGCCAGACATTTGAGCATTGTGTTGGAGACCTTGAGGCGGCATCAGCTGTATGCCAAGTTCTCCAAGTGTGAATTCTGGCTGAAGAGTATTTCTTTTCTGGGGCATGTGATTAGCGGAGAAGGCATTTCTGTTAATTCCCAGAAGATTCAGGCGGTTGCTGATTGGCCAAGGCCGACTACGGTATTTGAGGTACGTAGTTTCTTGGGCATGGCCGGGTATTATAGGAAATTTGTGAAGGGATTTTCACAGATTTCGACGCCTCTGACGAGACTGACGCAGAAGTCAGTAGCTTTTGTTTGGACACCGGAGTGTGAAGCTAGTTTTCAGAAATTGAAGGACTGTTTGACTTCAGCTCCAGTGTTAGCACTTCCGTCAGGTACGGAAGGTTTTCAGGTCTTCAGTGATGCTTCACTGAAAGGACTGGGATGTGTTCTGATGCAGCGTGGTCAGGTAATTGCTTATGCTTCTAGACAGTTAAAGCCACATGAGAAGAATTACCCGACGCACGATCTAGAGTTAGCTGCTGTAGTATTTGCTTTGAAGATTTGGCGTCATTATCTGTATGGCGTCAGTTGTGAGATCTTTACTGATCATAAGAGCCTGAAGTATATTTTTAGTCAGAAGGATCTGAACCTGAGACAGAGAAGGTGGCTCGAGTTAATCAAGGACTATGATCTGACTATTCAGTACCAGCCTGGGAAGGCTAATGTGGTAGCGGACGCTTTGAGCAGGAAGTCTTCTGGATTATCAGGTATTCAGCTTACTTCCGATGACTTTCTGATTAGAGATATGGAACGCTTGCAGTTGGAGGTGATTCTCTCCAATGGGTTGGATTTGGCTCAGATGAGTATTCAGTCTACTTTGGGGACAAGGATTCAAGAAGCCCAGAAGTCAGATTCTGATTATTCGAAGTTGATTGCTCAGATTGGATCTGGTAAGACTCCTGAACTTCGAATTTCTGATTCTGGTGCTATTTTCTGCAAGAACAGGTTATGGGTACCTGTATTTGGAGATTTGAGGCAGGAGATTCTGTATGAATCTCATCATTCTGGCTATACTATTCATCCAGGCAGTGGTAAGATGTATGCTGATATGAAGCTATTATTTTGGTGGCCTGGGCTGAAGAAGGATGTGGCGGAGTTTGTGTCGAGATGCGAGGCCTGTCAGTTGGTGAAGGCAGAGCATCAGCGACCAGGTGGACTGTTGCAGTCGTTACCTATCCCTGAGTGGAAGTGGGAGGAGGTGACGATGGATTTTGCGATGGGTTTTCCTCGATCACGGCAAGGACACGATGCCATCTGGGTAGTCGTAGATCGATTGACGAAGTCAGCCCATTTTCTTCCGATCAGACAGACTGATTCAGTAGAGCGCTTGGCACAGGTTTATGTTAAGGAGATTATCAGATTGCACGGTGTGCCTCGCGTGATTGTATCTGATCGAGATGGACGTTTTACTTCCAGACTTTGGAAGGGCATTCAGCAAGGCTTGGGTACTAAACTGCATTTCAGTACAGCTTTTCATCCTCAAACTGATGGACAGTCTGAGAGGACCATTCAGGTATTGGAAGATCTATTGAGACTTTGTGTTTTAGATTTTGGAGGAAGCTGGGAAGATCATATCCCTTTGATTGAGTTTGCTTACAACAATAGCTTCCAATCCAGTATTGGTATGGCACCGTACGAGGCTTTGTATGGCAGGAAGTGCCGGACTCCTTTGACTCTGACGGAGGTCGGAGATAGACAGACTTTGGGTGCCACTTTTGCTGATGAAACTGTTCAGAAAATTAATTTGATTAAAGAAAGATTGAAAGCAGCTCAGGACCGTCAACAGAAGTATTACAATCAGAAGCACAGGTTCGTTGAGTTTCAAGTCGGTGACTTTGTGTATGTCAAAGTCAGCCCGATGAAAGGTGTGAGCAGATTTGGTCAGGTAAGCAAGCTTAGTCCAAGGTATGTTGGACCTTTTGAAATTTTAGAAAGGATTGGGAAAGCGGCTTACAGACTTTTGCTTTTTGATTCGATGCCCGACGTGCATAATGTGTTTCATGTAGCCACTTTGAGGAAGTGGGTATCAGATTCTGGTAAGAAGGTATCTGCTGATGAGGTTGAGATTCAGGAGAATCTGGCGTACAAGGAAGAGCCAGAGTTGATTTTGGCGTACGACGTCCGAAAACTACGAAGTAAACAGATTCCGATGGTTAAAGTCCAGTGGAAGCACCGTACTGCACGGGAAGCCACTTGGGAGAAGGAGTCTGACATGAGACAGTCGTACCCGTACTTGTTTTAACGGAGGTTGGATTGGATAATGTCGAGGACGACATTTTTTTTTTAGTTGGGGAGATTGTAATATCAGTTCTGCTCCAGGTTCGTCCGGGACGAAGTTGGATCGTCCGGGACGATCGGTACAGGTTATGCAGAAAATCAGTTTTGGTTGTATGATTCGTCGGGACGAAATTTGGATCGTCTGGACGAAAATTCTCCCGAGGACCTGTCGCCGGGGACGATGATGAAAATTTCGTCTGGACGAGGATTTTCCAGAGCACACATCGTCCGGGACGAAGTGCGATCGTCCAGGACGATCTGAGCATTTCTTAAGGGAAATGAGATATTTTGAAGAGAGAGAAAAAGAAAAATAAAATATCAGATTTTGATCCGAGGAGAGAGGAAGAAAAAGAGAAAAAGGAAAAGTTGATTTCGGGAAGCCGCGGGTCCGTTTTCGTTCGTCGAGACTGTTGAGGATTTTGCTGTACGCAAGGTAAGGCACATTCCGCCTTTCTCAATTTTCAGAACCGTCGAGTTTGGCGGTATTTTCTGTCCGGATTTCGTTTCCGTTACCGATTTTCGTCCGTAACTTTTGATTGATTCAGTTTTTACCGCGTAACTTTCTGTATATTGTTGAAGTGCCGAGTGTGCAGTTTTTGGTTATTTTCCGAAGATTTTTGTCCGGGTATTTTTGATTCGGCAGCGTTTTCAGTTGATTTCATTTTTCTGTGAATCCGTAAATTCTCTATGCAGTAGAATAAATGTTCTGGAATATGATTATCTATGTTCTGTGCGAATTTGGTAAATTTTCTTTGCAGGAAATTTTGTGTAAATTCCGTCTAATGCCGTTGTGCTGCCCGATTTTTGTCTGATTTCTGATTTGCCCGGATTTCTTCTGAATTGAAATGCTATCTGTATGTGCTATAAAAAGGGAGTTATAAGGGGCCTGGATCCTATGAGATTCAGTAAGTGTCAGGGAAATCTGAAATGAGCTCAAATCTGAAAATCTGATATCTGTTCTGTTCCGGATCCGATGAATTCTGTTCTGGTGCTGTAAGCACATCTGTTCTGGTGCCGTAAGCACATCTGTTCTGGTGCCGTGAGCACAAAGGGAGCTATAAGGGGCCTGAATCCAAAGAGATTCAGTCAGTGTCAGGGAATTTAGCTATTAAATATATATCTGTTCTGTTGATATCTGATTTCCGTATCTGTTCTGTAAGCAATTCTGCTTCTGATTTCTGTAAGCAATTATGATTCTGAGATGATATGATCTGCAATTCTGATTTCTGATTTTGTTAATGTGATATGTCTGATTCTGTCATGTTTCTGATACGATTTCTGTTCCGTACAACTCTGTGAATTCTAACTCTGACTTTCTGATTTCTGTATAATTCTGACTCTGTTGATTTATTATGTTCTGTTTGTACTCTGAATCCGTACGACTCTGATTCTGATTTGATATCTGTTCGTATCTGTTCTGATTCTATTCTGTTTCTTTCTGATATGTCCGGTTTGACAATCTGTACGATTCTATTCCGATTTCTGATCTGATTTCTGTCTGATGAGTTTGGTTTTGAATTCTGAAAGTTTTGATTGGAGGTTTGTTGCTTTGCTGAGCTGTTGAGCTCACTCTTGTTTTCTGGTGGTTTTCAGGTTCTGGGAAAGGGAAGGAAGTCCAGGAGTAGATTTCTGAGTCTGATTCGTATAGGTATTTGTTGTACCTTTTGATTTTTGTACAGTCATGGCTTTTCTGTTCTGTCTTTCTTTCTGTTCAAAAGCCATGCACTGTATTTGTAGATGATTGTATTTGAGGAAAAGACAAGATAGATGTTTTGTTCCGCTGTATTTGGTGATTTATAGTAGCTCTGTTGTTCTGTGTTTGTCTGGCCGTTTTGAGAATTATTTGGAAGATTCAGTTCCGAAACCAATTCCCAAACCAGATCCTGGTTAGTTTGTTTAGGCTGGTCGCGATCCGGTTTGGGCGGGATCCGTCCCCGTCGAATCGGGTCGTGACAAAGCCTTTTGAGTGGTATCAGAGCACTGGTTTGGAAACTGGTTGGATTGTAAGACAGAGCTATAGGAAGTGATCAGTGAGTCTGTCTAGGGGTAGTTTTGGGTCGTTTGGCTTTTTATTGTGTTGTTTTCGTGTTGTTTTTGTGATAGTTTTCCGGATTTTCTGGATTTTTCTGTATGGATCAGCCAGACCCAGACATGACAGACGGGCAGAGTGCCAGTCAGGCAGCACCCGTGGGGAGTACAGCCCCAGTGGCCGGTGCTGATACACTTGCTCAGTTTGCTACACTTGTTGCTCAGATGATGAGCGAGACTCAGAGCAGAGCTGTTACTGTCAGATCAGAGGATATTGATAGACATTTACAGTTATTTTTGAGGTTGAAACCTCCGAGATTTGAGGGCGCTGTTGAGCCCAAAGCAGCCGAGGAGTGGCTGAGGAGATTGGAAAAGACTTTTGATGGGATGCAGTGTCCAGCGGATAGGAAAGTTCCGTTGGCAGTTTTTCTGTTGGATGGAGAGGCTGAGCACTGGTGGGAAGGCCAGCAGGCGGCCAGATTTCAGGGTAGGCTGAACTCTTTGATCACTTGGGACGAGTTCACTGAGGTATTTCGAGACTGGTTTGTTCCCCCTTCTGCACGACAGCAGATGCAGGAGAGTTTTCTGAGACTGGTTCAGGGGAGCAAGACGGTGATGCAGTACGAGGCTGAGTTTACTGCACTAGCCAGGTATGCTCCGCAGCTAGTGAGCACTTCTGCTGAGAGGTGCTACAGATTTCTGAGGGGATTGCGAGATAGTCTGAGGCAACCCCTGGTGCCTTTTCACATTTCTGATTTCGCTGAGCTTGTGGAGCGAGCTCGTCTGATTGAGAATGATCTGATGGCTACTCAGCAGCGGTGGACTGCGAGTAGGAAGAGATTTGGCGGTGAAGCTTCTGGCAGTGGTTCCTCTGGGAAGAGGAGATTTGTGATTGGTTCTGGATCCGGAGTCAACAGATCTGACTCCAGGAGGAGTGGAGAATCGTCTGGTACTGCTACCAGTACGACGAGTTCAGGATCTGTCAGTGGGGCACCTGTGTGCCAGAGTTGTGGACGGCGACATCATGGCCAGTGCTATAGGATGGCTGGTCTGTGTTTCAGATGTGGTCAGCCTGGACATAGGATTGCAGAGTGTCCACAGGCTGGATTTGATCGACGTTCTGAGTTCCGACCTGAGGGCTCTGTTAGACCTACCGGTTATGCAGCAGGAAGACCGAGGACTGTTCCTCCTCGCCCTGAGGGATTTTCTGGAAGAGGTGGTAGTACTAGTTCTGGACCACGGAGACCACCTACGGTTCAGAGGGAGCAGAGTAGTTCTGTTGCTTCAGCTCCTGCTCCAGTTCAGCCACGAGTTTACAGCCTGAGTCAGCAGGAGGCTCGTGATGCTCCGGATGTTGTGACAGGTACGATTTATATTTCTGATCAGCCCTGTCGTGTTTTGTTTGACTCTGGAGCTAGTCACTCTTTTCTGTCCGAGCGCTGTTTTGAGCTTTTGCGTTTGGATTCTGTTTTGTTGCCGATTTCTCTTTCTGTGATTTTACCGGCTGGAAGTAATTTGATTGCCCGCAAGTTTTGTTTTTGTGAGATTGACATTGCTGGCAAGAAGTGGAAGTCAAGCCTGATTTTGTTACCGATTTCTTCGTATGACGTAATTTTGGGCATGGATTGGCTGAGTCTGTATGAGGCTCAGATTGATTGTCTGAAGAAGCAAGTGAGTTTGCTTGTGGCTGGAGAGAGAGTTGTATTTCAGGGATTACGAGGTGTTCTCTCCAGTCTGATTTCTGCGTTGGAGGTGAGCAAAATGTGGAAGAAGGGTTACCCAGTGTTTTTGGCTTCGGTGCGGGATCTGAATCTGGAGGTTGATTCTGTTTCTGAGATCCCAATGGTACGGGAGTTTGCCGATGTTTTTCCTGAGGAGTTGGTTGGTTTACCTCCGGATAGAGAGGTGGAGTTCTCTATCGATGTTTTTTCGGGTACAGCTCCTATATCAAAAGCTCCGTACAGAATGGCACCGAAAGAACTTTCTGAGTTGAAAGTTCAGCTTCAGGAGCTAGTTGACAGAGGTTTTGTCCGTCCTAGTGTTTCGCCTTGGGGAGCACCTGTTTTGTTCGTAAAGAAGAAGGACGGGACACTCCGTATGTGTGTTGATTACAGAGATTTGAACAAGGTCACTATCAAGAATAAGTATCCTTTGCCTCGGATCGACGACTTGTTTGATCAGCTTTCCGGATCTTCAGTATTTTCGAAGATTGATTTGCGATCCGGATACTATCAGGTGAAGGTGAAGGAATCTGATGTGGTGAAGACTGCTTTCAGTACTCGGTACGGGCACTACGAGTTTTTAGTTATGCCTTTTGGGGTAACCAATGCGCCTGCTATTTTCATGGATCTGATGAACCGAGTATTCAGGGAGTTTCTGGATCAGTTCGTGATCGTCTTTATTGATGATATTTTGGTGTATTCTGCTTCTGAGGATGAGCATGCCAGACATTTGAGCATTGTGTTGGAGACCTTGAGGCGGCATCAGCTGTATGCCAAGTTCTCCAAGTGTGAATTCTGGCTGAAGAGTATTTCTTTTCTGGGGCATGTGATTAGCGGAGAAGGCATTTCTGTTAATTCCAGAAGATTCAGGCGGTTGCTGATTGGCCAAGGCCGACTACGGTATTTGAGGTACGTAGTTTCTTGGGCATGGCCGGGTATTATAGGAAATTTGTGAAGGGATTTTCACAGATTTCGACGCCTCTGACGAGACTGACGCAGAAGTCAGTAGCTTTTGTTTGGACACCGGAGTGTGAAGCTAGTTTTCAGAAATTGAAGGACTGTTTGACTTCAGCTCCAGTGTTAGCACTTCCGTCAGGTACGGAAGGTTTTCAGGTCTTCAGTGATGCTTCACTGAAAGGACTGGGATGTGTTCTGATGCAGCGTGGTCAGGTAATTGCTTATGCTTCTAGACAGTTAAAGCCACATGAGAAGAATTACCCGACGCACGATCTAGAGTTAGCTGCTGTAGTATTTGCTTTGAAGATTTGGCGTCATTATCTGTATGGCGTCAGTTGTGAGATCTTTACTGATCATAAGAGCCTGAAGTATATTTTTAGTCAGAAGGATCTGAACCTGAGACAGAGAAGGTGGCTCGAGTTAATCAAGGACTATGATCTGACTATTCAGTACCAGCCTGGGAAGGCTAATGTGGTAGCGGACGCTTTGAGCAGGAAGTCTTCTGGATTATCAGGTATTCAGCTTACTTCCGATGACTTTCTGATTAGAGATATGGAACGCTTGCAGTTGGAGGTGATTCTCTCCAATGGGTTGGATTTGGCTCAGATGAGTATTCAGTCTACTTTGGGGACAAGGATTCAAGAAGCCCAGAAGTCAGATTCTGATTATTCGAAGTTGATTGCTCAGATTGGATCTGGTAAGACTCCTGAACTTCGAATTTCTGATTCTGGTGCTATTTTCTGCAAGAACAGGTTATGGGTACCTGTATTTGGAGATTTGAGGCAGGAGATTCTGTATGAATCTCATCATTCTGGCTATACTATTCATCCAGGCAGTGGTAAGATGTATGCTGATATGAAGCTATTATTTTGGTGGCCTGGGCTGAAGAAGGATGTGGCGGAGTTTGTGTCGAGATGCGAGGCCTGTCAGTTGGTGAAGGCAGAGCATCAGCGACCAGGTGGACTGTTGCAGTCGTTACCTATCCCTGAGTGGAAGTGGGAGGAGGTGACGATGGATTTTGCGATGGGTTTTCCTCGATCACGGCAAGGACACGATGCCATCTGGGTAGTCGTAGATCGATTGACGAAGTCAGCCCATTTTCTTCCGATCAGACAGACTGATTCAGTAGAGCGCTTGGCACAGGTTTATGTTAAGGAGATTATCAGATTGCACGGTGTGCCTCGCGTGATTGTATCTGATCGAGATGGACGTTTTACTTCCAGACTTTGGAAGGGCATTCAGCAAGGCTTGGGTACTAAACTGCATTTCAGTACAGCTTTTCATCCTCAAACTGATGGACAGTCTGAGAGGACCATTCAGGTATTGGAAGATCTATTGAGACTTTGTGTTTTAGATTTTGGAGGAAGCTGGGAAGATCATATCCCTTTGATTGAGTTTGCTTACAACAATAGCTTCCAATCCAGTATTGGTATGGCACCGTACGAGGCTTTGTATGGCAGGAAGTGCCGGACTCCTTTGACTCTGACGGAGGTCGGAGATAGACAGACTTTGGGTGCCACTTTTGCTGATGAAACTGTTCAGAAAATTAATTTGATTAAAGAAAGATTGAAAGCAGCTCAGGACCGTCAACAGAAGTATTACAATCAGAAGCACAGGTTCGTTGAGTTTCAAGTCGGTGACTTTGTGTATGTCAAAGTCAGCCCGATGAAAGGTGTGAGCAGATTTGGTCAGGTAAGCAAGCTTAGTCCAAGGTATGTTGGACCTTTTGAAATTTTAGAAAGGATTGGGAAAGCGGCTTACAGACTTTTGCTTTCTGATTCGATGCCCGACGTGCATAATGTGTTTCATGTAGCCACTTTGAGGAAGTGGGTATCAGATTCTGGTAAGAAGGTATCTGCTGATGAGGTTGAGATTCAGGAGAATCTGGCGTACAAGGAAGAGCCAGAGTTGATTTTGGCGTACGACGTCCGAAAACTACGAAGTAAACAGATTCCGATGGTTAAAGTCCAGTGGAAGCACCGTACTGCACGGGAAGCCACTTGGGAGAAGGAGTCTGACATGAGACAGTCGTACCCGTACTTGTTTTAACGGAGGTTGGATTGGATAATGTCGAGGACGACATTTTTTTTTTAGTTGGGGAGATTGTAATATCAGTTCTGCTCCAGGTTCGTCCGGGACGAAGTTGGATCGTCCGGGACGATCGGTACAGGTTATGCAGAAAATCAGTTTTGGTTGTATGATTCGTCGGGACGAAATTTGGATCGTCTGGACGAAAATTCTCCCGAGGACCTGTCGCCGGGGACGATGATGAAAATTTCGTCTGGACGAGGATTTTCCAGAGCACACATCGTCCGGGACGAAGTGCGATCGTCCAGGACGATCTGAGCATTTCTTAAGGGAAATGAGATATTTTGAAGAGAGAGAAAAAGAAAAATAAAATATCAGATTTTGATCCGAGGAGAGAGGAAGAAAAAGAGAAAAAGGAAAGTTGATTTCGGAAGCCGCGGGTCCGTTTTCGTTCGTCGAGACTGTTGAGGATTTTGCTGTACGCAAGGTAAGGCACATTCCGCCTTTCTCAATTTTCAGAACCGTCGAGTTTGGCGGTATTTTCTGTCCGGATTTCGTTTCCGTTACCGATTTTCGTCCGTAACTTTTGATTGATTCAGTTTTTACCGCGTAACTTTCTGTATATTGTTGAAGTGCCGAGTGTGCAGTTTTTGGTTATTTTCCGAAGATTTTTGTCCGGGTATTTTTGATTCGGCAGCGTTTTCAGTTGATTTCATTTTTCTGTGAATCCGTAAATTCTCTATGCAGTAGAATAAATGTTCTGGAATATGATTATCTATGTTCTGTGCGAATTTGGTAAATTTTCTTTGCAGGAAATTTTGTGTAAATTCCGTCTAATGCCGTTGTGCTGCCCGATTTTTGTCTGATTTCTGATTTGCCCGGATTTCTTCTGAATTGAAATGCTATCTGTATGTGCTATAAAAAGGGAGTTATAAGGGGCCTGGATCCTATGAGATTCAGTAAGTGTCAGGGAAATCTGAAATGAGCTCAAATCTGAAAATCTGATATCTGTTCTGTTCCGGATCCGATGAATCTGTTCTGGTGCTGTAAGCACATCTGTTCTGGTGCCGTAAGCACATCTGTTCTGGTGAGGTGACGATGGATTTTGCGATGGGTTTTCCTCATCACGCAAGGACACCGATCCATCTGGGTAGTCGTAGATCGATTGACGAAGTCAGCCCATTTTCTCCGATCAGACAGACTGATTCAGTAGAGCGCTTGGCACAGGTTTATGTTAAGGAGATTATCAGATTGCACGGTGTGCCTCGCGTGATTGTACTGATCGAGATGGACGTTTTACTTCCAGACTTTGGAAGGGCATTCAGCAAGGCTTGGGTACTAAACTGCATTTCAGTACAGCTTTTCATCCCCAAACGATGGACAGTCTGAGAGGACCATCAGGTATAGGAAGATCTATTGAGACTTGTGTTTTAGATTTTGGAGGAAGCTGGGAAGATCATATCCCTTTGATTGAGTTTGCTTACAACAATAGCTTCCAATCCAGTATTAGGTATGGCACCGACGAGGCTTTGTATGGCAGGAAGTGCCGGACTCCTTTGACACTTGACGGAGGTCGGAGATAGACAGACTTTGGGGTGCCACTTTTGCTGATGAAACTGTTCAGAAAATTAATTTGATTAAAGAAAGATTGAAAGCACGCTCAGGACCGTCAACAGAAGTATTACAATCAGAAGCACAGGTTCGTTGAGTTTCAAGTCGGGTGACTTTGTGTATGTCAAAGTCAGCCCATGAAAGGTGTGAGCAGATTTGGTCAGGTAAGCAAGCTTAGTCCAAGTATGTTGGACCTTTTGAAATTTTAGAAAGGGATTGGGAAAGCGCTTACGACTTTGCTTTTTGATTCGATGCCCACTGCATAATGTGTTTCATGTAGCCACTTTGAGGAAGTGGGTATCAGATTCTGGTAAGAAGGTATCTGCTGATGAGGTTGAGATTCAGGAGAATCTGGCGTACAAGGAAAGCCAGAGTTGATTTTTGGCGTACGACGTCCGAAAACTACGAAGTAAACAGATTCCGATGGTTAAAGTCCAGTGGAAGCACCGTACTGCACGGGAAGCCACTTGGGAGAAGGAGTCTGACATGAGACAGTCGTACCCGTACTTGTTTAACGGAGGTTGGATTGGATAATGTCGAGGACGACATTTTTTTTTTTTGGGGAGATTGTAATATCAGTTCTGCTCCAGGTTCGTCCGGGACGAGTTGGATCGTCCGGGACGATCGGTACAGGTATGCAGAAAATCAGTTTTGGTTGTATGATTCGTCGGGACGAAATTTGGATCGTCTGGACGAAAATTCTCCCGAGGACCTGTCCCGGGACGATGATGAAAATTTCGTCTGGACGAGGATTTTCCAGAGCACACACGTCCGGGACGAAGTGCGATCGCCAGGACGATCTGAGCATTCTTAGGGAAATGAGATATTTGAAGAGAGAGAAAAAGAAAAATAAAATATCAGATTTTGATCCGAGAGAGGAGGAAGAAAAAGAGAAAAAGGAAAAGTTGATTTCGGGAAGCCGCGGGTCCGTTTTCGTTCGTCGAGACTGTTGAGGATTTGCTGTACGCAAGGTAAGGCACATTCCGCCTTTCTCAATTTTCAGAACCGTCGAGTTTGGCGGTATTTTCTGTCCGGATTTCGTTTCCGTTACCGATTTTCGTCCGTAACTTTTGATTGATTCAGTTTTTACCGCGTAACTTTCTGTATATTGTTGAAGTGCCGAGTGTGCAGTTTTTGGTTATTTTCCGAAGATTTTTGTCCGGGTATTTTTGATTCGGCACGTTTTCAGTTGATTTCATTTTTCTGTGAATCCGTAAATTCTCTATGCAGTAGAATAAATGTTCTGGAATATGATTATCTATGTTCTGTGCGAATTTGGTAAATTTTTCTTTGCAGGAAATTTTGTGTAAATTCCGTCTAATGCCGTTGTGCTGCCCGATTTTTGTCTGATTCTGATTTGCCCGATTTCTTCTCTGAATTGAAATGCTATCTGTATGTGCTATAAAAAGGGAGTTATAAGGGGCCGGATCCTATGAGATTCAGTAAGTGTCAGGGAAATCTAAATGAGCTCAAATCTGAAAATCTGATATCTGTTCTGTTCCGGATCCGATAGAATTCTGTTCTGGTGCTGTAAGCATCGTTCTGTGCCGTAACACATCTGTTCTGGTGCCGTGAGCACAAAGGGAGCTATAGGGCCTGAATCCAAAGAGATTCGTCAGTGTCAGGGAATTTAGCTATTAAATATATATCTGTTCTGTTGATATCTGATTTTCCGTATCTGTTCTGTAAGCAATTCTGCTTCTGATCTGTAGCAATTATGATTCTGAGATGATATGATCTGCAATTCTGATTTCTGATTTTGTTAATGGATATGTCTGATTCTGTCATGTTTCTGATACAGTTCTGTTCCGTACAACTCTGTGAATTCTAACTCTACTCTGACTTTCTGATTTCTGAATAATTCTGACTCTGTTGATTATTTGTTCGTTTGTACTCTGAATCCGTACGACTCTGATTCTGATTTGATATCTGTTCGAATCTGTTCTGATTCTATTCTGTTTCTTTCTGATATGTCCGGTTTGACAATCTGTACGATTCTATTCCGATTTCTGATCTGATTTCTGTCTGATGAGTTTGGTTTTGAATTCTGAAAGTTTTGATTGGAGGTTTGTGCTTTGCTGAGCTGTTGAGCTCACTCTTGTTTTTCTGGTGGTTTCAGGTTCTGGGAAAGGAAGAAGTCCAGGAGTGATTTCTGAGTCTGATTCGTATAGGTATTTGTTGTACCTTTTGATTTTTGTACAGTCCATGGCTTTTCTGTTCTGTCTTTCTTTCTGTTCAAAAGCCATGCACTGTATTTGTAGATGATTGTATTTGAGGAAAAGACAAGATAGATGTTTTTGTTCCGCTGATTTTGGTGATTTATAGTAGCTCTGTTTTTCTGTGTTTGTCTGGCCGTTTTGAGAATTATTTGGAAGATTCAGTCCGAAACCAATTCCCAAACCAGATCCTGGTTAGTTTGTTTAGGCTGGTCGCGATCCTGGTTGGGCGGGATCCGTCCCCGTCGAATCGGGTCGTGACAAAGCCTTTTGAGTGGTATCAGACACTGTTTGGAAACTGGTTGGATTGTAAGACAGAGCTATAGGAAGTGATCAGTGATCTGTCTAGGGGTAGTTTTGGTCGTTGGCTTTTTATTGTGTTTGTTTCGTGTTGTTTTTGTGATAGTTTTCCGGATTTTCTGGATTTTCTGTATGGATCAGCCAGACCCAGACATGACAGACGGGCAGAGTGCCAG
Organism: Dendrobium nobile; assembly: GCA_022539455.1. Classification (NCBI taxonomy): domain Eukaryota; kingdom Viridiplantae; phylum Streptophyta; class Magnoliopsida; order Asparagales; family Orchidaceae; genus Dendrobium; species Dendrobium nobile. Next base: position 5,558,975 of record CM039723.1, on the reverse strand, counting down.
TCAGGCAGCACCCGTGGGGAGTACAGCCCCAGTGGCCGGTGCTGATACACTTGCTCAGTTTGCTACACTTGTTGCTCAGATGATGAGCGAGACTCAGAGCAGCTGTTACTGTCAGATAAGGATAATTGATAGACATTTACAGTATTTTTGAGGTTGAAACCTCCGAGATTGAGGGCGCTGTTGAGCCCAAAGCAGCCGAGGAGTGGCTAGAGAGATTGGAAAAGACTTTTGATGGGATGCAGTGTCCAGCGGATAGGAAAGTTCCGTTGGCATTTTTTCTGTTGGATGGAGAGGCTGAGCACTGGTGGGAAGGCCAGCAGGCGGCCAGATTCAGGGTAGGCTGAACTCTTTGATCACTTGGGACGAGTTCACTGAGGTATTTCGAGACTGGTTTGTTCCCCCTTCTGCACGACAGCAGATGCAGGAGAGTTTTCTGAGACTGTTCAGGGGAGCAAGACGGTGATGCAGTACGAGGCGAGTTTACTGCACTAGCCAGGTATGCTCCGCAGCTAGTGAGCACTTCTCTGAGAGGTGCTACGATTTCTGAGGGGATGCGAGATAGTCTGAGGCAACCCGGTGCCTTTTCACATTTCTGATTTCGCTGAGCTTGTGGAGGCGAGCTCGTCTGATTGAGAATGATCTGATGGCTACTCAGCAGCGGTGGACTGCGAGTAGGAAGAGATTTGGCGGTGAAGCTTCTGGCAGTGGTTCCTGCGGAAGAGGAGATTTGTGATTGGTTCGGACCGTAGTCAACAGATCTGACTCCAGGAGGAGTGGAGAATCGTCTGGTAACGCTACCATACGACGAGTTCAGGATCTGTCAGTGGGGCACCTGTGGCCAGAGTTGTGGACGGCGACATCATGGCCAGTGCTAAGATGGCTGGTCTGTGTTTCAGATGTGGTCAGCCTGGACATAGGATTGCAGAGTGTCCACAGGCTGGATTTGATCGACGTTCTGAGTCCGACCTGAGGCTCTGTTAGACTACCGTTATGCAGCAGGAAGACCGAGGACTGTTCCCCCGCCCTGAGGGATTTTCTGGAAGAGGTGGTAAGTACTAGTTCTGGACCACGGAGACCACCTACGGTTCAGAGGGAGCAGAGTAGTTCTGTTGCTCAGCTCCTGCTCCAGTTCAGCCACGAGTTTACAGCCTGAGTCAGCAGGAGGCTCGTGATGCTCCATGTTGTTGACAGGTACGATTTATATTTCTGATCAGCCCTGTCGTGTTTTGTTTGACTCTGGAGCTAGTCACTCTTTTCTGTCCGAGCGCTGTTTTGAGCTTTGTCGTTGGATTCTGTTTTGTTGCCGATTCTCTTTCTTTGATTTTACCGGCTGGAAGTAATTTGATTGCCCGCAAGTTTTGTTTTTGTGAGATTGACATTGCTGGCAAGAAGTGGAAGTCAAGCCTGATTTTGTTACCGATTTCTTCGTATGACGTAATTTTGGGCATGGATTGGCTGAGTCTGTATGAGGCTCAGATTGATTGTCTGAAGAAGCAAGTGATTTGCTTTGGCTGGAGAGAGAGTTGTATTTCAGGGATTACGAGGTGTTCTCTCCAGTTCTGATTTCTGCGTTGGAGGTGAGCAAAATGTGGAAGAAGGGTTACCCAGTGTTTTTGGCTTCGGTGCGGGATCTGAATCTGAGGTTGATTCTGTTTCTGAGATCCCAATGGTACGGGAGTTTGCCGATGTTTTTCCTGAGGAGTTGGTTGTTTACCTCCGATAGAGAGGTGGAGTTCTCTATCGATGTTTTTTCGGGTACAGCTCCTATATCAAAAGCTCCGTACATGGCACCGAAAGAACTTTCTGAGTTGAAAGTTCAGCTTCAGGAGCTAGTTGACAGAGGTTTTGTCCGTCCTAGTGTTTCGCCTTGGGGAGCACCTGTTTTGTTCGTAAAGAAGAAGGACGGACACTCCGTATGTGTGTTGATTACAGAGATTTGAACAAGGTCCACTATCAAGAATAAGTATCCTTGCCTCGATCGACGACTTGTTTGATCAGCTTTCCGGATCTTCAGTATTTTCGAAGATTGATTTGCGATCGGATACTATCAGGTGAAGGTGAAGGAATCTGATGTGGTGAAGACTGCTTTCAGTAACTCGGTACGGGCACTACGGTTTTTAGTTATGCCTTTTGGGGTACCAATGCGCCTGCTATTTTCATGGATCTGATGAACCGAGTTATTCAGGGAGTTTCTGGATCATTTCGTGATCTCTTTATTGATGATATTTTGGTGTATTCTGCTTCTGAGGAGAGCATGCCAGACATTTGAGCATTGTGTTGGAGACCTTGAGGCGGCATCAGCTGTATGCCAAGTTCTCAAGTGTGAATTCTGGCTGAAGAGTATTTCTTTTCGGGCATGTGATTAGCGGAGAAGGCATTTCTGTTAATTCCCCAGAAGATTAGGCGGTTGCTGATTGGCCAAGGCCGACTACGGTATTTGAGGTACGTAGTTTCTTGGGCATGGCCGGGTATTATAGGAAATTTGTGAAGGGATTTTCACAGATTTCGACGCCTCTGACGAGACTGACGCAGAAGTCAGTAGCTTTTGTTTGGACACCGGAGTGTGAAGCTAGTTTTCAGAAATTGAAGGACTGTTGACTTCACTCCAGTGTTAGCACTTCCGTCAGGTACGGAAGGTTTTCAGGTCTTCAGTGATGCTTCACTGAAAGGACTGGGATGTGTTCTGATGCAGCGTGGTCAGGTAATTGCTTATGCTTCTAGCCAGTTAAAGCCACATGAGAAGAATTACCGACGCACGATCTAGAGTTAGCTGCTGTAGTATTTGCTTTGAAGATTTGGCGTCATTATCTGTATGGCGTCAGTTGTGAGATCTTACTGATCATAAGAGCCTGAAGTATATTTTTAGTCAGAAGGATCTGAACCTGAGACAGAGAAGGTGGCTCGAGTTAATCAGGACTATGATCTGACTATTCAGTACCAGCCTGGGAAGGCATAATGTGGTAGCGGACGCTTTGAGCAGGAAGTCTTCTGGATTATCAGGTATTCAGCTTACTTCCGATGACTTTCTGATTAGAGATATGGAACGCTTGCAGTTGGAGGTGATTCTCTCCAATGGGTTGGATTTGGCTCAGATGAGTATTCAGTTTTCTGGAAGAGGTGGTAGTACTAGTTCTGGACCACGGAGACCACCTACGGTTCAGAGGGAGCAGAGTAGTTCTGTTGCTTCAGCTCCTGCTCCAGTTCAGCCACGAGTTTACAGCCTGAGTCAGCAGGAGGCTCGTGATGCTCCGGATGTTGTGACAGGTACGATTTATATTTCTGATCAGCCCTGTCGTGTTTTGTTTGACTCTGGAGCTAGTCACTCTTTTCTGTCCGAGCGCTGTTTTGAGCTTTTGCGTTTGGATTCTGTTTTGTTGCCGATTTCTCTTTCTGTGATTTTACCGGCTGGAAGTAATTTGATTGCCCGCAAGTTTTGTTTTTGTGAGATTGACATTGCTGGCAAGAAGTGGAAGTCAAGCCTGATTTTGTTACCGATTTCTTCGTATGACGTAATTTTGGGCATGGATTGGCTGAGTCTGTATGAGGCTCAGATTGATTGTCTGAAGAAGCAAGTGAGTTTGCTTGTGGCTGGAGAGAGAGTTGTATTTCAGGGATTACGAGGTGTTCTCTCCAGTCTGATTTCTGCGTTGGAGGTGAGCAAAATGTGGAAGAAGGGTTACCCAGTGTTTTTGGCTTCGGTGCGGGATCTGAATCTGGAGGTTGATTCTGTTTCTGAGATCCCAGTGGTACGGGAGTTTGCCGATGTTTTTCCTGAGGAGTTGGTTGGTTTACCTCCGGATAGAGAGGTGGAGTTCTCTATCGATGTTTTTTCGGGTACAGCTCCTATATCAAAAGCTCCGTACAGAATGGCACCGAAAGAACTTTCTGAGTTGAAAGTTCAGCTTCAGGAGCTAGTTGACAGAGGTTTTGTCCGTCCTAGTGTTTTCGCCTTGGGGAGCACCTGTTTTGTTCGTAAAGAAGAAGGACGGGACACTCCGTATGTGTGTTGATTACAGAGATTTGAACAAGGTCACTATCAAGAATAAGTATCCTTTGCCTCGGATCGACGACTTGTTTGATCAGCTTTCCGGATCTTCAGTATTTTCGAAGATTGATTTGCGATCCGGATACTATCAGGTGAAGGTGAAGGAATCTGATGTGGTGAAGACTGCTTTCAGTACTCGGTACGGGCACTACGAGTTTTTAGTTATGCCTTTTGGGGTAACCAATGCGCCTGCTATTTTCATGGATCTGATGAACCGAGTATTCAGGGAGTTTCTGGATCAGTTCGTGATCGTCTTTATTGATGATATTTTGGTGTATTCTGCTTCTGAGGATGAGCATGCCAGACATTTGAGCATTGTGTTGGAGACCTTGAGCGGCATCAGCTGTATGCCAAGTTCTCCAAGTGTGAATTCTGGCTGAAGAGTATTTCTTTTCTGGGGCATGTGATTAGCGGAGAAGGCATTTCTGTTAATTCCCAGAAGATTCAGGCGGTTGCTGATTGGCCAAGGCCGACTACGGTATTTGAGGTACGTAGTTTCTTGGGCATGGCCGGGTATTATAGGAAATTTGTGAAGGGATTTTCACAGATTTCGACGCCTCTGACGAGACTGACGCAGAAGTCAGTAGCTTTTGTTTGGACACCGGAGTGTGAAGCTAGTTTTCAGAAATTGAAGGACTGTTTGACTTCAGCTCCAGTGTTAGCACTTCCGTCAGGTACGGAAGGTTTTCAGGTCTTCAGTGATGCTTCACTGAAAGGACTGGGATGTGTTCTGATGCAGCGTGGTCAGGTAATTGCTTATGCTTCTAGACAGTTAAAGCCACATGAGAAGAATTACCCGACGCACGATCTAGAGTTAGCTGCTGTAGTATTTGCTTTGAAGATTTGGCGTCATTATCTGTATGGCGTCAGTTGTGAGATCTTTACTGATCATAAGAGCCTGAAGTATATTTTTACTCAGAAGGATCTGAACCTGAGACAGAGAAGGTGGCTCGAGTTAATCAAGGACTATGATCTGACTATTCAGTACCAGCCTGGGAAGGCTAATGTGGTAGCGGACGCTTTGAGCAGGAAGTCTTCTGGATTATCAGGTATTCAGCTTACTTCCGATGACTTTCTGATTAGAGATATGGAACGCTTGCAGTTGGAGGTGATTCTCTCCAATGGGTTGGATTTGGCTCAGATGAGTATTCAGTCTACTTTGGGGACAAGGATTCAAGAAGCCCAGAAGTCAGATTCTGATTATTCGAAGTTGATTGCTCAGATTGGATCTGGTAAGACTCCTGAACTTCGAATTTCTGATTCTGGTGCTATTTTCTGCAAGAACAGGTTATGGGTACCTGTATTTGGAGATTTGAGGCAGGAGATTCTGTATGAATCTCATCATTCTGGCTATACTATTCATCCAGGCAGTGGTAAGATGTATGCTGATATGAAGCTATTATTTTGGTGGCCTGGGCTGAAGAAGGATGTGGCGGAGTTTGTGTCGAGATGCGAGGCCTGTCAGTTGGTGAAGGCAGAGCATCAGCGACCAGGTGGACTGTTGCAGTCGTTACCTATCCCTGAGTGGAAGTGGGAGGAGGTGACGATGGATTTTGCGATGGGTTTTCCTCGATCACGGCAAGGACACGATGCCATCTGGGTAGTCGTAGATCGATTGACGAAGTCAGCCCATTTTCTTCCGATCAGACAGACTGATTCAGTAGAGCGCTTGGCACAGGTTTATGTTAAGGAGATTATCAGATTGCACGGTGTGCCTCGCGTGATTGTATCTGATCGAGATGGACGTTTTACTTCCAGACTTTGGAAGGGCATTCAGCAAGGCTTGGGTACTAAACTGCATTTCAGTACAGCTTTTCATCCTCAAACTGATGGACAGTCTGAGAGGACCATTCAGGTATTGGAAGATCTATTGAGACTTTGTGTTTTAGATTTTGGAGGAAGCTGGGAAGATCATATCCCTTTGATTGAGTTTGCTTACAACAATAGCTTCCAATCCAGTATTGGTATGGCACCGTACGAGGCTTTGTATGGCAGGAAGTGCCGGACTCCTTTGACTCTGACGGAGGTCGGAGATAGACAGACTTTGGGTGCCACTTTTGCTGATGAAACTGTTCAGAAAATTAATTTGATTAAAGAAAGATTGAAAGCAGCTCAGGACCGTCAACAGAAGTATTACAATCAGAAGCACAGGTTCGTTGAGTTTCAAGTCGGTGACTTTGTGTATGTCAAAGTCAGCCCGATGAAAGGTGTGTGAGCAGATTTGGTCAGGTAAGCAAGCTTAGTCCAAGGTATGTTGGACCTTTTGAAATTTTAGAAAGGATTGGGAAAGCGGCTTACAGACTTTTGCTTTCTGATTCGATGCCCGACGTGCATAATGTGTTTCATGTAGCCACTTTGAGGAAGTGGGTATCAGATTCTGGTAAGAAGTATCTGCTGATGAGGTTGAGATTCAGGAGAATCTGGCGTACAAGGAAGAGCCAGAGTTGATTTTGGCGTACGACGTCCGAAAACTACGAAGTAAACAGATTCCGATGGTTAAAGTCCAGTGGAAGCACCGTACTGCACGGGAAGCCACTTGGGAGAAGGAGTCTGACATGAGACAGTCGTACCCGTACTTGTTTTACGGAGGTTGGATTGGATAATGTCGAGGACGACATTTTTTTTTTAGTTGGGGAGATTGTAATATCAGTTCTGCTCCAGGTTCGTCCGGGACGAAGTTGGATCGTCCGGGACGATCGGTACAGGTTATGCAGAAAATCAGTTTTGGTTGTATGATTCGTCGGGACGAAATTTGGATCGTCTGGACGAAAATTCTCCCGAGGACCTGTCGCCGGGGACGATGATGAAAATTTCGTCTGGACGAGGATTTTCCAGAGCACACATCGTCCGGGACGAAGTGCGATCGTCCAGGACGATCTGAGCATTTCTTAAGGGAAATGAGATATTTTGAAGAGAGAGAAAAAGTTAATAAAATATCAGATTTTGATCCGAGGAGAGAGGAAGAAAAAGAGAAAAAGGAAAAGTTGATTTCGGGAAGCCGCGGGTCCGTTTTCGTTCGTCGAGACTGTTGAGGATTTTGCTGTACGCAAGGTAAGGCACATTCCGCCTTTCTCAATTTTCAGAACCGTCGAGTTTGGCGGTATTTTCTGTCCGGATTTCGTTTCCGTTACCGATTTTCGTCCGTAACTTTTGATTGATTCAGTTTTTACCGCGTAACTTTCTGTATATTGTTGAAGTGCCGAGTGTGCAGTTTTTGGTTATTTTCCGAAGATTTTTGTCCGGGTATTTTTGATTCGGCAGCGTTTTCAGTTGATTTCATTTTTCTGTGAATCCGTAAATTCTCTATGCAGTAGAATAAATGTTCTGGAATATGATTATCTATGTTCTGTGTGAATTTGGTAAATTTTCTTTGCAGGAAATTTTGTGTAAATTCCGTCTACTGCCGTTGTGCTGCCCGATTTTTGTCTGATTTCTGATTTGCCCGGATTTCTTCTGAATTGAAATGCTATCTGTATGTGCTATAAAAAGGGAGTTATAAGGGGCCTGGATCCTATGAGATTCAGTAAGTGTCAGGGAAATCTGAAATGAGCTCAAATCTGAAAATCTGATATCTGTTCTGTTCCGGATCCGATGAATTCTGTTCTGGTGCTGTAAGCACATCTGTTCTGGTGCCGTAAGCACATCTGTTCTGGTGCCGTGAGCACAAAGGGAGTTATAAGGGGCCTGAATCCAAAGAGATTCAGTCAGTGTCAGGGAATTTAGCTATTAAATATATATCTGTTCTGTTGATATCTGATTTCCGTATCTGTTCTGTAAGCAATTCTGCTTCTGATTTCTGTAAGCAATTATGATTCTGAGATGATATGATCTGCAATTCTGATTTCTGATTTTGTTAATGTGATATGTCTGATTCTGTCATGTTTCTGATACGATTTCTGTTCCGTACAACTCTGTGAATTCTAACTCTGACTTTCTGATTTCTGTATAATTCTGACTCTGTTGATTTATTATGTTCTGTTTGTACTCTGAATCCGTACGACTCTGATTCTGATTTGATATCTGTTCGTATCTGTTCTGATTCTATTCTGTTTCTTTCTGATATGTCCGGTTTGACAATCTGTACGATTCTATTCCGATTTCTGATCTGATTTCTGTCTGATGAGTTTGGTTTTGAATTCTGAAAGTTTTGATTGGAGGTTTGTTGCTTTGCTGAGCTGTTGAGCTCACTCTTGTTTTCTGGTGGTTTTCAGGTTCTGGGAAAGGGAAGGAAGTCCAGGAGTAGATTTCTGAGTCTGATTCGTATAGGTATTTGTTGTACCTTTTGATTTTTGTACAGTCATGGCTTTTCTGTTCTGTCTTTCTTTCTGTTCAAAAGCCATGCACTGTATTTGTAGATGATTGTATTTGAGGAAAAGACAAGATAGATGTTTTGTTCCGCTGTATTTGGTGATTTATAGTAGCTCTGTTGTTCTGTGTTTGTCTGGCCGTTTTGAGAATTATTTGGAAGATTCAGTTCCGAAACCAATTCCCAAACCAGATCCTGGTTAGTTTGTTTAGGCTGGTCGCGATCCGGTTTGGGCGGGATCCGTCCCCGTCGAATCGGGTCGTGACAAAGCCTTTTGAGTGGTATCAGAGCACTGGTTTGGAAACTGGTTGGATTGTAAGACAGAGCTATAGGAAGTGATCAGTGAGTCTGTCTAGGGGTAGTTTTGGGTCGTTTGGCTTTTTATTGTGTTGTTTTCGTGTTGTTTTTGTGATAGTTTTCCGGATTTTCTGGATTTTTCTGTATGGATCAGCCAGACCCAGACATGACAGACGGGCAGAGTGCCAGTCAGGCAGCACCCGTGGGGAGTACAGCCCCAGTGGCCGGTGCTGATACACTTGCTCAGTTTGCTACACTTGTTGCTCAGATGATGAGCGAGACTCAGAGCAGAGCTGTTACTGTCAGATCAGAGGATATTGATAGACATTTACAGTTATTTTTGAGGTTGAAACCTCCGAGATTTGAGGGCGCTGTTGAGCCCAAAGCAGCCGAGGAGTGGCTGAGGAGATTGGAAAAGACTTTTGATGGGATGCAGTGTCCAGCGGATAGGAAAGTTCCGTTGGCAGTTTTTCTGTTGGATGGAGAGGCTGAGCACTGGTGGGAAGGCCAGCAGGCGGCCAGATTTCAGGGTAGGCTGAACTCTTTGATCACTTGGGACGAGTTCACTGAGGTATTTCGAGACTGGTTTGTTCCCCCTTCTGCACGACAGCAGATGCAGGAGAGTTTTCTGAGACTGGTTCAGGGGAGCAAGACGGTGATGCAGTACGAGGCTGAGTTTACTGCACTAGCCAGGTATGCTCCGCAGCTAGTGAGCACTTCTGCTGAGAGGTGCTACAGATTTCTGAGGGGATTGCGAGATAGTCTGAGGCAACCCCTGGTGCCTTTTCACATTTCTGATTTCGCTGAGCTTGTGGAGCGAGCTCGTCTGATTGAGAATGATCTGATGGCTACTCAGCAGCGGTGGACTGCGAGTAGGAAGAGATTTGGCGGTGAAGCTTCTGGCAGTGGTTCCTCTGGGAAGAGGAGATTTGTGATTGGTTCTGGATCCGGAGTCAACAGATCTGACTCCAGGAGGAGTGGAGAATCGTCTGGTACTGCTACCAGTACGACGAGTTCAGGATCTGTCAGTGGGGCACCTGTGTGCCAGAGTTGTGGACGGCGACATCATGGCCAGTGCTATAGGATGGCTGGTCTGTGTTTCAGATGTGGTCAGCCTGGACATAGGATTGCAGAGTGTCCACAGGCTGGATTTGATCGACGTTCTGAGTTCCGACCTGAGGGCTCTGTTAGACCTACCGGTTCTGCAGCAGGAAGACCGAGGACTGTTCCTCCTCGCCCTGAGGGATTTTCTGGAAGAGGTGGTAGTACTAGTTCTGGACCACGGAGACCACCTACGGTTCAGAGGGAGCAGAGTAGTTCTGTTGCTTCAGCTCCTGCTCCAGTTCAGCCACGAGTTTACAGCCTGAGTCAGCAGGAGGCTCGTGATGCTCCGGATGTTGTGACAGGTACGATTTATATTTCTGATCAGCCCTGTCGTGTTTTGTTTGACTCTGGAGCTAGTCACTCTTTTCTGTCCGAGCGCTGTTTTGAGCTTTTGCGTTTGGATTCTGTTTTGTTGCCGATTTCTCTTTCTGTGATTTTACCGGCTGGAAGTAATTTGATTGCCCGCAAGTTTTGTTTTTGTGAGATTGACATTGCTGGCAAGAAGTGGAAGTCAAGCCTGATTTTGTTACCGATTTCTTCGTATGACGTAATTTTGGGCATGGATTGGCTGAGTCTGTATGAGGCTCAGATTGATTGTCTGAAGAAGCAAGTGAGTTTGCTTGTGGCTGGAGAGAGAGTTGTATTTCAGGGATTACGAGGTGTTCTCTCCAGTCTGATTTCTGCGTTGGAGGTGAGCAAAATGTGGAAGAAGGGTTACCCAGTGTTTTTGGCTTCGGTGCGGGATCTGAATCTGGAGGTTGATTCTGTTTCTGAGATCCCAATGGTACGGGAGTTTGCCGATGTTTTTCCTGAGGAGTTGGTTGGTTTACCTCCGGATAGAGAGGTGGAGTTCTCTATCGATGTTTTTTCGGGTACAGCTCCTATATCAAAAGCTCCGTACAGAATGGCACCGAAAGAACTTTCTGAGTTGAAAGTTCAGCTTCAGGAGCTAGTTGACAGAGGTTTTGTCCGTCCTAGTGTTTCGCCTTGGGGAGCACCTGTTTTGTTCGTAAAGAAGAAGGACGGGACACTCCGTATGTGTGTTGATTACAGAGATTTGAACAAGGTCACTATCAAGAATAAGTATCCTTTGCCTCGGATCGACGACTTGTTTGATCAGCTTTCCGGATCTTCAGTATTTTCGAAGATTGATTTGCGATCCGGATACTATCAGGTGAAGGTGAAGGAATCTGATGTGGTGAAGACTGCTTTCAGTACTCGGTACGGGCACTACGAGTTTTTAGTTATGCCTTTTGGGGTAACCAATGCGCCTGCTATTTTCATGGATCTGATGAACCGAGTATTCAGGGAGTTTCTGGATCAGTTCGTGATCGTCTTTATTGATGATATTTTGGTGTATTCTGCTTCTGAGGATGAGCATGCCAGACATTTGAGCATTGTGTTGGAGACCTTGAGGCGGCATCAGCTGTATGCCAAGTTCTCCAAGTGTGAATTCTGGCTGAAGAGTATTTCTTTTCTGGGGCATGTGATTAGCGGAGAAGGCATTTCTGTTGATTCCCCAGAAGATTCAGGCGGTTGCTGATTGGCCAAGGCCGACTACGGTATTTGAGGTACGTAGTTTCTTGGGCATGGCCGGGTATTATAGGAAATTTGTGAAGGGATTTTCACAGATTTCGACGCCTCTGACGAGACTGACGCAGAAGTCAGTAGCTTTTGTTTGGACACCGGAGTGTGAAGCTAGTTTTCAGAAATTGAAGGACTGTTTGACTTCAGCTCCAGTGTTAGCACTTCCGTCAGGTACGGAAGGTTTTCAGGTCTTCAGTGATGCTTCACTGAAAGGACTGGGATGTGTTCTGATGCAGCGTGGTCAGGTAATTGCTTATGCTTCTAGACAGTTAAAGCCACATGAGAAGAATTACCCGACGCACGATCTGGAGTTAGCTGCTGTAGTATTTGCTTTGAAGATTTGGCGTCATTATCTGTATGGCGTCAGTTGTGAGATCTTTACTGATCATAAGAGCCTGAAGTATATTTTTACTCAGAAGGATCTGAACCTGAGACAGAGAAGGTGGCTCGAGTTAATCAAGGACTATGATCTGACTATTCAGTACCAGCCTGGGAAGGCTAATGTGGTAGCGGACGCTTTGAGCAGGAAGTCTTCTGGATTATCAGGTATTCAGCTTACTTCCGATGACTTTCTGATTAGAGATATGGAACGCTTGCAGTTGGAGGTGATTCTCTCCAATGGGTTGGATTTGGCTCAGATGAGTATTCAGTCTACTTTGGGGACAAGGATTCAAGAAGCCCAGAAGTCAGATTCTGATTATTCGAAGTTGATTGCTCAGATTGGATCTGGTAAGACTCCTGAACTTCGAATTTCTGATTCTGGTGCTATTTTCTGCAAGAACAGGTTATGGGTACCTGTATTTGGAGATTTGAGGCAGGAGATTCTGTATGAATCTCATCATTCTGGCTATACTATTCATCCAGGCAGTGGTAAGATGTATGCTGATATGAAGCTATTATTTTGGTGGCCTGGGCTGAAGAAGGATGTGGCGGAGTTTGTGTCGAGATGCGAGGCCTGTCAGTTGGTGAAGGCAGAGCATCAGCGACCAGGTGGACTGTTGCAGTCGTTACCTATCCCTGAGTGGAAGTGGGAGGAGGTGACGATGGATTTTGCGATGGGTTTTCCTCGATCACGGCAAGGACACGATGCCATCTGGGTAGTCGTAGATCGATTGACGAAGTCAGCCCATTTTCTTCCGATCAGACAGACTGATTCAGTAGAGCGCTTGGCACAGGTTTATGTTAAGGAGATTATCAGATTGCACGGTGTGCCTCGCGTGATTGTATCTGATCGAGATGGACGTTTTACTTCCAGACTTTGGAAGGGCATTCAGCAAGGCTTGGGTACTAAACTGCATTTCAGTACAGCTTTTCATCCTCAGACTGATGGACAGTCTGAGAGGACCATTCAGGTATTGGAAGATCTATTGAGACTTTGTGTTTTAGATTTTGGAGGAAGCTGGGAAGATCATATCCCTTTGATTGAGTTTGCTTACAACAATAGCTTCCAATCCAGTATTGGTATGGCACCGTACGAGGCTTTGTATGGCAGGAAGTGCCGGACTCCTTTGACTCTGACGGAGGTCGGAGATAGACAGACTTTGGGTGCCACTTTTGCTGATGAAACTGTTCAGAAAATTAATTTGATTAAAGAAAGATTGAAAGCAGCTCAGGACCGTCAACAGAAGTATTACAATCAGAAGCACAGGTTCGTTGAGTTTCAAGTCGGTGACTTTGTGTATGTCAAAGTCAGCCCGATGAAAGGTGTGAGCAGATTTGGTCAGGTAAGCAAGCTTAGTCCAAGGTATGTTGGACCTTTTGAAATTTTAGAAAGGATTGGGAAAGCGGCTTACAGACTTTTGCTTTCTGATTCGATGCCCGACGTGCATAATGTGTTTCATGTAGCCACTTTGAGGAAGTGGGTATCAGATTCTGGTAAGAAGGTATCTGCTGATGAGGTTGAGATTCAGGAGAATCTGGCGTACAAGGAAGAGCCAGAGTTGATTTTGGCGTACGACGTCCGAAAACTACGAAGTAAACAGATTCCGATGGTTAAAGTCCAGTGGAAGCACCGTACTGCACGGGAAGCCACTTGGGAGAAGGAGTCTGACATGAGACAGTCGTACCCGTACTTGTTTTGACGGAGGTTGGATTGGATAATGTCGAGGACGACATTTTTTTTTAGTTGGGGAGATTGTAATATCAGTTCTGCTCCAGGTTCGTCCGGGACGAAGTTGGATCGTCCGGGACGATCGGTACAGGTTATGCAGAAAATCAGTTTTGGTTGTATGATTCGTCGGGACGAAATTTGGATCGTCTGGACGAAAATTCTCCCGAGGACCTGTCGCCGGGGACGATGATGAAAATTTCGTCTGGACGAGGATTTTCCAGAGCACACATCGTCCGGGACGAAGTGCGATCGTCCAGGACGATCTGAGCATTTCTTAAGGGAAATGAGATATTTTGAAGAGAGAGAAAAAGAAAAATAAAATATCAGATTTTGATCCGAGGAGAGAGGAAGAAAAAGAGAAAAAGGAAAAGTTGATTTCGGGAAGCCGCGGGTCCGTTTTCGTTCGTCGAGACTGTTGAGGATTTTGCTGTACGCAAGGTAAGGCACATTCCGCCTTTCTCAATTTTCAGAACCGTCGAGTTTGGCGGTATTTTCTGTCCGGATTTCGTTTCCGTTACCGATTTTCGTCCGTAACTTTTGATTGATTCAGTTTTTACCGCGTAACTTTCTGTATATTGTTGAAGTGCCGAGTGTGCAGTTTTTGGTTATTTTCCGAAGATTTTTGTCCGGGTATTTTTGATTCGGCAGCGTTTTCAGTTGATTTCATTTTTCTGTGAATCCGTAAATTCTCTGTGCAGTAGAATAAATGTTCTGGAATATGATTATCTATGTTCTGTGCGAATTTGGTAAATTTTCTTTGCAGGAAATTTTGTGTAAATTCCGTCTAATGCCGTTGTGCTGCCCGATTTTTGTCTGATTTCTGATTTGCCCGGATTTCTTCTGAATTGAAATGCTATCTGTATGTGCTATAAAAAGGGAGTTATAAGGGGCCTGGATCCTATGAGATTCAGTAAGTGTCAGGGAAATCTGAAATGAGCTCAAATCTGAAAATCTGATATCTGTTCTGTTCCGGATCCGATGAATTCTGTTCTGGTGCTGTAAGCACATCTGTTCTGGTGCCGTAAGCACATCTGTTCTGGTGCCGTGAGCACAAAGGGTGCTATAAGGGGCCTGAATCCAAAGAGATTCAGTCAGTGTCAGGGAATTTAGCTATTAAATATATATCTGTTCTGTTGATATCTGATTTCCGTATCTGTTCTGTAAGCAATTCTGCTTCTGATTTCTGTAAGCAATTATGATTCTGAGATGATATGATCTGCAATTCTGATTTCTGATTTTGTTAATGTGATATGTCTGATTCTGTCATGTTTCTGATACGATTTCTGTTCCGTACAACTCTGTGAATTCTAACTCTGACTTTCTGATTTCTGTATAATTCTGACTCTGTTGATTTATTATGTTCTGTTTGTACTCTGAATCCGTACGACTCTGATTCTGATTTGATATCTGTTCGTATCTGTTCTGATTCTATTCTGTTTCTTTCTGATATGTCCGGTTTGACAATCTGTACGATTCTATTCCGATTTCTGATCTGATTTCTGTCTGATGAGTTTGGTTTTGAATTCTGAAAGTTTTGATTGGAGGTTTGTTGCTTTGCTGAGCTGTTGAGCTCACTCTTGTTTTCTGGTGGTTTTCAGGTTCTGGGAAAGGGAAGGAAGTCCAGGAGTAGATTTCTGAGTCTGATTCGTATAGGTATTTGTTGTACCTTTTGATTTTTGTACAGTCATGGCTTTTCTGTTCTGTCTTTCTTTCTGTTCAAAAGCCATGCACTGTATTTGTAGATGATTGTATTTGAGGAAAAGACAAGATAGATGTTTTGTTCCGCTGTATTTGGTGATTTATAGTAGCTCTGTTGTTCTGTGTTTGTCTGGCCGTTTTGAGAATTATTTGGAAGATTCAGTTCCGAAACCAATTCCCAAACCAGATCCTGGTTAGTTTGTTTAGGCTGGTCGCGATCCGGTTTGGGCGGGATCCGTCCCCGTCGAATCGGGTCGTGACAAAGCCTTTTGAGTGGTATCAGAGCACTGGTTTGGAAACTGGTTGGATTGTAAGACAGAGCTATAGGAAGTGATCAGTGAGTCTGTCTAGGGGTAGTTTTGGGTCGTTTGGCTTTTTATTGTGTTGTTTTCGTGTTGTTTTTGTGATAGTTTTCCGGATTTTCTGGATTTTTCTGTATGGATCAGCCAGACCCAGACATGACAGACGGGCAGAGTGCCAGTCAGGCAGCACCCGTGGGGAGTACAGCCCCAGTGGCCGGTGCTGATACACTTGCTCAGTTTGCTACACTTGTTGCTCAGATGATGAGCGAGACTCAGAGCAGAGCTGTTACTGTCAGATCAGAGGATATTGATAGACATTTACAGTTATTTTTGAGGTTGAAACCTCCGAGATTTGAGGGCGCTGTTGAGCCCAAAGCAGCCGAGGAGTGGCTGAGGAGATTGGAAAAGACTTTTGATGGGATGCAGTGTCCAGCGGATAGGAAAGTTCCGTTGGCAGTTTTTCTGTTGGATGGAGAGGCTGAGCACTGGTGGGAAGGCCAGCAGGCGGCCAGATTTCAGGGTAGGCTGAACTCTTTGATCACTTGGGACGAGTTCACTGAGGTATTTCGAGACTGGTTTGTTCCCCCTTCTGCACGACAGCAGATGCAGGAGAGTTTTCTGAGACTGGTTCAGGGGAGCAAGACGGTGATGCAGTACGAGGCTGAGTTTACTGCACTAGCCAGGTATGCTCCGCAGCTAGTGAGCACTTCTGCTGAGAGGTGCTACAGATTTCTGAGGGGATTGCGAGATAGTCTGAGGCAACCCCTGGTGCCTTTTCACATTTCTGATTTCGCTGAGCTTGTGGAGCGAGCTCGTCTGATTGAGAATGATCTGATGGCTACTCAGCAGCGGTGGACTGCGAGTAGGAAGAGATTTGGCGGTGAAGCTTCTGGCAGTGGTTCCTCTGGGAAGAGGAGATTTGTGATTGGTTCTGGATCCGGAGTCAACAGATCTGACTCCAGGAGGAGTGGAGAATCGTCTGGTACTGCTACCAGTACGACGAGTTCAGGATCTGTCAGTGGGGCACCTGTGTGCCAGAGTTGTGGACGGCGACATCATGGCCAGTGCTATAGGATGGCTGGTCTGTGTTTCAGATGTGGTCAGCCTGGACATAGGATTGCAGAGTGTCCACAGGCTGGATTTGATCGACGTTCTGAGTTCCGACCTGAGGGCTCTGTTAGACCTACCGGTTATGCAGCAGGAAGACCGAGGACTGTTCCTCCTCGCCCTGAGGGATTTTCTGGAAGAGGTGGTAGTACTAGTTCTGGACCACGGAGACCACCTACGGTTCAGAGGGAGCAGAGTAGTTCTGTTGCTTCAGCTCCTGCTCCAGTTCAGCCACGAGTTTACAGCCTGAGTCAGCAGGAGGCTCGTGATGCTCCGGATGTTGTGACAGGTACGATTTATATTTCTGATCAGCCCTGTCGTGTTTTGTTTGACTCTGGAGCTAGTCACTCTTTTCTGTCCGAGCGCTGTTTTGAGCTTTTGCGTTTGGATTCTGTTTTGTTGCCGATTTCTCTTTCTGTGATTTTACCGGCTGGAAGTAATTTGATTGCCCGCAAGTTTTGTTTTTGTGAGATTGACATTGCTGGCAAGAAGTGGAAGTCAAGCCTGATTTTGTTACCGATTTCTTCGTATGACGTAATTTTGGGCATGGATTGGCTGAGTCTGTATGAGGCTCAGATTGATTGTCTGAAGAAGCAAGTGAGTTTGCTTGTGGCTGGAGAGAGAGTTGTATTTCAGGGATTACGAGGTGTTCTCTCCAGTCTGATTTCTGCGTTGGAGGTGAGCAAAATGTGGAAGAAGGGTTACCCAGTGTTTTTGGCTTCGGTGCGGGATCTGAATCTGGAGGTTGATTCTGTTTCTGAGATCCCAGTGGTACGGGAGTTTGCCGATGTTTTTCCTGAGGAGTTGGTTGGTTTACCTCCGGATAGAGAGGTGGAGTTCTCTATCGATGTTTTTTTGGGTACAGCTCCTATATCAAAAGCTCCGTACAGAATGGCACCGAAAGAACTTTCTGAGTTGAAAGTTCAGCTTCAGGAGCTAGTTGACAGAGGTTTTGTCCGTCCTAGTGTTTCGCCTTGGGGAGCACCTGTTTTGTTCGTAAAGAAGAAGGACGGGACACTCCGTATGTGTGTTGATTACAGAGATTTGAACAAGGTCACTATCAAGAATAAGTATCCTTTGCCTCGGATCGACGACTTGTTTGATCAGCTTTCCGGATCTTCAGTATTTTCGAAGATTGATTTGCGATCCGGATACTATCAGGTGAAGGTGAAGGAATCTGATGTGGTGAAGACTGCTTTCAGTACTCGGTACGGGCACTACGAGTTTTTAGTTATGCCTTTTGGGGTAACCAATGCGCCTGCTATTTTCATGGATCTGATGAACCGAGTATTCAGGGAGTTTCTGGATCAGTTCGTGATCGTCTTTATTGATGATATTTTGGTGTATTCTGCTTCTGAGGATGAGCATGCCAGACATTTGAGCATTGTGTTGGAGACCTTGAGGCGGCATCAGCTGTATGCCAAGTTCTCCAAGTGTGAATTCTGGCTGAAGAGTATTTCTTTTCTGGGGCATGTGATTAGCGGAGAAGGCATTTCTGTTAATTCCCAGAAGATTCAGGCGGTTGCTGATTGGCCAAGGCCGACTACGGTATTTGAGGTACGTAGTTTCTTGGGCATGGCCGGGTATTATAGGAAATTTGTGAAGGGATTTTCACAGATTTCGACGCCTCTGACGAGACTGACGCAGAAGTCAGTAGCTTTTGTTTGGACACCGGAGTGTGAAGCTAGTTTTCAGAAATTGAAGGACTGTTTGACTTCAGCTCCAGTGTTAGCACTTCCGTCAGGTACGGAAGGTTTTCAGGTCTTCAGTGATGCTTCACTGAAAGGACTGGGATGTGTTCTGATGCAGCGTGGTCAGGTAATTGCTTATGCTTCTAGACAGTTAAAGCCACATGAGAAGAATTACCCGACGCACGATCTAGAGTTAGCTGCTGTAGTATTTGCTTTGAAGATTTGGCGTCATTATCTGTATGGCGTCAGTTGTGAGATCTTTACTGATCATAAGAGCCTGAAGTATATTTTTAGTCAGAAGGATCTGAACCTGAGACAGAGAAGGTGGCTCGAGTTAATCAAGGACTATGATCTGACTATTCAGTACCAGCCTGGGAAGGCTAATGTGGTAGCGGACGCTTTGAGCAGGAAGTCTTCTGGATTATCAGGTATTCAGCTTACTTCCGATGACTTTCTGATTAGAGATATGGAACGCTTGCAGTTGGAGGTGATTCTCTCCAATGGGTTGGATTTGGCTCAGATGAGTATTCAGTCTACTTTGGGGACAAGGATTCAAGAAGCCCAGAAGTCAGATTCTGATTATTCGAAGTTGATTGCTCAGATTGGATCTGGTAAGACTCCTGAACTTCGAATTTCTGATTCTGGTGCTATTTTCTGCAAGAACAGGTTATGGGTACCTGTATTTGGAGATTTGAGGCAGGAGATTCTGTATGAATCTCATCATTCTGGCTATACTATTCATCCAGGCAGTGGTAAGATGTATGCTGATATGAAGCTATTATTTTGGTGGCCTGGGCTGAAGAAGGATGTGGCGGAGTTTGTGTCGAGATGCGAGGCCTGTCAGTTGGTGAAGGCAGAGCATCAGCGACCAGGTGGACTGTTGCAGTCGTTACCTATCCCTGAGTGGAAGTGGGAGGAGGTGACGATGGATTTTGCGATGGGTTTTCCTCGATCACGGCAAGGACACGATGCCATCTGGGTAGTCGTAGATCGATTGACGAAGTCAGCCCATTTTCTTCCGATCAGACAGACTGATTCAGTAGAGCGCTTGGCACAGGTTTATGTTAAGGAGATTATCAGATTGCACGGTGTGCCTCGCGTGATTGTATCTGATCGAGATGGACGTTTTACTTCCAGACTTTGGAAGGGCATTCAGCAAGGCTTGGGTACTAAACTGCATTTCAGTACAGCTTTTCATCCTCAAACTGATGGACAGTCTGAGAGGACCATTCAGGTATTGGAAGATCTATTGAGACTTTGTGTTTTAGATTTTGGAGGAAGCTGGGAAGATCATATCCCTTTGATTGAGTTTGCTTACAACAATAGCTTCCAATCCAGTATTGGTATGGCACCGTACGAGGCTTTGTATGGCAGGAAGTGCCGGACTCCTTTGACTCTGACGGAGGTCGGAGATAGACAGACTTTGGGTGCCACTTTTGCTGATGAAACTGTTCAGAAAATTAATTTGATTAAAGAAAGATTGAAAGCAGCTCAGGACCGTCAACAGAAGTATTACAATCAGAAGCACAGGTTCGTTGAGTTTCAAGTCGGTGACTTTGTGTATGTCAAAGTCAGCCCGATGAAAGGTGTGAGCAGATTTGGTCAGGTAAGCAAGCTTAGTCCAAGGTATGTTGGACCTTTTGAAATTTTAGAAAGGATTGGGAAAGCGGCTTACAGACTTTTGCTTTTTGATTCGATGCCCGACGTGCATAATGTGTTTCATGTAGCCACTTTGAGGAAGTGGGTATCAGATTCTGGTAAGAAGGTATCTGCTGATGAGGTTGAGATTCAGGAGAATCTGGCGTACAAGGAAGAGCCAGAGTTGATTTTGGCGTACGACGTCCGAAAACTACGAAGTAAACAGATTCCGATGGTTAAAGTCCAGTGGAAGCACCGTACTGCACGGGAAGCCACTTGGGAGAAGGAGTCTGACATGAGACAGTCGTACCCGTACTTGTTTTAACGGAGGTTGGATTGGATAATGTCGAGGACGACATTTTTTTTTTAGTTGGGGAGATTGTAATATCAGTTCTGCTCCAGGTTCGTCCGGGACGAAGTTGGATCGTCCGGGACGATCGGTACAGGTTATGCAGAAAATCAGTTTTGGTTGTATGATTCGTCGGGACGAAATTTGGATCGTCTGGACGAAAATTCTCCCGAGGACCTGTCGCCGGGGACGATGATGAAAATTTCGTCTGGACGAGGATTTTCCAGAGCACACATCGTCCGGGACGAAGTGCGATCGTCCAGGACGATCTGAGCATTTCTTAAGGGAAATGAGATATTTTGAAGAGAGAGAAAAAGAAAAATAAAATATCAGATTTTGATCCGAGGAGAGAGGAAGAAAAAGAGAAAAAGGAAAAGTTGATTTCGGGAAGCCGCGGGTCCGTTTTCGTTCGTCGAGACTGTTGAGGATTTTGCTGTACGCAAGGTAAGGCACATTCCGCCTTTCTCAATTTTCAGAACCGTCGAGTTTGGCGGTATTTTCTGTCCGGATTTCGTTTCCGTTACCGATTTTCGTCCGTAACTTTTGATTGATTCAGTTTTTACCGCGTAACTTTCTGTATATTGTTGAAGTGCCGAGTGTGCAGTTTTTGGTTATTTTCCGAAGATTTTTGTCCGGGTATTTTTGATTCGGCAGCGTTTTCAGTTGATTTCATTTTTCTGTGAATCCGTAAATTCTCTATGCAGTAGAATAAATGTTCTGGAATATGATTATCTATGTTCTGTGCGAATTTGGTAAATTTTCTTTGCAGGAAATTTTGTGTAAATTCCGTCTAATGCCGTTGTGCTGCCCGATTTTTGTCTGATTTCTGATTTGCCCGGATTTCTTCTGAATTGAAATGCTATCTGTATGTGCTATAAAAAGGGAGTTATAAGGGGCCTGGATCCTATGAGATTCAGTAAGTGTCAGGGAAATCTGAAATGAGCTCAAATCTGAAAATCTGATATCTGTTCTGTTCCGGATCCGATGAATTCTGTTCTGGTGCTGTAAGCACATCTGTTCTGGTGCCGTAAGCACATCTGTTCTGGTGCCGTGAGCACAAAGGGAGCTATAAGGGGCCTGAATCCAAAGAGATTCAGTCAGTGTCAGGGAATTTAGCTATTAAATATATATCTGTTCTGTTGATATCTGATTTCCGTATCTGTTCTGTAAGCAATTCTGCTTCTGATTTCTGTAAGCAATTATGATTCTGAGATGATATGATCTGCAATTCTGATTTCTGATTTTGTTAATGTGATATGTCTGATTCTGTCATGTTTCTGATACGATTTCTGTTCCGTACAACTCTGTGAATTCTAACTCTGACTTTCTGATTTCTGTATAATTCTGACTCTGTTGATTTATTATGTTCTGTTTGTACTCTGAATCCGTACGACTCTGATTCTGATTTGATATCTGTTCGTATCTGTTCTGATTCTATTTTGTTTCTTTCTGATATGTCCGGTTTGACAATCTGTACGATTCTATTCCGATTTCTGATCTGATTTCTGTCTGATGAGTTTGGTTTTGAATTCTGAAAGTTTTGATTGGAGGTTTGTTGCTTTGCTGAGCTGTTGAGCTCACTCTTATTTTCTGGTGGTTTTCAGGTTCTGGGAAAGGGAAGGAAGTCCAGGAGTAGATTTCTGAGTCTGATTCGTATAGGTATTTGTTGTACCTTTTGATTTTTGTACAGTCATGGCTTTTCTGTTCTGTCTTTCTTTCTGTTCAAAAGCCATGCACTGTATTTGTAGATGATTGTATTTGAGGAAAAGACAAGATAGATGTTTTGTTCCGCTGTATTTGGTGATTTATAGTAGCTCTGTTGTTCTGTGTTTGTCTGGCCGTTTTGAGAATTATTTGGAAGATTCAGTTCCGAAACCAATTCCCAAACCAGATCCTGGTTAGTTTGTTTAGGCTGGTCGCGATCCGGTTTGGGCGGGATCCGTCCCCGTCGAATCGGGTCGTGACACTCCTGGACCTCACCCGTGCTCTCCTACATGAAGCCCATCTGCCCAAACACTTCTGGACCGAAGCAGTCACGACGGCAGCCTACTTAATCAATAGACTACCATTCAAAGCAATCTCCAATCAAATTCCCTATCAAATTATTCACGGCATCGCCCCGACATACGATCATCTTCGCATCTTCGGCTGCCTCTGCTACCCGTGGCTTCGTCTGGATGCCATCGACAAACTCTCACCACGCTCTCAACCGTGTGTCTTCCTCGGCTACTCGTCTCATCAAAAAGGGTACAAGTGTTTTAATACTAGCACTAACAAAATACAAATTTTTCGTCATGTAACCTTTCAGGAACATATCTTTCCATATCAGCAATCGGTGGCTACCTCTGCTCCCTCTCCGGATGCATACTCTCAATTTGTCTCCCCACTAATTCTAACTCCCACGTCCATTCTGCAACCCGCATCTCATACTGCTCCTCGGCCGATCCAGCCTACTTGTTCCAATTTAGCACATCCTCTAGTTGACACCAACCAAATTTCTCCCACGGTGGTTGATCTCACCCTGCTCCCTCCTCGACCCATTCAAACTCATCCTATGCAGACAAGGGCAAAATCCGGAATTCATAAGCCAAAACAAATATATGATCTGTCGGCCAATCAAACACTCGGTGTTAATTACACCGAAACCTTTAGTCCTGTCGCTAAAATGCCCACCATAAGGGTTCTCCTCACTCTGGCTCTCCACCGGCATTGGTCTATACTTCAACTTGACATCTCAAACGCCTTTCTCCACGGTGATCTCACGGACATGGTGTACATGCGTCAACCGGCTTGCTTTATCGACACCAAACATCCGCAATACGTATGCAAGTTACACAAACCTCTCTACGGTCTTAAACAGGCACCGAGACAATGGTTCCACAAACTCACATCCCTCCTCCAACAGTTTGGGTTCAGGTTTAGTCGCTCCGATCCATCTCTCCTTATATTTCATCAACACAAAGTTCAATTATACTTTCTGATCTACATCGATGACATTCTCTTAACAGGAAACGATCAATTAGCAATTCAGTCTCTTCTTCACTACCTCCGGTCTCACTTTGCCCTCAAACAATTAGGCAATGTCTCCCTGTTCCTTGGCATTCAAATTCTTAATACCCCCTCCGGATACCTACTCAACCAACGTCATTACGCTCTCAAGATCCTCCAAGACGCTAGGCTACACGATTGCAGTGCGGCTCCAACTCCGATTATGCCAAATCATTCCGCTCCTGTTTCAGATGACAAACCTTTTGCTAATCCTCATCTCTACCGCAAGATAGCTAGCTCTCTACAGTACCTCTCTATTACTCGTCCGGACATCGCGTTCGCTGCAAATCGCATTTGCCAACACATGCACGCTCCAACCGATCGTCACTTTCAGCTCCTCAAGAGACTGCTTCGTTACATTAAAGGATCGCTAAACTACGGTCTACCGATCTCTTCAGGCAATCTCTCCCTTCGCACATATGTGGATGCCGATTGGGCATCTGATAGCTCCGACCGAAAATCTATCTCAGGATTCTGCACCTATCTTGGCAATACCCTCATATCCTAGTCCGTCAAGAAGCAGACGATCGTTGCAAAGTCGTCAGCCGAGGCAGAGTACCGATCACTGTCCGCTGCTGCCTCTGATGTTCTGTGGCTGCGTCGCCTTGTTGAGGAACTGCACCTATCTCAAAAGTCTCCCACCACCATCTACTGTGACAACACCTCCGCGATCGCTTTGGCAAGGAATCCCGTTTTCCATGCTCGCACTAAACACATCGAACTGGACTACCACTTTCTTCGTCAACACATTGACAGTGGAGCTATCACCATAGAGCACATCAGTTCCGTCGACCAGATAGTGGACATCTTCACTAAGCCATTGGCCATCACCAAATTTCAAGCTCTACGTGACAAATTGATCATTCCTGTACAGAACGATCACTTTGCGGGGGGTTAATAGGAGTAACGACTTTGTCGTACGTTCTTTTCGGATATCTTTGTAAATACTAGCTGGTTACATTCTTTTATTCTCTATATATATCACCGTGTAATCACCACTTTATGATATACAAAATCTACTTTTTATTATCTGCTCTGTCTCGTGTCCTTCATCTTCTTTCTTATTCTATTATAAATGAGTCTAGTCGAGTTCAAGTCACTCTTATTTGAGCTTGAGCTTGAGCTTGATTAATTAATCAAATTTGGGCTCGAGATCATGCTTAATTCTACGAGTTTTAGACTGCTCATGACTAAAAAAGAGAAATTAGAAGAGAAATAATATAAAGAAGTAACATGCATTTTTTAGATATTTTTAATAGCTTTATATTTGAACTCATGACTTGAAATATATTTTATATTAATGTTTTTAAACGAATTGACTTACGAGCTAATGAATAAACTAATTCAAGTTTGGCTCATTAGGTCATTAAGCTCAGTTCATGACCATTTTATCAGGCCAAATTTGAGTCGACTTATAAATCAACTTGACTCACACCCCTAACATAACATTTCATAGCAAAGAACTAATTTTAGCCAAAGCTACTGTAAAAAAAAAAGAAAATGAATCAAGAAAATAGATCGGGTTGAGACCGATTGACCTCTAAAAGATAAAAATAAATTATGTTAAAAAAGGCCATAATTAAAATCCAAACACCAAATATTATATCAATGAAGCAATCAATAGATGCGCTTCAACAAGAAAGAAAAGATCCATGTAAGTTAAATTTAGCTTGTTTACATGGGCGGAGGGAGGGTAAAAAAATTGAATTTTTTTTTTTTAAATCTCAAGACAAAATCAAGTTGGAAACTTCAAGAATTAAATCGGAGATCATATGAACTCCAATTTCAGTAAACTTATAGTCGAACTGAACGTCTCGAAAATACGAACCCAACAACACAAAATTCAACTCAATCCGAACCCAAATGACTCCAAATCAAAGACCCGAATCATATTTGGAAGGTTCAAACCATAATTTGTATTACCAAACGGTTTCCAAACATGACATTCTTATAGTCGAATCGAGCGGCTAGACAAGACGAATCCAACGAGCCAAAGATCGCCGAATTCTGATATCACTAAGACATTTAAATGCCCAATAGACGGTCCACGATCAAGATTGATCATCCATTCAAACTACTCCCAATTTAATTTCCTATTTATTTATATTTTTTTTCTTGATTGATATTATCTTAATCCTATATTGATTCAATCTTAAAGAGATTTTATGATTTTTTTTGTACAATGAGAAATATCACATATTTAGTTAATATATTAAACATGTTCTAGCAGAAATCAAGTGATTTGATGATTGAAGTCCTTTTATGAAGGAAGAAAATAAACTAATTTACTACCAAAGTTTTATCATTTTTAGTACTGATTATATTGGTCATAAGCCTGAATGTATAAAGTTGAAGGAAAATTTAAAAAAAAATTTAGGCCCCCCTAGATATATTTTCTGGCTCCGCCACTGCTTGTTTATAACCCTAATTAGAATAAATATTTGCAAAAAATCTATAAGAAAACTTTATTTTATTTATTCAGGATAATTATTTTTTTTTTCCTTCTAGAAATGGGAATGTTTTTTGTGTTTTGTGAAGTCAGTGTAAATAAAATGGGAATCAGATATTATTTAAAAAACAAAAAGTTGCTATTTTTCAAGTCTTTGCTTAGCCTGTGAACCGAATGAGGTGGACGATTTAATGCTTTATTTCTATCCAAAATAAAATAGGTGTAAGGTTAGCCTCTAAGACTTTCGCGCCTATAATAACGTCAATTTGCATATCCAATTGACCGGTCTGAGCTGGTTTGATCCGGTTCGATTTTTTTCTTCACCTGGATTAATTCCACTATCAAATGCCTCAGCTTCACTAAGTTGTCAATATTGATATGACTCAAAAATTTGATTTGAACCCGACTCAAATTTCGAGTTAGGATCAATTCATTTGTCAAATGGGTCAGGTTCGAGATTAACAAATTGACCCGTTTCAAAAATCGAGTCAGGTTCAGATTGACCCGAAAATCCAAGAATGACCCAGGGTCAACCCAAGAAGTCCTACTGTACATGAAATCGAAAATCCCGATTCCCGCCTGCACTCGTGAGTCAACCGGGCCTGGCGGCCTCACCTTTCGCCTCTCCATGTAAGTAAACTGTCACAAACAAAGCTTTAAGATAGCTTTCTTATTGTTTTTGAAGCAGTTTTTTATAAAAAAAAAAAATTAAAAAATAATGAAAAAATAGTGATAAAAATTTATCCTAACGAAACTTCAAGACCGCTTATATTTATTTCAAGTAAGCGTAGCACTTTGAATATAATTTATTTTAAATTTATTAGTTTAAAAATTGTGTTTGAACGATTTTCAATATGATAAGAGAACACTATTTTAATGTTAAAATAGATAAAAATAAATAATTTTGAGAATTATACAAGCTCAAATACATATTGAAAAACCAACCATTTTTATTTATTTATTTATTTATATTAAAATATTAATAACTTTAATAACTCATATACATTTCATCATAATTAGCCAATTTTATTATCTTATAATGTATATTTCATTCATAAATTAGCTTGCCTCTCTTGCTTGTTTGACAATCTTCTATATTGTGCAATAATCTCTAGAGCTCAATTCCCTTTGAAAAAATAACAAAGACCGCGCATGAAATGTCAAGCCTTTGGTCCACCTAAGCAAAAAATTCCTTAAGACTGTTTGGTAACACGCAAAGTTGGTAAAATGACTGCTAACGGAGTTAGGCGGGAGAAGCTTCCGAATTATATTCTTTGAAAAAAACTTTAATAATCTCAAATGGATCCTTTGTAAATCAAAGAGAATGGTCTACTTTTTCTTTCTCTATAGCTTATGCTTAGGCGTGTCAATATTAGACATGACCCGAAAATCCGACTCGAATCTGACCCAAAAATTTCGGGTTCGTGTTGACCCAAAACCGAACCGGGTCGGGTTCGCGTTAAGGTTTTCGACCAGTTTGCAAACTCGGGTCAGGTTGACCCAAAAATCCGGTAATGACCCGCCATGACCGGGCCTGATCGAAGCTGGCCGCGGGAAGTCCAAGTGCGCCTGACCATGCATCGCTTCGCGAGTCGCAGTCGCGCGTCGTGTATGTCCGCCACGTAGCTGCCTGCTCGCCTGCTGCGCCACTGCCGCCTGCCCGCTGCGCCGCTGCCTCTTGCCAGTCGCACCGCGTCCTGCTACGAAGTGCGAACTCGCGCCGCTGCCCGCAATGGATAACGAGTCGTGTCGGGTTGACTCGAACCCAAAGCGGGTCGGGTCCAGGAAATCGACCCGTTTGTAAAAACGGGTCAGTTCGAGTTGACCCGATTGGTGCCGGGTCAATTTCGGGTTTGACCCGAACCCGACCCGTGACCCGAAATTGACACCCCTACTTATGATGAGGCTTTGCAAAGTTATTGGCTTTAATTTGTGAACTAGTTTTCTAATGGCTTATTTAATTGCTTTTAAATATAAAATATGATTGAACATTAAGTAAATTTTGTAATTAAATGACCTGTCAGCCCATTTTTTTCTCATTTTTTGCTGCTTCAGATTTATTTAACTAATTCAATTAAAATGCTAAAAATTGGAATACTTATGATTATTTGAATATAAACAAATGAAAAAATCTTACTATCAAGTATATAAAGAGTAAAGAATATAGTGTAATTGAATGATTAATGTTACTAATATACATTACACTTATATGTTATACAAACACAAATTACAAATTACATTTATAAAAAATAAAAAAATATATCAAATAAATTGTTTCTATTTAATCTACTTTAAAATGCTAAAATTGTGTAACTGTCATAACATAAAAAGCTTGATTATCATTTATGATTTATAGAGCTCAGCTTAAACCTCCAAATCATTCATCAAGTATTAAAATCAATAAAATGCAATTTAGTAAAGAATATTAAGGGAGTACCATCCAAAGCGACATTTTGCATTAGCTTAGGTAGTAGTATCTGATTGCATTTATCCCAAAAGAATTCACACTTTAGGAGGTTTCTCATAATCACTTTATTAAAAGAAAATTATCAGAGTAAAGACAAATGTTTAAATATATCTAGCAAAAGCAAAAGAGTTCAAATAAATCAAATCCATTATTCCAACATATCAAGAAATTATCAATAGCAGTAGTTCAATTCAAGCTACACTGGATATTACTTTAGATTGTTCAGTGTTTAGCATTTAGCAGAACAATAAACCTGATAAAATAATCATAAATTCTGCAGAATTAGTGGAGGAATATATAATAAGCAACCAACAAGCTACGATAAGCCAGGAAACAACAATGTGGCCCACACCCAGAGCCAGCAGCCAACAACTAGCATAGTAGCAAACACAATCACAACCAAACCCAACAACTAGCAAACACAATCACAACTACAACCGAACCTATTAACTAGCAAATAGGATTATTCCAACATAATTCATAACATAATATACTGAAACTAAAATAAAAACCTAACTTTGTCAGGAAAACGGAACAATCAAACAAAACAAATAGTGAAGCTAGTGCATCAAATTAAGTAATTAACCAAGAAGATTGTCAATGATGGCTAGACTAGGAAGTAGCCATGGAAAGCCAAGAATTATAAGCTAATCTTACAACACAATTGCAAATTGCAATAACAATTCCCTTCAATTCTCAATGTCCAACAGGATTATTCATGTTCACTGAACTATCACCTTCTTCAGTTGGATTTGATTCACCATTTAGGGTCATGATATTCTGGTCATGATATTCTCCATAGCATTGTCAAGTTCAGGATAGTTCATGATCAATCATAACTACAAAAGAAATATGTTTTAAAAAATCCAATCGAAATAATTGAAAATTTGAAATAGTAGAGGTGGCTCAAGTAAAGTCATGGCTACTAACGACTTTTTATTATGAGGAAATGAGCAAGGGTCACAACCAATAAGGAAACGAAAGCTCGAGAACAAGTGAACAACCCCAGGCAACCAAGCCAAACCACGAGGTTTATACCTAGGTTTATTTAAAACCAGTTTGAAGTGGGATCATCTCCGGGTTTCCGGGTCAAACCGAACTCGTCCCGATTATTAAAACAGGTCAATTTTTTAAACTAAAACCTGGGCCATTTGGTAAACGGGTTGACCCGAATCCGTACTTTTCATGGCCGAGTTTCGGGTCGTGTCAAGTATTGACACCTCTACTAATAACTTCTTATCATGCTAACATGTGCTTGATTTATAAATCAATTTTGAAATGATATATGTTCATTAAAGCTATTTTGCATTCAATTCTCCATTGTTTCATGAGCTTTTCATCTCAAATGCTCCTCTAAGAAAGATAATTTGATTCATACAAGAATGATGGAACAGTATAGTTGGTCCATCAAGAGACTACAATTCTTCTCATAATTATTCTTGTCAATCTAACCGTTGAAACGTTAATCCATCACCATCAAAATACTTTTCAGATAAATTCCTATAATCTAGTAGCCGCATCGAGCCATCAACATAAAGCCACCACTAATTGCAAGCCCGGGTCAGATAAAGCGTTAGCAATCTAACTGGATTAGCTAGCCCAAGAGCTACGCCATCCAATCATAAATTATTAGATCCATTGTAATATCTGCATAATATAAATTATTTATATATTATATTAATTTAAAAATAATTATAATAATTTTTAATTTAATCCCGATAATGTTTTAATCAAAATATCATCCCAAAAGATAGTCAACATAAAAAAAAAAACAGCAAACCATTCAATTACTTGCTTGAATGGGAAACTAATTTAGTATCAAATTAACTCAACACAGTAAAGGGTCTTGAATCCGCTTAGGATTAGTTTGAGACAACTGCAATTTTAATGAAGGTGGTTGTAAAGCTGAGATGAAAAAAGTAAAATTTTTAAAGCCGGTATACAAAAAGGAGCTTTCTAGTATTGATACGCCATCATAAAATTATCTTGATCGGGCACGAATCTTGAAGCAAGGTGGGTTTTTATGGGCAGATGGGGCAGTGGCCCCCAAGGCCCTCAGTGTTGCTCCGCCGTTGCTCTTAACAAAACACATTGGAGAAAAAGATTCGTGTAGTCGACCTCATGGAGTGGGATAAAGGTTTCCTTTGTTACAACTTTTTTATTATTATTTTTTAATGTAATTTAATAGTTCAAAAATGAAATTTTTTACTGAAAAGTTGCTTTAGAAAATGACAAAAAAGCTGTCCTAAACAAACATAAAGACTTGATGTTGTTGTTGATGAATGAAATGAGCTAAGCAGCATGCAACCTATCTTGATCTGAGGCTATCAAATAAAAGATTTTGGGTTTAAAGTTTATATATGTGATGTATGGGCAGCATCTATTGAATCCCTTGGCGGTGGGGCAATGTAAACAATCTAGAACGTCTAACTGGATCACGCAACGTATCTTGGTTTGGAATATTGACTTTTGCAGCAATATTAGTTCCCCGAATGGCTTATCACTACTATTCGAAAATGACAGCGTTAGCATATATATATAGCTTACTGAAGATGACGGAATGATGATGGTAGGGATGACGCATAACAATGTGCGGCTAAGGAGTTGGGCAAAGTCTAACTAAGCTGTTTATTTCGAGCAACAGATGGTTTGGAAAGCAATGCATGTAGTTTTATAGTAAGAATTAATGCGGTATTCCTTCCCATTCAGTCTGATATATTATTAATTACAATCAAATAACTTATCTCTTCCTCTTTCATATTGCTGTTGGAAGTGGCAGTCTCATTTTTCATGGATGCCAACTAGCTAACTTTTTCTCAATGATATCAGTTCACCAAAAAATTTCATAGATCAGGTTCTAATTATGAAACCCCTTTAAGTAAAAATAACTAAACTCTTACATATCGAGGCGCCTTTTAGTGTAATGGTTAAAATTTTCGTAAGAAACTCCGCAATTAAGCATACTCGTTTCAGAGCAATTCTGGGATGGTTGACCTGCTGGGAAGTTAGACCAACATGACAAAATCATGAGGCTTTTAGGCCAAAGCGGATAATAACTCGATAGTTAAGAGTTTGGGCTGCTACACCAAGTCTATCTACTTCGAAGTTCAAGCGATCAAGTCAAGCAAGAAGAGTGAAAATTGTGTCGCAATCGCATTGAATTCATTAGAGTCATAGTGAATTTAAAAAAAAAACCATATCAAACTTTTCAAAATCATAGTGAACTAGTCCGATTCATAATAAGTTTATTATAATTAATTCAAAATCCATTAAAATCATTGTGAACTCGCCAACATTTATTTCAACAAGCTGATGGTTTTATCTGACAAATCAATGTTTTCTTCTAGTAAGCTGACAACTTTACTCATCAAGCTGGCGACTTCACCAAATAAGTAGATGAATTTTGTTTAGTGGGCGCCTTGAGTGGGATTATTTATTTTTTCTCAATCACAATATGATTGTCCACCTCAACAATTTATAATGCTCATTCGTCTTCTTTTTTTTGTTATCATTGTTGCGGGCTAGAATATACGCAGCGATAGGACTAGAATTTTTCGTCTTGACGTTGTACGGATATCCAGCACACAAACAAAAGAGAAATAAAATACCAGAATTTTTACGTGGAAACCTGAGAAAGGAAAAAACCACGGGGCCACGCCGAGTTGAAAGAATTTCTCTAGTGTTTGCTTTAGTTACAAGAGGCTGACTAGTCCTTAAAATTTAGAATGATCCGATTACAATGATTAACTCACGGGTTAAAATTCAATTACAAATAAGAATTTGAAATTCGATAATGTTTGGTGGTCGGACGGAATCCCAGAGTCACATGTACATCGGACAGAATTCCGGCGTCACTTAGAGATCAAATAAAAATACGGTGTCATTTGAAGGTCGGACATAACTCCGGCATCACTTGAAAGTCGAAAAGAACTTCAGAGTCACTTGAAAGTCGGACAGAACTCCGGCGCCACTTAAAAGTAGAGCGAAACTCCGGCAGTGGCTGAGGAGGAGCATCTTCCCTCCTCATCAAGGAGGAGCTTCTTCCCTCCTGCTTTTATTCTCTTCTCTTCTTCTTCATTCTTCTTGATTGGGTCTCCTCTTAAGAGAAATGAGGGGCTATTTATAATTTTCTGAGAGTGGCATGACCAGTAAATAGGAGGAGGAAGATCAAAGGCAAATGAGAAGTGGTTTGAATGGACAACCAATATTAAATTCCTTGATTGTGGACCGTTCGTTAAATATTTGAAGGTCTTAATGATGTCGAAATTTGGTGATCTTGGGCTCGTTGGGTTCCTCTCGTCAAGCCGCTCGATTTGACTATAAGCATGTCATGTTTTTGGTAATCCAAATTATGGTTTGAATCTTCCAATAATGCTTCAAGTCTTCTAATCATACTCATTTGGGCTCGGATTGAGTTAATTTTTGAAGCTTCCAACTTGATTTTCCTCGAGATTCGTGCCTCATCAAGATAATTTTTGATGATATATCAATCATGAACTAATTTTTTCATTAATTTTAAAACTAATAATTGATTGTTTAGCATTTATAAATATGCATATTTTTTATGATAAAAAGCAAACAATAAAATTCAAGATTTCTAATATTATATATATAATTTAGCCTCTTATTTTAACATGGATTGTTGGGGAAGTAAAACCGTACAACAAACACAAACAAGAAAGAGAAGTTGCAACGAAAAGTAAAATACTATAATGTGAAAAAATCTAAAATCTTGAAAAAAAAATCACGAAGCCGCACTACATAAAGAAACCCACTATAAAAATGCTGGGAAATTGTACAAATTTCTCTCTCCTTGTTTCTCCAAACCACCCCATTGGATTCAACCCTTCAAATTAAACATAAAAAAAACAAGAAAGAAAACTGCACTGACCCACTCACAACGCTGTTGTTCCCCACTCTATTTTTTTTGGCAACATGCAGCGCTGTTGCACTTCAACCTACATGAATGCCACATTTTTTACTTTACCTCCAACCAGAGACTGCAGTGCCACAATACTCGAGTATACATGCAAACTTGTACTGTTGTATGAATTTTTTTTTTCCCTAAGGGCAAAGCTCTTGAACCCAAGCAGTGAGAGCCCCCCCTACAACCCTTGATGAGCTCAACTAACAAAATTGAGTTATGAGTCAATAGTATAACCTAATTGATCGACATAATTAGATTCCACACAAAACTAATATGGATAACAAAAAACATAATTTGCTTTGATTCATTTTCTCCTTAGATTATCTTCATAATAATAATTTCATCATGATGCAACATCCCTACCTACTAAAGTTTAATGGTTCTTTGGGTGCATACTAATCTTATTCACTAGGTATGACATTAAAACATTAATAGAACTCTCTTTGTGTATCCACCAATATGTGTAATACATCATAGTGTTCTATGATCACTAAGATCACTTCTTCTTTCACAAAGTTAGTGAAAAACGATCATAATGGCTGCCTTAGAAAGAGGAGAGCGAAATTGGATGTTTACCCCAAAAATAGCAGTCCAGCAAGGCTCAGTGGACGAGCGGGCCCATAAGCTAACCACCTAACATCTTAATGGGCCAACTAGTGTTAGTAAGGTTGCAAGTCCTTCAAGCATTAGGCCCATCAATTGCCACAAGTATTTAGAAATTAAAAGAAAATTAGTTTGGTTATATAAGTTTAATATCTGGTCATTTATTATTACTTAGAGTCCTATTATTTTGTGGACATATATTTTTTTTAATTTTTTAAAAAATAAAAAAATAAAAAAAAAAATGATATTTGTGCTCACTCAAATTTGCAATTGAATTCAAATTAATAAATTTGAGTTGATTATGGTTTCACTACAAAAATTAATTGTCTTTCTATAGTTAATAAATTATCATTATTTAAGCTAATCCAAACATATATATGATGAACCTTAAATTCCTAATTAAATGCAGGTGAGAGGCCAACTAGCTCTCAATTGTATCTAGGGGTGTAAACGAGTCGAGTCGAGCTTGAGTCATGCTTAACTCGAGCTTGGCTCATCAGCCAAGTCGTGAGCTTGAGCTCGAGTTCAATTCAAGCTCATGCTCGAGCTCGGGTCGTGAAAAAGGATGCCGACTCGTGAGCCAGTTCACAAACTACCATTCCGCACGTGATTCCTCCTTCCGCGTCCGCATTTCTGTTAAGATTTGCGCTCGAATTCACCTTCTACTTCGTGTCTGCATTTGAGTCCGCCTTCCGCACTATTCTTCCTTCCATGTCTGCATCTGCCTTCTACATTTGAGCAGCTCGACGAGTTAATGAGTCAAGCAGCGTCTGGATCGAACTCGAGCTCGATAATCCAATGAGCTTGAGCTTGAAACTCGATAAGCTGGACTTGTGAATCAGCTAGACTTATTTGCACCCCTAGGCTGCTTCTATGCTTAGGAGTGGAAGAATTAATATATATAATCAAGGACTAAATAATTCCTAACTTCACTTGAGTTAGTGTAACACGGCATGTAGACCCAAGGTAGAGATTAGCCTGTTAACTCCTCCACTACTATTTCAATAATAGAGGGCTATATAAATTATTTTGTCACAATCATATCTTCTTTGCCTTTATCCATAAAATAATTCAAATGATTTTATACACAAGGCATTAAAAACCATCTGATTTAAATAAATTAACTAAGTCAATGTTTGAATGGGACATATCGTATAACTTATTTAATTTGCTTGGACTAAAGGCCACTTGCATCGGCCCTTAGGAAATTTCTTGCCTTGTAAGAAAAAAATTTCTGTAGTGATACGTTAGAAATTTACTTGCTTACTTGCTTATTATAAAGTATGAATATGATATTATTCATATATAAGAGATAAGTAGCTGAGGAAAAATATGATAAAGGTGGGATTAACAATGCAGGACTGATGAAATCTCTTTCCAAGTGGAAGCTAACGAGTAAAGGAGATGTGCATTTAAAACTTTGAGACAGTTTTTTTACTGCTTTCTAAAGTAATTTTTAGCATAAAAATTATAGTTTAAAAACTTTTTGTACTAAAAAATAGGTTTAGAAAGCTGTAAGTAAGCTATCTCAAACGAAACCTTTATGTTATAAAATATTTAGATTCATGGATATGATAGTGTGTGAATATTATTTGTTATGATTGTTGATTGTTTTGTGATTGTTGATTATTTTGCCATTATTGTTCGGTTTATATGCAAGTTTGTTAGATGACTTTAGCTCTATGTTTGGTTATTATTTGTGATTGGATTGTGACCATAATTGATCATAAAATTTTGTTGAACTTCCTATTAAAAATTGAATATGGTTGTATCTATGTTTCAATAATAGGAACTAGTGGACAAAACTATTTTTAATATATATATATTGTGGTTCTTCTGATGGTTATTTTGCGAGCAATAGTTGGCTGCACAATGATATGACATGCACATATTAGTCCTAATATTATTTGGAAATAAGGGTTTTCCCTTGTAAGCACATTCATTTCGACTATAAGCACACTGGAGTTTAGTTTGCTTAATGCAGTATAACATAAGATAGTAATTGGTTGAATTATAGAAATTTTGTTAGAAACTTTGGTAGTGTATCAATAACTCTAATGAAAGAGTTGGAAAGATTTTTATTAAGGCTATCCCACCAAGGTCAAGAGATATGGGAATTGGGGTGCATGAGACAATAGATGGTATTTTTTATGTCAATTATATCCATGCTAAAGAAGACAAATATATTTAAATAAAAGTCATCCTAATTATACAAACGAAAAAAATGTGAGTAGAGAGACTTATAATTCCTCTATTAGTTTATAGTAAAAACAAGAAAGATAAAGGCTAAGAAAATTCCTCCTCTACATCAAGAAAGAAATATATGACTCTTTAACATATCCACAACAAGAAGTTGTACATAATTTCTCCATCATGCCAAAAAAGGAATGCAAAAGCCAATTTTCATAAAATTTCTAAAGGGTTTGCCTCCACATATCAGGGCGCCAAGAAAGACATGATGGTTGATATCTATTAGCCTATTAAGATATCAAAATACAATCCCCCACAATCATGATCAAATAACACTAAGTCAAAGATGCAAAATACAAGCACTTCCTTACTATGACTGAAATTCCTATATAAGGTGTAAATCATAACTTTTTTATAGTACTTTGTCATCCATGAGAGACATTGAAATTTGAAATTTGAAATTTCATGAAAAATAAATACCTCCATTTTTTTTAACCCAAAGGGGCCTTCCTTGACTCTTGGTGTAATATGTCACCATTGACAACATCTAGTTATCAATTGATTGACATCTGACCATCAATTGTGCAAACACACCAAACTAATTATGATGCCCTTTTTTTTTTCTTAATACTCTATGCATGCAACACATTTTATAATGTATGGCTTAAACTTGTTGATGCATGAGACCCATTTTGCACGCTTTTAAAGAATATCAATATTTTTTCCGGCAAGTCCAATGATTTTTTGGCTCATAATCATTATCAAGGATATTAATACTTTTTTTTTACAATTGATCGAGATAAACACCAATATTGTGTTATAAAATTAAGAGTGATATTAATAATAGAATGTCTGTATGAATGATGAAGTGCTCTCATATAAGACTTTAACATAGACGTTCTTGAGGTGGTTCTTATAATGGTAGTGATGATAGGATGCAATGCATATAGTAGAAGGATGCAAAATGAAAGTGCTACAATGTAGTTGCTTTTGATAGAAGAACTTGAGATAAAACAAGATGAATAAAAGTGAAGAAGATAAGATCGGAAAATTGAAGAGTGGAAGTAGGGAATGAGGTGACGAGGTATTAGGATGATGAGGGAAGGGAATAGAGAGGAGATATGTTTTAGGATCAAACCACTATATTCACGATTATTAACACTCAAATCTTAATATAACTCCTTTAAATATGTATAATTCCACAACATAAGGATTAGATGAATACACAGAAATGCAATCCTACCAAAACTTAAGAATGTTTGACTTAAAGCAATCAACAACTTATGATCATAAACCATCAATAATTAAAAAAATACATGATTATTTTATGTTGTAATGTATGTGCCTTCAAAGAGTACAATGCTATTACAATTATGAACAATGACATCAGATATATGTGACTCAAGAAAAAATATATAATTATTTATGAATTGCATGTAGTGACTAGAGGATGTTTAACTGCTAGTAGAAACTCAAGGCATTGAGCTTCAAAAAATTGGATGAAAGCATGTTGCTTCATATATTCCCAAAAATTTTAATATTGGTTCTACAATAGAATATTCTTGAATGCCAAAACATTTGAAATATTTCAATAATATGTTGATGAGACTAAGGCTTTGTTTGAGATAGTTTTTTTCATGTTTTCTTAAACAACTTTCTAGTACAAAATTTTTTGAAAAGTTGTTTTAGAAAGTTGTTCCAAACGAAGCCTAAGCCTAAATCAAGTGTTGATAGTAATCAACCATAACTTGACCTACAATTAGCTAAGCTAAAATTATTGTTTGATAAGACACAAGCTATAGGTCTATAAGAAACATTATTTAGAGCAGATGGATGTTAATCATAAAACTTGTGCCCTACACAAAATTTATATAGCACTTAGGCTTCGTTTGGGGTGGCTTTCTTACTGCTTTTAAAAGTAGCTTTCTAGTAGAAGTTTTTATTTTTGATACTAAAAAATTGTTTTAAGAAACCGTAAGAAAGCCATAAAAAACGAAGCCTTAGTTTATAACTATTTCAAGAATGCTTATTATCAGAACTATAAATGATCTCCCACATCAATTATTTTGTTGATTTTTTAACATTCACTTCCACACACACACAGAGAGAGAGAGAGAGAGAGAGAGAGAGAGAGAATTCTCTCTTTTTCTTAACTTCTCACTCCTAAAAGTTCAGCTTCTACCTTCAAAAATTATTTTAAGTGATATGAAGTTATATATTATTGTTGGTGAGCTTGGGTAGCTCTTCGACCTTTCGATCTGGTTTGGAAATCTAAATTTTCTATCATATTATCTAATTCTATCACCACATTTCTCTATGACTCTATGAACTCCAATTTTAATTCTCATCATAAAAATAAAAATTTGAAGACACTAATTAGTAAGTCCACAAAAATATTTTAGGATGATTTATTTTAATTAAATCATCAATGTGCAAAACATGAGCATTCAATAAAATTTCTCAAACATAAAGAATCTTAATATAATATACGAACCTCTCGAGCATATTAAGGTTTCGTTTGGAACAGCTTTCTTACTGATGCTTCTTAAAGCAGCTTTCTAATACAAAAAATTTCATTTTTTTACTAAAAGCTACTTTAAGAAGTAAGAAAGTCATCTCAAAAGAAGCCTTAGTTAACTTGTTCAATTGTTCAAAACGATCAAGCCCTAATCCGAAATCCTCCATGAATTAGAAGTTTATAGTTCATCTACTCAATAAAATACACAAATACAGCATCTCTGACCAAGGGTGATTACAACTAATTTAAACATTCATAGGATGCTTAGCTAATGAAAATGCATTGCTATTGAAAAAAAAAAGAATAATAATAGTTGATGATGGCAGCAAGAGGAAATAATTAATAATAAGCATTTGAAAATAATAGAGCCCACTTCGTGACGCATCCATTGAAAAGATATTAAAATAGAATAGCGAAGGGCCGAAGGCAGGAAGAGGAAAAGTAATGGCGATGTCGACATTGGAGCACTAACATGGACAGTCTATTTTTCAATGAAGGGGACAGATAGAGAATGTAATCTTTACTGTATTATGTGGACTATGATGGAGCATTCACAATGTGGCCATTAGTAGAAAATGATGAGGTTTAAGAAGTATAGTTGGTGAAAGTTATTTAAGAAAATAGATTTGCAATTAGAAAAGATTTTTAATTTTCTAAGTACTTTGATATGAATTAAGTAAATTAATTTCTA
The DNA here is from genome assembly GCA_022539455.1 of Dendrobium nobile. Taxonomy (NCBI): domain Eukaryota; kingdom Viridiplantae; phylum Streptophyta; class Magnoliopsida; order Asparagales; family Orchidaceae; genus Dendrobium; species Dendrobium nobile. Next base: position 5,519,848 of record CM039723.1, on the reverse strand, counting down.
TTTTAAACAAATCATGAGAGTTTAGATGAACTAAGACAGACATTCATAAGTATATTTGAAATCCTTATGAATTTATTTTAAGGTAAAAAATGATCTTTAAATTTTATGTGCTTGTAGCTAAAATGAAGATTAGATTAGTCAATTATATGTTCATTAAGACATTAAGATATTAAAAAGAAATAGCAAATGATAAAGGAAGAGAACAATTCAGATGATTCGGTGAAAAATCATTATTTCTTATTAAAGTGATCCAATTGCCACCTCGAAGAATCGATGAATATGAATAAATTTGTACACTTGAATGAGAGGAGGGGATCCACTAAGAATTTTAGTGTTGAGAATCCTTCGACGTAGAAAATTATGAAACTCTGATTGGGGCTAGGGGGAATGTAAAGATTATTTCAAAGCGATAAATTTTGACACTCATAAAAATTCTAATGCTCTACTAATAAGCAGCTAATGCAATTCTCATTCCTTACTATCGTCAAACAATAGTCATCTACTAATGTTGACATCCAGTATTCACCATTGTCAACTAGCATCGTCGACAAAACTCCTACGCTCGTCATTAATGGATATTGATGCTTGTTCGTTCAAAAATGCCAACACCATTCTTTTTGGCATAAGTATTTTCTTTGATAAGGTGAATAACTAATAAAAACACCGATCATCACGTGATAGCTGACATTACTAATTGTCTAAGCATACTAAGGTATGACGTTTGTTTGTCACTAACATTTGATGCCCATATTTTCAGCTTTCAATCTCTCATCATGATCTAATAATGAGAATGATCAAGCATACAATCAACCATCGCATGCATGCAACATTCCTAGTCAACTGTCATTTGACGCTCGTTAATGTCTTCCAAGCATGAACATCTAGTTTTTACCTTGTTGATTGTCAATCTCCTATTTTATAAGGAGAAAGAATAATTAAGTTATTCAGCCGTTGTCTTTCAATTTTTTTACAATTATTAACCTCAAATATCTAATGCTTGGCTTTCTAATCATTGATCTCTAACATCTAAGGCTCATAATCAAATAAAGCATTAAATGTTGACTCATACATGGCATTCTCAATCAACAATTATGTAATTTTTTCAATGTCCAATGCTTATTAAGCACCCGACTTTGACCTTCTTGATCACTAACCTTCATCTTATAAGAAGAATTGTCAAGTCATTGGTTTTACAATTATTAAGAAATGATTTAGGTAATGTACTTTGTTGAGCCGTGTTAGCTTATTCTATATTATGCATTTTATTTTTACAGTCAAGACAGGGGTAAAGGGCCATTTGAGTAAATAAAAGTAATTTTTTTAGTCCGGCTCGTGTATAGGAACGATTTTTTTTTCTTTTCAGAATTTTTTAACAGTCCTTGCATTTCTTTGTTTCCTACCCTGTGTTTGTCTATTGCCAGGGACTGTGATAACAAAAATCTGTAATGTATACTTTTGTGGATAAATAATAAGAAAGAAATTTTGTGGATGAGTAAATTTATGTATAATGAAAAAAATTAGAGGCTCTTATGGCTATTTTCTAATAAAGAAATATGATATTTCGCCATATGGAAGATATTGATCTATTCGGACCATTTAACACGTTGTTGTTTGTATTTGTGGGTCATATCGGGTTGGGTTGTGACACTAAATCCAAGATCTAAGTTTTGGAGACTTAATATTTTTTAATGTAAAATATATGTCAGAGCTACTAAAGAACATCCAATTCACAGGATTTAAACTCACCCATACTTTTTTTATTTCATTCATTTTCAAAATGTATATGTACAACAAAATCTGTACACTATAGTATATGACTATATTCTAAAAAAAATTTTAAAGAATAATCATGATTGTACAAAATTAGAAAAACTAGAAATAATACCTAACCATAGGGTTGCAAACGAACCGAGCCTAGCCAAGCTTCAACCTGTTCGTGTTCGAGCTCGTTTGTCAAAACCATGTTCAAGCTCGGCTCGACGAGCTTCTTGGATAGATGTTCGTGATCGAGCTTGTTCTTGGATAGATGTTCGTGTTCGAGCTCGTTTGTCAAAACAAATAGAATGATGCCACGTGTACAAACAGAAACAGAATATATATTTTAATTATTATGTTCTAATATAAATGAGCATGTTTGAGCTCGGCTCGTGCCCAAGAATAAAGCTTAATTTTCCCAAGAGTCATTTTAAAAAACTGATGTTCACATGAGGACAAATATACCCAATAACATGGTTAAATCTTCTTAGTATTCTCGAGAAAGTGATAATTTTTTAAGCTGGTCGTCGAATATGATTGTGGTTGTTAGTGGCAATAGCTGGTGGTAGTCGTCGGCAACAATGATTGAAAAATGCAAGAGAGCTCTCAATGTCAGAATTAAGTGATATTGGACTTATTAGATTCATCTCGCCAAGTTGTTCAATTTGACTATTAATATCTCATATTGAAAATCATTTTGTTATTAAATTGATGTTTTTAAGCTTTCACGTATGCTTCAGCTACTTGATTCGAACCCCTTTGGACTCGGATTAGACCGATTTTGATGTCATTGGGTTCATCTTGTCGAAATGTTTAGTTTGACTAGAAATTTGCTAAGACTGGTGTTTGGATGGTTGTAAATTGAATTTTGAAGATTTATAATTCAAATATATCTCGAGATTTGTGCTAGATTAAAGTGATTTTTGGTGATGCATCAATTATGAAAATTTAAATTTTAAAATTTGATAAATAATCAAAATATAATATAGAATGTTTAATTTGTTTAAATTTAAACAAATTAAAATATTTAATTGGATACTTTCCCAAAAATTATTTAATTAGATTATTATAAATTGCTGAATCCAATAATTCTGTCGATCGAACAAATCCCGACCAAGGCAGGTCCACAAGGCAGAGCGGGCGGACATTCTTAGTCCCAGGTGCACCTGAGCAACTAATTGAGTGGCAATTTAGTAATTTTTGTAAGTTTTTTTTATTATTAAAATGATAATTATAAAAAATAACTAAAGCATATTATATATTATTTGGCATGGTAAAAATTTAATGTATTTAGTTGAATCGAAACTAGACGCTATTTATGGGAATCTAAAATAGTTATATATTTGATTATAAATGAATCATAATTAAAATATAACTAAAAAAAAAAAGACTGAGTTAATATATCAATCATATTAAAATTAATACAATAAACAAACTAATGATTAGGGCTGCAAATAAACCGAGCGTTTGACGAGTGACTCGTGGCTCGGCTTGATAAGTGCTCGTCCATGTTTGTTTGATAAGATAAACGAACGAGTTTGAACACTTTTGATAAATACTCGATAGCTAAATAAACGAACTTGAACAACTTGATGATCGATTCGTTTATGTTTATGAATAATATCGTTTAAAGCTCGTGAACATGATCGTTAAGAAGCTCTATTAGATTTTTAAAATAATAATTATTAAAGTTAATAAATTATATTTACTAATTAATTAATTAAATTTACTAATTAAAAAATAGAATTAAAAAATTCCCGTGTTAACTCCCATGCTCATGTAATAAAAAAAAAAGAAAAGAAAAAAGCTCCCGCTCATGTTAACTCATGTGCTCATGTTAAAAAGCTCCCGCTCCTGTAACTCCCGCTCCTATTCATGTGTCACTGCATTAGTCCCACGCTGTGAAAATACTTTTCGGTTTACTCTATAAAATGAAAAAAACAAAGTGCATCACCGAGCAAAAGCGGGAATGTGGACAAACGGGTGGGTTCTCTTGCATGCTGTTTTGGAGCCAAACAACTTTCTCTTGCATGCTGTTTTGGAGCCAAACAACTTTTTCTTGACGAACGGCTTGATAAGCTCAAGTAAGCGAGCTCAATTTTTAAGATGAACTGAACTCAGGTAGACCCTTTTTAAACGAGCTCAAGTTCGAAAAAATGTTCATTTCTTATCGAGCCTAACTTGAACAGATACATGGCAAACGACCTTGAGCCCAAACAAGTTAAAACTCGACTCGACTCTGTTCATTTGCAGCCCTTCTAATGACTAATGAACTTCAAAACACATCTTGATCTTTTTATCTCTATTGGGCTTATCCTGAGCTTGTTTGGTTTTTTGGTTAATCTGTTTTGATTATTGTATTACAATGTAAGCAAATTAACTCTCAATTCTAAAATCATCACTTAATATAAGCAATAATCATTTTTTTGTTATTATCAAAATAAATTCACATAGAATATTTTAATCTAACATAAAATGAGAAATTTATATCATTCATCATAATTTACAATTTCTTAAAAACATTAAAAATAAATATTCTTCTAGATTAATGAAATATTTTCTGACTAACATAAACTGAATAAGATGACATTTTAACATTATTAATAATAAAAATGAATGGTATATTAGTAATTATGAAAATTTATGCTTATATATCCACAATGAAAAATTTAAAATTAAATCAAAATTCAGATAAATATGAACTTATAATTTCGTGTGGTTAAAATAATTATTTATTACAATAAATATTATGACCGTACAATTTGGATAAGCTTTAATTTATCTTTGTAAGCGACAAGGGGCTGAGTTATTTGCTTGAAAGAATTGGCTATTTCCCATTTCTTAAAAAACTTACGTGACGTTTGAGATCACTTTAATTTTTATTATATTATATTATATTTTTATTTTAATATTTCCTAAACTTTTAAATATCTTAAAAATATATTTTTAAATTTACTAAATATATAATAACTTTATTTAATTGATGATGGCCATGACAGCGATGGCGATGGCGACGATGATGACCACTAATCGATTATTTTTAAAAATAATTAAAACAACTTAAAATTATTTTGAGTATTTTTAAAAATACCCTAATCAATGGTCGATAAGATTAGTGGATGTATTAGATTTGATATATGTTAAGAAAAATAGAGGTAGATTTAAAAATATTTGGTAAGAAAATATTAGAAATGACATTTTTTTATTAAATTTAAATGAGAATTTAACTATTAATAAAACATAATGGAGAAAAAAGATTTATGTAGCCAGCTCTACGTAGTGTGATAAAAGCTATTATTATTATTATTGTATTTTATTTTTCTTATATTTTGATATAACATAAAATATATTATATATTTTTAATTATGTGATATTTCTTTTCATTGAATATTCTAACAAGTTGATAGTGTGGTGATAATAGTGGTCATCAGTACGGTAATATTCGATGAGACTGATAATAATGATCATCGACAATGTTGATGGTAGTAACTAATTATGAGAAAATTATTTATAAAATATTCAAAACATACAAAATTATTTTTGAGTGTTTTAAAAATTAAAAAAAAATTAATTTATTTTAATAATAAAAAAGAGTTAAAAGCACACTAATTTTTTTTAAAAAAAGCCCAAATAGGCCCTTAAACTAATAGTTTTTTTTTCCTAGAAAAAAATAGTATTAAATGTTAAACTTTATATAAATAAAATTTAATTTTAAAATCTTAATAAGAAAATTTAATAGATTTAAATTAGGTATCACCCAATAGTTTCCTTACATCGAATGTTTGGAAAGCATTTTCTCCTTTAATTTAGTGCTCGTAGTGGATCTCAAACTACGGGAAGTCAATTCGGGCCACCGTGAAAGCAAACACCCTTTCTCCATCCATTCGAATTCGAATCATATATCACAAATCGATCAAACCGAGGCCGGAAGCCGAAGAACGCTGAAAGCTTCCATCTTTCCCGCAATCTCGCTTGGCCGATCGGCGGCGGTCGCTCCGCGGCACAGAGAAAACTGGAAGCAAATTCTTAAAAAGGCAAGCTTTGCTTTCTTTATCTTTTTTTTTTTTTTTGGGATTATTCAAAAGAAGATTTTTCATGGTAATTGGAGGAAGAGAGGGGAGGAGGGAGGAAGATTGGTGAGCTAACAACCACACCGCACTGAGGCGCACGCACGAATCTTAGTAGGTCGCCGTCGTCTTATCGGGAATATTGATAGTATTAATGCTTCGGAACAATATTGTCGTATCCTCTCTCTCTCTCTCTCTCCCTCCCCTCCTTTTATTTCTGTCTTGTGGAGCGATTGTTTGGGGACTTCTTTTGCGTGCAGGCCACGCCCGCCACGGTTCAAGAAAGAAGGTTGCTTTAGCCATTATCATTGAGATTTTGATCTAGTTTTTGTTTTAAGTGAGACGTTATGTGTGATGGTTGACTTGCTAGTTACAAATTTTTCGGTATTGGGGATTGGAGAGTTTGTTCGACCTTGAATTGTCTCATCTTCTTTTAGCTGGGCTCTTACGTTTCCATGGACATATAAGAATAGCTCAAAGCTTGGTCAAGTTTAGTAACGCTGTTTCCTTAAAGTGAACGCTGCTTCCCGACAGCCCCCCTCTTTGTTTTAGTTCTCAAGGTTGGTTATCTATTGGTTTTTGGTTGAAACATCGAAGGATTCAGTAAGGCTTCTTGTTAAGCTTCCTGACTTTCTGTCTTTGCTGCTTTTGTGCAGAAATCATCCCTTTACCTTTGGTAAGCTGTATTTGATTTGTTGTCTTCATTATCTCATGAGAATTGGTTTGTCATGAAATCCTTACTCTACCAAGATTATTTAATTGATTAACTTAGGTTTCATTCGGGACGGCTGTCTTACTGCTTCTTAAAGAAGTTTTTAAAACAAAAATTAAATTTTTTTACTAGAAAGCTGTTTTAAAAAGCGGTAAGAAAGCCGTCCCAAACGAACCCTTAATTAGATTCCCATGGAGAATTTATGAATGAGTCGAAACGTCAGTGGTAGTTCCATGGATCTTTGATACTTCTTTTATGCTGTCTATTGTTTCTGCGGCAGCTTTTGCTGCTTATATATTCTGTTTTATTGAAGGGAAATAGGAGTTTGGTTAGTAGTTTAGCAACCTTTTTGGGTAAATTTGCAAGTTATTGATAAATACTTTTCCAATCTTCGTTCAGAGATGTTTTGTATTTTTGTTCTTATGTAAGTTTATTGTTTTTGTAACATTTGGAGTTTTTTATTTCAAAATTCTATCATACTGGTAAATACGATTTAAACTTGAAATGCGTATGCATGACGACTTGCATCCTTTTTAGTATGAATTCGTGGTTCTTCTTATAGTATCTCAATTTATGTAGTGGTAGGCTGGTAGCATACTCAAGATTAATTTCATGTAAATTAGTTATATGATTGATAGCAATTACAGGGTGAGTGCAAACTGGTTGGCAGTTAGGGGGGAACCTTCAGTCATAGGGTTTTAGTTATTAGCTAAATATAAAGATGCTCACTACTATTTACTATTGTATATTTCTTAAATAATTTGTTTATGTTATGTTTCTTGCATGAGGAAGAGGAAGCTCTTCTTCTTGATCTTGAATGAGAGGAAAGGAGAGGGAAGAGAGGGAGAGCTTGCACAGGAAAAAACCTTTCCTTTATTTGATGTGGGCTATTACAAAGGGCACTTCTTACATCAACTACTATGCTATTTATAGGCATTTACAAGGAGTGTGATAGATTGCGGATCAACCTAATCTAAAGTTGGAACAATACACACTAATCTCCATCTTAGCGCGCCTGCTACAATCCAAGAACCACCTATGCGCCTACTGCGATCTGTCCGGCTCCCTGCACTTCTTACTCGATCAATACTTACTATTATGTAGAGAATTCAATTCACTTGTTCAAGGATATAACTCGTTCCTCATTGTGTTATCAACAAAGACCATCTTGTTGATAAAGTTATTCATTCTCTTATTTTTTAAATGAATTAATGACTTATTGAACGTGACATTCTACGAAATTCTCTGAAGTTGCAAAAATAAGCGTTGTGCTGAATTACTAGAAGTTAAGTCCTAAAGCTCAGACCGCCCCTTTGAGATGGGATCCGTGTTGAGCGAGAAAAGTTCATTCTATTGGACGGTTCTTTAGTATCATTGCTCTCATAAAGAAAAAAACTTTTGCATGACATCTGCATTAGATGATGACTTATTGTGAAAAGATATTACTAAGATAAATGGATGAGTAGAATTTGAGACGATTGTCAACCGCTCAGGTTATCATATCAAATTTATAAATAGATCATTATAATATTCATATACACTATTGTCTAAACACTCTTCTATGCTCTAGTAAAAGTATTCAAAATCTTTCCATGCTAGAGTAATGATGTTTTGTTTTACCATATTTTCTATACAAAAGAATATTCCCTATTTGTATTTCTTTTCCTAGCAACAACATCATATAAAGTTTAGAACGACTAAAATTGTTGATTATTTCAATATCACAAGGCCTCTCTTCACCTTGTCCGTGCCAACTACATTATTCTTTAGCAAAGCCTCCAACACAACAGTTTGCTTATTCTTGGCTTCACCTTTCTCTATGAATGTTTCTACCTTGGTCATCTGAGCTTGAAGAGTTATAAATGTAACCAACCATAGTTGACTACATTATTTATGTTATTCTAAAGGTGAGGAATTATATCATCTTTTTTTTATGGCCTCTTCTAAGACTGGAAGTAGAGCTTGAACTCACCTTATATTCTCATGCCTTCCAAGAGCCTCTGAAAGTCAAAACTCTCTCATACCCGATATGAGTTCTCACTTAGCTTCTCTAATTCATTTACATTCATAGCTAAGGCAACCTCTTTGGAGACCTCTATCAAACCCTCTATCTTGGCCATTCCAACGCTCTTGGCATCAATGCTGAGTTGAAGTTAGATTCTGCCCTTGCCAAAAGAGAACTTCGATAAATACTTATTTTCATGAAAATTCTCAAATTATTTAATTTTCTTTTCTAGTTTGGAGAATAGCTCAATCTGACTCCTTGTCAAGTGAAATTGAACTTGTTAGCATGAAACGTGTTCTTGCATCAAAGATTTATGAAGATAGCGATCAAAACATCATCAAGTAGCTTATGCAACCAACCTTATAAGATCCTTGGGCTAACATCATAAGAACACCAAAGATTTATGAAGATAGCGATCAAAACATCATCAAGTAGCTTATGCAACCAACCTTATAAGATCCTTGGGCTAACATCATACACTGCTGTAATGATCTCTTATCTTGACAATAGAGGGTCTATATTGAATTCAATCAAAGCTTGGTCAAAATCTATCTTTTTAAGCGTGGTTTCTTGTTTCGATTAAAGGTACACGGCTCAAAATGCTTGATAAAGGTGTACTAAAGGATTCTTCCCTTATTGAGTCACAAGCTAGAGCTCGAGCTCAAATATTATACGAGCTCAAATATTATACAAGCTCAAGTTTGAGTTTGAAAAAGCTTGGTTTGTTGCTCTCGAGCTGACTCATTTTTTTTAAAATAAAATTTTATTTAATATTTTCGACATTTAAAAAATTTAGAAGATGGAGATACATTATGTTGTTGTTATTTCCTACATTAAATGTTTTTTTCTTTTTTAAATTAAAACCTATGCATGTATAGATGCTATCATTTCTTCCATTAAAGTAAGCCAACAATATTAATTTTTTTGCATTAAAGTTTCTTTAGTAGTAAGAAGCCGATAACATTAATTTTTTTCCCTTGAATAATTGAGTTGCACCCCTCCATCGAGCTCCATCTGTGATTTCTGCCTTGACGCCGTGATTTCTTCTCCAACAAGCTACCGCTGCAATGCCTTCTTGGCATCCTTCTTCAGCACCCACAAGCTTCTGCAATGAACTTGAACTTATGTTTATTGTAATGAGCCGAACTCGAGCTCAACACATAAGTTCAACTTGAGCTTGATCTTGAGTTCGAGCTCATTGTTGATTGGTCAAACCAAGCTCAAGAAGGTGTGACTTTAGATCGAATCAACTCGCTTACACTCTAGAAAATGGTGGAAGAAGGAAGAAGAATAAACTTGGACATAGCGAAAACTTTGAGTGCAAGAAATCCAAGAAGGGTTAAGAACATAAGCACTAAGTTGTGAAGCCTATTTCTCATTCTATGTAGAAAGCACGAGTGCATTTTAGGAATTTTATTATATTTCGGCTACATTGAACTTTTTGTTATTAAGAGGAGATATCTTATATTTATATATCAAAAATTAGAGTTGGGATTCTCCATAATCAATGGTAAAATTAATAACGTAGCAATATGATGTAATCATCAATTAAGTGAACTTATATAAATTTTTTGTGTTGATTATTTTTTTATTTTTTTATTTTCTTACTCTTCGTCTTGGCATAGGTTTTAGTGATTCCCATCACAAAAGAGTGTAAAGGGAAGCAAACTGGGATATTAAATCCTCTTTTTGGGCAAATTGTGGAAGACTTGCACCTCCTTGAGTCATTTTGTACGATCACTTCAATAAGATTATCCATCAAATTGCATTATATATTTGATTTTTTTTTTCTTAATCATCATTTAAAAAAAGGTTGACCTCTCAAAAAAATATTAACGTCCCAAAGAAGGTTCGATTGCCAAAAATGGTCAACTTCTTAACAAAGGCCAACTTCCTAGTAAGGGCAACTTTCTTCGCAACAAAGGCTAACTTCCCAACAAATTACAGCCTCAATGTAAGTTGTCTTGTTTTAGAAGTGTAACTAGATGATGATGTTCAGCTTTACAAATATGAAGCTGAGTACATAAATTAATAATTAGAAGTAAGATTTAAAGTTAATAACTTATCTCATTATAAGAAGAAAATATACTTTCATTCAGATAAAAATTTCATAACATTGAAGTTCAAAGAAAAGCAAATACAAAAAAAGGGAACAAGAAATATGATTTAAGAACAAACTTATAATAAAGAAACTAGAGCATCGTTGGACTCATCACATAACATCCTAGCTTCTCCTAGCAAACTACAAAATTTTGGTTTGAGAATGACTTCTCGACTTAGTTTCAAGAATGACTTCTTGACTTACTTTCAAGAATGATTTCTTGAGTAATCAGTAATGGTGTCGGTCTGGATAAATTAACACAACATAAAGTTGGAGTTCTGTTAGACCGGTCCACTGGACCGGTCCAGCCGGTCCGCACGGGACCGGCTCAGACGCGAAAGGATCGCGTGATCTCCGCCTCCTGCGGAGATCGAGCGGCCCGACCAGCCGAAGAGAGCATTTTAGGAAGCGTTTTTTAGCGTTTTGAGAGGGAAATTTGAATGTAGGGACTGTTTAGGGATTTCCTTTTGATTTGTATGCATTAAATAGTAGATTTTCCTAGGGTTTGAGCATCTTGAATTTGGCTGAAATTTGAGATCTCTTAGATTTAGGTTTTCTTTGGGCTCTAGCGGCGTCTAGAGATTTGGGAGAGTGCGATCCTCCTCTCGAATTGAGGATCAATTGTATCTTTGTTGTTTTCTTCTTCTACTAGTAAAATACAAGCTGTTCTTCCAATTTTCTCTCAGCTTTTCCCTATTTTTCCCACTGTTTTACTGTTTTTCCTGCTGAATCCTGCTGTGGACAGCAGTTTGCTGCTGTATTTTCACTGGTTTGGTTAGGAATACTTGAGAACTCAAGTACTTCCTATCAAATTGGTATCAGAGCATCGATTCGGGACCACCGGCGGCTGAAATTCTGAAATTTCAGCAAGTTTTTTCTCTCCGGAAAAAGATTTTTGTGGATCTGTTAAAAGAAAGATGGCCGGGAAGAAGGTGGAAGTTTTAGAAGGCGAGTTTGGTCAACTGAAGACAGATCTGGAGGGGAAATTCATGGAGATCTCCACCAACAATGAGAGGTTGGAAGGGAGGTTCGCGGCGATGGAAGAAATGATGAAGAAATTATTGGAGATGAAGACCCATCCGGACACATCGGAAGTGAGAGAGACCACTGACGGCCATGGCGTAGGAGGAAATCCAAACCCAATCCGGGGGAGGAGGAATCCGGAGGTGGAGATTCTTGAAGGTGACGACGACATGCCACCTCTAGAGCCATTCTCCAGAGAGGAGATAAGCATGGGGAATGATCGTCGAGGTGCTGATTTTCAGCGTCGAGGTGCTGAATTTCAGCGTCGAGGTGTGGATTTTGGAAGCAGGAGGGGGGAATATGAAGGTAGTGCAGATTTTGGAGAGAGGAGAGAAGAACATCAGCGTCGAGGTGCTGAATTTCAGCGTCGAGGTGCTGATTTTGAAAGAGGAAGGGGAGATTATGACGAAGAATTCGGTTACCAACGTCGGAGGGAGGATCGGGACACTTGGGGAGCACCTCATCTTCGAGGAATGGGAGGTTATGGAGAGTATCGGGGCAATGGAAGGGATCCGAAGGTGAGGAAATTGAAGATGCCCATCTTTGAAGGCGAAGATGGCCATGGCTGGATCTATAAGGTGGAGCGTTACTTTGCAGTCAACGGGTTGACAGATGATGAGAAGCTAACGGCGGCAGGTTTGTGTCTGGAAGGGAAGGCATTGGCATGGTATCAGTGGCGTGACAGGAGGGAGCCCATCCGGAATTGGAGAGAGTTCAAGGATTGCTTATTAGAGCGTTTCCAAACCGACGGGGGAGGGGACTTCTATGAGCAATTCTTTGCCTTGACTCAAGAAGGAACTGTGGCAGATTATCGGGATCGGTTTGAGTACTTAGCTAGCAGATTGGATCACATTTCAGAGTCAGCCTTAGAAGGGAACTTCATGAAGGGGTTGAAACCAGAGATCCGAACAGCAGTCAGGGTATTGGAGCCGAGGAACCTGGGAAAGGCTATGGAGCTGGCGCAGTTGGTAGAAGATCAAAAGAAAGCAGAAAGGGGGGCTCGAGGAAACTGCTCAGGAGGCTCTTACAGGACGACGACCACTCTTCTAGCACCCAAGGGGCCTGCATCAGGCAACAGTAATGAGACCACCCGGGAGAAGCCAGTAGGAGGGAGTGGGGAAAATTTCAAAAGGCTGACCGAAAAAGAAATGCAGGACAAGAGAGCAAAGGGGTTGTGCTTCAGATGCGATGAGAAGTACATGCCGGGGCACAGGTGCAAGGACCGAACTCTTCAGGTTCTCCTCGTCTGTGAAGATGAGGAAGACGAGGAGGGAGGAGGCGGCAGATCTGTTGAGGAGGAGGAGAAGCTGCACCTGGATGTGGCAGAAGTCTCCCTCAACTCTGTAGTGGGATTCACCCCGAGTCGCACTATGAAAGTGAGAGGAGAGATAGCTGACCGCGAGGTGGTTGTGTTGATTGACAGTGGGGCAACCCATAATTTTATTTCCAAACAGATAGTGGAGTCATTGGGGATGGAGTTAGTGGATACCGGAGGCTATGGAGTGATGATGGGCACGGGGAAGGTGGAGATGGGTAGAGGAGTCTGTCGAGGAGTAGTACTGAAGATTCAAGGGATCCATGTAAAGGAAGACTTCCTTCCCTTGGAATTGGGGAGTACGGATGTCATCCTAGGGATGAAATGGTTGCAGACCTTGGGGGAAACCAAGGACAATTGGGGAGCACTCACGATGGAATTAATGGTGGATGGGAGAAAGATGGTTATAAGGGGAGATGCAGGGCTATCCAAAGCCACGAAATCACTGAAGACCATGGTTAGGGATATACAAGAGGTGGGGGAAGATTATTTGGTGAGACTACACAAGCTGGATGTGATCAGGATGGAGGAGGAAGCGGATGTTTCTCGTTCTGTGCAGCTCTTGGTTCCGCAATACAATAAGGATTTTCAGTCACCTCAAGGATGGCCCCCTCCACCGGAACATGAGCATATCTCCACCTTGAGGACAAGGTGGATTTTTGGGAGGGGAGTATTGTTAGACCGGTCCACTGGACCGGTCCAGCCGGTCCGCACGGGACCGGCTCAGACGCGAAAGGATCGCGTGATCTCCGCCTCCTGCGGAGATCGAGCGGCCCGACCAGCCGAAGAGAGCATTTTAGGAAGCGTTTTTTAGCGTTTTGAGAGGGAAATTTGAATGTAGGGACTGTTTAGGGATTTCCTTTTGATTTGTATGCATTAAATAGTAGATTTTCCTAGGGTTTGAGCATCTTGAATTTGGCTGAAATTTGAGATCTCTTAGATTTAGGTTTTCTTTGGGCTCTAGCGGCGTCTAGAGATTTGGGAGAGTGCGATCCTCCTCTCGAATTGAGGATCAATTGTATCTTTGTTGTTTTCTTCTTCTACTAGTAAAATACAAGCTGTTCTTCCAATTTTCTCTCAGCTTTTCCCTATTTTTCCCACTGTTTTGCTGTTTTTCCTGCTGAATCCTGCTGTGGACAGCAGTTTGCTGCTGTATTTTCACTGGTTTGGTTAGGAATACTTGAGAACTCAAGTACTTCCTATCAAGTTCACTCAGGAAATCTCCATGAATGCCCTCATAAAAAAAGCTCCCATTCTCAATTTATTCACTTCTTGGTAAACTTTAGCAAGTTCATTAGGCAACTCATTAGGTCGAATACTCTACCTATTAAGCTAAGCTTCAATCACATTCAACCAAAATCCTGTGACTTCTCTAGAAATCTCAAACTGGATTATTCATTCGACAAACCTCACCTTCTTAGCCTTAGTGTCTACTTGAAGAGTAGCCATTGCATCCTTTAGATGCAATTTATGCAAGTAGCTACTCAAACTTATTAGCCTAATATTTCAATTTTAGTTCTTTGATTGAAGTGCAAGTAATGAAAACCTTTGAAGTGGGCTCTTAGTCTCATATTTAGAGGTTCTAAATGTTGACATGACTAACATTTGTCGAACATCCAAATATCTTACCAACTATCCAAATATCCCTGATTCAAGGAACAAATATGAGAATTAAGGAACTGATATACACCAAAATGACTTGAATTAGGTTAATCAAGTCGTCATGAGAGCTTGAATCAAGTTTAGCGAGTCGTTGATCTTAAACCGGCTAAAGTTGCCTTTAACGTGGCTCTTACCAAGTTTAAAGTCACATAAAGCCTCAACTTGCCTAGAGCTGAAACGTGTCAAAGTCGCTCAGTAGATAGGTTCTACTCGGCCTTCAATGCTCAAATATTGAACTTATCAAAGAGGCCATTAAAGTTAAATCATTTAAGGCAACCTCCTGAAGATCTTGACTTCTCATTCAGAGCAACAACCTAAGGATTCAGTGTTCTCACCAGCATAATATGTCAAAGGCTATATGACCTCTATTTAAAAGTCAATTGAAGTTCTTGCCTGGTCGATGGTTAACGGTTAGACTCGGTATATGATAGGCTATTTTAAGTCTATTCATGTTATTGTCTTATTATTTTCTCTGTAGCTCATTATGTGTCACTGACCTTGATCATTAACTATTAGGTTGGTTTGAATAGATTAGTTCACTTGAAAGCAAACCAAATCATAGTAGGTAGAACCAAACCAAACAACTGCAATATAGTTTGGTTTATTATATTCAGTTTTGATTTAACTGAATTTTGAATTCCTAATAAATGAAAATATTCTAATGTATTATGTTGATAAAATACAAATGTATAGAATCATCAAAATATGGAGTATGAGTTTTAATTTAGGAAAAAATTTAGTTTATGGTTGAGCCTAATTTTTTATTTTTAAATTAAATTATTAACCCTAATTCAAATAATCCTTACTCCCAAACCAATAAAATAAATCATCCTTTGATAAACTGAACCAAATCAAGCAAATATGTTCGATAGTTTCGTTAAAATCTATGATGTAATTATGTATTTTTCGCAAAAATGCTTCCCCACTAAATCTATCTACATTCTTTGTTACATGCTTCTCTCTCTCTCTCTCTCTCTCTCTCTCTCTCTCTCTCTCTCTCTCTCTCTCTCTCTCTCTCTCTCTCTCTCTCTCTATTATTTTTAACTTACCCTATATTTCTAAGGGATCAATTGAGTCTCCTATAATCTCTCTACCCTTTCTTCTTTGGGCTTGATCCTAATTTACAATAAGATCTTCTGGTCCCCAAAAAATATTGAATCCAAAAGTCATGGCTGTCAGAACGACTCAGTATTTTTTGTTTTCGCAATTACAATTTTCTATTTCCAAATGTTTCCTTTCTTTTTTTGCAATCTTTGTTAAGAATTTTTTTCTATTTTTGTAGATTTTAACTTTAAGTTACCAAATTCTGTTTCAGAACTTTCGTGCATTGCCGAACAATAAGATTTAGAACTTAAGATTTCCTCTACTGCATCTTGCTTTTCTATGGATGGTTATACTAGAAAAAAAGTAGTTGGTGGAGTTGGCTTATCTAGAAGTTCTGGTCTTTCTCTTAGAGATGTAAACCATGAGGGCAGAAGTTTCCAATGCTGCAACCGAATAGGGTGCAGCACTAGACAAAACTCCGTCCCAAACCTCCAAAGTACTGTTCCTGAGAAACCCAAATTCCTAAAACCTCCAATTCGTTTTAAAAACAACATTTCTTCAGCTGCAAGTTCTTCCAGGTCATTTTCATCCACCAGCAACTTCAGAAAATATTATCATGAACGGCAGAACCAAGCCGCCTCTATGAAAGAAGCATATTTAGCAGAAAGCAGCAACAGGCAAGCAGAGACTGGAGAAAATTTGAACTGGGAATCAGGGTTTGATGGAAGAATTGAGACTAGAATTTTGAATGATAATGATAGACCAATACTCCAGCGGTTCTCTACAACTGAACCGTCAAGTGCTTCCAATGCTACATCTGCCTCAAGATATGGCAAGCAAATCAGTCGAAGGTTTGGATCTGCTATTCAGGACACTGCAAGTTCATTTCTTCGTCGATCTTCTAAGCTAAGATGTGGCACTCAAGTGCCTAAAACTAGTCCACCAGTGGTCAATGGTAGGCAACAAAGGTATAGTTTGAATAACCTAGGCTGTGCATCGATTTCTGATGTTCTTCCATCAGGTTCCTCCAATGGAGTTAATTCAAGAGTTATTTCAGTCAGAAGAAAGTTACAGGAAGGAGAAGGTTCTTCAAAGACAATTTTAGCTCAACCAGAGCGGCAAGTGCCTCAAGAAGCATCAAGACAGACAAGAAACCATACTGGTAGGGATATTGCTGTCTCTGTGAGAACCCGGCATCATTCTTCTGGCATACAAAGTAGAAGAATTAGATTGAGTGAGCCAGAATATGAGTCGACCATTCAATTGGCTGATCCTCTTTTGTTCCCACAACCATCCCATGCTCCAATATCTGCTCCTGAAGATGTTCAGGAGAGTTCACAAAATTCTTCATTTACTGGAAGATCAGATACAGGCAGTCGGAGCTCCCAAACAAGTTTACTTTCTGGTTCTGAAGATAGCGATGATTACCGGCGCTTCAACATTGAAGGAATTGCAGAGGTTGCTCTCCAAAAAGTTTTCTGAAAAATGACATTTTGCTGATCATGTACCTCAGATTAATTTCCCTACTCTTCTAAAAGTAACATTTCTTTGATTTATTTAGATTTTACTAGCATTGGAAAGGATCGAGCAAGATGAAGAGTTGACAGATGAGGTTTTTAATCTGTTATTGTGCTGCTAAGTATTCTTTTGCATCTAAACTGAAATGAAAGTTTCTCTTGCAGCAACTACTGGTGTTGGAAGCCAACTTATTCTTGGGAGGTTTGAACTTCTATGATCAACATAGAGATATGAGATTGGATATAGATAATATGACATATGAGGTATGTTCTCATGATTTAATTTTTGGCTTATATTTTCTTTAAACAGTATTTGTTTTTCTATTATTTGCATATTATGAAACTAGTATATTCTTTGCATGGAGAACCGGATTATATGTTCTATAAGTGAAATTTTTTATAATTGGCATATACAAATGTAATATTTCATTGGCGATGGCTTCTTAGATTAAAGTTTTATAGAGTTTCTGTTTTACAATAAGAGAAACCCAAACTGTATCAAGGTAATTGAATCTCATTTGATTTGGAGCAGGAGCTTTTGGCTTTAGAGGAAGAAATGGGAACCGTGAGTACTGCCCTTTCTGAAGAGGCAATTTCTAAATGTCTCAAAAGAAGCATATATAGGTCCAACTTCACCTTTCCAAGGATCTTTCGTCAAGGTGATGATGTTAAATGCAGCATTTGCCAGGTAAAATTTTTTCTATTAGAATAAAAAATCTGACAGCTCATCTAAATTTTTAATAGTGGTAAAGGATTTTTCGATGCTACCTGGCATGTTTATCCATTATTCTTTTTTAGTTGAAATCCCTTAGTCCACTTATGTTCATGGAAGCAAAATCATCCAATCTGCAAATTGAAATAAACAAAAACATGTCAGAAATACGTTATGATGAAATAAATTCATGGTTTTCCTTCACGAAAAAAAAAAAAAAAAAACACATTAACATGGGCTTTCTTATGGCTAATGTTTGAAATTTCTCTTTTAATTAACTCTCTTGGATGGGTTGATTGGTTCAGGAAGAGTACGTTATAGGAGAGGAAGTGGGAAGCTTATCGTGTGAGCATCGCTTTCATGTGGAGTGCATTGGTCAGTGGCTCAGACTAAAGAACTGGTGCCCAATTTGCAAAGCTGCAGCTGCAGCTGCAGCTGCTTCCTTCAAAAGCAAATCCCAATCCTGAATGTTATATGCTGCTTCATTCAAAATTATTCTTCTCTTTAAACTTTTTTATCTGTTGGTGTACATATATGTCTCGGCTAACTTTCTCGCTGAAATAAAATTCTCATAAGACAGTTCAATGCTGTGTACATTTCAACATTGTTTGGGCATCAGTGAAAATGTTGATATGATGTGTTCTCATTGAAATTAAGGCTGGTTTCTTTAATTTTCCTGTATCTTTGTTTTATTGTATGATTGTTCAACTTAGTTACATAATCTTCCCTCAAATGGTTTTCTTTGGAAAAAAGTTGAACCTGGGCTGGGACTTTTTAGTCTGCTCATGTGATGCTCATGTGACAACATGTAGCTTTAGGTTTCATTTAAGATAATTTTTTCTGACTTTCTACATTTTTAGAAAACAGTAAAAAAATTCTCTAAACTTTGTTTGAGTCGGCTTTCTTATTTCTTCTTAAAGCAGCTTTCTAGTAGAAATTTTTTATTTTTTTTACTAAAAAACTACTTTAAGAAGCAGTAAGAAAATTGACCCAAATAAAATCTTAATCTTTAGTTCAAGCAGTTTACATCATTAGTATTGAATCAGGTTTTGAAATGAGAAGCTTTTAACACAACTTTAGAGTGGCTAAAATTTTCAGATTGGAGGACAAAATTTTCATGAAGAAATTCAACCGAAGTTTGGGAGCGCTCGCAGTAGTAGATGATACTATGTTCATCTATAAGTCTTAGGATAGAAGATTAAGGCTTATAATGTGAGGAAAATGTTCTATAATGGTGAAGTATGAGCGATGTAAATGAACTTCGGTCAATGCAGGCGAATCTTTGTTACAGGACAAAAAAAAAATCTCTTTTAAGACGTTTTAAATGCTTTCAAGTTTCAAGTTCTTTTTCATATACTTATTTTACTTCATATCAAACATTTAAAATAACTGAAATAATTACAGAGTTTTTTGGCATATTATTCATAAAAGGCGACAGAAAACATTCAGGTGATCAAGTTGAAGCTCAACTTGACATCTCCTGTTAAGTAACAGCTACGAGTTTATCCAAATGTCTCTACCTTCAGACAAAAAAAAAATTGTAGAGCATAATGGATTTTCTTGAACTCCACCAGTCTGCATCTCTGCTTTATAGTTATTGAATCTTCTCCAATTAAAAAAAAAAACAGTTTTTGATAATTTATATGGGGTCTTTAGTATTAAGGAAGGACATATACAAGAATACTTAAGCTAAGCAAATAAAAATCTAAATTTTTTTGGTAAGTTTGGATCTATTACATGTAATAACAAATATAGATGATGACGAAACTCCAGGAGTTAAGATTTGATGGTTAATATAAAGAAATTCTTAGGAGAATTATGCAACAAGAGGTTAACATAAAAAAACTAAAGATAATTTTAATAAAATCATAACTAATCTGACCCTAAATTATTGGATAAGATTAAAGATGATTATGATGAACCTCTTAAGATTAAAAAAGATAAGGAAAAAAATCAAGATTTTTTATGTAAGTCAAGTAAATGAGTTAATGTAGAATCAAACCCGAGTATAGTGCGGAAAAAATATAAAATAGGTTAAGAGTAAGAGAGTAAATCAAATCAGGATGATAAAACACAAAGGAAAAAGAAATTTATGATGGTTCAGCTTCTCCATAAGCTTACATCAACTCTCCAAGCTCTTAGAAATTCCGCTCTCTTCAACAACCATACAGATCAAAGCTATTACAAGCTTCACCAGCCTTTTTCTTTATGCTTGGTCTTTTTTGCATGCTCTGGACCAACGCTCAAGACCTCATTACAAAAAATACGCTTCCAAAGGCTTCCACTAATTCAAAGGAGCTTAGCAAGTAGGACCTTAAGTGACAAAAATAGTGATTAACAAGGAAGTAGCAAGTTATCAAGAGAAAGCTTGAGGTTCATCATCAGGCAAGAGATCAAAACATGCAACAACAAAGGGGCTATTTATAGAAATTAGTGGGCTAAAATGGAAACAAAATCATGCAAAGAAATTTTGGAGGCAATTTCAAATTAAAGTTATTCAAGCACAAGTATGCTAGACCTAATCTAATTAAAATTGTGGGCAAATGAGACAAGGAGCCGTTATGGAAGATCCTTAGCTAGCAAGAGTTAAAAGAAGGTTTGGGGACCACTTGTATGATCATGAATCACCGTTAGAAAAGTAAATATGTAAGCGACGATAGATTTTAGATTGGAAAGAAGTCATCCTTCACCTGGACCCCCTATATGATTAGAACCACCCCCTACATACTCCTTTGTCTGTCTCCACCTTTCCTATGACCATCATCACCCCGTAGCAGTATGTGTCCACTAGCTTCACCCTTGATTGGTCCACGATCTGGTTGGAGATGAAATTGTGGGTAGCCCAGTCTATCAGCACCACTACCTCTCTGTCTACTATCTCTCATCTCACTTTCATGGTATAATTTGGAGTGAATCCCACCACTGAGTTCAAAGAAACCTCCTATATCTGTCATTGTTGACCTCCGGATGAAACCCGAAAGAGCAAAAGAGAGAAGCCAAAAAAAATCCCACGTACAAACCTTATACCCGTCGGATCCTCGAATCATGCCGAGATCACGCTGATTCGGCGCCGTTCGCATCGCATCTCCGCATCTCCTGCGTAAATCCCGTGAGCTCGCCTCGATTCTGCTCCTTCCTCTGCCTTTAAAATGAGAAGGAAACCCTCCCATTCGCTACTCCGTCGCTGCTTCCGCTCGACTTCTCTCCCACGACTGCTCTCGACTCCTCTCCCGGTCTCGGCTTCTCCTCCCGAACTCCACTTCTTCTCCTTCCCACGACGCTCGACGCCTCACTGAAGCCGATCTCTCCTCTCCATCGCAAAGCCTCCGATCCAGTCGAGCTCCCGGACGGATCTCGCGATCCAGTCTGGTTCATCGCTTTCACTGTAGAAGCCTTCCGACCTCTCCCATTCGGTCTCCCTCTGCTTCTTCAGCCCGCCGAGAGAGAGAGAGAGAGAGAGAGAGAGAGAGAGAGGGAGACCTACCCGAGCCCATCTCCGATCCCTTCGTGGCCGTTCGGCTCGGCTCCAGTGACGACTTCCCTATCCGGTTGAGATCGGAAGTTACAACGTTTGGATCGGAAGCAACACGAGGAGCTCACTTGCTGTATAGGTAACGTCTCCCTCTCACGCTTCTTTGGTCGAACCAGCAAGCAGAGAAAGAGGGAGGAAGGGTTAATTTATTTTAATTAATGATAATTATATTTAATTATTGTCTAATTATAATTATAATTAATTAGTCAATTATGATTAATTAATAATTAACAATTAATTATTAGTTATAATTGTTTGATTAATTATAATTAATTTCGATTAATTATAATTAATTATTAACTAATTATAATTAACTTATTAATTATAATTAATTGATAATTAGTAATTAATTATTAGTTATAATTTCCTAATTATTATTATAATTAATGATAATTATAATGAATAAAATGCTTCTCTCCTACCTCGATCCTCGAGCCAACGCCGTCGACCCCGCCAAGGTATAAATTTCTAAACCCTAAAACTTCGAGAACTCGTTTCAACGCATTCGTCGAAACAAAACGACCACCTATACACGCTTTTCTTAGCGTGGTGGGAGGGAGAGCGTCACGACGCTTGCGACGAAGCGGGTAATCACCTGATTCCTTCTTCAAAGTTCGTATCGCCTTGGAAACCCCGCCTATACACGCTTTTCTTAGCGTGGTGGGAAGGGATCCCGGTGCGATGCGCACGATGAAGCGGGGATACCCATAAGTACCCGCTCGCGGGGAAATAACTGCCTTTCTTGCAAATATTTACAAAAAAAAAAAATATTTTCTTGCAAAATGTTTTCAAAATACCCATACACGCTTTTCTTAGCGTGGTGGGGGATCGAAAAATACACGGCCGCGGTGTCCTCGAAAGAGGACATCTACCATACACGCTTTTCTTAGCGTGGTGGGATAGGCCCAGTTTTCCGTAGTTTTCCCCTAAACAGGGGAGACGCCGGAAGGCTGCCGAAATTTCGGGTGAAATGTTGCTACACTCGGACCTTTTTGAACTCAAAGAAAGAAAAATTTGGAGACATTGGACAATCAAGGACTTGAGACTTTGCTCAGAACTCAAATCAAAAGAACTAAATATACTTGAACTCAAATAAATGTGAAGTCATAAGACTTGAATTTGATTGAACTCAAGAGGCTACAAAGACTTGACTTGAACCATTTGAACAAGGATTTACACTTGTACTCGAGCAAGAGCAAAGAACTATGAACAGGAACACAATTTGAACTCATGCATGAACTCAAGAAGAACAAACTGAACTCAAGCTTGCACAAAATTTGGACAACATGACTTGGACTTTTACAGTGAACTCAAAATAAGATGTGGACTACTTGAACTCTTGCAAAGGACTTGATTTGAACTCAAGTGAGCTTACAATTGGGACATACATTTGAACTTGATTTAAACCAAGTGGAATGGACTTATGAACTTCAAAATGACATAAAGGGATCTAAATCAATTTGAACCTAAATGAAAAATACAAAAGGACACGCTATAATTTGAACCTAATTTGATCATGATTTGAACAATCATGGGAACTTATGATTTGACCAAGGAAGACTTGAATCAAGTCTAATCAAGAAAGACTGAACTTGAACTAAGTTCAAACCACTCAAAGCTTGATTAGAATTAAATGACAAAGAATCGCAAATTCAAGTTTTACTTGAATGATGAAAAGGAACATGATACTCCTTAGATAAGAACATTCAACTCATGGTAATCACCTCAATGGGAAGGAAGAAATTGATGATGATAACATCAAGCTCTCAATGCGTTCAAGTGATGAATGATGAAAACAAAATGGGCTCAGAGCATCCAACCAAATTTACTTGAGAATGACATTCGTATCAATCATCCAATCAACTCCAAAGATCTGCAACACATATTATCACTCTACAAAGACAAATGTATGTGTTAAATATCATCTATGGGTAGATGCAGAAAGACTTCAGTAAATGCAGTATCCTGAAGTCAATTCCAATCTGTAAAGGAAGACATCTACCTACCAACATGCAGCTTTGGCGGATGCACTGAAAAGACCAAGGACCACAACCAAATGCATAGAAAGTACGACAAGTACAAGCTCCTACGATCTAAGGCAGGAGATTCGTTAGTGCACTATGACCCGCCTACGAAAATCAACAAATAGTGCACGACAGTCTACCTGTACGAAGTAGCAAACCACTGATCCAGAAGCTGCTACAATACGCCACCGGATCTGCAACATCCGTACAAGCAGACAGAAGGCGTCTATAAATATTCCAAAAATACTCCCTTGCACGTACACTATAAATTGTATACACATAGGTACACTAAAGGGGTGTATAATCAAACACCACCCGCATGGGCCCCGGCGAGCGTGTTATTGGTACACACGTGACGTCTAGGGATGCTGCGCGGGATATCAAATTTTAAACCCGATCCTTCTTAGCAGGTAAAAAGGAGTCGATAGGGTTTAATTATAAAATGCCCCCAAACCCGCATGGGCCCCGGCGAGCGTGTTATTGGTACACACGTGACGTCTAGGGATGCTGCGCGGGTTGACAAGTGAATTCTAGTTCGAACCCGATCCTCCTATACGGGTCAATAGGAGTCGACAAGGTTCGAACTCTCAAACAAATATACGGTTGCTACGACCGATATATTTGTCTTAATACATTCATATTAGACCTTCAAGGCCTACAATAATGAGAATTCACTATCAAAGGGTATAAAGCCTACGAAACCTGATCCTTTATCGACCAATAGGTAGAGTTGACAAGGTTTCATCCATAAAGTGAAAATGACCCCAAACACCCCGATGATGGCCGTGTTGAATAATTATCTCAACCGGAGGGGTTTTCCCAAATATTTTCAAATGTCTCCCAAATATCCAAAGTCCAAAGCTCCACTCAAATACCCGAAAATCCAAAAATCCAAAAAATCTCAAAATCCCAAAATATTTAAAAATGAAATAAATCCATCAAACACTTAAAGCAAAATCCATCTGCCATCCGCAACAGTTTGTCGAGGCGGACAAATTAAAATTTACTTCAGCTCACAAAGAGCCAAATGCCTAGTCGAAAATATCACTAGGATCCATTCTCAAACAATCTCTTGCCAGTAAGGACGTGGTACGTGTCCTCTAACCGGCAGTTTCGCCACCAAATGGCACTGCAGGTAAACGGTTATGACTCGGGGCCCTCTGAACCGAGTGGTTTTGCCGCCAAATGGCACCACAGATAGCGGTTATGGCCAGAGCCAATACGCTCCTTAATGGCGTTAAATCCTTGAGATATGAATCAATAGGATATGATCGATAGGGCACAAAGCCCTCTGTAAGCTAAGGTGGATTCAAATTTGTCCCCTTAGACAAACATTCACCCCCAGGTCTACAAGGTCCCCTTGGACGAAGCAACCCATGGCTGCCGACAAGGATCCTTCTGTCAGGTTGGGTCGACTACCTCCGCTGACTAAGTAGACCAGGGACCACGATGGCCCGGGACGACGGAACCATGGGATCTTGATCGGGTCCATCATTCACTCCCCCACCATCCGCTTTAAGTGCAAGATGGCGCAATTTCTATTTTAAATATCAAATCTCAACTTCAAACTATCCAAATTTTCAAGTCTCCAAACCATTCAAATGTCCAATTTCAAATCCTTTGCTGCTACTATATGCCAGATAACACGTATTCTATACGTATCTGATTGACGACTAGCCTTAATCGAAAGTTCTCTCTCGTGATCGGGAGGGGTAATTAACTATAGGGGCTTGCGCCTATAGGAAACCAGAACTCAGATCATAAAGTCCTCACAAAATGAGGGCGAAATCTCTGGGTAGTGTCTTATCTACAAACCCATCTGCCTTCCAAAATTTACCTCGAAACATATTCAGTTAAAACTCCCTCGCCGAATAAGAAAAGCGAGTGGAGGCCGGGGCCGAATTTTCGGAGCCCACAGTCATGTCTAAATGCAGCTCTTTTTCCTCCTCCACTCCCACCTCCCTCCTCAATTTTCTCGTCATCACAAATGGTGAGAACCTGAAGATTTCAGTCCTTACACTTGTGCCCAAGTGTATACCTGTGGGCTCCGAAAATTCACGCCCCGGCCTCCCTCGCCTTTCGGAGGAATTTTAATGAATTAAGTTCCCAGGTAAAGTTTAGGAAGGCATATTAGGTTTGTAGATAAGACACTACCCAGAGATTTCACCCTCATTTTGCGAGTACTTTATGATGCAATCAAAAAATATAGGGGACCCTATATTTTTTTATCACAAAAAATTTAAACGGAACGACACCGACAAAGCAAAGACTAGAAGAGGAAAGAACAAACTCTTACATTTCAAATAAAACTAAAAAGAAGAAACTAAAAGACTTACAAATGACGACGACTTGTAAAATTAAAATTAAAGACGACACCCTAAAGTTGCTTCACTTAGAGAAGAAGGATACAGGTGGAGTGGCACTTGCGGAGAGACGAAAGAGGTTAGAAGCCCGAGAAGAAAAGTTGGAAAGAGCCCGCAGAATTTCCGGAGGGGATGAGAAAGAATGGTGGAAAGAGCCCGCAGGATTTCCAAAGCAAACCAGCAGGTTATAACTTTTCCAAAAATCACATTTTCATAACATCATACTTTCAAACATTACAAGTCCCCCATATATATAGGTATGAAAGGGAATACAAAGAGACACTTTACATTAATTCTAACACAAGAAACTAAGCACCATAAGCATAGAAATCCCTCCCCATGCTCATGGAAATCAACCTAAACCAGGAACCGAAGCAGCCACCGCGGGAAACAAGGAGGCCGCACGGAACCAAGGGGCCACGGTCACGGGAAAGAGCCCAAGCACGGGAAAACCAGCAGCCGGCCGGAATCTAAGAGGGCAAAAGCACAAAAAGCCATGGTGGAATTCAAGGAGCCACCATGGGAAGACTAAATAAATAACTTGGGATTCCAAAAGCCTTTTTTGGAAACCCAAGAGACAACTTTAAGATATTAAAAACTGTAATAAAAATGCATTTAAGTAAAAGATAAATATGAGCTAAAACTTAGCTAATAATGAGCTATCTTTTAGTTCCATTTAATGAACTAAAATCCAGCTCATAAATGAGCTAAAATTCCAGCTCAAATAGTAGACTCAAGGGAAGCCAAAATTCAACTTATTTTGGACATGAGTTGACCCCCCCTTTGTCTACATCACTTTATGATATGAGTTCTAGTTTTCTATAGGCGCAAGCCGCTATAATTAATTATCCCTCCCGATCACGAGAGAGAACTTTCGATTAAGGCTAGTCGTCAATTAGATACATAGAGATACGTGTTATTTTGCATATAGTATCAACATTGGCTTAGGGCTTGAAAATTTGATATTTAAAATAAAAATTTTACCATCTTGCACTTAAAGCAGATGGTAGGGGAATGGATGATGGACCCAATCAAGATCCCATGTTTCTGTCCCGGGCCATCACAATCCCTGCTTTACTTAGTCAAAGAAGGTAGTCGACCCAACCTGACAAAAGGATTCTTATCAGCAGCCAGTGTTATGTCGTCCAATGGTACCTTGTAGACCTGGTGTGGATGTTTGTCTAAAGGGGGAAATTTAAATCCACCTTTGTTAACAGAGGGCTTCGTGCCCTATTGATTCTTATCTTAAGGATTTGATGCTATTGAACCATAATTTAGTGGCGCCATTTCACGGCAAACCATCCGATTCAGAGGGCCATAGTCATAACTGTTTACCTGCGATGCCATTTGGAGGCAAAACTGTCGATTAAAGGACACGTGTCATGTCATTGCTGGCAGGAGTCTATTTGAGAATAAATTATAATGATATTCTCGATCAGACATATGCTCTTTATGAGCTGGAGTAGTTTTCAATTTGAACCCGCCCCTCTTGCAAACCAACCCCCTTCTCCACTCAGCCGTAGAGATAATACAACATAAAGCTTTTTTTTTTTAATATTATAACGCAGCTTGCAGCGGATTTGCGATGGAAATTTTCTCCGCAAATTCATCACAGAGGGATTTGTGCCCTATTAATTATATCCTATTGATTTATATCCTAAGGATTTGATGCCATTGAAGTATAATTTAGTGGCACCATTTCACGGCAAACCATCCAGTTCAGAAGGGCCCCAGTTATAACTGTTTACCTACGATGTCATTTGGAGGCAAAACTGTCGGTTAGAGGACACGTGCCACGTCCTTGCTGGCAGGAGACTATTTGAGAATAAATTATAGTGATATTCTCGATCAGACATTAGCTTTTTGTGAGCCAGAGTAGTTTTCAATTTGAACCTGCCTCTCTTGCAAACCAACCCCATTCTCCACTCAGCCGCGGAGATAATACAATAGAAAGCTTTTTCTTTAATATTATAATTCAACTTGCAGCAGATTTGCAACAGCAATTTTCATCACAAATTCGTCACAGAGGGCTTTGTGCCCTATTAATTATATCATATTGATTCATATCTTAAGGATTTGATGCCATTGAATCATAATTTTGTGGCGCCATTTCACGACAAACCACCCGGTTCAGAGGGCCCCAGTCATAACTGTTTACCTGCGATGTTATTTGGAGGCAAAACTGTCGGTTAGAGGACATGTGCCACATCCTTGCTGGCATGAGACTATTTGAGAATAAATTATAATGCTATTCTTGACCAGACATTAGCTCTTTGTGAGCCGGAGTAGTTTTCAATTTGAACATGCCCCTCTTGCAAACCAACCCCCTTCTCCACTCGGACACGGATATAATACAACAGAAAGCTTTTTTTTTTAATATTATAACTCAACTTGTAGTGGATTTGCGACGGTAATTTTCGTCGAAATTTCGTTACAAAAAAATCGTCAAAAATTTTCATCGAAAACCGTAGCCATTTTCTACAAAAAAAAATCCGTCATGAAGTCCGCCGCAAATCCGTAACTTTCTTGTAGTGACATCCATGACTAAAGCAAAAAGATATGGGCTTAAGGGTGATCCTTGATGTGATCTAATTGAAATAGAGAAATATTGGTCAAACCACCTTGTGTTTGAACACAAGTAACGACTCTTGCAAGCATATCTTTAATGACTTGAATATAAGCATCATTAACCTTTTCTTTTCTATAACTCTCCATAACATTTCTCTTGGAACTTTATCATATACTTTCTCTAAATCGATAAATATCATATGTAGATCTTCCTTATTCTCTCTATACTTCTCCATCAAACCTCTCAATAAATGTATAGCTTCCATAGTATCACGTCTTAACATATGCTCCATAACTCTCCCATAGTTTTAAAGTATGTCACATTAACTTGATTCATCTAT
The DNA here is from genome assembly GCA_022539455.1 of Dendrobium nobile. Classification (NCBI taxonomy): domain Eukaryota; kingdom Viridiplantae; phylum Streptophyta; class Magnoliopsida; order Asparagales; family Orchidaceae; genus Dendrobium; species Dendrobium nobile. Next base: position 5,491,107 of record CM039723.1, on the reverse strand, counting down.
AATTCACACAATCTTATACATCACACTTATTCTTAAAAATATGGATCAACACAATCATTCTCCACTCATTTGCCATCTCTTTCGTTTTCAAAATAATATTAAAAAGTTTAGTAAGCAAAAAAATTCCTTCATCTCCTAAGCATTTCCACACCTCTATTGAAACATCATCAGGTCCAACCTCTTTTTCATACTTCTTTTTTTAAAGTCTCTCTAATTTCGGTTTTACTAATACACTGATAAAAATAAAAATATTTATTTTCATTTAGGGTGCTAAGTTCACTAAAGTCAATTGTATTTTCAAAATTTTCATTGAAAAGCTTAGCAAAATATCTCATCCACATTTATTGAATATCATCTTTAAAAAAATCAATTTTTAATCTTCATCATTAATGCTCTTCAATTGAACTAAATCTTTACTACTCTTATTTCTTTGTTTGACTAACTTGTAAATATATCTTTTGTCCTCCTTAGTATATAATATATTACATAAATGATTAACAACTAAAATCGTTGCATCGCATATTGCATTCTTAGGCTCCTTACGAACAATTTTTATATATTGCTCAATTATCAAAGTTTTAAATCTAAACCAATTTTTTATAACAAAACTTCTTATTTTTTATCTTTTGAGAGGGTTGATGGACAAGTTTAGAGAGAATACGGAGGATATACATATGATATTTATTGATTTAGAAAAAGCAAATGATATAGTTCAGAAGTGCTATGAAGAGTTCTAGAAAAGAAAGAGGTTAATAGTGCTTATATTCAAGTCATTAGGGATATGTATGCAGGAGTTGTTACTTGTGTTAAAACACAAGGTGGTTTGACCAAGTATTTTCAAATTTCAATTGGATTACATCAAGGATCAGCCTGAAGCCCTTATCTATTTTCTTTAGTCATGGATGTTTTTACTAGACATTTGCAATAGGATGTATCCCGGCGTATGCTTTTTGTTGATGATATTCTTCTTGTTGATAAGACTAGAGAGGTAGTTGAAGGAAAACTATAATTCTAGAGGTCAACTTTAGAGTTTAAAAGTTTTTGTTTGAGTAGATCTAAAATCGAATACATTGAGCGTAATTTTAATAGTAATAGATCTAGTGGGGGGCTTGTGACTTTGAGCGATTAAGTCACTAATAACTGTACTCGTTTTAGATATATTGAATCTATTGTTTAGAGCGATGGTGAAATATATGGGAATATTATTAATAGAATTCAAGTCAGATGTTGTTGAAGTGGAGGAATGTTTCGGATTTGTTGTGTGATAGAAAAGTACCACTCAAACTTATGAGAAAATTTTATAAGATGGCGATGAGACCTATAATGCTTTATGGTGCAAAAAGTTGGCCATTAAAAGAGAAGCATGATATTAAGTTAAGTATTGTTGAGATGAGGATGCTCAGATGAATGAGTGGATTTACTCATAGAGACAGGATACGAAACGAGCATATCTTTGAAAATGTTGGAGTAGCTCCAATGACACATAAGATTAGAGAGAGTTACCTTTACATGATTTGGTCAAGTAAAATGGCGGGCTTTTAATGATCCTGTTAGGAGAGTGTATATATATATATATATATATTAGATTTGACCTATGTTAAGAAAGGTAGAAGTGGACCTAAAAAGATTTGGTTGAAAAATATTAGAAATGATCATTCTTTATTAGATTTAAATGAGAATTTGATTCTTAACAGGGAGTATGTTAGGAGAGTATATATATTCGTTTTAAACCCACGAAAACACCCAAATATTTAGAATTTTTGTGGAATAAAACTTTTAGTACCTATTGAGAAAGAAAAACGAGAAACAGACGATTATGATGAAAATTGGTTTTGGAGGACGTCGTATTCTCTGAAGGTCCAATGAAAAATAAGAAAAAATTAAGAGTAAGATGTAATTTACTTACCTTATAATTGCTATTTCAATGTATATTATCAGACAATATATATTTTGGTGAGTTTAATTTTTTAATAGAGAAATCTATCGTAAAGGGAAATACAACAAAATTATGTTCACCTTCAAGGTAGATCAAGTTCTCAAACAAGTCCCATTGGTTCAATAAAGAATTTATAAACTGGGCAGCAATGATTTTTGTATTTTTTGTGATGTTTTACACACATTAACTTAGAATATATTCTTCAAAAATTTATATGTCAAATGCCATGAAAATGCATGCTTCTGTAATCAACTATACAGAATTTTATATAAAATAATAATTTTTGGAAGTTCATTTTTTTCTCGCATGTAATATATAGTTGTGTATGAGGGGTATTTTTTAAAAAAATATTATTTTTTTCCTAATCTTTTTTATGGCTAGTTATTTTTTTTTTGCTAATATACACTGTGTATTGCTATGTATTGTTGTGTATTATTATGTATTCAAGCTTATATGAATACACAATATTTTATTATTCATTTAAATGCTTTTTGAGCTTTTACACTTCTGTGTATTAGAGAAATTATATTGAAAAAATATAATTTTTTTGCTAGCACGCACTGTGTATTGTTATATATTAGTGTGTATTTTTATGTATTCAAACTTATATGAATATATAGTATTTTTTCATTTAAAAACTATTTTAGCTTTTACACAACTCTGTATTAGTGAAATTATGTTAAAAAATATGATTTTTTGTTAATACGAACAGTGTATTACTGTGTATTGCTATGTATTCAAGCTTATATGAATAAAAAATATTTTATTTGTTCATTTGAAAGATTTTTGAGCTTTTATACAGCTATGTAATAGAAAAATTATATTGAAAAATATGATTTTTTGCTAATACATACTGTGCATTGCTATGTATTATTTTGTGTTATTGTGTATTGTTATTTATTACTATATATTGTTATATATTATTATATATTATTATATATTGTTATATATTGTTGTGTATCTTTATGCATTACTGTGTATTAATATGTATTGTTGTATACTGTTGTGAATTATTGTGTAAGTCGGATTAAATTTATAAAGATAATTTTTCTGATATTGAATTTATTTTAAGATAAGAATAATATGAGTTGATTAATTGACTAGTCATATATTATGTCTTTGTAAAACAAATTTAATTGGTAGATAAATTTTAATTAGAACATATGAACTTAGATTTGATAATACATAGCAATACACAATATCAAGCAGCAAAAAATCACATTTTTTTCTCTAATAAACATAAATACATAACAATACACATTATAGATTTATATATGCTTGATTACATAGCAATACACATCAATACATAACAAAACATAGTGTGTATTAGAAAAAAAATCATATTTTTTAACATAATTTTCTTAATACACAGTGATGTAAAAATTTAAAAAGCTTTCAAATGAAAAAAATAAAATATTGTGGATTTATATAAACATAAATACATAACAATACACAACAATATATAATTTATATTAGCAAAAAAAATCATATTTTTTAGCATAATCTCTAATACACAATTTTGTAAAAGTTCAAAAAGCATTCAAATGAATAAATAAAAATTGTGTATTCATATAAGCTTGAATACATAACAATACACAGTAATGCATAGTGCGTATTAGCAAAAAAATTATATTTTTAAATATAATATCTTTAATACACAGCTGTGTAAAAGTTCAAAAAAATTTCAAATAAACAAATAAAATATTGTATATTTACATAAACTTTAACACATAATAGTACATAGCAATACATAATATTTATTACTAAAAATATATATATTTTTCAACATAATTCCTTTAATGTACAGCTGTTTAAAAGCTTAAAAAACTTTCAAATAAACATATAAAATATTACATATTCATATAAACTTGAATACATAATAATAAACACCAATACACAGTGTGTATTAACAAAAAAATTATATTTTCAACATAATTTTTCTTATACACAATTGTATAAAATCACACAAAATTTTTTAAATAAAATAATAAAATATTGTGTATTCGTATAAACTTGAATACATAGCAATACACAATAATACATAGCATTACACAATGCGTATTAGCAAAAAAATTATATTTTTTAACATAATTTCTCTAATACACGGTTGTATAAAAACTCAAAAAAAAAAATGAACTAATAAAATATTGTATATTCATATAAACTTGAATACATATCAATACACTCTAATACACGTCAATATACAATGTGTATTAACAAAATAATCACATTGTTCAATATAATTTTTATAATACATAGCTATGTAAAAACTTAAAAAGCTTTCAAATGAGTAAATAAAATACTATGTATTTATATAAACTTGAATACATAACAATACACACCAATACATATCAATATATAATGAGTATTAGTAAAAAAATCACGTTTATCAACATAATTTTTCTAATACACAGCTGTGTAAAAGCTTAAAAAACTTTCAAATGAACAAATAAAAGATTATGTATTCATATAAGCTTGAATACATAGCAATACACACGATTATACCGTGCGTATTTGCAAAAAAATTATCCAGCCACAAAAAAGATTAGAAAAAAAAATAACATTTAAAAAATGTCCCTTATACCCTACTATGTATTAGACATATGAGAGAATAAATGAACTTTCAAAAAATTATTATTATACATAAAATTTTACATAGTTAATTTATGGAAGCATTCTTTTTCGCAACATTCAACATATAAATTTTTTAAGAATACATTTTAAGTTAATGTGTGTGAAACATCATAAAAAATACATAAATCATTGCTGCCCAGTTTATAAATACCTCGTTGAAATTTGGGGCTTGTTTGAGAACTTGATTTGCCTTGAAGGTGAACACAGTTCTGTTGTATTTACCTCTACGACATCTTTCTCTATTGAAAAATTAAACTCAACAAAACATTTATTGCCTAATAATATATATTGAAAAGAAATTATCAGGTAATTAAATTACTTCTTACTCTTTAAGTTTTTCCTTCTTTTTCATTGGCCTTTTAGACAATGCGACATCCTCAAAACTAATTTTCATCTTCATCTCTTGTTTCTCGTTTTTCTTTCTCAACAAGTACCAAAAATTTTATTCTGCAAAAACCCTAAATATTTGGGAGCTATTGCGGGTTTTTTTTTTAAACATAAAAATGAGTGGGCTGCCACAATTTCAAAATTTTCACGATTGGGCTAAGTCAGGTCATCGGGTCATAAAAAAAGTAAGAAATTCATGAGTCTTAATTTAATTGAAGTCCAGATGTAAAACTACGTCCAAATCCGCACCTAATAATTTCTCCTTAACACGACACAATGGAGAAAAAAAGATTCATATAGCCAACCTCACGTAGTGGATAAAGGCTTGATGTTGTTGTTGTTGTTCTTGTATATTTTGATTCTGTCATCAACTATTTTTACTATTAAGAGTTTTTTCCTTTGATAGTTCAAACATGTCTTTGCAATATTTTTAATATCACTAATTACTTTTTCCCATATAATCTTAGCTTCCTCATGCACAGACAAAATCTTAAGATCTAAAACCTTACTCTCAAAAATATTTTGTTAATATTCTTTAAATACCCCCATCTAATCATAAAAAATCTAAATTAGATAAAAAAGGAGGATTTACATACATACCACTTTATTTCTAACTATTTACATATCTAACACCTAAAACTTTAATATTGCATGTTTATCACCCATAGAACAAATATGGATGCATGGGGTGAAATATTAAAATTTATAGGGTGCTATGGGTGGCAAAAATGAAATATATAAGTGGTATATTTGATATTAAAATTTTATTGAATGGTAAGATTGTAATATTAAAATTTTGGTGTTAGATATATAAATAATATGAAATAAAGTGGTATGTATGTAAATCCCCCTAAAAAAGATAATTTGTTCATTCAGTTATTTCTTTTAATTTTTTTCTCCATGCCAAGTAATCATAAAAATGGCCACAAAAAGTTGATGATGATGATGATGATGACTTCACCAATCGCGTTACTATATAGCCTTAGCAATTACCTAGATCAATATGCTTTAGTGAGTTTTTACAGTAAGCACCAAGTATTATGAACTAAAAAAGATCTTGACTAAGTAAGCCTCATTTAGCAACCCCATGAATAATCATACTCTCGACTACTAGCATTCCAGCTAATAAAAAATGAAGTAGAAACGTTTCTGATCAATCTCTGCAGCACATTAACTAGAATTACTAGAAACTTACCTCACTGATGAGCAGAACAAGGTTGTGGCAAGTACTAAAACACGGTCTACGACAATTTCCTCATTAAAGAAGTCTGATTCCACGAATTTCTGTTTCACAAGGAAAATCATAGAAATCAAAAGGAAAACCATTAGCACACAAACAAATGTAATGAGGTTTTATAAGAGGATCATCCATATAATTGTTGTTATAAAGCCTGAAAAAGTCTCATTACCAAAATCTGCAAACATGGGATTGGGTACTGAAAAAAAATACATTCATTTTATATTCATTTTATGGGCCATCCTTCTTCACTGAGTTTGTCACTTTTTGACTCCATATGAACAAAGCTGCGAATCTACTTCAATTTCATTGGTCTGCATGAGTATTTTACCAAATCAGCTACAGAAAATGTAATGAATTACTCTGTTTAGATGCATTTTTTTAGGTAAGGGTGAACTGAAGCAGATTCACATTCTTGTACCCCACAAAAGGGCCAATTGTGATTAATCTGCAATGGGTATGAATCCCAGAGCAACGATCAACTGATCTGCATGGATGGAGGCACCCATGTCTAATTGACCGGTCCTTGATCAGGATTGTCTAATGGATGTGTAGGGTGAGGGTGGCGGAATTGGTTTGTCTGGCCTTCTTTGTCATTGTTGGAAATAGGCAAAGATGGCAGGAGCTATGATTAGAAGTGAGTAGGCTTGAGAGAGGTGAAGAACAACTACATTAAGTAGGTGGCCATGGCAAGGTTGAATATCTCTACCACTGACAACCACTAAAAGATTCTCTAAGTAGATTTTTGGCCATTCAAACTGTCATTGGATCCAATGTATATAATAGAAGACCTTGGTCTTCCCAAAAGTCATGAGAAATTTTTTGGGAGATTCCTCGATCTCCTCAATATTGTTCATCATTCAAATGCAGGCATCAACGACAGTATTCACATGACTTTCTTCTTCCCTGTCATTATTCAACACCATGCATTGTTGACTACAGCTATAGCCTCTATGCCTATCATCAAATAACAAAGAAGGTCAGATCCAAAATTTCTACATGTAATCATCAAATGTAAGAATAATATTTGAGATCTAGTGGCCATGGAGGAAGGTGGCTACCATGAACCTTCCTAAATGTATTCGAGATAACCATAAGGATTGGTTTGGACAAGGCTTGGATCAAGAAAACAATATATATTAAAATGAGGCTGATTTAGGTTTGCATCTAAGGCTTCGTCTGGGACGGCTTTCTTTTTGCTTCTTAAAGCATCTTTTTAGTACAAAAGTTTTAATTTTTATACTAAGATGTTGCTTTAAGAAGTAATAAGAAAGTCGTCCCAAACGAAGCCTAAATCTCAATCTAAATCATCTAATCCATGCTCCAAGATATTCATGTTATTCATCATGAAAAGAAGCAAGGTGTCTATGAGGTACCCCACAAGAAACATATTATATTTATAAAGCAAGGTGTAGATCATTCATCTTGTCGTCAATACAACACTCGGAGACCAATTAGTGCTCTACATGATAACATATTGGGGGATACCATGGGAATCCTTAAATGACACTACGAACAAATCATTAAAAAGCTATCATGCATGCTTCAATATTACAACAACCAACACCATCAGATCGTAATCTCTCAAAAGAAAATTCACAGATTACCATGTCATTCTTAGTCGTCAAGATGTATGAATAACCTAAGCTATTTTCTTTTATCCCCATTCCTCAAACGTTAGCCTCAACTAGCAAGAATTTCGTCCATCAACCCCTGGTCATAAATCAAGTTGTTGACCCTCATACTATACCCAAAGGAAACAAAGGGAGGAGAAAGCAAACTGAAAATCCTGTGTACATACCTTGCACCCGGCATATCCACGAAATTTGCCCGAAATCCCGCCGAATCACTGTGCATTCGGCGCCGTTCCAGGATTCCTGCGACGACAGCCTCGATCGCACCTCCCTCAGAGTCGTTAAATACCAGAGCAAACGAAGCCTCCGGTTTCTCTCGTTCTCCACGCTCCAAATCCGACGCCTCTCTGTTCCTCTGTCCGACTCCAAGCCACCGACCTCACCTCAGCTAGCTCTCGTTCTCCACGCTCCAAACCCGACGCCTCTCTGTTCCTCTGTCTGACTCTCATCTCGCGACCTTCTTCCTCTCCCACTGTCAATCTCAAACCGGCGCCTGGATCCCGTCAAGTTCCGACCTCCTCTGGCCGAGAGAGAGAGAGAGAGAGAGACCGAGAGCTCTTACCTGTAGCCCGACCTCCCTCTTGCCCGATCTCCACAAGCCACCTCCTCCAAGCCGATCCATCTCCTCTCCGTCGCCTCCTTCGCCCCTTACCCGAGCCCTCTTATCCACACTCAAATAAAACCCCTCACCCTCACTAAGCCGACTCACTGTAACTCAACCCCAACCCATAATCCACTCAATCACTCACTCAAGAGAGGGTAATCCCTCTCTCATTTTTTTTATGTAATATTTACTATGCTTATTAATGTTAATATTAATATTAATATTATATTATTACTTATAATAATATTACTACTATTAATATCATTAATGATATTATATAATAGTAATATTATAATAATCTAGTAGTAATATAATTATGATATTAGTATTAATATTAAAATCATTATTATTATTAATAATTATTTTTAATTATAATTAATTTATAAAATAATTATAATTAGTTATAAATTAATTATAATTTTTATAATTAGTTTATATTAATTATAATTAATAATAGTTAATTATTATTATTAATAGTTAACTATAATTAATTATCATTAATTATAACTAATTATTTTAATCATAGTTAATTAATTATAATTATAATTATTTATTATAAGATAATTATAATTAATTATAATTTATGTATGATTAGTTGATATTAATTATAATTAAAATTTATTAATTAAAATTAACGATAATTAATTATCGTTAATAATAATTAATTATTTTGATTATAATTAATCTAAATAATAATAATAATAATGATAAGGTTCTTTTCTCGATGCTTGCAACGAGCCGGCAAACCCCCGAGGCGCTCACGTAGCGTTTAGGGTGGGAAACCGGTGCGATGCTCGCGACGATTTAAGAATCCCTCTTCAAATCTTGCAACGAGCCGGCAAACCCCCGAGGCGCTCAAGTAGCGTTTAGGGCGGGAAACAGGTGCGACGCTTGCGGCGAAGGGGATAAAAAAAAAATATTTTCTATATTCTTATATAAGTACCCCCGAAAACCCACGTGGTGCAGAGGGGGGAAATCTGTGTTTATTTCTAACGCTTGTTTTCTTCTTATAATCAACAAACCTAAAAACCCTTAAATGCTCACGTAGCAGGCGGGGATAAAAAAAATATTTCGCGACCGCGGTGTCATTTTTGACACCTACCTGAAGCGCTCACGTAGCGTCGAGGGGAAGGTTGCCTCTTGGTTTTTCCCCTAAACGGGGGAGACGCCGGGAGGCTGCCGAAATTTGGATTGAAAAATCCAAGAACTTTGAACAATATTGAATCTCATTTTGGACATCATTTGGACTAAAGCTTGTATAAATAAACAAATGGCTTAAGCAAAACTCAAACAAGGACTTGATCGAACTCAAATGAATATGGAGAACTTGAACCTGCCAAGAACACAGTGAACTTTATTTGAACATGCAGAATACTTGTTTTGAACTTGAATTCAACATGACCACAAAGAAGCTTGGACATAGAACTTGAATTTACACTTTGAACTCAAACAAGAATGAGAACTTGAGTTGGTCATTTGAATTCAAGTAAGTACTTGATCATGTGCTTTGAACTTGGACCATGCAATATCAAGTGGGTTTTGATAATGAATTATAAATTGAATGATCCATAAGAATTCAAGTCAAACCACAACACAAGGAATTCAAATGACTCATAAGAGATTTGAACATTTGAATAAAGTTAAAGAAGACTTGATCTGGGACTATAATGGGCATGAACTCGAACTGTACAACATCAAGAAAAGCTTGGACTAAACAAAACTATAGCAGAATTTAAAATTTGAATATAAAGTTTGGAATGCAATTTGATGCCTAAATTGAGACTTGTAATTTGGTAAGATGATAAAGTCAATCGTGCAAGCAAGAATAAGACAGAGGATGTGATGATATGCTTGTTAGGTTTCCAATAGAATATTGGGGAATGACCACCTCAATAAAAGTGCAAATTCTATTCAACAACATCAAGTTTATCATGCATGCTATAAACCATTCTAGAAGACAGAGTTTACAGACATAGATTGTCTACAAGCAAAATGAGAAGATCACAAAGAGGATGACCTATTTGCTGCCAATACAAATATGATCATTCATGATAATATCTACAAACAAATAACCTCAATTGCAAGCAAATACATTGATCAACAAAGGATCTATAATGTGTGTAGTGAACTATTCATGAATAATATCAAGGATCATGCAACTGGTGATTTGAAATGATTGCAACAACGACAAAGAATATTTCATATACATAATAAGTATGCAAGTGCTAATCAGTAACAAGAAGTAGATGCTACGATACCCTTATAGTCAGGAACTATGCAATGATAGTTGAATGCATCGATCTTCAATAAATAGAGGCACAGAAAGAATTGTGATAAATACAACTCGCCATCATTCAAATCTTGCAAGCAATAAAAATCAAAGGAGATATATAATTTGATCACAGTTAAAGGAGCAAAGTTCTTTGGCAAACATATCACCTACAAATGATGGCATCTGATGTGCAATATTCATATGAATCCTACAAGCAAGGCAGTAGCGGATGTACTGAAAGGGTCCAAGTCCACAACAAAATGCATGAAGAAGGTGACAAATATAAGTTCCTACGGGCCGCTGTAGGAAACCTATTATACACCTAATATGTCATCTATAAAATGGTGCAAGGAAACTACAGTAGATATCAACATCTAATGGCAAAGGCAGGAGATTAGTTGGTACACTACGATCCACCTGCAGAAGGCAACGAGTTGTGCACGACAGTCTACCTGTACGAAGCAGCGAACGACTCTATTCAAAAGCTGCTACGCCACGCCACCGGATCCGCAACATCCTTGCGAGCGGACAGAAGGCATCTACAAGTACTTTCAGAATACCCCCTGCACGTGCACTATAAATTGTATACACATAGGTACATTAAAGGGGAAAGTACGATCTCGACCCGCATGGGCCCCGGCGAGCGTGTTATCGGTACACACGTGACGTGTAGGGATGCTGCGCGGGTTACTAAACTTGAACCCGATCCTTCTAAATAGATAAAAGGAGTTGACAAGGTTCAATTCTAAAATGCCCCCAAACACCCGCATGGGCCCCGGCGAGCATGTTATTGATACACATGTGACATCTAGGGATGCTGCGCGGGTCAATAAGTGAATTCTAGTTCGAACCCGATCCTTCTATACGGATCAATAGGAGTCGACAGGGTTCGAACCATCAAACAAATACACAGTTGTGACAACCGATGTATCTGTTTTAATATATTCATATTAGGCCTTCAAAGCCTATAATTAAAAGAATTCACTAACAAGGGCACGAAGCCTACGAAATCCGATCCTATGTCAACAGCTAGATAGAGTCGACAAGGTTCAATCCAGAAAATGGAAATGCTCCCCAAACACCCCGATGATGGCCGTGTTGAATGCAGATCTCAATCGGAGGGGTTCCCCAAATATTTTCAAATATCTCCCAAATATCCAAAGTTTTATTTCAAATATTCCAAAGCTCCACCCAAAATCCCAAAAAAATCCAAAAAAATCTCAAAATCCTAAAATTCCAAAAATATTTAAAGATGGAAATCTAACCATTAAACACTTAAAACAAAAATCCATCCACCCTCCGCAACAGTTTGCCGAGGTGGACAAATTAAAATTTACTTTAGCTCACAAAAGAGCTAAATGCCTGGTCGAAAATATCACTAGGATCCATTCTCAAAACAATCTCCTGCCAGTAAGGACGTGGTACGTGTCCTCTAACCGGCGGTTCGCCGCCAAATGGCACCGCAGGATAAACGGTTATGACCAAGGGCCCTCTGAACCAAGTGGTTTTGCCGCCAAATGGCACCACGAAATACCGGTTATGGCCAGCGCCGATGCGTTCCTTATTGGCATCAAATCCTTGAGATATGAATCAATAGGATATGATCGATAGGGCACAAAGCCCTCTGTAAGCTAAGGTGGATTCAAATTTGTCCCCTTAGACAAACATCCAACCCAGGTCTACAAGGTCCCCTTGGACGAAGCAACCCATGGCTGCCGACAAGGATCCTTTTGTCAGGTTGGGTCGACTACCTCCTCTGACTAAGTAGACCAGGGTCCACGATGGCCCGGGACGACGGAACCATGGGATCTTGATCGGGTCTATCATCCATTCCCCCACCATCCGCTTTAAGTGCAAGATGGTGCAATTTCTATTTTAAATATCAAACTTTTCAAACCTCCAACATCCAAACTTTCCAAACCTAATTTCCAATATCCAATCCATTGCTGCTACTATATGCCAGATACACGTATTCTCTACGTATCTGATTGACGACTAGCCTTAATCGAAAGTTCTCTCTCGTGATCGGGAGGGATAATTAACTATAGGGGCTTGTGCCTATAGGAAACCAGAACTCAGATCATAAAGTCCTCGCAAAATGAGGGCGAAATCTCTGGGTAGTGTCTTATCTACAAACTCATCTGCCTTCCAAAATTTACCTCGGAACTTATTCAGTTAAAACTCCCTCGCCGAAAAAGAAAAGCGAGCGGAGGCCGGGGCCGAATTTTCGGAGCCCACACAAGTCCAAGAAAGGGTCAATGGACCCTCAAATGGTTTGGTCCTTCAAGTCCCCCTTGTAGCTCAATCTCTTAGTAAAGCATCAAAGGCTTACCCCAGGACCATAATCTTTGAGTTAGGTGTTGACCTCTTATTTGATTAGTAGCGTGCATTAGCAATTCAAGACTTAGATATCCTAGCGGCATCCTACTACAATTCACAAGAATTGATCCAATGCACGATAGTTTTCCATTGTTTGTTAGAACTACCATTAATGAACATAAGGCCCCAAGTCACTAGTTGCACAACCCTTGAGAGGAGAATCAACCATATCTCTTAAGGGATATTCAGTGGAAGGCCACCCTAACACCTTCATATTGTAACTTCCTAAAACGCATGCCGTTGATCTAAACAATTTACTTGGCCTACAAATCATCATTTGGAACTAATTTCTTTCCTACAAGTCATTGCTCAAGACTTTATTCATCTAGAGTTATCAATAAGAACTTCTTTCACATGTGATATGTCATTCTATGCAAATCTTTATCCCGAAAACATTCTTCTCCATAAATGACCTTCTTATTTCTCTTAAAATTCATTGTTCCTAATAACTTGCTTCTCTTACAAGTCTTGGTTCTCATCTAAGGAACTAGCTTTTCTTGTAAGTCAACATCAAAACAGTATGAAAGTCATCATTGTTACAAAATTGGCTTCCCCCATAAGTTGTCATTCATAACAAATTACTTCTCCGCTCCCCTACAAGTCATCATTTCTAAATACCTTGCTTCTATTACAAATAGTTATTCCAACAACTTGCATTTCCTACAATTACGCTTTTTAATTAATTAGTTTGACCAACAAATCATCAGTTCATCTAAAAAAAATAAGCAATCAGCCCTCAAAATGACATATAAGTGCAATTATAGGGGCCCTCCAATTGGTGGTCCCAAAATGACTTTAAAAAAGTACATGTTTTAGATATATTGGGTCTATTGTTCAAAGTAACTGTAAAATAGATAGCGATATTACTAGTATAATTCAAGGTGGATGGTTGAAGTGGAAGAATGCATTGTGCTTATTGTGTGAAAGAAAAGTACACCTCAAACTTAAGGGAAATTTTTATAAGATCCTGCAATGTTTTTTGGAGTAGAATATTGGTCATTAAAAGAGAAGAATAAAATTAAGTGTTGCAGAGATGAGGATGCTTAGGTGGATGAGTGGCTTTACTCTTAAAGACAGTATGTGAAATGAGCATATAAGTGAAAAGTTGAAGTAGTGTAAAACCCGAAAAACGGCATAATTGAGTAGTCGCACGCTTTTCAAAGTGCCGCGACGAGAATTAAGTGGAATTTTCAAGGTTAACGAAATTCGAATAAAATTAATTTTAGAAAATTGTACGCGAAATTCTGATCATTTTGATATATAACTTATACTTAATTTAGCCTATTTTAGGAATTAAAATTTAACGAAGTTTCATAATACCAACTTTACCCTTATTAAGTATTGAATCACATATGTTTTAAGTGAGGGTATTAAGGTCATTTGGTTTCCCCTTTTCTCCCTAATATAGCAACCGAAACCTTCCTCCCTCATTTCTTTCACGCGTGACCGAGCGAACCGAGCGGAAGGAAGGGGCGGACGGGCGGACCGAACGGCTTCGGCGAGGGTTGCTCCGGCGACGATTTTCCGGCGAGAGCTTTAGGTCAAATCGAAGAGGACGACGAGAGGATTACTCCGGTGTGTTTATTTTCAAACGAATCCCTCTCGATCTCTAGATAATTGGAAAAGAATTTTTAGGGTTTTGTAAGATTTTAGTTTTCTTTCACAATTTTCTTTACAAAAACTTTAAGGGAGGTTTAGAGGATTGTTTTAGCATTGAAAACATGTAAAATTGAGGAGTTTTTGGAGAAAGAAAAATTAGGGTTTTTCTTAGATTTTTAATTTTGAGAAATCCTTTTTACAAATGTTGTTCCTAAGAATATTAGAAATGTTTTGAAGACATAAATTTAGATTTTTGATGAAAATTTTGTTTTTATAATTATTTTGATTATTTTAATCCGAAAATTATATTATTATTATTTTATATGTTAAGAATCAATTTAGAATCAATATTCTAGTGAAATGGAGGATTTATGATTTTCTAAAATTTTAGTAATTATTAAATCCGAAAATTTATATTATTTTAATTAAAAATCTATTAAGCATTTTAATAGATAGTTAAATGGAATCAAATGGGTTTAACTTTAGGCTTAGAATTAACCTTAATGAAATTAGGAATTATGTGACATGTTTATTTTATTTCTAGGTTGTGATCTTTAAGGGTGGAGATAAGGATCTTATTGAAGCGACGAATCGTGCTTAAAACTTGAGGTAGGTGTTCAGAAATAGTTAAAATTATAAATGCTTTAATTCTTTAGTTCATTTATAATTCATGTTTTTATTCAATTGAATTATGTTTTAAATTCAGTAACTTTTGTAATTTTATGTCTTTTATTTGATTTCATCTTTTGTTATGCATACGAATCATATAAAGAGACATATTTGGGCATGAAATTTATATGAAAGTTTATGGAAGAAATTTTATTGAAAAAGAAAGAATTAAGGGAATAGTAACCTTTCATGTTTGCATGTTGATCCGGATGTACCCAAATGGTAAAGGAGCTCTTACGAGCATTGGTAAAGGAAGGTTCTTATGAACCTATGGTAAAGGAAAGTTCTTATGAACTTATGGTAAAGGAATTTGGCCACTATTTGACTGCGTACCTGATCAGTACGAAATGGGGTACATTCGGGACGGGTGATTCATTAAGCATACATAATCTGCACTTTGCATTTCATATGAATAAGATTAAGAAAAGAAAAGAAAGGAAATGCTTATGTAAAAGAGAATGTTATTGCTTTAAGACATGTTTAAAGAATCAGTTTCTAATTAAAATAGTTTTATTTCAGCAATTTATAAAGTTAATTGTATTATGAACTACCTACTGGGCTTTAGCTCATTCCTCGTTTTGGAAATCTTTTTCAGGAGAAAAGTAATGACTGCACGACGACCTTACATGTATCGTCGTAGGGGACCTCAGGATGAAAGGTTCCATTTATTTTATGTTTTAAGTCTAAGGTTTGAGTTAGTATCTGGGTATGAACAGTAATTGGAATTTATGTAATGATGTGTTGAAGTTTTTATTGGTATTGAGATAATCTGAACTGTTTGGGACTATCTGTATTTGATGTTGTTTTAGTGGCTCTTTCTTATTTATGGATGATATTTATGTACTGATGTTATTTATTTAATGAATTTGATTTATGTTTCTAATGCTCTTCCGTACGATCGTCTGTTCCCGCCCCGATATTATCGGGCTAGCCGGGCCGGGTCGTTACAAGTAGCTCCAGTGACAAGTAAGATTAGAGAGAGTCGTCTAACATGATTTGGTCACATAAAACATCGACCTTCTAGTGACCCTGTAAGGTGAGTAGATGTATTAGATTTGGCCTATGTTAAGAAAAGGCAGAGGTATACCTAAAAAGACTTCGTTATAAGGTATTAAAAATGATAATTTTTTATTATATTTAAATGAAAATTTGACTCTTAACATGACACAATGGAGAAAAAAAATTTAGGTAGCCAACACCACGTTAGTGGATAAAGGTGTCAGGCCCTGGAATCTAATTTGGAAGAAATCTTTCTTTTATCTTTTATTATACAACAACAAGAGCTATGTAATTTCATGTGTCAGTAATAAATGGTATAAACAAATTTTATAATTCAAAACATCAATACACATTTATAATCATTCACTCATAAATAAATTATATACAATACTCAGGAATCATATAATCACAACCTATTCTTCCATTCTTGAGTATAAAAAAATAAGTAAAACAAAAAGAAACAAACCCTGAGGAATCCTGATCAGTTTCACTCTTGTACCTTTTTTCATGACCTGAAATTATTTAAACAACATATAATGAACTAAACATCCCAGTAGGTCACTAAAATCCCATAACTGAATTCAAAGGACAGTAAAAAAGCAGTATACATGTCGTCAATTAATTCATAATAATAACAGTCTAATGATCAAGAATCAATGCAAAAATAGTAAAATTCACATGCAATAACAGTAGAATCTGCAAACAGTAAAATAGTACAGTATGAAAGCTAGTAAAATAATATAGTGGGAAAACCATTAAACGAGTACAAGTACCAAATCGATAAAACATCCGTCATATTAGTACTATCAATCAATAAAACAATCGTATAAAGTAGTAAAATCAAAGCATCGATAAATAATTGTCGAACTCAGAGCAATGCATAAAAACCTTGTAATGATGTACGCATGCTATTTAGTTATTATATATCAATATCAAATTAGTATCTTAATCACATGCTCAGTATATCATGTACTCAGTGTTTCGCATGCTCAATATTAGTACAGTGAATAAATAATAGTAACAATAACAGTGAATAAGAAGTGGTATCAGTAACAGTTCAGTAATATTATCGGTATTAGTAGATTTAGTGGTTGTAGTAATAAAATAATACAATAGCAGTAATTTCATACAATGATAGTAAATCAATACAGTATTAGTAAAGTCATATAGTATTAATGAATATGTAACATGCATTTCAATAGTCGCACTAAACAAGTTTTGGCTATCACGATTTTTTTAAATAATAAGTAATCGATAGTCGGTAATTGTTGACTTAGTAAACATAATTGTCACTCTTTGTCCGTCGACACAATAATAATTTTTTATAACCCTCAATCGTTGTATCAATAGAGAATAACACTCAACCATAGTATTTAAAGAAAAGCCTGTCGGCCCACCATCCAATACAGGTTTATCAATCTTCAACTAATGGATCAACTAATTATTACTTGTTTTTTACACACACATTAATATCACAGTACTATAACAGTAATAAAGATCAGTTATTACTTAATCACATATTCACATTTATCTCAAATGCATTACAGTAAATAAAATATAATTGAACTTATTTTAGAAATTGCCAAAATATCCTAACGATAAGCAACAGAAAACCCTACTAAGCATAAATTCACATTTTTAGAAATTAATCAAATTATCAGAGATCATATATAACAATATTATGAAGCTTTACTTGAACTAAAGCATTATTTTTATATGTAAAAATAAATTTCTAAATTGGTAAAATCATTGGTTCTTCAAACTCACTTAGCGAAAAATCTCAAATAAATACTAAAAACGTTCATAATCTCAATTTCTATAACATATAAAAAGTTACGATATGAAAGTTTTATTAATACAAAATTATCATTATTTTTTTATAACGGAAATACAAATTTAATCAAAAGAATTCCAAAAATATTAAATTATTGAAACTAGAAATAGAATAATTATTCCTTACAATGAGAAAGGAAAATCTCCCAACATGACAGACTGACGAAAATCGCTCTACGACCTCAAAATCCTAGGTTTTCTTTTCTCTCTCCTCAATTTCTCTCTTATATTCCCCAATTCTTTCCCTGTTAACCAATTTTCAGAATTAGGATTAAGTGGCATAAGATATTTATAATTAAATAATAGTATAATTATAATTTAATTATTTTCAATATAAAATCTATTTAAATTCTTTTGAGACTTAAAAAATTATAGAAAAATATTCATAAAATAACATATTTTATTTAAAAATTTTTTATGAAATTGGTTTGCAAAACGGATACCTGATAGTACCAAAATCCCCACTTATACTGACATGTGTAAATTTTTTAAGGATTTGCACTAGTGCCCAAAAAATTATGAAAACTTTAGTGTGATTAAATCATTATAATATCTATGTTATGGTGAAGACGGTTTGTGATTTAAACTTATGACTCCTAAAAAATTTATTTGGTAGGATCAACTATGAACTATTACAAAAGGTTTTATGATTGTTATTGTTGTTGCATGATATGAACTATAATCAATTGTACAGAATTGTACCATCATGATATCAACTTTTTTAGAGGGAAGCAATAATCCTACTATCTCTAACAAAAGAATAATGATCATCCAATGAATAGCATCATGAGCTCATGTTCCATGTTGGGTGAGTGAGCCAACAAGACAATTCTGATGTGATATGATGTAAATCCAGGATTTGTATTTGGGAATTTAACAAAAGATTATCCAAGTAAGAATATTGCAAATTAAAACTCGTTCCCAATTCAAGCTTTTCGGAAATCTCAATTGTTAACTACGGCTAGGCAAGCACTTACACGTAAATTAGCAAGACCGAGAAAAAATAACGACTTTCATAAACGTAAGACAAATGACATGGAACAACAAAAATCCCAAGGTTAACAAAGCGATTGTCTCACCTTGAGGCCACTCTCATTTACCTACTACTAGGCTTGTTGGGAGAAGAAGAACCACACGATGGACGAGATCACTCCTAGGGTGAAGGCGCCGTAGATCCGTAGGGAGGAGGAGGTCGGCGCGGATTGTGGCGGTGTTGCAATGCGACGTCCTTCGACGATCCAAGTGTAATCCGAAAAGTGATCGTCGACGGTCTCTATCAAGGTGGGTACGATCCGTGTCAAATACTCCACAACGGTGTCGTCGAAGTCGAATCCGACGTCAAAGAAAGGGGACCGGAGGATGTCGACTCGCCCTTGGTCGTCGTATTCAAACCCGAAATTCCATTCGGGAACCTCCATGCATCCTTGAAGGGGCGAAATGAGGATGGCCGCAAATAACTCTCCAAAGAGGAGAGATGAGGGGCGGCGGGCTGTGGGTTAGGTGGAGGCCGGCGGTGGGTATGGGGGAGGGGAAGAAGGATTTAGGAAAACAATAGAAAAGCTGAGAATAATTTCAGCTTTGGAGAACTTTTGGAGGGGAAATTTGAATCCCCAAGGGAGGGGAATTAATTCCTTAATGGGGAATTAATTGGGGGTGGAGAGAGGAGGCTGGCGGTGGGAGAGAAAAGAGGGAGAAGGGGATTAAACTGAAATTATTCAGTTTTAATTCCAATGGGAGGGAAAATTAATGCTCCCTAATTTGAATTTCAAATTGGAATTAAGGGAGTTAATTGAGCAATTAAGGGGGCTTGATTGGGGGGAAAGGGGGCCGGCGGCATGCTCAAGAGGGAGAGGGAATTATGGGGGAGAGGAAAGAGGTTTCTAAACGCGGATTGATGACGTGGACGAATATTTGAAAAATCCACAATTAAAATAAATGAGATTGAATCAATCATGCAAACTTTCCTAATTTGGAATTCCAAATTTGGAAAGAATTCAAAATTTGAATTCTAAATCTCAACTCAACATGGGATGGGGGAGGGGAGTTGGCCGGAAGGGGAGGGGCGGCGGAAGATGGTCGGCCGGGATGGTGGAGGTGGCCGGCGGCAACACCCAAGGTGGTGAAGCCGGCGGCTAGGGCTTGGGGAGAGGGGATTTTGTGGGGGTTTCTAATGAGGGGAAAATTGTGAGCGAATAAACACAAATAAGATGGAGAACTCACCAAGAGATCCCAAAGAAGAACTCACTAAGAGATCTTGTCATGCACTCACAAAGAGAACAAAAGAGCAATTTCATTTCATCAATCAATAATCCTCCATAAAATGATACAAGCCTTTATATATAGGCTTACAAGAAAATAAAAGCATAAAGTCACAAATGCCCTTGGGCTACAATAAGTGAAACATCCCTCAAAGGGGTACAAACGGAAACATGAAATAACTAATAAAAGAAAAGAACTAAGCATCAAAGATAAAGGCTCTGAATCAGGGCCGTCGATCGTCGTCCCCGGCGATGGTACACATGGCGAAATCTGATGCCCTCATCAAATTCACTCCAAACAATAATCCTAATACTGCAAATCTCTCCAATGCTCACATGTAAAACCAATTACCCCGATCTCTTTATCAATAATAGTGACTCATGGTTGACTCTTCTCACCCTCTACAAGCGCACATGCTTTCCTATAAGAACTTTCAAAGAGATCTCTAATACTTTAAGGAAGAATTATTCATTAGAGCACATCACAACATCCCCTGACCTTCCTAGATGCAACTCCAATAAGACAGCGATCTCTATAAACCAATCCCCGTTAGCTCAAGATGTGAACTATTCTTTACATGATGGCTCTAAATACCCATATAAGTATGCCAATCACTTTTATACTTAATGCACATGGAGCAAATGATGAACTCACAATTTTGTTAAGTCTTCCCTGCTATTCGTTTACTTTTATTTCCTCCTTCAAGATATCATTACAACTTTCAATGAGTTGACCTAGTTTTTGTATGAGTAATTTGTTAGTAGCAAGTGTGTTATTAAATACTATCACTTCCTCTCTAAAATTTGTGAGATCAAACTAAGATCTCTCTGAAATTTTATAAAATGTTTCATTAGGAAAGCTTGATAGATCCATGAGGTCAACCTTGTTCTACTTTAAGGAATATTCATCCTAAGTACATAACTTAAGCATTTTATTGCTCATTGATGATGGATATGATCCTCACTTATGAATATCATTCAACATATAGTGGCTTATATAGCTGTTGATAAAATGATACGGGCTCGTTATTTCTAATTTAGATCAACCCTTGAGTCGAGGTCAAAAATAGCAAACTCAGAAGACCAATAAAAAATCATCTTTCAAACCAACAATCACAAAATCAGCAACCATAATATCACCAATTATCGTTGCATCAACTTCAAAGGCAACAAGCTATGAGAGAGATATCTCCAAGTGATTTTAATCTAGCATCCTTTCATGTATCTAACGTAAGGGCTTATTATGTGGCCCTAACTATCTCAAAGCTTTAAAGAAGGTGGTCAATTTAACGAGTGTTACAATCTTGTGGAGAAAATTATCTTATATGATTAGGACATCTCTTCAAGCAAATATTGTAGTGTCTCACCAAAACTCTTGATAATAAAATTTAAACCCAAATGTTAATTATTATATAATGTAAAGTTCCATTAGCCTCAATTGAATAAAATTAACTTGCTTTCCATATCTCTAAAAGACCTTAAACAAGACAATCCCACTGAAGCTCCATCCTAACCCGATTTATAAGATAAAATATGTTAACCCTTCAGGAAAGCCTCAAAAATCTCCTTTTTACATGAAGAAGCCTCATTAAGCCTTCTATAAGGAGAGTTAGATATGTGCAACTATGCCTAGGAGTAAAGTTTTCGATGGGTATAATGAGCCTACCCAACTCCGATAAATTTATAGAGCTTACCCAATACTCTAAAGGGTATATAGAGCATAATAGACTCGGACTTACAAAACTCCAACAAGTATATAGAGCTTACCCACTTTATGGATATTTGGAGACTACTTAATTCTGAAACTATAGAGAACTTACCTTACCACTTCCTAAGAATACAAAGGCAATACAGTTTCAAGGGAAATAGGGTTCCTATCTTACTCTAGAGGTTACCCAGAGTCTACCACACTTTACCCCTCCTTTTCATCAAAAAAGACATTGGAGTGGCTCGGACGTATGCCAAACATTTTTTTAATGAGAAGGATCATGTTGTGTGGCTCTTGCATACACTGGCCTCCTCAATTAAAAAAAAAAGACTAAATTGATCCCCTAATTTTTTCCAAAGGATCAAAATAATTCCTGATTATTTAAAAGTAACAATTTTGTCCCTTGACTCTTTAAATAGGGACCAAATTAGTCCTTATGTGGAAACATTTAGGTATATATTTAAAAATTCAAGGGCTGAAATGAAACTTTTAAATAGTCGGAGGCCATTTTGATCATTTGTAAACCGTTTTGGCCTTGGTCTATATTAGTCTTTTATTATGAAACACAGATGATGTCTTGACTTTGGCCTACACCAGCCTTCTCTTTAGCAATAATGAGGATAGCATGGCTTCAATCTAAACAAACTTTCCTTCAAGGAACAAAGCAAATAGGGTGGCGCTAACTTACACCAACCTTCTTTCCAACAATCAAGGCACCTACACCAATCTTCTTTTTAGCAGTAAAGGTGGTGGAATGGATCTAATATATATTTTGGAAAAATTGATCATAATAATCCTTTCACTCTTTATGAATGACCAAAATAAGTTCCAATTATATTAAAGGACTATTTTGGTCCCTCGAGTCTTTTAAAAAGGATCAAGATAATTCTATGATGGAACTATTTTGATTCCTCTTTAAGGAGTTGAGAGACAAAATTGTCTTTTAATAAAATTGAGGATAATTTTGATCATTCATAAAGAGTCAATGACCATTTTGATCCTGTTCTCATATATTTTGAGTAAGAGAATAGTGGTACACCTCTGGTTTAAAAAAGCCTTAATTTGGCAGCCAACCAAGTTAGCATGGCAAGACAATGGTCCTAATCTTCATTGATCAATGAATTGAACGGCAAACATGGACTAGCAAAGAGCCATCTTCTTGGGAGAATGAGCCCGAAACCAAACCAAGTATGTGAAAATCAGAAGTTGAGAGAGAAAAACTTGAATTTTATTATACACTATGGTCCCTATTAATAGATATATACAAGATATTTAATATGGAAACAAATAAATACAGAATAATAAAATATAACTCTTCCTGAATTAGCTGCACATCTATGGAAGGTGTTCAACATCATTAAGGCGAGCTTCCCACGGATCTCTCCTTGTAGCCATGGGATTAACATGACAATGAGAGGCTGAGATTTAACACTCCCCCTTAAGCTGGGGAGTATGGATCTGTCATTCCCATACCTGTTAACGGCGAATGGCGCACCATGGCGCAAAGGTCCATTTGGAGCCATGGCGCATAGCGCACGGCGCGGCGCGCGCTATTTTGAACATGGCGCAAGCTATATAAAAAATATAAAATAATAAGCATGAATATGAAATATTATTAAAAATGAAAGACAAACTATCATAATAATAAAAGACAACCATAACATATATAAGTTCGACTAAGTAACATCCAAATATCTCATAATTCAAATATTACAATCTTTTCTTAAAAGATCAAATATGAATTTAATCTACTCTTCTTGGGAATCATCATCATCAGCAAATGTTAAAAAACCTTCATTATCTTCTTCAACATTGTCTCCTACTTCATAATCCTCTTCATCACCCTCTTCATCATCATTCTCAATAGCAACATCATGCCTAATTGAAGATTCTTTCTCTTTCCCTTTAGATCTTTCCCGAATATTATAGCTTTTATCATAAACACCAGTAGCTTTAGCAACACTTGTCCAAGTTAAATCTTCATCTCCAGCAATAAAGTCATTTTCTTCATCAGACTCATCATCTAATTTTCCTGTTAGTTATTCATTTGCATCATCTATCTCAGTCAAAGAAATATGATCAATGACATCACGATGATTGAATCTCCGAATCAGTGCTCTATTATATTTCACATAAACTAAATCCTTTAAGCGACCATGATCCAATTTGCTTCTTCGTTTGCTATGAAGCTGCAATTAAAATATTATTACATTACTATATTATGAACATATATAAAAAATCAACACATACATTGTAAAATACTTACATGTTCAAAAATACTCCAATTGCGTTCGCATCCAGATGAACTACATGTTAAACTTAGGACTTTGATAGCAAAGCTTTGTAAATTGGGAGCTCCTTGTCCATATGCCAACCACCAATCAGCTGGAAGAAATGAATTTTTTTTTTTTAATATTATATAACAAATCAGTCTTAATTTTTTTGTAAATAATGATACCTGGAGATCGGGTAGTTCTTTGTCTTACAGCTGGAGGAATACCAAAAAGTCCTTCACCCCTAATGTATAAACTTAATTTATTACTGATTTTATCTTCTTCAGCTACATCTTGAGATAATCTTCCAATACATTGATAAAGACCATCAGCTATTTCCTTATCCTTGGCAATATCAGGGTTATTGAAGAAATATTCAGGATTTAAAAAATGTCCCGCTGCATGTAGAGGTCGATGTAATTGCACTTCCCATCTTCTATCAATCATTTTAAAAATTTGATCATACTTATCACTGTTATTGAAGCTTGCAGCAATTGCCTCTTTTGCTCTATTCATTGCTTCATATATGTAAGCCATTGGGGGCTTCTTCTCTCCATCAACCAATCTAAGAACCTTTAATAAAGGACCAGCTATTTTTAAGGCATACACTATAGTGTTCCAAAATGATTGTTGTAAGATTGTATGTTGAGATTGTTTTGCTTTAGCCTCTTTCGCATAAGGACCCAAGATAAATTCCTCACAAGTAAACATTTTCTTCAAGTTCAGTTGTTGTTGATGAAAACGTTGTAAAGTTAAGAAAGTTGTTGCAAAGCGAGTCTTTGCGGGTTTGATAAGTGCTCTTTGATTTATGCATATTCTCATTAACTCAAGTAAGCGAGGCCTAGAATATATAAAACTGTGTACTGCCATTGCTTTCTCAAAGCATCGCCTTAGCTTTTGAATTTTGAAAATGTCCTCCATTAATAAATCCAAACAGTGAGCAGCACAAGGAGTCCAATAAATGTGAGGATATTTGTCCATCAATAATTTTCCTGTTATGTCATTATAATTTAAGTTAAGATGTACACAAATTCTTCATGAAATAACATAACTTTAGAATAAAAGTTATGACAAACCTGCAAGAACATTTTCAGATGCATTATCAGTGACTACTTGGATCACATTATGTGGTCCAATAACCTCGATATACTTGCAAAAAAGTTCAAACATTTTCACAGCATTCTTGGAGAAAGAGCTAGCATCAATTGTTTCTATGAATGCACTATCTCTTGGACAATTAACAAGAAAATTGATTAAGCTTTTCTCATTCCTTGATGTCCATCCATCTGCCATTAGAGAACAACCATATCGTACACAATCTTCTTGATGGCGTCGCAATAGCTCATGTGTATGTCCAACCTCTTTCTTCAAACAAGTAACTCGTACCTCATGATAACTAGGAGGTTTCATTCCAGGTCCAAACTGCCCAAGTGCCTCCACCATAGCAGGGAAACTATCATAGTTCACAGCATTAAATGGAATCCCAGCATCGTACATCCATCTACTGAACACTTGAACAGCCCTTCCCCTCATTTCTTTTTTAGCTGCATCAATTTCTTTGTTAAACTGACCTTTTCTATGCTTTACTACATCTTCAGGATTTGGTGTAAGGAAAGTATCTAATGGACCTTTAGGTCGTGATGTTTTGAATATAGATGTAGATGTCGATCCTTGACTAGATGTGTTAGATTTATTTGTCCGCAACATTTTGGATGGTTTAACAACTAAAATATCATCTGTCATCACATCAAAGTCTTCTTCTTCTTCTTCAGCAAGGTTGACATTTGATATGTCATTAAACTGTTCCTTTAAATCTTTTTTTTTCAACATGGATGCCTTAATTTCAGACTTCACATGCTCGGGACAGTTAGAGCAAGGCCTTGCATTCCTAAAACCCCCAACGAGGTGTTGTTTGTGGCGTGTAATTCCTCCTTTTGTTATTTTACCACAAAAAATGCATGTCACACAGTTGTTGTCGGATTCATTTGTTAGTATAGCATATTTCCATGCTGGATCTTTTTTTAAAGATTGAACTGAATCTGACATTTTATAATCACCTAAAAGCAAACAAATTTAGATAAAAGAAACATAATATTGTCTAAGAAACATAATATGGGGGCTGCCGGGGGTCCAAGGGGGCGCTGCCCCCTGGCGGGGTTCGACCTGCCCGGTCAGGTCGCGAGGTCAAGGGGCAGCGCCCTTGCGGGGGTTTCCGGGGGCAGCGCCCCCAGAACAAAATTTATTTGTAAGAGGAATTTTGAAGTTCGTTTGTATGGAAATTAGGAAGCGGTACTGAGCGTGTACCTAGTTGTACCAAGCTGTACCGTGCGGTACCGAGCATTTACATAGCAATACCGAGCGGTATCATGCATGTACTTAGCAATACCGAGCATGTACCGAGCTATACCGAGTGATACAAAGCATGTAACTAGTGGTACCGAGCATGTACCGAGCGGTATCATGCATGTACTTAGCAATACCGAGCATGTACCGAGCGTGTACCTAGTTGTACCGAGCTGGTACCTATATGTTGTTGACCTCGTTTTTGGCTTAATTTGCCCTCGAGCGCATTTGATTGAGGTGATCGGGTCTCGTCGAGCTCGATTCAATTCGAATCGACATCAATTTGAGTTTGAATTATTTTATCTTATTTTTATTGAATTAATTTTGGTAGGCGAGCTCGAGTTGACCCGGATCGAACCAGACCTGACTCGATTTTGAGCTTGAATTCAGCCCTATGGGTTTAACTAAATCCTAATCAAGAATTGATTAAGTTTAAAAAAAAAATTTTTTTTGGAATCCTACGATCCGATCAAGAATTCGATCAGACGGCTCTGATCTACCCTCTCCCTTGGTGCCCTAATTGAGGCCGAAGCCTCCATCTCTCGCTCGGTTCAGACGAGAGAAGAGGAGGCGGCACAAAAAAAGGGGCGCTGGCTCTCTTCATTTTTTCCCGGCTGGTTCGCAGGAGCCTAGAGGCCGAAGCCCCTCCTTCAGTCCGTCTCCTCCTTGTTCGCAGAGCTCGGCTCCAGCTCCTTCCCTCTCGTGTGGCTGACCCGAGCAGACGCCCTGCTCTCCGTCTCCTTGGTTCGCACGAAGCCAGGCCGAAAGACTCGCTCCCAGTCCCCTCCGGTTCGTGAATCAGAGAAGAGGCCGAAGCCCCGACTCCCTCTCCCTCTCCCTCTCCCTCTCCCTCTCCCTCGTTTTCTCTCTCGGTTCGCAAAAGACCCGAGACGGTCGGACGCTCCCTTCCATCTCCCATTCGCACACACTCTCTCCCCCAATCTCCTCTGGATCGCACAGCTCCAGGCTCCGCCCCTTCTCCCCCACTCGGTCTCCTTGCTCCAGGAGTTCGTCAGCCCCTAGCGCTCGAAGAAGCCCTAGCCGAAGTTCCTTGGGCCTCCTCTTGTTCGCAAAAGTCAGGAGGCCGAAGGACGTCTCCCCTCCCTCTCTCGTTGCTGCTGGCCGTGAACCCCAATCGACGCCTCGCTCTCGTCCGAAGCAGCCCTAGTCGAGACTGAAGGTTCTTCTCCTTCTGCCTTGCTTGCTTGAGCAGACAGCAGCCAAAGCCGGAGATTTCCTTATCCGCCGGCCGAACCCGACGCTGCCCTAGCCAAGGCAGTGGCCTTGCTTCCGTCCGACCTCCGGGACCGAACTCGACGGCTGAACCGATCCAAATTGCAAGATGAGTATATTCCCTTCTTCTCCTTCTCAAAAAAAAAAAAAAAGAGGGAGAAATCTGAGAATTGCTTGGGTCTTTTTCTTCTTCCTTTTGTTACAGATTTGTGTACATGTGATTAAGTTATTTATTACAATGATTATTGATGGTTTTATGTGGATTATCTATGCAAGTTTAGATCAAGTAGGAGTAAATCGAACTCTTCATGCTAATATGTTTTGCACAACCTTGCCAACATAGCATATCACTTGTTCGATTAAATGCCTTAGTAAGACTTCATTTATTTCTGAAACTTTGTTTCAAAAGGCTTTGAGCGGTTGATGTTTGAACTCGTGGGAATGACTTCAGTTTTTGTCACAATAGACTTGGTGATGCCTCTGACATCACCTCCTGTTATCTAACTTCATCATGGTACTTGGTTATCAAGTAATGTTTTAGCCTTTGCGAGAAAGGATGAAGTCATTGTTTGTTTGGCTTTTATGGTAAATTCCCTACGTATTTCGTTTGAATAAAACACCACCTATTTTATAAGCTGTTGATTATGAAGATCAAGCTATATGATGTCGTAGATTGTGAAGGTTCTTTTATATATTGCTTGAATGGCTTCCATCAAATAAGTGTATAAATCATGGCTTTCATGGTGTTTGTTTTGTGTGATTCCATAACCATCGCACACCAAGTGTTTGATGAAATATCCTAAATGAAAACTATAAATATTTTCTTGCATTGAGGCTTTTTGTAGTGAGCTTGTTCTTATGGAAACTTTTCTCAATGGGTTGATGGCTTTGATTGTGCCTTGTTCCTACTTTGTTCTGGCAATGAGGTATTAAAGATGACTTGATGCTTTTAATCGGAATGATGTATAGGTTGGTGGAGGTTGTTATTGTTTAGAGTGAATTTCCATCATGTATTCCTGTTAGATTCCTTTGAAGCTTTGAATCATGATTTAAAAGCAAGTTGTAACATGAGGAATTGCTTGGTTTAATATCTTTATCT
The DNA here is from genome assembly GCA_022539455.1 of Dendrobium nobile. Classification (NCBI taxonomy): domain Eukaryota; kingdom Viridiplantae; phylum Streptophyta; class Magnoliopsida; order Asparagales; family Orchidaceae; genus Dendrobium; species Dendrobium nobile. The sequence goes on along the minus strand of CM039723.1, from coordinate 5,462,010 downwards.
CCCTCTAGAGTTCAAAAAAAAATCATTAAGGCATAGTGTTTCTTTTATTTAGAAAATTCATAAAACAAAAGATGCTTGTCTCTATGCTCTTATATTAACAAGAATTGCCTGGTTATAGTAGGAGCCTGCTCAAACATCATGTACCCATTTAATACTGAGTGAGGTTTAGGTGATCGTTAAAGAAAACATCTCTCTTCATGCTTTACATCGGTTTAAATATTTGAGGTGTTCAAATACAAGATGAGTTGCCTCATGTTGGGGAAGGCTTTGGTTTATTTTATATTGGAAAGAATCCTAATTTGTTTTATGTGTGGAGGCTGTTATGATTTTCTCTATGTTGGAAAGTCTTAGGAAGAGCTTCATGTTGAGAAGTTCCATGAGTCAACTTGTGTTGAAAGATTAGATGGTTCACTTTGTATCGAAGAATTACGTGAAAGCATTCTATGTTGGAAAACTTTCAAGGTGTCTTTGTGGTTTCATGAATTTGGATGCTTTCTTTTTGCTTGCTTGAGTTTTATATGAAAATCTTGTTGGCAATCATATTGGGATGTTTCCCCAAACTTGGGAAAGAATGAGATTACTTTTCTTCTCTTAATTTCATTTGAGATGATGGTACTGGTACAAGCTTATGAAATTTCTTCATGCATCTCTAATAGCAAGTTGTGAATATTCATAGGAATATTTTGAGTCAGTCAGAATGAAATTTGGGGTCTCTTTGTAGAATTCCATTATATGCACCTGCAGCCTCTTTTTAATAAAATTTGTGGGAGATGATGTTGTATTCCTCCTTACAGAAGTGGAAGTTCAGCTAAAAGAAAATGACCATGTGTTTCATGAACTCGTAGTGGTTTTGCTTACGGTTGGGAGATGTGCTTAGTTATGAAAAGTTGATAGACGATGAAATACTTCCATGTCTTCCTGAAATTCGTTCCTTCTCTATTCGAATTTATGCAAAAAAAACGGAATTTTAGCAAATATACACTAAGTCTCTCATCCTCTCTAACCTTGTCTCTTCTCTTTCTATTAGCCTCTCCTTCTCTGTTACTTATTTTACTACTTATACTTTGAGATAAAAAAAAATTCATGATTTGCTCTATGCGAAAATCTTATGGGCCGCTTTATGTTAGAAAATTTTGCGAATTACCTTGTATTTGAAAGATGAATGGCTTTGCTTTATATTTGAAAGGAATATGATTTGTTTGTGTTAAAAAGAATTTTTGATGTGTATTATGTTTGAAAATGTTATGATTTGTCTTATGATTGGAGAATCGTCCGTATTGCATTTCTTCTCGTTGGAGGGCTTTATGAGTTGTTTTATGATAAATTTTGTGAACATTTCATATCAAAGAGCTTTATGAAATTTTCTCGTCGGTAAGTTTTAATGGATTAATACCCCACGCCAAACATAGAATCACTTGATTGATTTTGTGTCAAAATGAGTTTTTTGGTGTTTTGTTTTCTTTTCGATAAGGGGCTCTATGCATGGTTTCATTTCAAGGAATTTTCATAAGTTATTGCTTTGGAGTCGAGACCTTAGTGAGGAGGATTTATGTTAGAAATTTCTGTAGATGTTTCTTTTTGGGATGAAGTGATTTATTTTGCATAGGTTGTCTCTCTTTCATTAGTGTTTGCCTCTAAAATATAAGATCGGAAGAGTGTGGGGGATAAAAAAAAAAAGATTCTGTTTTAGTTCTAGTTTTAGGAATTAGAGTTTTCCTTGTTGCTTCAAGTTTGTTTTGAGGATAGTTTGCGCAATCGAGTTGGGTCTATATCAAGTGCTTTACTTGGATCGTGGGGACAGTAAAATGGCATTAAAATACCTTCTCTCTTATTTGTATTACATTGAATGAGAGTGAAGGGCGTCTTAGAGACATGCTTAGCTTTGAAGAAGCATGTCCAATAAAAAATGCCTATATTCCTTTATATATTATTTTCTCTTCTATTTCTTTTTGGTATTTTTGTAGTTTTTCGTTCTTCTTGCACTTCTACTACTTTCCTACTTATTGTCTTATTTCATTCATAGATCCCTAATCTTATCAGTACATGTACGAAAGTCCTAAGGGTTAGAAAACAAAACCTCTTTTAATCCTGCAACACTAGTGACACCTAAGGACAAAAATTAAGGACCGGATCTTAGATAACATAGACTTAGGGTGCATGTTCCTTATAGGATAGAGACATTAAAACTTAAACTTAGTGACACTTTTTCCTAGGTTTAGAGCCCCCTTAATTTATTAATAACCAATCAATCAAATCAACCATAATTCAACTTCTAATAAAAAATGCATCAAAATACCTAACCCTTAATTAAACCTTAATTAACATAATAACTACTAAAATACAAACCCAAAACATGAACTTAAAATAAACTCTAACCAATTTCTTAATTAATCTCTAACCAACTTAAAATTTAAAAGATGTAGACTAAATTAGGAGAGTGAATTTAAACTAAAACTCATTAAGCTGAAAGTCTTCTAAGACCCGAAGCCTTCTAACTCAAAACTCAATCAAACCTTAAACTAATCTACTAAAAATCAATCAACAAACTTCTTAATATAACTATATCAACTTGGTTTTTAGGATGGACTACTCCGGGCTGCGGGGCTAAGTGTCCTAAGGAGGCATGGTTCCTCGAGCCTGGTGGCACAACGCCACGAACCAGTTGATAGCAAACCTAATTAATCTAACTCCTTAATTGATAATAAACCACATAATTCATCTTTCTTTCTAATTTATAACCAATTAAAATAATTCAATCAAATCTTAAAATAAAATCTCTAAAATCAATCCTAAAATACTAATATTTAGACTTAAACTAAAATCCTCCTTCTGCCCTTCAACAAATCAAATACAAGCAATTTCAATTAAACTTTCCTACATAGGACCCATCCGAAACTACACAGCCTACACACACATTAGATCAGTTTGGTTAGAACACGACCTCTAGCTCTAGGTTAGACTAAAGCTTTCTTTTGTTATTCAGTATTTATTACATGTCCATTTTCTATTAACGTAATTCTTAAATTTTTCTGTTAGTTATATTTTTGTTATTTATCTGCATTTCTTTTCTGAACGGCATCTACGCTGATATATATATTTCTCTGTTATCTTATTTTGCGAGGTACATTGGAGCTTAATGATCAGGAACTGAACGAGACCATCTGCTTATAAGCTTTTAAGTGGCAGCGCCACAATCAGAGATCATTTGCTTGCTTGGAGCTACTAAGTGGCAGCGCCACACTCAGGTATAACTCCTGCCACTTGTAATGCAAATTCTTTTAATTATATATCGGAACTGCTACACCACACACACAACTTGTTGATAGGTATTCTAGCATGTTTAGGTAGCCAGCCTTAGGTTAGTTCACTGACGAAGCTTTGACCCTATAGGTCAAAGCTTGCCCCCCTTCTGTGAGCCCTAGAGACCATTAGGGTCATTTAGGCCTGTAGAGTAGGCCACCTACTTGTGCCATTGGGCATCGTTGTTTTCCCACACGAAGTGGGCATCGCTAGGATTTCGGCCTTTTCTAGTTTTGGGTACGATACCCTCCCTCTTTTTTTTCTTTCTTTCTGTGAGCCCTAGAGACCATTAGGGTCATTTAGGCCTGTAGAGTAGGCCACCTATTTATGCCATTGGGCATCGTTGTTTTCCCACACGAGGTGGGCATGATTGTGATGATTTTCTGTGCGGGTATCTTGCCTGGAGGGTACCCTTAGGGTGTGTTTATTTACTTTTTCTGTACTCTGAATGTCATGCATGCATTTGTTTTTACACACTTTACCTCACATTATGCTTCACTTACACACATGCATTACATCAGTAGAGCTAGGGATATTTCGTATCCATTTCATGCATCATACATGACGCTAGGTACATTCTTTTGCATATTGTAGAGTCCCTGATTGAAATCTTTTAAATTACAAATTCTTGATTTTCTAGGATAGAGCCTTCCTATCTTGTATACATATAGGGCGATTGATTGTGTTTAGGATGTTAGCTGGCAGCTCACTCCAGGCAAGCATAAGTCCAGGTTGTACACCACTCAGTGTGTCTCCTTTCATCTGTATTTGGAGTCTGTCTTTTCTCTTAGGGTAGTAATCCGACCTTTGATCTTCTAAACTCAAAATTTTAATTATATCTTTATCCATTCAAAAATGTCTAGTCATCACTAAGGGTAAATAGGAGAGACTATTTGGAATAGAACTTAAGAACTTTATCTGTGCACCAAATCAAGAAGTGAATAATGTAACATCCTTAATCGAGAGTTTTCCTAAGTCAAGGCTTAGGATGTAATTAACTGCGGGGGCATTGCGCCCGTGGGAAATCGATCCCCACAATCAAATAAACCCTATTCGATGCCGATGTATCGAATGGGGGAAATCTCATGAACTTTTGGGTCATAGATATTATTATCCATCGAGGCTGGTAGGTGAAAGCCGCTATCCTCCATGGCTAATCGTATCTATAACTCCATCTGCTCTTCCATCGGCCTGCTTGTGTCGATTGTAAAGGCCCACGACCATTTTGTCTTACGGGATAGTATGATCGTATCCTTTGCATTCGAACCACCCAAGCGGAATCCTTTCGAAGACCCACATATGTACCGAGCTGGTACCTAGTTGTACCGAGCGGTACAGAGCAAGTAACTAGTGGTACCGAGCGGTATCCAGCATATACATAGCGGTACCGAGCATTTACTTAGCGGTACCGAGCATACCTGTTAAGTTCTAAATTCTTATAAGAAATAGCCGTGCAAAACAACAGAGCTGTGCGGAACAGACGGAGGTTGCAAATCAGAGTCAGCTGGTAAGATTTTTTATTGGAACAGACGAAGGAGGGGGCGGATTTGGCAAAAGGACTGCTCTGCGAGACGATTCGACGGAAACAACGACTTCAACTTCGGGACAGATTCGGCGAAAGTAACGAATGCAGCAAATAGAAAACAAAAAACCTTCGACTTCGGGATAGATTCAGCGACCTCGACTTAGGGACTGCGGGATGTGTTCGGCGGATGCAGCAAACAGAAAATCTTTCATGAAATTAGGGCAATGAATAGTCGTTTATCTTAAAATATAGATATATTTTTAAATATAAAAAATATTTATAAGTATACAGAAATTTAAAAACAATATGGCGCGCTATTTTGCGCCGTGCGCAATGCGCCATGGCTCACATGTGGCGCAAATAGCGCGCGCTATTTTAAACACATGCGCCTCGCCATGAACATGGCGCCGTAGGTGCGCCGCGCCGCGCCGTGCGCCATGGCGCGCGCTATTTTGCGCCATTGACAGCTATGGTCATTCCCAGCTTGGCAATCATTCGGAGAAAGGCAGAGCTGTCCAGTCCTTCAGTGAGGATATCTGCGAGTTTATCTTTCAATGGTACATGGTTGATACATATTAGACCATTGTCTAATTTATCTTTAATAAAATGCTGATCCACTTCTATGTGTTTGGTCCTATCATACTAGATTAGATTGTGGGATATGCTGATTTATTGTCACAATGTAGCTTTATGGGATTGTCCCACTTGATCCTTACGTCTTCTAGAATAATCTGGATCCATAGTAACTCACATATTCCTAAGGTCATAGCTTTGTATTTTGCTTATGCACTGGATCTTGCCGTCACATTTTGTTTCTTTCTTCTCCATGTAACTAGGTTCCCTCCCAGAAATGTGCAATATCTAGAGGTAGATCTTCTATCTACTTGTGATCCCGCATAATCAGTATCAGTGTATACTTCTAGGGTTATTCCGCGATCTCTTATAAAGAGAATTCTTTCCCTAGATTTCCTTTAAAGTAATGCAGTATCTTGTCTACCGCTAGCATATGAACCTGCTTTGGATTCTGCATAAACTGACTGACCATACTTACAATAAATGCTATATCTAGTATGGTGTGGGAAAATTAGATCAATTTCCCTACAAGTCTCTGATAAGCCCATTTATTTACATCTAGATCTTCTTTAGCTTCTCCCAATTTAAGATTTGATATTACTGATGTTGGTGCTGGTTTACAAACTAATTTACATGTTTCCTTCAGAAGATCTTTAATGTATTTTTGTTATGAAATGAAGATTCCTTTGCTGGAGTAGGCTACTTCAATTCCGAGAAAGTATTTTAGTCTACCAAGTTCTTTTATATCAAATTATTTGGTAAGAGTTTTCCTTAAACTAACTTTCTCCTCTTCATTATTTCGAATCAAGATAATATCATCCACATACACTAATAACATTGTGACTCCCCCTGAGTCTGAGTGTTTAAAGAATAATGTATGGTACCCTTGACTCTGTCGATACCCATTCAGAAGCATGAATTTTGAGAATCTTCCAAACCAGACCCTTGGTGATTATTTTAGCCCATATAGGGCCTTTCTCAATCTGCACACTTTGTCACCTCCAAATATTTCCTTAAATCATAGTGGTATCTCCACAAATATCTCTTCCTCCAAGTCCCCATGTAGGAATGCATTTGTTACATCTAGTTGTTCTATATGCCAGTTGTACTTAGTTGCTAATGAGAGTAGAATCTTGACAGTATTTATCTTGGCAACAAGTGCAAAGGTTTCATGGTAGTCAATGACATATGTTTGAGTATACATTTTTCCACTAGTCTTGCTTTGTACCTTTCCAGTGACCATAATTGTCAAGCACTTTTTAACCCTACCTATTACTTATTTCAAGACCAGGGATCAGGGAAGAAGATTTGATTTGTTAAGGAGAGAGCTAGACTGCATTACCTGAAAGAGCTGAATAAATCTAAAAATAGCTACTCTATGTTATCCTTAGTTAACAAGAAATCAACAATCATGCTTCATCACTATAAATTAGGACATCCATCTTTTGATATCCTAAAACAAATGTATCCAAATCTTTTCCAGAAATTAGAAAATGAACATTTTCAATGTAAAAGGTGTGAGTTAGCCAAACATAAAAGAGCTTCTTTTACAAATAAAAATAAGAGATGTGATACTCATTTCTATCTTATCCATAGTGATATATGAGAACCCTAAAAAATCCCCAACATCTCTGGGGCATGCTAGTTTGTATCGTTCATTGATGATTGCACTTGAGTCTCTTGGATTTATCTCTTCATAAATAAATCTGACGTTAGCATCATTCTTCCCATTTTTCACACCATGATTCAGAATCAATTCAGGATAAAAATAAGAAATTTTCACTCCGACAATGCTAAAGACTATTTCAACCAAACTCTATTCTCCTGCTTTTAAAATGAAGGTATCATCCATGAGTCCTCCTGCGTTCACACCCCCACAACAAAATGGGGTTGCTGAAAGAAAAAATGGTCACCTTCTAGCATCCACGCGAGCTTTGCTATTCCACCATAATATATCAAAATCCTCTTGGGGGGAAGCCCTTTCGACTGCCACTTAACTCATAAACCGACTACCTTCTACAGCTCTAGGACTAAAAATCCCAATGGATATTATGTCCTCCTTTTACCCCGAGTTTTCGAACCCATAATAAACTTGCACCCAAAATCTTTTGGTGTGCTGCATATGTCCACATCCATAGCCACAATAGAGGAAAATTAAATCCAATAGTACTCAAATGCATCTTTGTTGGATATTCATATGAGGTTTGTGGATAATTGAGGTACATGGAGCACATTTTTTAAAATAAGGGAAGAGGATAAGGGTATGTCTCCTTAACTTCTACTCTAGCAAGCGAACCATCAACAGTGATGATTTTCTTGTAACTTGGGTAAGGAATATAGTTGATGAAGTGGATAGGGGAATGTCTCATGTGATCCATGGCTCCTAATTCAATGATCCATATTCCTTTTAAATGATTTTTCGAGGCACTTAAAATAATGGAAATAGAAAATTTACCTGAAAGTGAAAAGAAAGGAAGATGCATTTGATTTTTCAAGGAATACCAAAAGTTGTTTTATTTTTTCAATATCTTCTTTATTGCAGATGGGTTGTGTTTCTGGGTTAGGCTAACTAGTTGTATTGTTGGCATGTGATGTGCTCCCTTTTTCACTTCTTTGATTCCACTCCTTACTGAGAGGGGGGGCTGGGCTTTCCATGTATTTTACAGCACGTCTCATTTGTGTGTTTTGACTTCTTGCAATAACTGCACCAACGTGAGTCTCTATCTTCAAATTTTGAGGAGTCTTTACATTTTTCCTTCCATGGTGCTTCTCTGTTCATCACCATTGTTAAACTTTCAACAACCTTTTTCTCCAACATTACTCGTCGATTTTCTTCAGCACGGATGAGAGCAATTGTTTCATTTAGTGATGGTGTCTCCCCTTTACCAAGGATCTGGACCTTTGATCAAGTTCTGCATTTAGTCCTGCAAGAAAATCATAAACTCTATGTTTTTCAATAAAGTTCTTTAGGATAACAGCATCTTCTGGTCTCTATGCATCTGTAGTGATCAAGTTCTTGTCATAGGTTTTGTAGGCATATTCTGCCACCGTCTTGCTTCCTTGATTTGTGCTTCCCACCTTGATTTTAATCTCAAAGATTTGAGCAGCATCCCAAGCTTTTGAGAAGGTTTGTCTGACAGCATCCCATATATCCTTTGTAATGGAAAGAAGCATAAATGTATCACTAATTTCTGAAGTCATGGAATTCACTAACCATGACACAATAATGGAGTCTACTTCATCCCATGCCCCAAAATTAGGATCTTCTCCTTTTTGTCCTCCTCCAAGGAGGTGTATTTTTCATTTCCCCTTCAAGTAGGTCTTTACAACTTGAGACCACTTTAGTTAGTTTTTTTCATTTAGGCGATATGAAGGTTGTATGCTTTAGATATCACCTTGTTCTTAGGGTATCATAGAATCTTCAATTTGATCAAAGCTCTGGGATGAATTTTCTTCAGACATTGTGGTATTATAACAACAATAAAGGCTGATTTGATTATATTAGTAATAAAGGTTGATTTGATTATATAAATAATAAAGGCTAATAATAAATTGGGTTTTTAATCAGGACTCAAACCTTATCAGGTCGATGGTTCGAATCCGACAGGTTGGATCGTGCCGCTTGAATAGGAGGTTTCAGCCCTTTGGGTCTTCCGTCCTGCAAGCTCCGTCGGTGCTAGGTCTTCCGTTCCACAAGCTCCGGCGGCTTCGTCCCGTAGAGGTGGATCGAGCTTCATCTGCGATGCTTCGTCCATTCGGCGAGGCTTTGTCTGTCCCGTGAGGATCTAGCTTGTCCGACCGCAAATTCCATCCCATAGAGGAGGATCGAGGCTTCCAACTCCGACTTCAGGCTCCATCCGATAAGGCTTCATCCCGCAAGGCTCTGATGGTTTCCTCTTCACTTCATGTCTCTGATATCATGTGAAAATCAAGAGTTGAGAAGGAAAAACTTGAATTTTATTATACACTATAATCCCTATTTATAGATCTATACAAGATGTTTAATAATGAAACATATAACTACATAATAATAAAATATAACTTTTCCTAAATCAGCTGCACATCTATGGAAGGTGTTCAACGTGATTAAGGCGGGCTTCCCACGGATCTCTCCTTGTAGCCATGGTATTAACATTACAATGAGAGGCTGAGATTTAACAAAGTCCAAGAGAGGCTTCACCAAACCCACTTAACTAGTCCCGGTTGGCTAGGTTTCCCACTTGCTCAATTTTAAACCTGTGCATCCGAGGCTTCTTCTAGGAGCTATAACCCTCGGGTGAAGCATTTAGCTCTTATTTGTTGCTTGTGTGAGCAATCCAGATCCCAAAATGTCCCGTTTATGTTCTATATTCCTATTTTACAAGAAATGATCCAGCAGGACCAGGTGGAAAAGAAAACTGTCTTCTAATCATTTATTTTGTTTGTCCGAACTTTAAAATAGGTGCAAAGAACTCAATGAGATCAAGCAAGAAAATCTGAAATTTTTCATTCATAATCATCATCCTATTATAATAGAAGAGGCCATAATATATAGGCCTAGAAAATAAAATAATAGTGACTTAAATGCCCCTTGGGCTACAACTCCAAACTCAAAAGAAATGATACAATTGTAATTGATAAATAAACTACAATACATAAATGCATCAAAAATAAAGACTGTGAATCGTAGCCATCGATCTACGATTCCTACGTTGATAGACTCGTCGATATCGTCCAATGTCCTCATCAGTTCTATATTCCTATTTTACAAGAAATGATCCAGCATGACCAGGTGGAAAAGAAAACTGTCTTCTAATCATCTATTTTGATTGTCTGAACTTTAAAATAGGTCCAAATATTAAAAATTAATAGCAAAACTAAAAAAGGAACATGATCTAAAAACAGTGTAAGAGCATTCAGAATTATTTATAATCAGTAGATATCGTTTTAGTTTCTGGATGAATGAAAAAAACCTGAAATTGTGGTTTTAAAAAACTAACAGGTGATTATTTTTCTGACCTGTAAACTGAAGTCAGAGCTCTCAACATGATCCATTGACTGGACTTGTTCGTGCACCCGTACAAATGTGCAAACATTCCTGGACAAGTAAATAAGCAAGAATAAGAAGCAACTTGAAAAAGCTCTGCATGCAGAGGCATAGTGTATGCCGCATAATCCTTTACCCTTTTTTTATATTGATATGATTACATAGATGTTACTTATGTGCCTCAAAAACTTGCTTTTATATATATATATAGAAACTATTTTGATTTACTCAAGGAAATGGTTAAGTTCTACCACTTGCTCATTAATTGATGTAAATCCATACAGCTCTTCAATCATCAACCACTCTCACCCCAACCCTAAAACCCTCTCAACATCCAACCCCGCTGCAAACTCTCAAAGCGCTTAGGTGTAAGAACATGTCAAGAACAATGTATAAGGGAAGCACTTTTTTTTCATACAGATAGATTTTCTTCATGATTTTGATTTTGTTTGCACTAGCCAATCCACTACCAAATGTAAATACTCAGCATTCTCATTCAGGCTTATAACCAGCAATGGTAGCATTAAAAGTATCTGCACATGCAAATTTAACCAAAAATAGTTAATGAAAAAAAAAAAAAAAGTTCTCTCCTTTCACAAAAGAACCACCCTTTGCACGATGAAAGTTGTCTGTAAAGAAGGGAAAATATGAACACAAAACTGCATTAAATGCTTAACTTAAAATTGTACATTTGAGCAGAATACACAGAACAGCATTGAGGAGGATAAAACTCACAATGAATCTGCCTAACAAATACAATCATATCAAACTTCTCAAAAGAATGAAAATTCTAGTGGAGGAACAATGAGGTTAGCCATTGAAACTGCCCCATATAAATTCTTTTATCTATCTTCCACATGATATCAGACAATGTTGACTACTACTCGAGTGCAGCCGTTGACCTATGTTTCTCACAAGCATGGATAGTAAACTGAGCATCTATAATTTCGTAAAGTTTCATGAGAACTAAGTCTTTCTACACGTATATGATTTCAACTCAATTAAAAAAGTATCTCAGTTCATTATGGTACGAGAAAACAAGAGTCTACAGTCACCTTACAGAGTTAAAAAATAAGGTTGGCTAAGAAGGCAACCCTCCTACCAGCTATACAAAACTGTCTCTATTGTTTGGATAAAAACATGAGCAGAATCAAGTTGAGAGGTAAACAGCTAAGATTCTAAGAATTCGTATAGACAAATTAATTAAGTAGTAGTTTAGATGTAGCAGGCTTCAAATTTTGGATTGTGCGCTCACTTCTGATTATGCTTTCATTCAATTATACATATCGAGTTAAAATTCTTCCAAATGAATGAATGCCTTAAGCAGGAAGTCTCATCAGATACACCAATTTTTTTTGTATGAAACAGCAACTGATAGCCAAAAAATATCATCACAATGGAAGAAACTAGACATTAACCACAAAAATAAATAAATAATAAAAGCATTACCTATTTAAAAGGCCAACATAGCCTGAAGAATCACGTTTAGCTATTTTGGTGCAGGAAGTATAGAATAATTTTCCTTGGTCACACATCTTGATGGTTTATAACAAAAGAAATTCACATAGTTTATCCATTCTTAGCTACTTCAATACTTTTCTAAGATTCACTCAATGCTACTGTTAAATATTATACAATTGAAACAAATAAAAACATGTTTATCAAGACATGGAATAAGCAATTGAAACAACTCGAGATGTGGTTCTCAAGACGTGGAATATGAAAACATCTTATAAGTCTTCGTTTTTTTTTTTTTGGAATCACAAATTTGCAAAAGCTGCTATATGAGCCACAAGCTTTTCACAGCTGCCAAAAAAAATGTCAACAAATTCTGAAAAAAAATTCTTTTTCCATTCAAACATCAAGCAGTTGTTTAGCCATAAATTTACCTGCACAAATGCAACTTCTGTTGGCACAATGAAGGGAAAAGGCCAAATCAAATGAGTTCTATGTGAAAGCTTGACCAAGGAAAACATTCCAGTAAATAAACAGCCTATCAAAATGCAATGAGAAGGGAACTAGCCAACATTATGCATGCCATAGAACCAAAAATCTAATTAAAAATATGACTTATAAAAGGAAGATCAGAAAGTATCCAATAATTATCACCAAATATCATCTAGAGTGTCATCTAAAACAGATTTCAATAAATAATTTGTCCTGAAGCCGTTGCATGACATTTTTCCTGTAACAAATGGAGCATGCAAGCTTGTATGTTAAAAGTTTAGAAAGCAGAAAAAGTAGTATAATCAGAACATGAGCTGACATAATTTTTTGTAAATGAAATGAAGAGCATGCACAATTGAACAAGCTCCTTGTCTAGGATTTGATATGCCATTGAACTTTCAGCTTAGAGCTCATCAGGATGGGTGCTGCATAAATCTTTTGTTAACTGATAAATAAACATTTAATTGATTGAGAAAAGTAACTGAATGATGATTCCCACTCACTATCTTTTCAGTAATCTTGTAAAGATCAATGAAAAATTTCCATTGTATTCCTAAGTGCCGCCATTCATAACCTTGTCATTCCTTTAGAGACAACAAAAGTACTGGGTCATTCGATTCTAAAGTGTCATTTTAAGGACTTATATCTTCAAGCAACAGCAACTTTGATGGAAGAAATCCACCGCACAATTTGAGAGCAAACAACAGGAGATTAAGAAATGGTACATCCAGTATGCAGCATTTGATTATCAAATGATTCTAAGATTCATAATTTAAATAATTTAACACAGTCCTTGAAAATGGTATCAGAACTACCTAAGAAATTTTACCAATTGGTAATACAAATGCCATGACTTGCAGAAGCTATAAAATAGAATTTTGTAAGTTATACAACGTATCCCTGCAAAACTGTGATTGGAGTCCTCCATGGATTGGTTAGGATTAAACATGCTATCATCTCTGGAACTCCATTCATGCGGATGCACCCTCTCAAAGATGTTGAATGTGTTACGAAGGGACCAAGCAGCAGTTAAAATTTTATTCTTCTGCAATGGATTCTTAGGAGTGTATTCTGCTCTATATGTGTGGCTCTGAATCAGGAGCTTGCCATAAAATCATACTTCCAATGTGAATTTTTTCATGCTGATTTACACAGGCGAGCCCTTGCCCTCATCAGTGGTCACCAGCTGTAGTTTCCAAAGGAACCAAAGACTTTATATAACTTTTTTATTCTTCGAATGAATGGAAGCATATCTTCTCAAGCCACAGTGCTGCATCTTCCCCAAGTTGCTGTGGGTTCAGCTTCATTGCAACTGTAAAATCCTGCCTAGTTATCAAGCAGCATTTTCTCTCCTGCAAATCAAGAGGGTTATTACCATGCAAATGCATGGACCTATCCGGCCAAATACCATTTATGGGCTTATCATGAGCCTTCTGCTTAGGCACTGGCTGCTTTATTGTCTCAGGACCTACCCTTGCACGTACTAATTCCATCGATGATTTAATCAGCCGCTGCAAATAAACATCCAAGCTATGATTCAATAAATTAGCAGAGTCCAATGTAACGCCTCCAAGGCCATGCCTTTCTGCAATCCTTTCCATTCTTTTTCTTAAATCTTCAGTATGGCACAGCTCACCACTATCTGAGAAACTCCAAAAGCTACCAAATCTAGTACTTCCTCCTGCTGACAGGGATCTTTTCGCCCTGCCCACACTTGCTGGACAAAATGGAATTCCAAGAGGGGCTTGAAGGGGACCGTGGCTTAGCTTTAGATCATTTTTTTGCTTTATAAAGTCTCGATCTTCACCACAAATCACTTCATCGATGCCATTGCTATCAAGACGATGTCTCTTCAAAGGCGGCTCAGCCTGCTGACCATCTTGATCATCATGACGTCTCTTCAATTCATGATAACCCAAGTCACCATTCTCTAGAATAGAAACATCCACCTTTTCATTGAGTCCAAGCTTGCTTCTCTGAGTAACAGACCTTCGCCTCCTTGGAGACTGTGGTAGAATTTCCCCATTGGACCATATGAGCGGATGAGGGGGTGGTTTCAAACCATCTTCCCTTTGCAAAGGTTTCTTTAATGGAGGTGGGGTCTTAGCCTGATAAGCATTCTTGATCACGGACTGAATAAGCTGGTTGTGCAGGGGCACGTTCTCCCGCCCGATGGTCAAAAAGCAGAGCTTGTTGAACTCAGACTTGCGTAGCTTCAGTGACAGCAGTTGATGGAGGTAGCTGAAGTACCGGCGGGCTCGCTCAGGCCCCAGCCGCTTGGCTAACTGTGACTTCAGCTCCCCGAGGTCAATCCGGGGAGGCGGCATTGCCGGCATCAGCTGTGGCATACTTCAGTGAACAGTAACCATACCAGAATTGGGAAGCAAGAAGCGACTCACGAGATCACTGAAATTGAGCTTCCCTGCTCACAGCCACGGTTTTCCCACTGAGGATTAGGACGTGCACTGCTTCATGCGGATAGCCAGAACTTCTATCCCAGTATCCCTAAATCTCATCCAAGACAATGCTGACATTAATCTCATTGTCAAGAAAAACGAGATGAAAAAAGAACGCGCTTTTCCTATCAGGCAACTCAAAACCCTAGAGTTGGAAGTTGTTTTAAAAGCAGAACACAATTCCAATGGCCTGAGCAGCGAAGACAGCTCTCCTGCTGTTACAGAATCAGATAATAAGAAAATTAGCCATCGTCTAACAGAATTTCCATACAAGCATCCAGTCGAAGTTCGTTGGATCTAGCCGGAATCGCCGGCAGGCGGCTGGATTAACCAAATAGAAAAAGAACAGCAGGTAGACAGGGTCAAAGATAAAAGAGAACCAGCCTGACCTCTCGAAGCGCGAGTACCGATAGGGTTCTTAGAATCGAAGCTATCCGCCGTCAAGTTGAACTTCGATACTTGCTTCCGAACCCTCTATAATCTCTCTCTTCCCGAACTTGCTTAATATATTGGCTTGCTTTCTATCTTTCTAGCCCCTTGTTCTATGTGCCCCGCTCTATCTCTCTCTTTCTCTCCCTCCTTGTCATCTCCCTTTGACCTTTTTTGCCGGAAGGAGGTTGAGGTTCGGAAAGATCGCCGCCGATCGAAAAACTCAAAACTGTTTCCCCTTCTTTTTTTTTCTCTCTCTTCGAAACTCGGTCTTGTTATTATCTAATTTTTCGCTTTTATAGTTTTATTATTACTTTTTTTGTGTGTAACTAATTTTTTATATAATTATAAATCCCAGAATAATGATAAGAATTGCTTCCGTATTTAGAGACATAACGGATTCGAATCTTAAGAAAATAAATCTAAAATCTAATAAATAGTAATAATCATTAATCACATTAATTTAACTTTTTTATATTTTATAATTATAATGGTGTTACAATTAATAAACGTGAAGAAAAATGGTGCTTCAATTTCTATAACATTTTTGTCTAAATTTTGATAATATTATGAGTTTATAAATAGAGCTAAATATAAAAGAAAATATTCAATTAAAATTCATAAAACATTAAAGTCCTACAAATTTCCAAGATCTAAATTTCTTGTTAAATCGTTATCAAATTTATTTCGTAGATTTTTCTTATATAAAGTTTGAGAAATAAAAATTTTTAATATTAGCATTATTTGATTTTATTCTGCCTATGTTCCGTCACTTGAATGAAGCAAGATCAACTCGATTTCAAAAAATTTAGATTTGTCATGCGTTTTTAGTCGTAGTAGCCAATATGGATAAAAGAAATGAATGAATATCATTTTCAAAAAAAGTAAAATGATGGACCTACCAAGAAGAAAGCCAAAGGTTAGTGATGTAGGTTGCCTCTGGTCTTATGTATGGTAACAGATATTTATTTTCTTGTTTAATTAATCCTAGTTCATTTTCTTCTTTCATAATCAAACTATCATTATTCATTGTATAAGTTTAATGCTTTGTGACTTTTATTTCTTTTAATGAAGAAGAAACGTAATGGAAAAAGAAGACTTCTTTACGAAAGTGGAGTGCTTGATTGCATTAAATTATATTGTTTATTTCCCTGAAGATTTAAGGGATTTCATTTAACGGATTTTTTTCTAGGCTTTGATTAGCATATTTTATGAATATGATGCAATTGCTTACATAAACCCTGTAGATAAAGTACGATTTTGTGCGTCTTCTATATTTTTCTCTATCATGAAATTCATCTTGAATCTTAAAAGATCCTTCAAATCCAACAAGATCTCATTAATTCAGTATTGAAACCTAAAATGAGTTCTCATGCATGACTTCTATAAAGTATCGCAACAAAATCCTTTGAAATAAAAACTCAATCAATTAATGCTCAAGCTTTAAGAAAATAGTTAGTTGTAATCCTAATTAGCTAACAAAATTTGGCAAAATGTTAATGTTCGATTGGAGCTTTTTCCAACTTCTCTATAATATTAGGGGTGCTTAAAAATTAGTTTGCTATAGCAAAGTACTTCAAATCAAATATTTGCATACCACTAAATCCATACGAAATGTATGTGCACTCTGTGAGGTTTATGTGCAATGAAGGCATTTTACTAAAATTTGTCCAAATCTAAGTATACAACCTAACATTCAATTTAGATTAGTAATCCAAGATTGAAAGGATGATTACTAGTGCATCCTATTTTCAAATGCATAGACTAAGGTCCTGCATGATTCTAGAACCAATGCAATAAGTCTGGTCTTGATCATTGAAATCATTAAGGAAAGATGAATTGGTTGTGTTTGTAAGATAAGTGATAGATCTTTAAAAGAAGAAATGTCAATTAGGTTATCCTTCTTGTAAGAAATTAGATATTAAGAACATTTGAGTGAATTGGTGAAGTAAGAGAGTTGTTTGCACATTTATTTAAATAATAATAAACAACTAGAAGAGATTAAGTTTTATCAAAGCCCCGAGTGTACTTATGTAGCTCTTCCTTATAAGTATTCTTGATTCCTCCTTAGTCATCTTCCTTGAATGGAAGGTGATGATTTTCTTTTCCCTTGCCATGCATCAATCATTCCAAAATTTCTTCTTCTAGTCTCATGAAATTTCTTCTATTCTTACTGTTGAGTGGAAAAGTGGATGATACATATAGTGAGTGGATGAGATATAGAGAGGGGTGTGTGCCAAGGTTAATTTCTAAAAGCAAATTTCATCATGGTTAAATTTGAATAGATTATGTCCCTAGTCAATCATTAAAAGAGGCAAAGAGAGAATAAATAAAGCTATAATGAAAATTATTCTTATTCATTAGAATTAAAATAATAAAAGGACCAAGTATAAGTTACTAATGGAAAAAATAATTAAAGAACTTAGATGGATACTACAAAGTATCTCTTGATTTTAAGTAACAACCCTTATATTAAAGCTACTCATGAGAAGAGGGTAGCCAAGCCTCCTTATCTCATTTTAATGAGAATAATCAACCCCACCCCTAACTTTTCTATTTTATGGTTGAATAATACTCCATTAAAGGAGATGGAGTGTTTTGAATTATGGTTCTATCTTATTTTGTAGTGACCATTAGTGTGATTTTTTGGAGATCATAGAAAATTTTGCATTTTGTGTACAGATGCATCCAAGTTTATCATACATAAAATAATACATACTCCTTGTGCTTAGATCCTCTTAGATCATAATTCTCACTTTTGAAAGAAATTTTCCATATAAATGGATAGAAACTGGACTCATTTCTAACTCATCAAATGGTTAGACCCATCATTACCAAACTCCACATTGGCACTATGGTTCATTCAATGGCAAAGTGATAGCCAATCAAGGATCCTTATCACCTTCCATAATTTAAATAACCACATTCAAGAATATGAGGACCACACCTTTAGGAATCATGGCCCAATTATGAAGGCATCTAGTTAAGATGGTCAATGATCTTATCCACCTTTTAAGGTGGTCAAAATTTAAGTCATCTATATAAGGGAAGTGGACGACCCACTCGATTTAAGCCGCTTCTGGAACTAATTGAACACTACCTCATTTATTAGTTTTGATAATCTTTCCAATGTAATTGATATATATATATATATATATATCATGGTGAATATATAATTAAACACTATAGCACCCCCAAGAAAGCGAGGTGCCAACTTAAATTTTTTAAATTTTTATTCAATGAGAATGAACTAACAACTATGAGATGAACTGACCAATAATTTAATAAATCATTTTTATTTAAAAACTTTGATGTTATCCAATAGTAAATGTAAGCTTGATTATTAGGAACAATATTAAAACTAAATATTTATTTATGAATCTCTAGTTTCACTTTGAGATGAGATTATCATTTTATAAAGCTCATGTTTTATTTTTCGTGTTTATCATGTCATATGATACCATGAGAGTATAATAAATATCATCATCACAATTTTGTAAGTAGCGTGATGAAATAAATGCATAAAATAAAAAGATACAAATGATATTTATAATGATTTAGCCTTTGGCTTAGATCCACTCTCCAAGTCATATACATGAAACCTTTACTAGCTCTCTCATTATGCTACACTTAAGGTAAAGAATACTACCTCCTTTAAGGACTATTATTAAAAATCCTACAACTCTTTTCCTCCATGAAAGTACAACTACCCTAGACCGTCAGTTACATTTTTTAGTAAAAACAAGCTCCATAAGATCAATAGTTATCTTACAATCAACATACAAAAATCAATTGGGCGTTGGGTCGTAAGGGTTATTCTGATATTTGTTATGATGTGTTTGCTTATATTTCAATTAGTTTCAATAGCTTATTTGAATACTTATTTCAATTCAATATTAGTATCGGCTCTAATTTCAATATTTCATACAGTGCTTCAGCTATTATTATTCAATATTTTCAACACTTTTGTTTTGAGTTATTGATTAAAATTTTAGGTCTCGTAGCCTACTGAGCCATGTTATCTCACTCCTACTTTTGCTTCTATTTTTAGGTTAAAAAAAGATAAGGAGAGAGTTGAACAGTTTTTTGATATCAGACTCTAATATGTGGTGTAGGTATGATTAGTTCCTTTTAGTAGGCATGACTTTTATTTTATTGTACCTTCCTGTTGTCAAGCGCTGTTTTAGATAGACCTTAGATTGCATTTGCTTTTTTAAATGATACATAAAAAAGTTATTTAAGAGATTTAGTAGTCTTACACTTTACATTTATACTCAATAGTCGCTTTGTATTGTACATGATATAGATGTTCAATTTAGCAGCATTTCTCTAACTAGATATTAAGGTCAATATCTGCTTCATCCTATGACCAAACACTGTATGATATGTGTGGTGGTTGGGTTATATTTGGTCGGGTCATGCCAAGCTTTTTCGTATTAGAACATGGGTTGGAGAAGTGAATTGTACTGGAGCCATAAAATTTAATCTATAGAAGAATGAGATAGTTCTGGATAGTATTGGCTATTCATTTTATTTATTTTTCATATGTATGTGTCACATATAGATGTGTTCGGTGCCTTTAAGATAAATCAGCTAGATCTAGATAAGACAAATGGTTAGAGTTCCAGTTATGTAGCTTAGGCTCAAGGTACAAATCTTATGATCAGTTCTGATATAGTTTCTCAGATTACATGTTTGGTAGCATAGCTAGTATGTGAGGCTTATACACAGTTTTATGGTACCTGACCTAATGATATGGATAGATTTTTACATAATTTTATGAGGTTACAGCCTCCCAAACTTTTAGGTGTCATTGAGCCTAAGGAAGTTTAGGATTAGTTGATGAGAATAGAGAAGACACTAGATGGAATGCATTATTTTCTTGAGAGGAGAGTTACATTAATTACATTTTTGTTAGATAGTGAGGCAGAGAGTTGATGGCTGGGCCAGTAAAAGGAGAAGTTTCTGGGTTGTGCGAAAATCCTGATTACTTGGGTAGAAATTAAAAAAATGTTTAGGACCTGGTTTGCACCCCTATCTTATAGGAGGATGTCACGACCCGACCCGAGACGAGACGGATCCCGCCCGCGCCGGATCGCGACGGAGAATAGCTAACCAGGATCTGGCTTTGGATTAGGTTACTGAACTGATCTTCCAAATTCTTAACTCAACAGAAACACACAGAACAACAGAGCTACTAAAAACATCAAATGCAGCGGAACAAAACATCTATCTTTTCATTTCCTCAAAATAATCATCTACAGAACAGTACATGGCTTTCAACAGAAAGAAAGACAGAACAGGAAAGCCATGACTGTACAAAAATCAAAAGTACAAAAGTACCTAATCTGATCAGACTCTGAAATCTAATCCTGGATCTCCTTGCCCTTCCCAGAACCTGAAAACCACCAGAAAGCAAGGGTGAGCTCAACAGCTCAGCAAAGCAACAAACCACCAATCTAAATTCTCAGAAAACAAAACCAAACTTATCAGACAGAAATCAGATCAGAAGTCGGAACAGAATCGGAAATCAAAACTTACGGACAGATATCAAATCACATCAGAGTCGTACAGATCGTACAGAGCGTATCAGAACAGAACAAATCAACAGAGTCAGAAACAGAAATCAGAATCGTACGGATCATATCATATCATAATCACAATTTCGTACAGAACAGAACATATACAGAAAATAGTACAGATACATATAGCGAAATGCCCTGACACTGACGGAATCTCTACGGATTCCGGCCCCTTATGCCTCCCTTCCCAGACACTGACTGAATCTCATAGGATCCAGGCCCCTTATGTCTCCCTTTGTGCTCACGGCACCAAAACAGATGTGCTTATAGCACCAAAACAGAATTCATCGGATCCGGAACAGAACAGATATCAGATTTCAGATTGAGCTCATTTCAGATTTCCCGTTTCACTAACTGAATCTCATAGGATCCAGGCCCCTTATAACTCCCTTTGTATAGCTTATACACATAGCATTTCAATTCAGAAGAAATTCGGACAATTCCGAAATTACCCAAAAATCGGGCAGCACAACGGCAGTATACGGAATTTACACAAAAATTCCTGCAAAGAAAATTTACCGAATTCGCACAGAATACAGATATCAACATTTCAGAATCTTTATTCTACTGCACAGATAAATTCCAATTTCACAGAAAAATCCGGTCGACTAAAAACACAGTCGAAACAAAAATACCCGGACGAAAATCTTCAGAAAATAACCAAAATGTGCACACTCGGCACGTCAACAATATACAGAAAGTTACGCGGTAAAAACTGAACCGATCAAAAGATACGGACGAAATTCGCTAACGGAAACAAAACCCGGACAGAATATACCGCCAAACACGACGGAACTGAAAATTGAGAAAGGTAGAATGTGCCTTACCTCGAGCACAGCAACTTCCTCAACAGTCACTTCGATCGAAAACGGCTCCGCGTCGTCCGAAAATCCACTTTTCTCCAAAATCCCACGACTTTCTCTCTCCTCAGATATTTATTTTTAATTTTCTGATTTTTCTCTCTCTTCAAAACGACTGAAATCAGCCTTATAATACACAGATCGGCCCGGCCGATCGCAGCATCGTCCCGGGACGATCTGACCAAGAGGATCGGCCTGGTCTCCCTTCAGGGCTATTGCATGGACGATATTTTCTACAGTGCCAATCGGCCTGGCCGATGTCTCCAATCGGCCTGGACGATGCATGCAGAAAATCACCTGGAGCAAAACTGGAGCTGATTTTTCACTGATCGTCCCAGGACGATCCCAGATCGTCCTGGACGATACTGGAACAGATTTTTGATATTACAATCTCCCCAACTCAGAAAAATGTCGTCCTCGACATTATCCAGTCCAAACGCAGTCAAAACAAGTACGGGTACGACCGTCTCATATCAGACTCCTTCTCCCAAGTTGCTTCCCGTGCAGTCCGGTGCTTCCACTGGACTTTAACCATCGGAATCTCTTTATTTCTTAACTTTCGGACGTCGTACGCCAAAATAAGCTCTGGCTCTTCCTTGTACGCCAGATTCTCCTGAATCTCCACCTCATCAGCTGACAACTTCTTCCCAGAGTCTGAAACCCACTTCCTCAGAGTGGATACGTGAAACACATTATGCACATCAGGCATAGATTCAGAAAGCAATAACTTGTAAGCAGCTTTTCCAATTCTTTCCAAAACTTCAAAAGGTCCAACATACCTTGGACTAAGCTTGCTTACCTGACCAAATCTGCTCACACCTTTCATCGGGCTGACTTTGACGTACACAAAGTCACCGACCTGAAATTCAACAAATCTGTGCTTCTGATTGTAATACTTCTGCTGACGATCTTGAGCAGCTTTCAATCTTTCTCTTATCAAATTGATCTTCTGAGCAGTTTCATCAGCAAAAGTGGCCCCCAAAGCCTGCCTATCTCCGAAGGAGGTCGGAGTCAAAGGAGTACGACACTTCCTGCCATACAAAGCCTCGTACGGTGCCATACCGATACTGGACTGAAAACTGTTGTTATAGGCAAACTCAATCAACGGAATATGATCTTCCCAGCTTCCGCTAAAGTCCAGAACACAAAGTCTCAACAGATCTTCCAGTACCTGAATCGTCCTCTCAGACTGTCCGTCGGTCTGAGGATGAAAGGCTGTACTGAAATGCAGTTTCGTACCCAAACCTTGCTGAATGCCTTTCCAAAGTCTGGAAGTAAAACGTCCATCTCGATCAGATACGATCACACGAGGCACACCGTGCAATCTGACTATCTCCTTCACATAAATCTGTGCCAAGCGATCAACTGAATCCGTCTGTCTGATCGGAAGAAAATGGGCTGACTTGGTCAATCGATCTACAACCACCCAAATGGCATCATGTCCTTGTCTAGATCGAGGAAAACCCATCGCAAAATCCATCGTTACCTCCTCCCATTTCCACTCAGGGATAGGCAACGACTGCAACAGTCCACCTGGTCGCTGATGCTCTGCCTTCACCAACTGACAGGCTTCGCATCTCGACACAAACTCTGCCACATCCTTCTTCATCCCAGGCCACCAAAACAAAAGCTTCATATCAGCGTACATCTTACCACTGCCTGGATGAACAGTGTAGCCAGAATGGTGAGATTCGTACAGAATCTCCTGCCTCAAGTCTCCAGACACAGGTACCCACAACCTGTTCTTACAGAAAATAGCACCAGAATCAGAAATTCGAAGTTCAGGAGTCTTACCAGATCCAATCTGAGCTATCAACTTCGAATAATCAGAATCTGACTTCTGGGCTTCTAGAATCCGTGCTTCCAAAGAAGACTGAATACTCATCTGAGCCAACTCCAAATCACTGGAGGAAACCACCTCCAACTGCAATCTCTCCAAATCACGAATCAGAAAGTCATCACAGGTAAGCTGAATACCTGAGAATCCAGAAGACTTCCTGCTCAGAGCGTCCGCTACCACATTCGCCTTCCCAGGCTGATACTGAATAGTCAAATCGTAGTCCTTGATCAACTCGAGCCACCTCCTCTGTCTCAGATTCAGATCCTTCTGAGTAAAAATGTACTTCAGGCTCTTATGATCAGTAAAGATCTCACATCTGACGCCATACAGGTAATGACGCCAAATCTTCAAAGCAAAAACTACTGCAGCTAACTCCAGATCATGCGTCGGGTAATTCTTCTCATGTGGTTTTAACTGTCTCGAAGCATAAGCAATTACCTGACCATGCTGCATCAGAACACAACCCAGTCCTTTCAGTGAAGCATCACTGAACACCTGGAAACCCTCCATACCTGACGGAAGTGCCAACACTGGAGCTGAAGTCAAACACTCCTTCAATCTCTGAAAACTAGCTTCACACTCCGGTGTCCAAACAAAAGGTACTGACTTCTGAGTCAGTCTCGTCAGAGGAGTCGAAATCTGTGAAAATCCTTTCACAAACTTCCTATAATACCCGGCCATGCCCAAGAAACTACGTACCTCAAATACCGTAGTCGGCCTTGGCCAATCAGCAACAGCCTGAATCTTCTGGGGATCTACAGAAATGCCTTCTCCGCTAATCACATGCCCCAGAAAAGAAATGTTCTTCAGCCAGAATTCACACTTGGAGAACTTGGCATACAGCTGATGCCTCCTCAAAGTCTCCAACACATTCCTCAAATGTCTGGCATGCTCATCCTCAGATGCAGAATATACCAGAATATCGTCAATAAAGACGATCACAAACTGATCCAAATACTCCCTGAATACTCGGTTCATCAGATCCATGAAAATCGCAGGCGCATTGGTTACCCCAAAAGGCATAACCAAAAACTCGTAGTGCCCGTACCGAGTACTGAAAGCAGTCTTCACCACATCAGTTTCCTTCACCTTCACCTGATAGTATCCGGATCTCAAATCAATCTTCGAAAATACTGAAGATCCGGAAAGTTGATCAAACAAGTCGTCTATCCGAGGCAAAGGATACTTGTTCTTGATCGTGACCTTGTTCAAATCTCTGTAATCAATACACATACGGAGTGTACCGTCCTTCTTTTTCACAAACAGAACAGGTGCTCCCCAGGGCGAAACACTAGGACGTACAAAACCTCTGTCAACCAACTCCTGGAGCTGAACTTTCAACTCAGAAAGTTCTTTCGGTGCCATCCTGTACGGAGCTTTCGATATCGGAGCGGTACCCGGAAAAACATCGATAGAGAACTCCACATCTCTATCCGGAGGTAAACCAACCAACTCTTCAGGAAAAACATCGACAAACTCCCGTACCACAGGGATCTCAGAAACAGAACCAACCTCCAGGTTCAGATCCCGCACCGAAGCCAAAAATACCGGACATCCTTTCTTCCACATCCTGCTCACCTCCAACGCAGAAACCAGACTGGAGAGAACACCTCGTAATCCCTGAAATACAACTCTCTCTCCAGCCACAAGCAAACTCACTTGCTTCTTCAGACAGTCTATCTGGGCCTCATACTGACTCAACCAATCCATGCCCAGAATCACATCATACGAAGAAATCGGCAATCGAATCAAACTCGATTTCCACTTCTTGCCAGAAATCTCGATCTCACACAAACAAAACTGTCGAGCAACCAATGGATTCCCAGCCGGTAAAATCACAGACAAAGAAACCGGTAAAACCATCGAATCCAAATGTAAAATCTCAAAACAATGCTCGGACAGAAAAGAATGACTCGCTCCAGAGTCAAACAAAACACGACAGGGCTGATCAGAAATATAAACCGTACCTGTCACAACATCCGGAGCATCACGAGCCTCCTGCTGACTCAGACTGTAAACTCGTGGCTGAACTGGAACAGGAGCTGAAGCAACAGAACTACTCTGCTCCCTCTGAATCGTAGGTGGTCTCCGTGGTGCAGAACTAGAACCACCACCTCTACCAGCAAATCCCTCAGGGCGTGGAGGAACAGTCCTCGGTCTTCCTGCTGCTGAACCAACAGGTCTGACAAAGCTCTCAGATCGCTGCTCATATCCCATCTGTGGACATTCTGCAATCCTATGTCCCGGCTGACCACATCTGAAACAAAGACCAGCCATCCTGTAGCACTGGCCATGGTGTCGTCGTCCACAACTCTGGCACACAGGTGCCGTACTGACAGATCCAGAACTAGTCGTACTGGTAGCAGTACCAGACGATCCTCCGCTCTTCCTGGAGTCTCCAGATCCAGATCCAGGAACAAATCTCCTCTTCCCAGAGGAACCACTGCCAGATGTCTCTCCTCCAAACCTCTTCCTACTCGCAGTCCACCGCTGCTGAGTAGCCGTCATGTCATTCTCAATCAGACGAGCTCGCTCCACAAGCTCAGAGAAATCGGTGATCCGGAATGGTATCAGAGGCTGCCTCAAAGTGTCTCGTAAGCCTCTCAGAAATCTGTAGCACCTCTCAGCAGACGTGCTAACCAGCTGCGGAGCGTACCTGGCTAATGCAGTAAACTCAGCCTCGTACTGCATCACCGTCTTGCTCCCCTGAACAAGCCTCAGAAAACTCTCCTGCATCTGCTGTCGTGCAGAAGGGGAACAAACCAGTCTCTGAATACCTCAGTGAACTCCTCCCAAGTGATCAAGGAGTTCAGTCTGCCCTGAAATCTGGCTGCTTGCTGGCCATCCCACCAGTGCTCAGCCTCTCCGTCCAACAGAAAAACAGCTAACGGAACTTTCCTGTCTGCAGGACACTGCATCCCGTCAAAAGTCTTCTCCAATCTCCTCAGCCACTCCTCAGCAGCTCTGGGCTCAACAGCGCCCTCAAACCTCGGAGGTTTCAACCTCAGAAATAACTGCAGGTGTCGATCAATGTCCTCAGATCTAACAGTCGAAGCTCTGCTCTGAGTCTCGCTCATCATCTGAGCAACAAGTGAAGCAAACTGTGAAAGCGTATCAGCACCGACCACTGGGGCTGTACTCCCCACTGGTGCTGCCTGATCGTCACTCTGACCGTCTGTCATGTCTGGGTCTGGCTGATCCATACAGAAAATCCAGAAAAATCCGGAAAACTATCACAAAACAACACAAAATAACACAATAAAAAGCCAAACGACCCAAAACTACCTCCCAGACAGACTCACTGATCACTTCCTAGAGCTCTGTTTTACAATCCAACCTGTTTCCAAAACCAGTGCTCTGATACCAAAAAAAACTTGTCACGACCCGACCCGAGACGAGACGGATCCCGCCCGCGCCGGATCGCGACGGAGGAATTAGCTAACCAGGATCTGGCTTTGGATTAGGTTACTGAACTGATCTTCCAAATTCTTAACTCAACAGAAACACACAGAACAACAGAGCTACTAAAAACATCAAATGCAGCGGAACAAAACATCTATCTTTTCATTTCCTCAAAATAATCATCTACAGAACAGTACAAGGCTTTCAACAGAAAGAAAGACAGAACAGGAAAGCCATGACTGTACAAAAATCAAAAGTACAAAAGTACCTAATCTGATCAGACTCCGAAATCTAATCCTGGACCTCCTTGCCCTTCCCAGAACCTGAAAACCACCAGAAAGCAAGGGTGAGCTCAACAGCTCAGCAAAGCAACAAACCACCAATCTAAATTCTCAGAAAACAAAACCAAACTTATCAGACAGAAATCAGATCAGAAGTCGGAACAGAATCGGAAATCAAAACTTACGGACAGATATCAAATCACATCAGAGTCGTACAGATCGTATCAGAACAGAACAAATCAACAGAGTCAGAAACAGAAATCAGAATCGTACGGATCATATCATATCATAATCACAATTTCGTACAGAACAGAACAGATACAGAAAGTAATACAGATACATATAGCTAAATGCCCTGACACTGACGGAATCTCTACGGATTCCGGCCCCTTATGCCTCCCTTCCCAGACACTGACTGAATCTCATAGGATTCAGGCCCCTTATGTCTCCCTTTGTGCTCACGGCACCAAAACAGATGTGCTTATAGCACCAAAACAGAATTCATCGGATCCGGAACAGAACAGATATCAGATTTCAGATTGAGCTCATTTCAGATTTCCCGTTTCACTAACTGAATCTCATAGGATCCAGGCCCCTTATAACTCCCTTTTTATAGCTTATACACATAGTATTTCAATTCAGAAGAAATTCGGACAATTCAGAAATTACCCAAAAATCGGGCAGCACAACGGCAGTATACGGAATTTACACAAAAATTCCTGCAAAGAAAATTTACCGAATTCGCACAGAATACAGATATCAACATTTCAGAATCTTTATTCTACTGCACAGATAAATTCCAATTTCACAGAAAAATCCGGTCGACTAAAAACACAGTCGAAACAAAAATACCCGGACGAAAATCTTCAGAAAATAACCAAAATGTGCACACTCGGCACGTCAACAATATACAGAAAGTTACGCGGTAAAAACTGAACCGATCAAAAGATACGGACGAAATTCGCTAACGGAAACAAAACCCGGACAGAATATACCGCCAAACACGACGGAACTGAAAATTGAGAAAGGTAGAATGTGCCTTACCTCGAGCACAGCAACTTCCTCAACAGTCACTTCGATCGAAAACGGCTCCGCGTCGTCCGAAAATCCACTTTTCTCCAAAATCCCACGACTTTCTCTCTCCTCAGATATTTATTTTTAATTTTCTGATTTTTCTCTCTCTTCAAAACGACTGAAATCAGCCTTATAATACACAGATCGGCCTGGCCGATCGCAGCATCGTCCCGGGACGATCTGACCAAAAGGATCGGCCTGGTCTCCCTTCAGGGCTATTGCATGGACGATATTTTCTACAGTGCCGATCGGCCTGGCCGATGTCTCCAATCGGCCTGGACGATGCATGCAGAAAATCACCTGGAGCAAAACTGGGCTAAAACTGGAGCTGAATTCCACTGATCGTCCCAGGACGATCCCAGATCGTCCTGGACGATACTGGAGCAGATTTTTGATATTACAATCTCCCCAACTCAGAAAAATGTCGTCCTCGACATTATCCAGTCCAAACGCAGTCAAAACAAGTACGGGTACGACCGTCTCATATCAGACTCCTTCTCCCAAGTTGCTTCCCGTGCAGTCCGGTGCTTCCACTGGACTTTAACCATCGGAATCTCTTTATTTCTTAACTTTCGGACGTCGTACGCCAAAATAAGCTCTGGCTCTTCCTTGTACGCCAGATTCTCCTGAATCTCCACCTCATCAGCTGACAACTTCTTCCCAGAGTCTGAAACCCACTTCCTCAGAGTGGATACGTGAAACACATTATGCACATCAGGCATAGATTCAGAAAGCAATAACTTGTAAGCAGCTTTTCCAATTCTTTCCAAAACTTCAAAAGGTCCAACATACCTTGGACTAAGCTTGCTTACCTGACCAAATCTGCTCACACCTTTCATCGGGCTGACTTTGACGTACACAAAGTCACCGACCTGAAATTCAACAAATCTGTGCTTCTGATTGTAATACTTCTGCTGACGATCTTGAGCAGCTTTCAATCTTTCTCTTATCAAATTGATCTTCTGAGCAGTTTCATCAGCAAAAGTAGCCCCCAAAGCCTGTCTATCTCCGAAGGAGGTCGGAGTCAAAGGAGTACGACACTTCCTGCCATACAAAGCCTCGTACGGTGCCATACCGATACTGGACTGAAAACTGTTGTTATAGGCAAACTCAATCAACGGAATATGATCTTCCCAGCTTCCGCTAAAGTCCAGAACACAAAGTCTCAACAGATCTTCCAGTACCTGAATCGTCCTCTCAGACTGTCCGTCGGTCTGAGGATGAAAGGCTGTACTGAAATGCAGTTTCGTACCCAAACCTTGCTGAATGCCTTTCCAAAGTCTGGAAGTAAAACGTCCATCTCGATCAGATACGATCACACGAGGCACACCGTGCAATCTGACTATCTCCTTCACATAAATCTGTGCCAAGCGATCAACTGAATCCGTCTGTCTGATCGGAAGAAAATGGGCTGACTTGGTCAATCGATCTACAACCACCCAAATGGCATCATGTCCTTGTCTAGATCGAGGAAAACCCATCGCAAAATCCATCGTTACCTCCTCCCATTTCCACTCAGGGATAGGCAACGACTGCAACAGTCCACCTGGTCGCTGATGCTCTGCCTTCACCAACTGACAGGCTTCGCATCTCGACACAAACTCTGCCACATCCTTCTTCATCCCAGGCCACCAAAACAAAAGCTTCATATCAGCGTACATCTTACCACTGCCTGGATGAACAGTGTAGCCAGAATGGTGAGATTCGTACAGAATCTCCTGCCTCAAGTCTCCAGACACAGGTACCCACAACCTGTTCTTACAGAAAATAGCACCAGAATCAGAAATTCGAAGTTCAGGAGTCTTACCAGATCCAATCTGAGCTATCAACTTCGAATAATCAGAATCTGACTTCTGGGCTTCTAGAATCCGTGCTTCCAAAGAAGACTGAATACTCATCTGAGCCAACTCCAAATCACTGGAGGAAACCACCTCCAACTACAATCTCTCCAAATCACGAATCAGAAAGTCATCACAGGTAAGCTGAATACCTGAGAATCCAGAAGACTTCCTGCTCAGAGCGTCCGCTACCACATTCGCCTTCCCAGGCTGATACTGAATAGTCAAATCGTAGTCCTTGATCAACTCGAGCCACCTCCTCTGTCTCAGATTCAGATCCTTCTGAGTAAAAATGTACTTCAGGCTCTTATGATCAGTAAAGATCTCACATCTGACGCCATACAGGTAATGACGCCAAATCTTCAAAGCAAAAACTACTGCAGCTAACTCCAGATCATGCGTCGGGTAATTCTTCTCATGTGGTTTTAACTGTCTCGAAGCATAAGCAATTACCTGACCATGCTGCATCAGAACACAACCCAGTCCTTTCAGTGAAGCATCACTGAACACCTGAAAACCCTCCGTACCTGACGGAAGTGCCAACACTGGAGCTGAAGTCAAACACTCCTTCAATCTCTGAAAACTAGCTTCACACTCCGGTGTCCAAACAAAAGGTACTGACTTCTGAGTCAGTCTCGTCAGAGGAGTCGAAATCTGTGAAAATCCTTTCACAAACTTCCTATAATACCCGGCCATGCCCAAGAAACTACGTACCTCAAATACCGTAGTCGGCCTTGGCCAATCAGCAACAGCCTGAATCTTCTGGGGATCTACAGAAATGCCTTCTCCGCTAATCACATGCCCCAGAAAAGAAATGCTCTTCAGCCAGAATTCACACTTAGAGAACTTGGCATACAGCTGATGCCTCCTCAAAGTCTCCAACACAATCCTCAAATGTCTGGCATGCTCATCCTCAGATGCAGAATATACCAGAATATCGTCAATAAAGACGATCACAAACTGATCCAAATACTCCCTGAATACTCGGTTCATCAGATCCATGAAAATCGCAGGCGCATTGGTTACCCCAAAAGGCATAACCAAAAACTCGTAGTGCCCGTACCGAGTACTGAAAGCAGTCTTCACCACATCAGTTTCCTTCACCTTCACCTGATAGTATCCGGATCTCAAATCAATCTTCGAAAATACCGAAGATCCGGAAAGCTGATCAAACAAGTCGTCTATCCGAGGCAAAGGATACTTGTTCTTGATCGTGACCTTGTTCAAATCTCTGTAATCAATACACATACGGAGTGTACCGTCCTTCTTCTTCACAAATAATACAGGTGCTCCCCAGGGCGAAACACTAGGACGTACAAACCCTCTGTCAACCAACTCCTGAAGCTGAACTTTCAACTCAGAAAGTTCTTTCGGTGCCATCCTGTACGGAGCTTTCGATATCGGAGCGGTACCCGGAAAAACATCGATAGAGAACTCCACATCTCTATCCGGAGGTAAACCAACCAACTCCTCAGGAAAAACATCAGCAAACTCCCGTACCACGGGGATCTCAGAAACAGAACCAACCTCCAGGTTCAGATCCCGCACCGAAGCCAAAATACTGGGCATCCTTTCTTCCACATCCTGCTTACCTCCAACACAGAAACCAGACTGGAGAGAACACCTCGTAATCCCTGAAATACAACTCTCTCTCCAGCCACAAGCAAACTCACTTGCTTCATCAGACAGTCTATCTGGGCCTCATACTGACTCAACCAATCCATGCCCAGAATCACATCATACGAAGAAATCGGCAATCGAATCAAACTCGATTTCCACTTCTTGCCAGAAATCTCGATCTCACACAAACAAAACTGTCGAGCAATCAAAGGATTCCCAGCCGGTAAAATCACAGACAAAGAAACCGGTAAAACCATCGAATCCAAATGTAAAATCTCAAAACAATGCTCGGACAGAAAAGAATGACTCGCTCCAGAGTCAAACAAAACACGACAGGGCTGATCAGAAATATAAACCGTACCTGTCACAACATCCGGAGCATCACGAGCCTCCTGCTGACTCAGACTGTAAACTCGTGGCTGAACTGGAACAGGAGCTGAAGCAACAGAACTACTCTGCTCCCTCTGAATCGTAGGTGGTCTCCGTGGTGCAGAACTAGAACCACCACCTCTACCAGCAAATCCCTCAGGGCGTGGAGGAACAGTCCTCGGTCTTCCTGCTGCTGAACCAACAGGTCTGACAAAGCCCTCAGATCGCTGCTCAGAACGCTGATCAAATCCCATCTGCGGACATTCTGCAATCCTATGTCCCGGCTGACCACATCTGAAACAAAGACCAGCCATCCTGTAGCACTGGCCATGGTGTCGTCGTCCACAGTTCTGGCACACAGGTGCCGAACTGACTGATCCAGAACTAGTCGTACTGGTAGCAGTACCAGACGATCCTCCGCTCTTCCTGGAATCTCCAGATCCAGATCCAGGAACAAATCTCCTCTTCCCAGAGGAACCACTGCCAGATGTCTCTCCTCCAAACCTCTTCCTACTCGCAGTCCACCGCTGCTGAGTAGCCGTCATGTCATTCTCAATCAGACGAGCTCGCTCCACAAGCTCAGAGAAATCGGTGATCCGGAATGGTATCAGAGGCTGCCTCAAAGTGTCTCGTAAGCCTCTCAGAAATCTGTAGCACCTCTCAGCAGACGTGCTAACCAGCTGCGGAGCGTACCTGGCTAATGCAGTAAACTCAGCCTCGTACTGCATCACCGTCTTGCTCCCCTGAACAAGCCTCAGAAAACTCTCCTGCATCTGCTGTCGTGCAGAAGGGGGAACAAACCAGTCTCTGAATACCTCAGTGAACTCCTCCCAAGTGATCAAGGAGTTCAGTCTGCCCTGAAATCTGGCTGCTTGCTGGCCATCCCACCAGTGCTCAGCCTCTCCGTCCAACAGAAAAACAGCTAACGGAACTTTCCTGTCTGCAGGACACTGCATCCCGTCAAAAGTCTTCTCCAATCTCCTCAGCCACTCCTCAGCAGCTCTGGGCTCAACAGCGCCCTCAAACCTCGGAGGTTTCAACCTCAGAAATAACTGCAGGTGTCGATCAATGTCCTCAGATCTAACAGTCGAAGCTCTGCTCTGAGTCTCGCTCATCATCTGAGCAACAAGTGAAGCAAACTGTGAAAGCGTATCAGCACCGACCACTGGGGCTGTACTCCCCACTGGTGCTGCCTGATCGTCACTCTGACCGTCTGTCATGTCTGGGTCTGGCTGATCCATACAGAAAATCCAGAAAATCCGGAAAACTATCACAAAACAACACAAAATAACACAATAAAAAGCCAAACGACCCAAAACTACCTCCCAGACAGACTCACTGATCACTTCCTAGAGCTCTGTTTTACAATCCAACCTGTTTCCAAAACCAGTGCTCTGATACCAAAAAAAACTTGTCACGACCCGACCCGAGACGAGACGGATCCCGCCCGCGCCGGATCGCGACGGAGGAATTAGCTAACCAGGATCTGGCTTTGGA
Source organism: Dendrobium nobile (assembly GCA_022539455.1). Classification (NCBI taxonomy): domain Eukaryota; kingdom Viridiplantae; phylum Streptophyta; class Magnoliopsida; order Asparagales; family Orchidaceae; genus Dendrobium; species Dendrobium nobile. Next base: position 5,428,391 of record CM039723.1, on the reverse strand, counting down.
TTAGGTTACTGAACTGATCTTCCAAATTCTTAACTCAACAGAAACACACAGAACAACAGAGCTACTAAAAACATCAAATGCAGCGGAACAAAACATCTATCTTTTCATTTCTCAAAATAATCATCTACAGAACAGTACAAGGCTTTCAACAGAAAGAAAGACAGAACAGGAAAGCCATGACTGTACAAAAATCAAAAGTACAAAAGTACCTAATCTGATCAGACTCCGAAATCTAATCCTGGACCTCCTTGCCCTTCCCAGAACCTGAAAACCACCAGAAAGCAAGGGTGAGCTCAACAGCTCAGCAAAGCAACAAACCACCAATCTAAATTCTCAGAAAACAAAACCAAACTTATCAGACAGAAATCAGATCAGAAGTCGGAACAGAATCGGAAATCAAAACTTACGGACAGATATCAAATCACATCAGAGTCGTACAGATCGTATCAGAACAGAACAAATCAACAGAGTCAGAAACAGAAATCAGAATCGTACGGATCATATCATATCATAATCACAATTTCGTACAGAACAGAACAGATACAGAAAGTAATACAGATACATATAGCTAAATGCCCTGACACTGACGGAATCTCTACGGATTCCGGCCCCTTATGCCTCCCTTCCCAGACACTGACTGAATCTCATAGGATTCAGGCCCCTTATGTCTCCCTTTGTGCTCACGGCACCAAAACAGATGTGCTTATAGCACCAAAACAGAATTCATCGGATCCGGAACAGAACAGATATCAGATTTCAGATTGAGCTCATTTCAGATTTCCCGTTTCACTAACTGAATCTCATAGGATCCAGGCCCCTTATAACTCCCTTTTTATAGCTTATACACATAGTATTTCAATTCAGAAGAAATTCGGACAATTCAGAAATTACCCAAAAATCGGGCAGCACAACGGCAGTATACGGAATTTACACAAAAATTCCTGCAAAGAAAATTTACCGAATTCGCACAGAATACAGATATCAACATTTCAGAATCTTTATTCTACTGCACAGATAAATTCCAATTTCACAGAAAAATCCGGTCGACTAAAAACACAGTCGAAACAAAAATACCCGGACGAAAATCTTCAGAAAATAACCAAAATGTGCACACTCGGCACGTCAACAATATACAGAAAGTTACGCGGTAAAAACTGAACCGATCAAAAGATACGGACGAAATTCGCTAACGGAAACAAAACCCGGACAGAATATACCGCCAAACACGACGGAACTGAAAATTGAGAAAGGTAGAATGTGCCTTACCTCGAGCACAGCAACTTCCTCAACAGTCACTTCGATCGAAAACGGCTCCGCGTCGTCCGAAAATCCACTTTTCTCCAAAATCCCACGACTTTCTCTCTCCTCAGATATTTATTTTTAATTTTCTGATTTTTCTCTCTCTTCAAAACGACTGAAATCAGCCTTATAATACACAGATCGGCCTGGCCGATCGCAGCATCGTCCCGGGACGATCTGACCAAAAGGATCGGCCTGGTCTCCCTTCAGGGCTATTGCATGGACGATATTTTCTACAGTGCCGATCGGCCTGGCCGATGTCTCCAATCGGCCTGGACGATGCATGCAGAAAATCACCTGGAGCAAAACTGGGCTAAAACTGGAGCTGAATTCCACTGATCGTCCCAGGACGATCCCAGATCGTCCTGGACGATACTGGAGCAGATTTTTGATATTACACCTTGGATGGATGAAACCTCTATTCATAAACTCCTAAAGCTGCACCTTCAACTGTTGAAGCTCCTTAGGTGATATCCTATATATAACCTTAGAGATTAATGTAGTTCTTAAAAAAATATTTATGTAAAACTCTACCTCCCTACTCAGCGGTAAAGTCACTAATTCCTCAGGGAAGACATCCAGAATGCCGTGCCGTAAGATCTAAAATGAAATAATTTCTTTTATACTTTTTTCATACTATTATCTTTTTTTAATCTCATCCTTTCATTTATCAATCTGATTGATAAACATCCAAAGCTGCATTAAAAAATATAAACAGTAGAAAATATAGTTCATATTTACTATTATTAATATTTACATGATATATTCAATCCCAAAACCATATGTACAATAGCCTTCATATGTTATAAAAGAATATCCATAAATTAGAAAAATTGAAAGAAACTAAACTAGCAATGCGGAAAGGAAATTATGTATGTTGTAGCCTCAAGCTGCATGCTCCTTATCTTTATATGAAATCATGCAAAATTATATAATGAACATAAAAGTCCAACAATAACTAAAATCTTTCAACTGAAATTAATACAATGGAAAGAAAAATAATATCTTATAAATTACGTAAGGAAATTTATGCATCAATATCTATGCCGACTATATGTACCAACTTAAAATTTATAATACATCACATCTCAGTCTATTACATCATCAATAATAGTTACCATACTAGAAACAGTAATTAGTGTTAGTGTCAATCACAATATTAGTAATAGTGAATAATCTCAACAACCCCTTATTGGGCGTCATAAGTGCAAGAGCAATATTAAGATACCCTTACTAATATTGATTATTGTCATTGATTACTCCTTACTATTATTGATATTGTAACTTACATTGTATTAATACTAATTATTATTACTGATTAGTAATTATTGTTACTATTATTGTGACTGACACTGAGAATACTGATACTGATATTATTAATTACTAATATTTTAACTAACTTTAATACTATTTACTTATACTATAATTGATGATATAATATACTAAGATGTCATATGTTATAAATTGAATGATTTTTAGTGATGTTTTAGTTTTATTTTGGTTCTTCAGGTTTATGTATATTCTTTTGTAGTTTATGAAGGTTATTGCATATATTATTTTAAACTATTGATATAATATAAATATTGACTACTATAGTAATATGAATTATGTTTAAGTATACAGTTTATTGGTTTTCTTTAATATAATTAATCAGCTCTATATATCAAAATGATCTAATTATAAATGATTGATCATTGGTCATTAATTGAAAGAAAAATAATATAATGAGAAGAAAATATAATTAAAAGAAAAGAAAAAAATTTCTTTCACTTTAGATCGAGGGCCAACAATGATTGATCATTGTTGGCCCTAGCTTTCAACCAACTGAGAAAAATCTGTAATGACTATCTCAAAGCATCTCGGAGTCCCTCTAGAAACCTATAATAAATTTTCTTCAAATGTGTCAATCAATTATGGAGTACCTGGAGAGAGTAGTAAATTTTATCGCATATTGTATCACTAGCATACTCCCCTGAACTAATTTCAGAAAAGAGCTCTATAATTATCTCCTAGTAGACGCAAATACAAATCAAGTTTCGAACATCTTCATAAACTTCTCTCAAGTAATCAGGATTTTGTAAGACCCTAAAAATTCTCCTATGTTATCCCAACCACCAACACTCTGCATCACAAGCTAGCAAAATATAATTAATGCATCTATCCTCTCAATAGAATAATGCATCTTATTTAGAGTCTTCCATATTCTCATCAATCAATCCTTAACTACCCTAGGCTCAATAACACTTGAAAGTCTGGGAGATTGTAACCTCATAAAATTATGTAAGTATCTATCCATATTATCAGGTTGGGTACTAGAAATCAATATATGAGCCTAGGGGTGTAACTGAGTCAAGTCGACTAATGAGCCAGCTCAAGCTCAGCTCAATGAATGGCTCATGAACCGAGCTCGATGAGCTAACAAGCCAAGCTTGAGCTAGCCCCTACTCGACTCATAAGCTCGTAAGCTGACTCATTTAAAAAATATTAATATAAAATATACTTTAAATATAATAAAATTATGGATTTTAAATACAAATTTGTTAAAAATATTTAAAATTTATATCTTATTTTCTTATATTAAGTAATTGTTTATCATTTTATCTTAAATCATAATCATTCTCTTTCTCATAATAAATGAGCCCGCTCGTAAGTTAGCTCAAACTTGAGCTCGAGCTCAAAACTTAATTAATTAATCAAGTTCAAACTAGGGGTGACTCGAGCTTGACTCGACTTGTTTACACCCCTATATAAGCCTCACCTACTAACTGTACTATCAGACTTGTAATCTGAGAAACTATCTCTGAATTGATTATAAGAGTTGTACCATGAACCTGAGCTGCATGTTGGAGCTCTTATCATGGATTTGGCTGATCTATCTCGAAGGTACTAAAAATAGCTGTATGCGACACATACATATAAAGAATACATAAAATGAACACTCAATACTAATCAAAACTATCTCAGTCTTCTACAGATTAAATCCTATGGCTCCATTACAATTCATTTTTCCAACCGATGCTCGTATACCAAAAAGCTTATTATGACCCAACCCGATATGACCTAACTATCATATAGGCTATATTGTGTTCAATCATGGCAAGAAGTAGAGATTGACCTCAAATTCTAGTTGGAGAAATGCTGCTAAACTGAAACATCCAAATCATGTATAGCACAAAGTCACTACTGATTATAAATATAAAGTAGGAAACTACTAAATCTCATAGATGAATTTTCTATATGTTATCCAAAAATATAATTACAATCTAAGGTCTATCTATAATAGCGCTTAACAAAAGAAAGGTACAAAAAATTAAAAGTTAAGCCTGCCAAAAAAATAATCAAAATGCATACCTATAACATATACTAGAGTATGATATCAAAAATTACTCAATTCGCTCGTTACCTCTTCTCTGGCCTAAAAATAGAAGCAAAATAGGGAGTGAGCTAAAACGACTGAGTAGGCTATGACGACATAAAACATGAATCAAGCTCAAAATAAAAGAGGTGAAAATGCCGAATAATAATAACTGAAGTTATGTACGAAATGCAAAAACTGAAGCAAGCACTAATATTGAATTAAAATAAGTATTTAAATAAACTATTGAAAGTGATTGAAATACAAACAAACATCTACTAGCCAATATTGGAATGACCCTTAGGCCCTAACTTTTGATAAATAATAAACAAAAAAACCTCTTATCTTTGCCAATAAAATCTCTTCTCGCCACCAATAAATATCTGAATAGCACTTAGGCTCCAAAACTTCTAACACATAACAAGTAACAAAATTCCTTCTCAGCGCTAGCAAAAGTTCTTTTTATAGAATTCAAATATTTCAAACATTGATATTGAAAATAA